>JBAPLJ010002079.1:0-680000 GCA_037832345.1 Rhizophora mangle | reverse complement strand
CCCCCCCCCCCCCCCCCCCCCCCCCCCCCCCCCCCCCCCCCCCCCCCCCCCCCCCCCCCCCCCCCCCCCCCCCCCCCCCCCCCCCCCCCCCCCCCCCCCCCCCCCCCCCCCCCCCCCCCCCCCCCCCCCCCCCCCCCCCCCCCCCCCCCCCCCCCCCCCCCCCCCCCCCCCCCCCCCCCCCCCCCCCCCCCCCCCCCCCCCCCCCCCCCCCCCCCCCCCCCCCCCCCCCCCCCCCCCCCCCCCCCCCCCCCCCCCCCCCCCCCCCCCCCCCCCCCCCCCCCCCCCCCCCCCCCCCCCCCCCCCCCCCCCCCCCCCCCCCCCCCCCCCCCCCCCCCCCCCCCCCCCCCCCCCCCCCCCCCCCCCCCCCCCCCCCCCCCCCCCCCCCCCCCCCCCCCCCCCCCCCCCCCCCCCCCCCCCCCCCCCCCCCCCCCCCCCCCCCCCCCCCCCCCCCCCCCCCCCCCCCCCCCCCCCCCCCCCCCCCCCCCCCCCCCCCCCCCCCCCCCCCCCCCCCCCCCCCCCCCCCCCCCCCCCCCCCCCCCCCCCCCCCCCCCCCCCGATATAGCACTTATCTGGATGTATATGTTTCTGAAGGGAAAGAAAAGAATTTTAAGTTCCTTCGAAAGTTTTGTAGCATGCAAGCATTTCAAAATTGAAGAATGCAAAATTCAGCATATGAAAGGCTTGATACAATTTAAACCTTTCAGAAACTTAGGCTGTAATTTTCCTAACCCTAAAAGTATTTGCAGATACTTTCTCAATCTTGAAATGTTGTCTGTATGCCAAGCAACTACACACAGCACATAGGTTTGGCACCCCCTAGGTGGAAAACGGTAAAATTGAAATACAAATGCATGTGAGAAAACCTCATCTCCCTAGGAGGAGGTTTCCAATGTTTAGAGAACAATTTTGTACAAGTAAACATGATTAATAAGCTTTGCAACGAAGTTCACCTTGAATCATATGAACACGATGGCAAAGCAACCCCAGAGCAAATAATGATACAGTATTGTCACAGTTCAGAGAGGATGGCAGGAATATAGTGAGATAGCTCTGCGGTGAGAGACTGAAATCCATTCACAAGCTGTGTGTGGAAATCTTGGTCCTCCTCTCCAATTAATCTGAAATGTACTCGGATGGCACGCTTACAAACAGCCATGAATTCAAGTAGTGCAGCAATAAGTTGCTGCAGTTCTTGTGACCGTAGCCTCGTAGCAGGCTCACCAGAAAGGAAGGCCGTGCAGACACTTAGTACACCACTGTTTACCTGCAAACAAGTAGTTTTTGTAAATCAGCTGGACGATGAAAGAGAATCCTCAGAGGCATCGACTACAAGAAAATCATTGAGATCCAATATCAGGAAGTTATCAGATTAGGAAACATAGAGAAACATCAATAACAAGTAGAAGAGGTAACATACTTGTACTGCCACACTGCCCTGAAGGATTCTCTGTAAACTCTGGAGACGTGGCAATTGATCACCTTCTGAACCCCGAGGCTCTTCAAGCTCATTTCTCAAGGCAGCCGTCCGAGTTTCAATCATTCCAATTGCATTTTCCACTGGTGAGAATTCAAGAGATTCTGATTTTATTACCAGAAGCCTATTGACCAGGGCAGGGAATGAACCTTGAGTCTGAAGGACAGTCCGCCTCTTCCATTGGTCTTCTAACCCACCTTGCGTCTTACCGTTTTTCGTGAATGGAGTGTCAAACAAGAAGCGGTCAAACACTCGTGCACGAATACTCCCAGTGGAAAGAGAAAAGATTCTTTCCCTTCTGCTCCCTAAATCTTCATCTTCCATTACTGGATCAACAGCAGTTATCTGCAGGTAGCAGACTCCCGGCTGCAACTCATCTGCCTTCACTTGTCTGGAATCAGGGATAATGTGCAGAGTGTGATTTCCATCCATTCTAGCCTCATAAATATGGCTCAGTTTCTCCATTATGTCACCTAGCCTTACATCACGGGGTTCTCGGTATATATATTCCATCCTATCCAGTTTCCCAAATCTCTCCCCATAAAAACCCACCCTATAGTATGTTGCATCAGTGAATGGAATTGGACTTGATTCCTGCTCCAGGATTGATTCGTAGATATTTGTCAGCAGAGTATGACACTTAGCCAGCTGTCCATATGCCCTCCTGCTCTTATAAACAGGAATTACAAGTTCCAAAATGCTTGCACAGAAATGAAAGAGCTCAGCTTGTGAGAAAAGCTTATTAGCAAGCTGTAAATATTTTACGGCAGAGTCAACAGTTAGCTTTGAAGCACCATATCCCTCTACCTCCGCTGCAGATGCCTCAGAAGTGATCTCACTGCTGACCATTGGGCAGATTTTACGCAAAGCATTCACATGTTCTTTATTCCAAACACTGTCATTTCTAGCTACAAGGGCCTAAGAGAATTTAATTTGAAAAATTAGCTCAAGAAAAAGATAATATGTATGCAACTGCAGTTTCATGATCTATGACATCATTTATAAATTGTCCAATTTACGTTAGGATTGTTAAATAGAAATATTTGAAAAAAAAAAAAAAAAAAAGAGCATGCTCTAAAACAAATGAATATGCTGACAGCCTGTGCGAAGAGTAACTGAAATCTATATAACAATAGAATGACTTAGAGTTTGACCAAAATAAACTTCATGATAGTGATTTATGTGACCAAATACATCCACCCCTCTTTGCAAGCTTTAGACCAATGACAACTTACAACAGCAACGGAGGTTGATTAGATAATCTAGAGATCGCTAAGATTGTTTAGGAGGTTTATCTATTTTAAATATTTTGGCAGCATAGAACATGGTGATTTAATTACGTCAACCATTTTTACACGCATAAATATTACTAATCACCTGCATTACAACACCAGCAACAGCAACAGCACACTGTGCTGCTTCAGCCCAAGACTGCATTTCCTGATGTGCATCACACAAATGCAGTAACCACATTATGTGAAGATCAGGAACAGGGGCAAATGCCATTGCAAGTTTATAGAAGCTCTCTGCAGATGCATATCTATCCATTGTCATCAAGGAGGCCTGTTGAAAAGATGCAAATATTTGAAGTCAGAACCAGCAAGTAGCCAGCGGGAATTTCATACATGAAGGGTGAACTGACAGTGTGCAGAACCAGTGTCTTAATGGGGTCAAGGGAAGGGTCCCTAGTATCAGAGTAGAATTAATTGGTTGGTGAATAAGCACACCACCTGCTTATTTATATGACCCATACCCATTTTGCAATCACAAACTGTGTTGCAACTAATCTCAGAAAAGCTCATTGCAGAAAACTTACCAAAAGCGCATGTTCAATACTAGCATCAAGTGCCCAGATCAAACTGTCAGAAAGACATTTCACCTCTGACCAGGACCACTGATTCTCTGCCAAACTTTCTGGAGTTCCCACAAGAACATTTTCAGGAAGTCCACATTCCCTTAAAAAATGGGGGCTCTTGGATTCATCGACCATTTCCTCCAAAGACAAATGGAGACGCCGTGCTTCACCACTCTCTTCTAGTGTACCATCAGGTTTCGTCTGAGTCACTTGCACGTCCGACATCAACTCAGACAATGTAATAGTCAGCACAACCCTCAACCTCGCTGTCTGCTTAAAGTAATAGAAAGAACTCTGCTAGTATGGAATAAAACAAAACTGTGTCAGAAAGAAAAATACCAGCCAGCACAATGACCCTGGGAATACCAAAAACCTTACTTTGACAAGAATTTGGAGCCCAATAACAGCTCTTCTCCTGATGCTTTCATTTCTGAAAACCGCAAGCCGAAGAAGATGGAAAGTGACATGCTTCAAGAAGCGATCATTCTCCCTTGCCATTAGTGTTGCCCCATGCAAATCAAAGATGCTGTTAAATACAGGAAACAGAGCCTTCCAGAATGCTAGTGGTTGATTTCGAGAGAAGAAACTCATAAAAATTGCTGTTAGGCAATCAAGTTTCCCATAATCAGTTGCAATGCTATGGGATGCAGCCATCATGGAAAATTTTTCTGATATTTCCAGAACTTGAAGACTCACAGCGGCACTCAAATTTTCTTCCCAAAGCTCCTGAAGTGAACCCAAAAATTATCAGCCACCTACACAGGATAAGTCACAACAATATATGTCTGTGTGCACCTCTTCCTATCCCTTTCTCTCTCTCTCTCTCTCTCTCTCCCTGTGTCTACATATGTATACATATATATTATAGACTCATGAATGGCACCTTCAGCATATGAAGAAAAAGAAAATAAAAAAAAAAAAGTTTCCAAAGTAATCTTACTAGCTTTTGTCTCAATATTGGATGCAAAGATTCTCTCAGTGCTTGGGCCGAAGCTCCAATCCTTGATGATTGTGCTTGAGCAAGAGCTTCTCGTAAGGAATATGGCTGGCTGGGAGAGCTTATCTGGGAATTCACTCTCTGCCACAGATATCCATTATCAGGTGTTCCCTGAGGCAGAATAGAAGATATTCAGCCCCTTCAATGATAAGATCAAAGATAAGACTTATAAACTTTAACATGTATCTGCATCCATGTCCTTGGACAAAATTTTTACAAACCATAGCATTGTTTCTGACCATTTGGGAAGAACACTTTGGTCCAAAATGTCAAGAAACCAATCAACTCAACAGATAGAAGTACTATTCTGTGCATAGAAGAAAAATCCAAATAAGTATAAATTATGAAGCAACATTCTAGCTCACCCTGACTTCTTGCCGCGATGCCTCAGACAGATAGTTATTAATTGTAGGAGAAAGCCTATCAGAGTACTTAGGCGAAGCGGGTCCATCCCCTACAGGGCTGCGTGAACTTGAGCCCAAAAGCATGCCATCAGCAGGTTTTTTATGCTGTAAAAGACATCAAATCACCTCAGCAACATGCTAAAAGGAAACAAACATAGCCAGAGCATTGTACAAAAATCCATTCAAGGGTATAGTTTTTCCACTGCAGAAAACAGACACGAAATTACACAATTATTAACTGTTTGACTATTTTATGTCCTGTGCAAAAACTTAAGCAAGTGAATATGCCCATACAGATGCAACAGGCATACCTAGTATTTAAATACAGCATTATACAAAAGTAACTTCAAATGCAGACCAATAACAACCAGGAGGGTAAGAGCATCGGCAAGGACAATCCATATGCGCTAGCTAGTACCTTCTTGAGCTCAAAATCCATGATAAAATTGTGCACCATATGAGTTTACAAAGAACTTTCCTAAGAGCACAACAATGAACTCCATAAAAAACTCCCTATGAAACTTTTCATTTCAAATAAATTGTTCTTCAAACATGCTGTTTCCTTGTTTACAACTTCTGCAACCACACAACATAGTCCATCCAATGGATGTTTGGTAACAGCTCCACAATATGGCTACAAAATTAAAAAATAAAAGAATGTATTCACAATCAAAAGGCATAATGCAAAACATCCAATAGCACAAGCAGAAAAATATGGATATACAAGAAATCTAGGTGTTGAAATGAAATGGTGATTGTATTTCATAGGGGAAGCAACCTCAAAAAGAACAAGGCATTCCTCCATGAGCTTGAAAAATAATCTGGTTCGAGCAATGCTTTGTTGCCATGCCTTTACAATTGATGCATCATCCAGATTACGCACAATTTGCAATACAGCAACTAAAACTTCACGCTTCTCAATTGCATTCAGGTTGTAGAAAACAGGCATCTCATCAAGGATCTGCAGTGACCACAAAGTCGTAAGTTAATTATCCATGAAATAAAAAGACATCCCAATTAAGGAGGTTCCCACGCCGGGGTCTGCGAAAAGGTCAAGTAAATGGAGAAAATCATATGGTGGAACAAGCTATTCAAGTGAATGTACCCAGTTTCTTTTACTATTTCTTATGAATTTCTGCATTACAGAAACATTAGCAAATGTTGTAACAATATCAAAGTTTACATTTTCTTTTTCCTATTTAGAAAGATAGAATCATTGAAGTAGAAAGATCAGGTTTCAGAAGACAAAAGGAGAGACAAGAAAGACAGAAATGAAGTCAGGCTCTTCAATCACTTAAATTATTTGCAGAAGATATCCTTTGGAAAATCTAAAAGCAAAAAAAAAGTGAGGCAAAAAAGACAATCATATGATGAACAAATGCTCCAGGTAATGATCCTTCAAATATTTCTAGCATTGCAGAATAGTCTTCAAGAATCTCTAAGAGCCTAATGCAAATAGATTGGGCAAGAGAACACCCCAAAAAGATAAACTAATCAAACATAAAGAGGTCATTTTTCAGTAGGCTTCCTCACCAACAAAATATTGTCAACGATAGCTAACTGAAAAAAAGCCTCAATTTACAAAATTTTAGTCTTCTACCCTCCATTGATTAAAGGAGCATCGTGAGTAAAATAAGGTCGATTTACAAAACATGACCAGCAACAAAAAATCAGCAACATTTTCCTAAGTCAGGCATAAAGAAAATATTGAAAATGTCTACACAACAATGTAAGACTTTGCACCTTGAAATCTGCATAAAAAAATTTATAAAAAAAGATCTAAGAACCTCGTCTCCGTGGATAACAAAATAGAAAAAGGCACATTACAAAATGGCCAAACAAAACACAATAAAGACAAGAAAGCAAAAAGAAAGACAACACCACTCCCTACAAAACTTCAGAAAAACAAATTTCTACACATTCTGCACATGAACTTCCAAGGGCATGTATAAGTGACAAGAGCTCTGATACTGGCATTGCACCATTCGGTTGAAGGTTGCCTTACCCCTCATCAACTTAAGTCACATGCAGTTCAGCTCAAAATGGATTTATAAGCATTTCCTAGGAAAAGAATGTTCTTAGGCATAGGATTAAAAGCTACCTCCTAACTAACCAATCGGTCTTTTATCCACTAACCAAACAGCACCAAAAGAAATCCCCAGTTACCTCCACCCTGCAAGCCAAGCCCAATGGATTCCTAACCTAAAAATAACAATGATAGCAACACAATTTATGATGTTCATAGCTTTACTTATAGCAACTGGAAATTCCAGTCCATATTAATTGCAGTCAAATTGAAATGAGAACTTGAGGTAATGCACAACAAAATAGTACAAAGTGAGGTCCTATATGAAGATAAACTATGGTCCACAGTGCACAAACCTGACCAATAAGTGGAAAATATAGCTGAGCAATATATAGTTTATCTTCAGGCTTTTGGTACCGAGCATCTAACTCATGCTTGCATAGGAGTACCACCAAGATTCTAGCTGCCTACCACCAAAAAAGGGTAAGTGCCAGGAAAAATGTACCTTCTATCATATACATTGAAATCATGTAACAAAACAGGATGTCTCAGTTCTAAGGGAGAGAGGAGAGGAGTAAAAGGTACGCTAAAGCATATGTATCTTTTGCATAAGAAAACAAACATATGTATGTATCAGTGAGCTTAGATATTGAAATTTGAAATAGAAGACACTTTAATTTATGATTACTATGCTCACCTTTGATCTCTGAGCTAGATCATCATGATCCCAGCTAAGGAAAAGCTCTTGTATCAAAACGGAAGAAAGGTAGTTTCTACAATATGATCATGAACTTAGTCAAGTAAGCATATTCCCTGAAATGTCTAATCCAGAATGATCAATGTGTCCACAAAAATGAATGGAATCTAGGTCATTTGCAAAAGGAACAAAAAACAGAAAGGTATAACACAAGATATTATCAGGAGCATATATGGGACCCAATGATCTTTGCATAATTCTCATGATCCTAAAATGAATGATGTTATCAAAACCCTTAATAGCCCTGAAGGTTGAGCCTTCAGTGTCATCACAAAATAACTGATGTGCAAAACAAAGGAATGGCATCCAGGCATTGGTATCCATCCCAAGAAAATCATGTAGAAAGAATGTCTCAAAACACAATATGCCTAGCAGCAAAGCATTCTTAAACATTTCCTATTGAAGAAATAGCTCATTACCATATTCCCTTCCTCCTCGTAGTAGCAAATATTAACAATAAATCTCCCACCATATAAAATTGTAGATAGAATTTTTAACCAAGAGGATTTTCAGCAAACATTTCTTTTTCATGGTCAAGATAGGAATACAAGTGAATGAACCAGATTGAGGAAATGCTGCAGATGAGCACTTTCTTGTCAGGGGTTACACAAAAATGCTAAACCTTTTATTGATTCTCAGATTTTACAAATCTTTATTGGTTATCATAATGATAAAAGAAATAAATTTGGCTCCATGATTCCTATGGCATGTTCCTTATTAACAATATAAATGGGCTAAACAGAAGAAAATTTACTTCAGAGGGGCAACAAATTCAGCACATTATAAGTATGTGTATACATACATTCAAATATAAATGCATTTGAAACATCTCTAACTGGGAGAGGGGAGAGATGGAACAAAGAAATGTAAAAGGGAAAAAAATCAAAGAATAATCAATTTCAAAACTAATTAAACATCAGCACAACTATGAAGAAATGAGTACACTTTAGGGCACTAACCAAGCATTCAAATCAGTTGCTTATATTTGTCTGCCATCAAGGAAGTAGGTTCTTTTTATATTATTGGAAAATAAAGCAACAGCATACACAAACTAGCACAAACATACAGAGTAACAATCAAGAAAGATTCAACTGATGAAATACCTATCTGAAGGGTCTCTTCCGGGCATTTCCACAAAAAGATCATGATCACATATAATTTGCAAAAAGGTAAGCTTGCACTCATGCAGAACTGATTGGCATACCCCAGAAAATTTATCAAGGTACAAGGAAACCTGCAATGGTAAATCATTTATTTAAAAAAAAAAAAAAAAGGAGTACCAATAAGCAAAAAACATATCCATGCCTTCAGGGGCAAAAACAATTTACCAGGAAAATAATAAAAAAAACACAAAGTACAAACTAAACATAATTAGATAGCCAGCTGAAAGTGAGAGAAGAAAAGTTAATTAGCAATTGCTGGGGGAGAAAAATAAAACTAAACTACAGCTCCAAAAGGAATTAAGGAAGTCGGCTTGAAGCAACCCTAGACATCAAATACAAATTCGAATAAAAAAACAGATGAATTCATTTGATTCTAAATGTCTGACAGGAACCATTTTGACTACTCTGTTGGAGATATATCACCTACTGCCGACAAGCTATCCAAGCAAATGTCTACTCAACTTTTCCTAGTATCACACACTCCACAGCACTTCCACTAACATCTTCCACCAAGTGCTTAAAAGGTACTTCAGGATTTAAGCATCAGATAGGAAACTAATCTGTACTATATTGGTCTCCCTTCCAACCATTATAGCCATTTGCATTCATTCTAATTTTTACATTATAAACAACAAAACAGAATCCTTAAGAAATTTTTTTTGACCAGTATAACTTCAGTGTAAAAAGCTAAACAAAATGTCTCAAGAATTCATTGCCCATCACACTTTACAATGAAGACAGCTGAGCACAACATAAACAATGGACTGAAGGTGTTCCAAAGAACATACTTATTCTGATTGGACTCCCCATATTATCCTGTTCCCTTCGCCCTAGTTAGCAGTAGCATAGCTATTTAGAATAACAAGCCAGCATATTACACAGATTGGAGCAGAAAGACAAATTGAACCAACTTGGACAAATCAACTTGAGAAACTTTACTCAGCATTAGCCTATGCTGCTCGGACATGAGAATGGGATCACAGTAACAAAATGTTACCCTTGGAACCTTACACTCCTGCAAATCTTAATTTCATATATGAATGTATGCTTACAAGAAAACAGGCACTTACCAAATCAAAAACCTGGCCAGGCTCAATGATGGACAAAAGATCATAACAGAAGAAGGCCAGACTGCTATTCAAACGTTTTGCCAAACTCAGACCCTTTTTACAACGCTCATGCACTTCTGTCAAAAGGCAATCATACAACTGCATTATGCACCTAAATACACCTTCTTTCAATTGCATTGGCGGAACATCTTCACCTGAAACACAAATGAAAAACAATACAAGCTTTGAGAAAAGCGAATCCTAACTGGAAGTTTTTGCTAGGACATTTGAAGGGAATAATAGAATATTTCTCCCATGCATTTAGTATACCTAATGGAAGACTCTGATAGAAGATACAACTTTGCTCCAAAGCCATTGACTTGACAATTAGCTCAAGAAAAAACCAAGCCATTGCCAAGACATCGTCATATACTGGCCCAACACGGTAGCCTTTGGCCTGCATTCACATCGTAAACTTAAAAATTCTGCAATGTAAAGGGAAGAGGGGGGAGATAGAGAAAGAAGGGAGAGACACAAAGAGAGAGTGTGAGAGAGATGCATGCCCGATGTTCTTTGCCATAGTACAGGCCCACACACATGCACCCTCAATACCATGTTTTAATAAATCCATGCTGACTACACATGCATTGTGTTCTAAAAAATCCATGTCTTTCAGTGACCATTTCGCTTAAAATGCTTCTGCCCATGTAGCATTTTCATTTAATGAGAAGTCCCCCTCTCCCTCTCTCTATAATACTTATGCTTTATGTGCTCTACAGTAATATTGCAATTCCACATCATCCTTTGGCAACAGACCCACCACAATTCCTACCTCTGCCACATATCAAAGTCATAGTTGTTGCTGCTTCTATTCATGAGACTGATCATGACATTGATTGTCAATTGGAGGTTACACTATCAACTGTGATAAAGATGTTTCTGACAAGAAGTCAATTTCATGTTCCAAATGATTGCTAAACGAAAAGACTGCATTTTTCAGCAAACCAGGGTGTGCATCCAGATTGTAGTAGGCATGCTTGCTTAACAAGCATTCATTGATTTTGCTGGCAAGTAAAAATATTATGAATGCAGGAAGAACTCACCTTACTACGAGCCAAGCTTCCCCAAACAGTTGACAGACCAGGATAAACTGGTGGTTGACGACCACCAAAATCATCAAAAGAATAATCAACATAGTTGACAAGAAAACGGTTTCTTTCAGCGTCATCAACTGACTCCTGCTGCACCCTACAAGATGAAACTAGATTCAAGTGAAACCAGATGCAAAAGGTAGTTCATAAGCATGGTTTCTAAATAAAAACTCGGGAGTGAGAGATGCAGACTAAACATCCACAGAAAAAAAAAAAAAAAAAAAGTGCATTTATATAAGATTAAATTTGTGCTAGAAAATTAAAGAACGTGCTATTGGCATGACATAAAAATTTACAAAGACTATTACATTTTCCTTAATAATAAAATCTCAAAAAAAAAAAAAATGGAAACTAAAGAGCAGTAACAGCCATAAGACACATAAACAAGGACATTTTCATTTGAAGACCATGAGAACTTGGGTTCCTTTTGGTTCTCGAACATAGAGAGGTCTAAATTTTCACAGATGCATTGAACAACTCCTACATGTGTCTGACTCAGATTACAGTACATTTCTAAACTTAACATAGAATATGAATGCAATGGGCAGTAATAAAGGTAAAAATGATTAAGAAGCATACCTTGTTAAGATATTAACCATAGCCCTGAAGGCTGCAACCTGTAGACAGAGAATGCAGAAAGGAGACTTGATAATACCCATTTTTTAACTCAGAGCATACACAAAGAATAATAATTATCTGCCTCAGCAAGTATACATGGGCAGCTAATTGAAAACAACTCAATGATTTAACCAACATGACTATGAGTTTAATAGTGACAAACATTCCCAACAAAGCCCTGATTAGAAAAAATTGAGATACCTGAAGAGTTTCCCCACCACTGCCTATAAGATGGAGAAGCATGTTCAAAATTGGGTGAAGAAACTGAAGCAAAGCTGTGGAATCAACATTCTTCAAACTGTTAATCGCCTGCATAGTGGACAGCCACATAAACTTCAATGTGAGGCACCACACAATATTCTTACAAGTGAATTGACCATAGAAAGAAATAATCCTATGCTTTATAATGCAGGACAAATAAGAACTGTGTCTGCATAAGTTGTGAGCAGTGACAGTAAACAGCATCTGTGAACAGTTCAGGAAACAATAGCTGTGACTTGTTCTTTATATGGGGTAATAGATTATGTAGGGAGGGTAAGTATTAATGGAAAATGGTTTGGAGTCTAAAATGGAGGAGGAAACAAGCTCAAAACTAGAAATATTGGAAACCAATATGCTTCACACCAAAAGCTCCCAATTCCAATGGATATGGACTACAATTATTAATCCTTATTGGACTTGGGATCCTTCCCAGAACAAAAAAGGCTGATTAATGAAATACCAAAGTACAATACAAACACCATTATCATTCTGGTGAACTGAAATTACAGAAACAGCCCCTCATAAAACTATAACAAGACATTGTGCCCAGATATGATCTTAAAAACCACAGTCAACATGCCTATCATTTGAAAATTGTGATATCTGTTGTTATTTCTGTGGATAATCAACCCAGATAATTGATAGGCACGACAATGCACAAACAGTAAATTAAACAAAGTACATGAACAAAAGGCTGAGCAGTATTTAAGTATGCCTAAAGGAAAACAATACCTCAAGAAGTTCAGACCCCCAAGGTGCACTTGTTCGAAGAGTGTGCCTATCATATTCAAGAAAAAAATCTCTTATGCGTTCATTAAGGGGATACAAAGATGAGCATAATCTTAAGCGCAATTTGAAGACATTCTTCCCATCTTCCACATAATCCAGCCTCTCCTACATAAAAAATGCAACATACATAGTTGTCATGTTAGGTCAGAGAGCCAATGATGAAACCATTAAGATCAAGTACTTCAAGCAGAGACAGAAGCTTGCCATCAACTACAGAACTTATAATATTACCCCACTAAGAATCCATAATCAGGAGAGTAAAAGTCACTAGCTTTAAGATACAGATTAAGAACCCCACCAAAGAGGATTCAAATAGGTAAAACATTTAGCACAAAAATAATCAAGCAAGAAAATGAGAGTAAGACTGCCTAACTAAAAAACTTCAGCTGGTTGTCAAGAGTCCTAAGAATTCTGTTTCTCATGCTCCTCACACCCAACCCCATACCCCATGAGAGTTTAAAATAAAAAATAAAAAGAAGAAGAAGGAAAAATCATTGGGCTTGAGGTATGCAGCAAGCACAGGCCATTGCTTACCATGAGCTATTAGCTGGTTATTTCCCCAGAAAAATACAAAAAAAAATAATAATAATAATCAAACCCTCAACAGCATCATCCAGATGGCTTTGATGTCATGTCAAAAAGCATTAAGGGAAAAAAAAAATAAAAGGAAAAGATAATGGAATCAGAAAGCAATAAGTATCACTAATTCCAACATAGTGCAGATGCTTGCATTCGCTCCTACCTTGGCCATATCCTGGAGGTAATGCGGAACAAGTTCTTTCATAATTGGTAAAGATAATTCAGATCTCAACCTGAACAGAAACATAATGATGGTAGAATTTAGGTGCTAAGGTGCCAAAAGTTGTAATTTAATATGATTGACTGAAACCAAAGAAGAAGCTTAAAAACAGTGAAACAGAAAGATTATAACATCCATATAATATTGCCACATAGCATCACATTATGTGACAAAATGCTCAAACAATGATTTCGACGAATGGAAAAATCAGCTAAAAGCCATTTACGTACTGGCCAAGTGTAGATAAAGAAAGTGCTGCGTATCCAATAACAACCTGGAAACAGAGAGAGAGCAAGTAAATGCAATGTCAGTCCAAAGGGACATATTAAAAACAGCATCCACAACATTATCATAAGTGGACCATAAAGGGAATAAAATTGAAAAGTCAGAGGCTAATAAAGTCATCAGATCAGTCAGTTGAAAACAAAAACAAAAGATAGTATCAAAAAGATGTTCATTTCAATAAGGTGAGGTTGGCCAACTGATGCAAAATGACATATAACAAATAAAGAAAGGAAAGAGAGAGAATAGAGCGAGAAATAAGTAAGGGAAGAAATATTTTTCTCAGGAGGCATGGGGAGAAGGGGAAGGGAAGGGGAAACAAGAGGAACAGGGATCTGAGAGGTAATCAAATCTTGTACTTCTCATCACTGGCAAACATTCGTTCACATAATCAAGGTGCCTTACATGGACGCCAAGTACCTAACACTTGAGGAATTAACAATAATGAAAACAAAATAAAAGGAGACAAAGTTCTTGTATCAGACCTACAAACAAAATGACATTCATGAACATCAACATAACATCAAATTTCTCTCTGCCTAAAATTGTTTCATGAATCTCCAGCTTTGTGTAGTCCTCCATCCCCTCTGCCTGTCAAGTCAGGTTTCTCTCTGCCATTTTTGTTGTCACAGCTTTTCTCCAATTGTACATACTCCAAGAAAAGTATTCATGGTGACAGGAAGCCTTGACCAATTTATTGGTTTATTCATAGATATCAATAGGTCTGATATAAGGATTTCAAAATGCAACATAGGCCCACTATAACCATTCTATTTAATTATCATTGAAACAAGCATACACAATATTTAATGGTACAAGGTCTTACTGGCTTTGGAGCCTCCAATTTTGTTTGAAGATCAACATGGAAGAAAGTAAATAAGAGGTGATGCAGTGGTGTCCAAACAGCAGGTAGAGAAAGTTTTATCTCATCATGGTAGCAAGCCACTCTAGCCCCAACAGCTACTTGGGTATGGGCCCACTTTTGAAGTGACGCCCCTGACTCCCTTGGATACATTGCCTGGATATATTAGGCCAGCAATGAAGCACATCAATTGAGCTCATGAGACAAAATAACTTGATGATCTAACAATAATTCTGCCATTACCTCCAAAGGTTGTCTGCGAATATCCACATCATCCTTTCTTAATTCAATCCTTACAAACAAATTCCTCTTGCGGCTCAAAACAACGCTTAAGGGATAAACATATAGACAATGAAAAAGTTGCGAGAAAGGCTCATTGCGTGTTGTTGTCCGGAAGTCAAATGCTTGGAACTGTTTGTCGATCAACAGAGCAAATAGGAAAATCAGAGATATGCAGACTTAGCATCCATCTGGATGCAAATAGCTGCATTTTTTAAATAAATAATCAAGAAGCAAAGGTTAAATGCATAAGTGCCTTTTGCATTAAAATAAATTATACAAAAACACATTGAACGAAGATGTGGATTTTCACTTCTACGGGGGCTTTCATCTGTCATCTTCAACCATCAAATTTTTAAACTAAACTCAAGGTACAAACAAAAAGGGAAAACCATTTTTCACAGAACCAGGCTTCCTAGCATCTTGGCTTTCTTTAAATGATTGCACAAGATATGGACATGAACTGGTGAGACCCTGATCTACCAAATGCATCAATTTAACAAAATGACCTTCATAGAGTGGAAACCTATAGTCCAACCACTAGAGTCACTAAGAAGCAAAATCAAAGAATTTTGTTTTTCTATACATCCAACCAAACAAAATGTTTAAAAAGGAGAACTATAACATTTGCAATGACCAAAGTCCTAGGTAATAAAATGGGTGTGGACTAGTTCAAGTAAACAAAGAGGCACAATATATAAATATTTTTTAGGCTCTCAACTTCCCTGCAAGGAACTACACTCAATTAAGATTAAAAATTGGAGATGAAAATGACCCTTTGATGACATTGGCCCAAACAAAAATCCAGTCCTGTTCAAATCATATTCTTAGGAGATATTGAACATGACTAAAGTTTTAACTGATGCAATATCCAGATACAAATATTACTATAAACCATTTTTCATACTCACAGTATCAACAAAGGAATCAAGAATTCCACGACCAATTGATCCATTTCCAGAAAATCCTTTGCTATCACCAATATTCCACTTAGAGCTGCTAGTTTGAGGTCCATCTGAACCATTGCTGGGGCATTTGGTAAATCTGGAATCAATGGAATGGTCCCCAGGATCAATGGAGTCATTGGTCACACTGCCACTTTCTGATAGATTGTCCAATTCAGTATGGCCTGTCTGGTGCTTCTCAATTTCTAATCTCAGAACACCTTTGACAGGTTTATGAACCTTGCGCTTCGGATCCTGTAGATCAGAACGGGGGAAAATGCCCAATCAAGGGAAAATATTAAGAGGCACTTCTGTGATATATACATAAAGAATAAATGTAATTCCTAAGATAATATATTGCTGTGTCTAACCATCTGAAAAAAGGAAAAAGAAAGAAAGTTAGCTCAAGCCTTGCTTATGAAAGATCATGTCAGCTTATCCTCATACATGTTAGTAGATGTGCAAAAAGGTAAATAAACACTAAGACATGCATATATAGCAGAAATAAGTGGGGTTGGGCGAAAGAAGATGGAGGAAGATGGCAAATACAATTAAGTTCACAAAATTATTTGACTAGCAGAGAATTCTTGCTCCATAAATGAGCCCTTATATAGCTATATAAACACCTTTTGTGGAAAATGGACCATTTTGCATTAACAAGATGGCTTATAACCATTCATAAGAGCAAGAAAACCAGGGATCCTTCTCCCAATGATGTATAGGTCTTTCTCCTTTGCACCATCATAACACATAATAAGGTACAATATTAGCTGGTTCTTTCTATTCTTTAAATAAAAGAACATTAAAATACACTGAAGAAAGGTTCATGCATCAAGCATGGTGTATGACCGATATCAAAAGCCAGCACCCTAGAGGCTCAGTCTTTATATGTTAGATATTGGTCCTCTCTCTAATTTGCAAAATTCAAGCTTGTAGTAATTTAATTTGCATTTAATGCCAACTAGATTCTCATACACCATCAATGATTATTTGGAAAATATAATAAGAAGCTTTGGAAAAGAAAATGGCAGGTCAATACATATGAATGCATATGTAGTGCACCTGAAGTGAGTCCTCCATATAGCATTCTTTCACTTTATTTAGATTTGAAATTTCAACCACAATGGAGCTTCCACTCAAAGAGCCCAACTTCCCATCCAGTGTGATTTTTGCAGTGGGCTCAAACAGAACCTCATGTGAACTAGAGCCGGACACACTTGAAGCAAGTGGACTGCTTGGGGAAGCAGGCCCACCAGAAGTAGCACCACTGTTATCAAACAATGGAATGATAGCCCAGGCAAATGACTCTCTATAAGGCATAATTCTTGACCACACCTGCAGTCTCTGCTTCTCTCTTTCACTCAGGTGCACCTGCTTGGGAAAGGAAACACCATCATAACACAAGAAACATCATTTAAAAGTTCTTCTGATCATTGGCTTTTATATATGCAGGATATGATAGTACAATGACAAGATCCACTCAATCAATATTAATTAAAAACAGAAGAAAAATTAAGAGCCGCATATTAAACTTTTAGCTGACCACTGAGATTAAGGTAGCATCAAGCTTGCCTATTTAATCCATCTGAGTTTGCCTCCTGCAACAAATCTAATGCATCCTAGTTGAAGGGCAAGAGGAGGCCCATAAAAAATTAGAAGCAGCATGAAATCATAAGCATCATTTGTTTGCTAAGCCTCAAAAATTTTGGACCCTTATTTGACAGATTTAACAATTAGACTGAATCCTTATGTGACACATCTTACACGTTAATAGTTCTTATGGCACTGTTGAGCATTTGTTTATCCCTCTAAGGTTATGACTTAGGAATAGATGAGAATGCTGCATGTTAATTATGTATTGCAATTACAGTACAATCTTTCACTCATTTGGTCAGAAAACTAAAATGCTGAATTCTAAACATTAACATAGACAAAAAATAATCCACAAATTTTTGCTAGTTTTCTTACAAAAAACCTAAACATAAATGACCAAATCCATGAAGTCAATCTAACACATGCTTAATATGAAATCTAATTGGGGGATCACATGTATTATAGAGAGATGTGGCCTTTTCATTCCAGGATCCATATGGTTGATACAACAAAATAGATTCTTTATAATAATCTACTGAAAATATGTACAGCTTCAAGTAAATGAATGCACAGAGAACAAACAAAAAGGACATTTAAAAACATACAGGTTCTGATTATCGAAAAGAAAAAAACATACAGGTTCTTTACGTGAATAAACAGAGGGAGTGACCCCGCCTTCTTCTGTAGCAGGCTTTTCTAGCTGGATTAGCAGACACACTGATGCTGATGGAGCATCCAGATAGAAGATTCCACGAGGTCCATCAGAAACTTTTTCCTAGTGACAACAACAAAGCAACTAAATTGGTTTTCTGTTATATATGAGAAAATCAGCACTCAGATGACAATGATCGTGATGACAACATGACAGCAAGAAATCAAGAGAAACATTAAATATCAGAAGAATAACAAGGACAAGCATTATCAACAACAACAAAAGAAAACTAAAGCCAATTAAAATATGGATGAACAGAAAGGGCTTTTTATTTCAGTTTTTTTGCTTACATCTTGTGCATCTGTTGGTGCCACGGAAAAATAAAAATCCTCCGACAACTTTTCCCTTCTTTCC
The DNA here is from genome assembly GCA_037832345.1 of Rhizophora mangle. Classification (NCBI taxonomy): domain Eukaryota; kingdom Viridiplantae; phylum Streptophyta; class Magnoliopsida; order Malpighiales; family Rhizophoraceae; genus Rhizophora; species Rhizophora mangle. The sequence continues at coordinate 661,631 of JBAPLJ010002079.1, read as the reverse complement.
TTATTATATGTGCAAATTGTACCATAAAATGGCTCTGCGAGAGAGATAAAGAGAGCCCAAAGTCAGAAAACTCACAACAAATTACATTAGGTTATGTATAGCTACTCATTGTCTAACAGGACATCGTTTCAGGTAAAAACTGAACAGTCAACTCCAAAAAGCCTCAATCTAAGATAAAATTGTGGCACATTCTAGGCCCTACTGCTCAAGCAGCTAGAGGTAGCCGAAGGGCAATAGCTATCCAGCACTCAAGGGAGAAACAAAGGTTGTCCGCTAGTGTAAGGTTTGGACCAACTGTGAGTAGCAAGGGCCTGAAAAAGCCCCGAATAGCTGCAAACTAAAGAAGCAATTATCAACTGTTGTCAACTACAAGCTGATACTAAACCAAATATTACTTTCAGAGTTAAGCCAGACTCTCCAACAATGGAATTTAGGCATAAGCAAACACATAAAATGAAAGCAAACACATAAAATGAAAGCAAGCACAAGAAATTTTCATTTTAATTGAAATAAGTTTCTATCCATGTCTCACGCCCCATGATTACACAAATTACTTAAGAAGTGATCATTAAGACCAGTAGCAAAGCTGGAGACGCACCAACTAATCCTGCCTGAAACGATAAGGAGAGGACTTTCACGGAGATCTTCAACCCACTGAGACCATCCCACATGCACCAGAGGGGAAAGAAAAAAAAAAGAAAAGAAAAGAAAAGAAAAGCAAAGAAAAGAAAGTAAGAGCAATAAGAGAAGCACAACTGATAATTAAAAAAAGAAAAAAGAACATCAACAAGAAGAAGCAAAAAAGACTGCTGATATCACTTTCAAATCAGAATAATAATGCAAAACCTGCCAAACTGTGCCATCGGAGTTTCAGCAATCCTTCGGCCAAATATCATCGACCTCTCATTTTCCCAGTCAAAAGCTGGCTCATAAGCAGGAAGAGGAGACTGACCAAAATGCTGCAAGCATAGTATGATGAGGAAAAAAGATCAGAGTAAATTACAGGAAACAAAAGAGCAGGTTGATAAAATCCTTTTAAATTCATGAAGTAAGCAAAGGTTGAAGTACATAGATAAAGACTCTAGCCACTGGGACCTTTGAAGCAAGAATATTTGAGTTAGAGAAGATGGTCTCTGATGATTGCCTTCCTGAAGTGCTAGGGATGTCATCATCAGCAGCATCGTCAGATTTGATTCTTCTGGAATTGGCAAGATGCATTTCTGCAGAAAAACCAAAGAAAAATCATTAAGTTATTTAGGCCCCCTCAGGGACATATCAAAAGAATAGTGGTCTCACACCAAGTAACTATAAGAGAAGAAAAACTTGCATAGAGAAAAACACAGGGAATTAAAAAAGGATAAAAAAAAATTTTCCTAGCTGCTGAGAGTCTCCTCTGGAAAAACTGTGCATTACATTTTTGCCAGAATATCTGTTAACATTTTTCTAAGCCATACCAGTCTCCATGTCAGTATCCGGCCCTTCAAATATCTGGTTATGGAAAGACACCGTAGTGATGCTTTCAAAGCGACCATACTTGCTTTCATCTTTTACCCAGTCAGTTCTGTAACACTGAACAAGCTCATTCAGATGTGGCCACTGCTCCAGATTGTCATCATGCTGGGAGGGAAAAAGAAAAATAATAAAAATAATAACAAAGAAAAAAGGAGAATACTGATAAATTGAGCATATCAAAATAAAGGCGCACGTTATCTCCAACTCAAGAAAATAATTATTTTGGCTTTAGAACTATATGACTGAATAACAGAGACTATTCATAACCTCAATGACGGACAGATTGAAATTAAATTCAACAAGCAAACAGAGATGATGTAAATAGAAGAAGGGTAGAGGATATGGCCTGACTTGCGAGGATCACAAAGGGTTCTTGAGCATGGCTGAGGGAGCGAGTTTAGTGTGTCAACAAGGTCATTACATAAACGTCAACGGAAATATCATATCTAGTAAGAAACATTTACTTCCTGCCTTATTTTTTCTGGGTAGTAAAAGAAAACTACCACGAGTAGAGACATTGTTGTCGTGCCATGCCATGCCATGCCATTATAATTACTTTAAAAAACGATATGAGCAAGCAAGCATAACCAAAAAAGGTTCAAAACCAATGTTAGCATGTCAACCCAAGAAGAAAAGTAAAACCTCACTGCAATGTAAGTTTATCAAGTTCATAGCCCTATCCAACTTGTCAGACAAAAAAAAAAAAAGGTCCACACGACTATTTTTTAAAAAATAAAAACATAATAAATAAAAAAGAATACAAAGAAAAAACTTACCAAGGGATCCAATTTGAGATGAGCAAGAGACTGACGGGGTATTCTACGGAAACGCTGTCCTCCTCCTCCTCCGTTGATACCGCCGTAGTCCATTTAGTTTATACTAAAGAAATCCACTGTAAGAAAATGTATTGTATTGTTTTTTTTATTTTCCTTTGGGGGAATGACGTATTTAAAGAGAATGTAGATGCGAAAGGTGGTCCATAACAAACATAGAGGCTAGATCTGGAACAGAAACTGTAAGCAAGATGGACGAGGACGATGGAGTTGGAGTGGAAATGGGTGAATGAGGAGGCAAGCGACAAGGATTGCCAAAAAAAAAAACAGAACATACAATACAGAGGGAGAAACAGAATAGATTTGGTTAGGTCACTGATTAAGGCAAAAGCCTGCTGAGAGAGATTGAGAAAAAAGACAAAAAGAAAATGAAGACAGGAAAAGTACAAGCATACTTGCTACTGACTTCACCTTCCTTCCTTCCTTCCTTCCTTCCTTCCCTCCTTCCTTCCTGCCTTCCTTGCCCTGATCCCACCTGACTGACCTACTGGAAGATGGAATGGATGAGATCTTGGATAGAGGTGAATAGAGCGTGAGAGAGAGAGAGAAGCGAAACTAATTTGCCCCGCTTCGATGTAAAGACATATAGTAGAAAGTAAGCAAACCAACCTCCTTATTTTAAGTCGTTTTAAACGAGGACAAAAGAAAAGAGAGAGGAAGAGAAGAATGGAGGAGAGATAGAGAGATAGAGACCGAGAGAGAGAGAGAGAGCCAAAAGGCAAATGCGTGAGAGAGAGAGAGAGAGAGAGAGAGAGAGAGAGGAAGAGAACAAATGAACAAACCAGGACAAAGTCAACAATGAGTCCAAAGGCAAGCTGAACTAGGGAGTCGGGACGTGCATTCATCAAATAATAAAACAATGGGAAAATGTTAATTAGTTACAAATCATTTATACTTTTATTCAAAATCCTAATTCTTTTGAAATTTTATACATAATATTTTAACGTTTAATCTGTTATAATTTCTCTGTTATATCCCACTATTTTAATCTCTTAATTCAAAAAAAAAAATCGACGAAATAAATTTGTCTTCCCAAAATTGTATAACTATTTGTTAATGAAGTTTCTCTTTTATACAAAAATATATAACTATTTTTAAAATTTTTTTGGATGAAAATGGGGCATCAAAAATCTAAATTAAAATTCCAATAGCCCTTGACGTCCTTAAATAAATAAGAGTTGGACACGGGCATGTAATCAATCTAAAGACAATCGCACACTACTGGTTAGTAAGCCTTTTTTTTCTTTTTTCTTTTTTTTTTTTTTTAATGTCCACAGTTTGTAAGTCTAAAACAATTAAATATTACAAATGAGATAACAAATAAAACATAAAAAATGTTAAGCTAAAAACTATTAGAATCCTAATGGTTGAGCCCAAAACTAAATCATTGATTTTAAGCCCAACTCATTCTCATGTCTCTAGCCCAACTAACAATCCATATATTATAGAGAGGACCAAGAATGTAGGGCAATTAGCTTTCTTCTGTGTCACGGGCAGAGGCAGAGAGGCGGAGGCATAGACGATAGACATTGGCTCTAGGAGTCGACGGAGTAGAGAGTCACGGAAAAAAGAAGGCGAGAGGAGGAGCTCCGCCAGCACCGAACGGCGGCTCGTGGAATTCCACGGTAGAATTGAGCAGCGATCAGTCGAAGAATTTTTTCTGCTTCCGATCATATCAAGAATACGAGGACATTGTATGGCTTCTTGAGGTTGAAAATACTTAACTTAGTTAAGACACATTAGCAACTTGATAGCCACTAGGTTGAGCTGGATCTTAGTGGTGTGATAACAGCTGGCTTAGAAATTTCATGCCACCGTCTTGAGAGCAGCATCTATTGATTTTCTCAATTTCCCCTTTGATAGCCCTTTATGGATTTTCCGTTGCCATTGGAAAAAGCATATCCTCAGCCACCTTATTCTTTCGGGTAATTTAATGTTGTTCAATCCATAAATTTTATCTTTTTATTTTTTTTTTTCACTTCTTCTTTTTGCAAATTTTTAATGATCTTCGTCTAATAAATATTTTTTCCTGAAAAACAGGGATGATAACAACATAAATGTAGTTCTGGTAGCCACTGGTAGCTTCAATCCTCCTACTTTTATGCACCTACGTATGTTTGGTAAGTTACCGACTTCTTTTTTTTTTTTTTCTTTTTCTTCTCCCTTTTATGGAGTTAAAATTTCTTGTTTGCTACATAAATTAATTCCTTGCTACTGAGTTTCTATGACTGATAATAATTATAATATTTTTTAGTGATGAAATAGTATTTGCACTTGATACTTGCTTATCAAGACAGATTGTTACATAAATTTGGGAAATTGATGGTCAGTTCTTGTTGCCTTTGTGATTAGAGCTAGCAAGAGACGCACTGCGTTTGGAAGGGTATCGTGTTATTGCAGGATATATGTCACCTGTTAGTGATGCCTACAACAAACCGGTAATGAACTAGTTATTGTGACTTTGGCCACAAAGCACAATGAATAATTGTGGATTTGTGCTTCTTTAATGTTGCAAACCTCTCTGTTGTTCATGGCTATTGCTAGATGGGAATAGCAAAGAAGTGACTTCAGTTGTTTTGGTTTATATAGGGCCTTGTATCCAGTGAACATCGTCTGTGTATGTGTAATTTAGCCTGTGAAAGTTCTGATTTTATAATGGTCGATTCATGGGAGGTACCATAATCTTTCTTTCCCTAGCTTTGTTTCTTATATTTGTAAATTGTTATGTTGGTATTTGAATGCTTGTTGATTGGGATAAAGTGGCTGCTTGGTGCTTGTATTGTCACTTTTCAATAATTGCAACTGGTTGACAAGTTTGAACTTTTGTTGTAGGCAAATCAAACTAACTACCAGCGATCTTTGACTATCTTGGAAAGAATCCATAGCTTTTTTATGAACAAACTGCATATACCCAAAGGTAAAATCATTTATGTATCAACAATAAATGAGAGAAGCATCTTCATCTAAGGATTGTTGTGGTCTTATGTTAATCCTTACAAAACTTGTTCAGATATGCCTAGATTGTAATATTAACTGCATGAATAATGATTCTTTTTCCTTTGCTTCTGGCAGAATCCCTCAAGGTCATGCTTGTTTGTGGCTCTGATTTAATCCAATCTTTTAGCATTCCTGGGTTTTGGATTCGCGAGCAGGTTTGTACTCTATAGTCTATACCAGGATTGAGAGTTGTTATCAGTGCATATGGATAAATAAAAAAATTAACAAAAAAAAAAAAATTTGCCAGTGTTAATGCTCCATTTGAAGTCTTTATTGTCATTATTGTGTTCCACTATGTAGGAGAAGAGTGTAAAATATAAGAGAAGGAAAACAGAAAAGAATGACAACGTGGTGTGCTGTTTTAATTTCTCCAGAGAAAATAGGTCATGTGCTAGTATAACATCAACTTCTGTAATTTCACAATTACCATTAAACCCTGTTTCCTACCAATGCCTTTCAAGCTAGACTATATATATCAACCATTCCCAACCTTTTACTAGGATTAGAAAATTGAGCCTGATCTACGGCTTTAAGAAAGATGTCAATCTCCTGACTTCACATTAGTCATTCTGTTACAACATGTGTTTACAACATATATTTCCTCCCTACTTGAGTGTCTAATAAAGTGAAACCCAATTCAATGCAATTAGTTCTTTGTTGGAAAACTGGTTTGCTTGCTATGAAAATAGCTGTTGGATTGACAGAGCATTTTCTTAGGCTTGTCATCTGTAAATTCCATCTCTTTTAAAAGTGACTTAATGCAAAACCTTTTATAGGCTGCTTGAGTCATTGCGTTATATTTTACTTCATTCTAAAAATGGCCACAAAATTCTGTTTCCTGCTTTTCTTTGTGTCTAAATTAATGTGTTGGAAATGTGAATGGGCGTCACTTTGTGAATGTTGGCAGCTTTTAGTTGCATGGGTGCATCATTCCCATAAACAGGTGCTAAATTTGAAAGTGGGTGCACCAGAGATTTTTTTTTTTATTATTCCATATAATTTTCAACCTATTGTATCTTATGCTTTGGTAGCGAGGATGCTAGTAAGTTGTGATACAGAATGTGAAAAAATAAATAAATAAATAAAATAATCAAAGACCAACAATCAAATTGAGTGTGTAGAGAAGATAAATATCTCTGAAAGAGAGTTTTATATTATTCATTCAATAAATTGATATATTTATTGAATAGATTGATGTTATAAAATCTTATTTATAATAGTTTCTAACCCTAACAAATACTGATAAGGAAACAATTAAACCTTGATCACATAACATCATACATAATTTTTAGGCATTACTGTAAGTTGTGATCAATATTTAGTTGTCTCATAATAATCACAATTACAATCATAATTCTCAAAATATCAACTTAATCTTTGATTGAGTTTATGCAAAATTTTATTATAATAATCAAGGAAAACTCTAAAATTCACTGAATTTTGGGTTTATGGAACCAATACCATTGAAAGTCAACCCACCATACTTGCCATGGGTGTTGAAGTTTCTTCTTTCCACCGGCCAGTATGAAAAGGAAGAAGTAAGTCAGCTTGGCTTGGTCTTTTGGATCTCATAAAATGCATTGGTCTCTGGTCAGAAAGAGAGAAGATAGATTGTCAGTGATAGATCAGAAGCATAGCTTAGAGACAGACTTGCTTGCCACGTGAGAGAAAAAAAAAAAAAAAACCAAACAGAAGGCGAAGCAAGACATCCACTTCACTGTAAAGAACTTCATACCCTGTTAAATTCGGGGAAGAGCCTTGTCCACGAGTTCACTGTCAAGGTCAATGATTGGGAAAACGAGTTACCATTAGAAGGTAAAAAATCTATGGGTGCCTAGGGTTTGATCATTCGCACCAAAAGGAAACGATCCAGGAAAGAGCCCCCTTTTATTTTTTAAGTCAAGAAGCACGCGGGAATCAATTCTAAGGTAAGTAATTCCCAAGGAAGACTTCATATGTGCTTGACCTTTCTCAATGCTTGGGGTGACTTACCATAAAAAAACATCGAAGTCATTAGAGAACTACAATTTGCTGGGATAAAGCTTTTCCTCTGCAGGAGCCTTGTGCGGTAAATCCCCTACAGGCGGTCGTCCATCGTAAAGTAGTCCGCACAAAGCTTTTGGGAAGAGGGTAGTGCATCTTAATCAAATCTGCTTCCTGCAAGCTTTTCTTTTCTTTTTCTTCTTCAATATTGTAGAACTCAAAACAAACCTCAAGTTCTACAAGCCAAGAATTCCTCGCAAGTTTGGAACATGGCTGTGAATAAATGATTACGAGGGAAGTCCCCATGATCCAAACAGAACAATTTAGATAAAGTCTTTTCGTCATTGGAAAGATTGTTTTGGACTTCATAAAATGACATCAAAACAAACCAAATGTAATTTGATGTCATAGATGCAGAAAGGAAGCATAGAAAAAAGGATGAGAAATTTGGAATCCAGTAACTCATTGAAAAGAAAAGAAATAAACATTAAATCCTAGAATTTAAATCTAATATTTCTCAATAATTTTTCAAAATATCTTAATTAGTCTAAAATTTTTTAAATAAAATATAAAATTATATTAATAAAATTATAATATTTATTATAAAATAATTAAAAATATTTTTCATAATGTGTCCTACTTTAAGTTAGATAAGCATTTTGTGTTAATTTATATCTTTCCACTGTTTATAGGTGAGGATCATATGTAAAGACTACGGTGTGGTTTGCATTCGTAGAGAGGGACAAGATGTTGAGAAGATTATTTATGAGGATGAAATTTTGAGAGAAAACATGGTAAGTATTTTTTTTTTTTTCTTACAATCAACCATAATAGTGTGTACATATATTAAAAGCTATTTCAGCTATGGCTATCAAATAATATGTGTTGTGCTCAATTTCAAGCAACTAACCTTAGGAAGTTCTATATGCTTGGCTTTGCCTAGTGCTCTCATCAAGTTTTTTGAAGATAAAGTTGAACAGGGATTAATTGCTGAATGTTTGTTACTTCTTTTTTTCTTTCAAAAGGATTGACTTTTGTTTAGGTTTTGAAGTTTTTGTCCTTGTAGGAATGATACATCATTGAATTGGGTTAAGTTTGAATCTCAGAATCTGGAAGTGATTAAAAATTTGTTGCAGAAGGAGATTATATGGCATAAACTTCTAAATTTCCAATAATTGATAGTTTATTCCAATCTACGAAAACTTGCCCCATATGAGTTATCCAATTGGCTATGATCAATTAGTACAAAAATGGTTTTTTAGCTAATCTCAATGTTATTAGTTCTGGGCCTTTTGCCATTGCAGGATAATATTAAATTAGTGGAAGACGAAGTACCGAACCATATCAGTTCAACAAAAGTGAGGTAAATAGCATACGCTAGAAAATGTTTAAAACGAATGAACATGGAATGACTAACTAATTTTACGATGCCCCTCTACATTTGTTTTGGCGTTTCAGGGAATGCAGTTTAAATGGATTGTCAATCAAGTATCTAACCGCCGACAGGGTGATCCAATACATTAAGGAGCAACAGCTGTACTTGAAGCAAAATGATAAATGATTACTGTTTGTTTTCCGTCGTAACAGAATGTCATTTTGCATAAATGCCAAGTTTTTGTAATAAACTGATATTGAATATATTGAGAAGTACACACTTAACGGTTGCTTCAACTCTAAAAATCATGGGAATTATTCCTATTAACGTCATCTGCGAGCTTAGTCATTCATGCCATTCCCCAAGTCACTAATTGTTGCTTCATTTTTTTTGTCCATAGTGGACGATTGTTCCTAACCTTCCCTTCCTCCTCAATATATGAAATTTTTGGTCTCTTCTCTCTCTCTCTCACTCTCTCTATATGTGTATATATATATATACATATATGAGTCATCATCTATGTTGCGGGAAGTGGTGGTGATGGTAGTGGTAATTGGATGTGCGGGTGACAAGATTGAAAGAATTGGGCTGGACCGGCCCGATTTTATTATTAAAATAGATAATTTATAATTTAATTTGGTTATTTTTTATTACTAATTTTTAGAAGTTAACCAATTTGGTTTTATAAAATAAAAAAATAAAAAAACAAAATTACCTTTACCTTTAACTCTCCCAAATTTCTAGCCTCTTGCTCCTATTATCCTAAGCCTCTTGCTCCTCCCAATCCAAATTGCCTCTTGTTGCCCCTCCTATTATCGCACCTCTGACTATCACACCTCTTATTGTTGCTGCCTCCTGCTGCCACGCTTCCTTTTACCCCTCCTATTGTCGTGCCTCTTCCTGCTCCTCCTACTACCACACCTCCTCCTTCTCCTCTTGTTCTCGTGCCTCCTGCTACCACCTATTAAGATTAGAAAATAGGTGTTTTGTCTACAAACATATAATTATAGTATGTTTAATAATTACAGTAAAAAATAATGTTTCCTTAATTATATGGAATATGAATTAGCATAATGTCATTTCTATCATTTTTTTTTCCATGCATTTTTGGTATCATTAAAATTAGAAAATGGCAACTCAATGAAGCAAATAATAGGTACTGACTTTATGAAATATGGCTTATATTCTAAGATGGCCAAATGACATCTATATAATTGAAAAATTGCTTCTTACATTCTGTTACATATCAATTTTGGATGCTTATTGTATGTTTTTACCTTTAAAAAAAGTTGATGTAACAAGAATGCACAATCTTGGCTTTTTTTTTTTTTTTTTGTTCCTTTTTTTTAGCAAATCTAGTGTAATTAGTATCTTAAATTGATTTAAGATTGGTGAAAAATGGTAAATGTTTGGATAACATCTCAAATCTTTTGTGAACTTGATTGCTCACAATTGACATATTCTGCTCATTTTTATTTTATTTCATTTTGGCACTTCAAGCAAATAATGGACAATAGCGATATCTCATTTCAATCATTTGAAAACCATTTTATGGATTTCATGTCTAGTACTCAATCCTTCCGTCAAAAGAATGATCTAGCTTAAGTGTAATTTTCTAAAGGGGTTAAGTTGGGTCTAATAGTAAACTTAAATCTATTTGTACTTGTCTTTATTGTAGTAACAATTTCAGGGGTGGAAGAATTCATAAAATGAAACATCTTGCTAGAATCAAAAGTCAAATATTTACATGCAAAAAAATTTCATATGATGTTCGAGCAAGGATGCTAGATATTTTTAAACAAGCATCAAAAGATAAAAAAACCAACTAAAGAGGCTAGATACTATAACTTTGGCAATGATCTTTATGATATTGAGTTAGAGAAGAAAGAAGACGAGATGATAGAAATAAACATGTCAAAAGGACAAAAATTAATACAACATAAGGGAAAAAGAAAAGCAAGTCATGGAAACATATTTTCCTTTGATGACAACTCTTAGAACTCAACCTAGTTTAAAGAGTGTCTTGGCTGGTAAAATAATTGTGAAAAAGGCTAACATGACTTAGGTAAGGTGGTTTTTTTATACTTATATTTCATTCAATGTTTTACATTCACCACATTTTTAACTTACTTTAAATGCTAGTCTTGCAATTGATTTTGGGTATAAAGGTCTTTCTTATAATGATATACGTGTCAATTTGTTAAGAGATTATAAAAAAGATTGTCAATTATTTATTGAAACCTATAAAACCAAATAAATTACAAATTGAGGCATAATTATGTCTAATGGTTAAAGTGATTAAAGAGATAAAACTTTAATCAATTTTATAGTTTAATGTTTTGCTAAAATTTCATTTGTCAAATATGTGGATTTTTCAAATATTATAAAAAATATCACAAGTTTACACAAGTTGCTTTTAGATGTTGTTAATTGAGTTATGTTAGATATTTAAATCTAAATCCAAATATAAAAAATTTGTATACAATTATTATAAAAAAAAAAGTACATCAAAGTTTATTACTTAAAGATAAAAGCTAAGAATAATGATAAGTATAAGTATAAAAGTAACAACTCAATTTAGGCTAGTATTATAGAATATAAGAGTTAAGAAATTTTTTTCTTTGCTGATGATAAATTAAGATCTACCAATTAAAGGATCTTAAATTCTAGTTACACATATCATACGCTTTGTAAAAGGACTAGTTTTCCATTTATGAATATATTGAAAGTAGAGTTGTTATGATAAGCAATAATATAATTTGTAAAATTGTTGGGATTAATATAATTAAAATCAAAACTCATAATGATGGTGTGAGAACACTCACACAAGTTAAACATATTTCAAAATTGAAGAAAAATCTCAACTTTTTGGCAACACTTAAGGCTTTTAGTTATATATACACTAATGAAGATAGAGTTTTGACAATCAATAAAAGTGCTCTCATTGTCATAAAAGCTCGTAAATCTGGAAATTTATACCTTCTATAGTAATTTACATTTATAAATACTACTATAGTTTTTACATCATCTAATTTAAAGATAAATATTATGAAGTTATGGCATAGGTTGGGGCACTATATTGAGCAAAAGAGGCCTTATGTGTGGACAACATACTAGGCAGTTGAACTTCTGCGAGCATTGCATTTTTGGGAAATAGAAGTATGTCAATTTTAAGTTTTCAGCAATTCACCGGATAAAAAGCATTTTAAATTATATTCAATTAGATATTTAGGGGTTATCTTACATTTTGTCATATATAATGACTTTCATTAATGATTATTTAAGAAAAATTTGAATTTTCTTTTTGAAATACAAGAATGATGTTTTCCAAATATTTAAAAAGTGAAAAACATTAATTGAGAAACAAATAGAGAATAATGACTTGAAATTTTGTGGAGGTGAATTTAATAAATTTTGTAAAAATGAAGGCATTATTTGTTCAGTAAAATGACGTCTATGAATAGAATATTTTTAGAGAGAGTTCATTGTATGATTTTCGTTTGTCAAAAAAACTTTTGGGTAAAAACAATATCTATAACTTGTTAGATCATTAATCGTACACTTTCAGTATCTATAAAATTCAAGATTTCATAGGAAATCTAATTAGGTACTTCTACTAATTATTTTGATTTGAAAATATTTTGATATCTTTTATATATATATATATATATATATATATTAAGTATGGAAAATTGAAATCTAAAGTTTGGAAGTGCATTTTCGTATACGAGTGAAGAGATATTATTTATAGTATTTTGATCTATTAAAATTTATAATTAACAAAAATATTATATTTACAAATGCTTTATATTACATCCAAAAAAAAGAGTCTTATAGTTCTTATAATGTAAGTAAAAATGACAGTGCAAATAAGTAAGTAGAATTTTAAGTGGTCAACAAGATATCACACAACAAAGTTTTCCTACTCAATTATATTTATCGAATGTTTCAAATTCTTCTAAAAAAGAATGATCATAATATAATCAAAGATAAATCAAAAAGAGAAATTTTATTGTTACAAATATATAATAACTATTTTATTTATTTTTTTAATTATATAAAAAATTAATAAAAATAACAAATTACTATATATTTAAAAATAATTTTTAATCTTCCCTTGTAAAAAGTATCCCAAAAAGCTACATAGAAGCCTTCTTAGGATTAGGACCTATACAGCCAAAACCAAAAAAACAAAAAAAAACAAAAAAAAAAATATGCTATTCCCTTAAAATTCCACACGCATGGATTATGAGTAAATGTCACGTTACAACCTTTCAACTAAACCCGTTTGTTCCCACAAATGCCTTATGATAAACAAACCAGAAAGTTCCAAAAAAAAATAATAATAATAATAATAATAATAAACGGGCAAAATCTCCACACGACAGCTCAGATTCCAGCAATAATAAAAAGTCCAACAATGGCATTTAACAAAGGACAAAAACACATACCCAAGTCTGCAAAATCAACCTCTTGCCCATGCCGATCCTATCCCCTTACAGCCCATTCCTCTTGCCCCTATCACAACACCAAATCACAAATATCAAATTCAAAGTAATGAATCTACACATTCTACTACAAGTGAATTCTCATATATGGGTGGTAGTTGAAATTCATTTCATTGACATTGTATAATGGAGAGGCGGGGTTTCTCTCAATCCTTTTGGAAAGTCAAAATCCTTCACATGAAAAAACAAATAATCAAATTAGATACTTTAATGGTTAAGCTTTAAAATTACTGAAGATAGCTCAAATGAGAGCAAAGGAAATGGAATCGTTGAACTCGACATACCCCAATCATCCAACCTCCATTGTCACTAACCGGCAAAAATGGCTAAACTTGAAGAGAAACTCAGCCAGCTAGAAAACCCATTTTCTTTTTGTAATCTTCTTTCATATACTGGCAACTCCATCTTGTTCAAGAAACAAGAACAACAAATTTGTGAATAGGAAAAAGAATTACCAATCGATTAAGAATGGGGCAGTGCCGTAAAGTGGCCATGATGGCAATTGCGTTAGCTACAGAGGCAACATTGGATGGCAGCGACATTGGCGTTGGACAGGAAAAAACTGTGCAAGACTTAAATTTGAGGGGGATGACAACATGAAAACCTTTTATTGGCGCTTTAAGAAAAATGATTTTTTTTCCTTAAAAATTGTTATCAAATTTTAGCTTAAAAAACAAAATCGTACAATTTTTTCCGAACAAGTTTTTGTTGCCCACCTAAATTTAACCAAAAAAAAAAAAATTCACAAACGACAACCCTACTCAACAAGCACTTAATAAGTACAACCAACGATTCTCTCAAGTTACTTGAAAAATAGTTTTGGTAAAATAACTTCCAAACAACATGGATAATAATGTTGTTGACAAAATAAAAGCTTGCACCCTCAAGCTACTTTTATACTGCTAAAGAGACTACCAAAGTACCAATTTGTTTATTAAACTCGTGGTCATAAAACTAGCAGCCCATGACCTAGCTAGCTTCTTCTTAGGATCAAGAGTTGGGTCAGATACATACACACACACACATATATGTATATATACGTGTGTGTGTGTGTGTGTGTGTGTGTGTGTGTGTGTGTGTGTGTGTGTAGCAACTACACTTTATGCACCCAACAAAATCATAAAAAATTATCAATCAAAACAATGGAGTGGATTACATCATAATGTCAAAGATTTACAGTCCTACATAGCTAAGAATCAATTAGTAGCGCATCAATGTTTCGCTTTCCACCAGGACCTTTGGTATACCATGACGAAAGGTAGTCTCCATAATAAACCTCACGGTATTTGGCAGGAAACGACTCATTGACAATCTCCAAAGCCGGAGATATCTTCAAGCTCCTGGCTGGGTCATGAAAAGTAGCAACTGAGAGCCGTGCCCTGCTGGAATTTGTCACAGCTCGATGCTCAGCACTCTTGTACATGCCATTCGTAATAATCTGCAGAAAAAAGATTCGTGTGAAACAATGCATTTCAGCTCATAATATCAGTAAATGTTGTAACCATAATTTTGAAGACTTTTTGTTGGGCAAGTAAAGCATTATAAATGATCAGAACTCAGCAAGCTAATGATCTGGTTCATCTGCAGGTCCAATGATGTACAGGAGTTCACATGGAAGTGGCATGAGTACTCAATCACAAATTCACCATACTATAAGGCAATAACAACAAAAGAAGCTTGGTGGGCCAGCAGCCACGGAGAATAACAGGTCAATGGAAGACATTTTATCAGATCATAAACTAAACTAAAACTGGAACATCAAGTACAAACTACAATGTAATGTCATTAACCAGACTGGAATTCAAGTTACCAAGTGGAAAGCACATAATGTCACATAAAACTTAACAGTTCTAAGGCTGTCCTTGGATTAAGCTCCATTATAGCTAAAAAGCAATGGCTGACAAATACTGCTTTGACATTCAAACAGCCCAACCCTTGGAAGATGGTAAAATTAACTCATAAACTGAGCACCAATGACCATACTAGAAGCAAGCTAAAAATTGATAATTGGAGTATCCGAACATCAGTACTTGCAAGAAAAGCATTACAACAACTAGCAAACATGGCATTCCTATTTTCATTAAATTCAGAACAAGTAACCTTCTTCACATGGAGAAGCACAGCACATCACAGGCCAAACAAGTGCTACCACAGGCCATATGTTCAGCAACATCTGTACAATAACCATTTAACACAAGAAACAGCTAGCTAAAGCATCATACAGCAGTTTTAAAGGCAAGACATAGTCCCCAACTGGTGAGTTCAGTAAAGTGCATAATCCAGTCATAAATGGAACATGTGAGATTCAAGCACTGATGCCACATGTAAGTCATACTCTTCCAGTAAAACACCACTCCAAAAACAAATTTCTCTAATATTACAAGTAAGCTGGAGACAAGCAAAGATTGTTCTTTGTTTGACTAATATTGCTTGAGCTTTAGAAATTGTTACAAAGAAGTAATGAACAAAATCCACACAAGGGGAACTTGAACATGGATTATGCATTATGACCAAAGATTCACACACTGATAAACTTAGTGGATTACATGCATGAAGAAATGTGAAAAAAGAAAAAAAGTTCATGATTAAATGGTGCAAGTGAAAAGCAAGACAAATGAAAAATAGCAAAACAAGGACAAAAAACCTAGCCTAATCAAACAACTCAGATGAGCTAAAGAAATGAACAAATCAACCAATTTGATTGGCCTTTTCTTATAGTTTCCTTCTGATAATCAAACAAGTATCCCAAAAATAATTAGGGAAAAAAAATTAGGAGCAAAAAAGAAGAGGAGAAGAACCTCAGTTTGGTCAGCAAGAAGGACGAGAATAGCATGAGGAAGAGGTGTGACAGGGAACCAATGAGAATCTTTGGAAACCTCAAGGCCAGGAACATCATCTTGTATTAACAAAGTTAGGGCACCAATATCAGAGTGAGACTGAAGACCAAGGGTGAGGTGGGGCTGAGGACAGGGCGGGTAGTAGCTGACAGTTATGTTTTGATAGAAATCCCCAATACCATTAGTAATAGCATGCTCAATGGAGGATGTTGGCAGCCCCAGGCTCTCCGATATCAGCCCCAACAGCTTCTGAGCCAGCACCTTCATCTCATCACTGTACTCCGCTACAACTTCCCTGGAAGAAATGAACAAATGCAAGCACAACAGAAAATGATTGAGACAAAAGAAGGAAAAAAAAATATAGTAATGATAACTGATAATGATAGTGGTAATAAAGAACATTACCTGTAGGTGGGAGGGAAGTGAGGCCATCGAGAAGGATTGCGGCGAGAAAGGGGAAGAGTGTGGTGGTCAAAGTAATCCCTCCAGTCCAGGATGTCGGCATCCTCGTTTTGTGGAGGATGATGAGAAGAAGCAGGAGGAGCAGCAAGCATCCTGCTGCCATATCCTTGAGAGGCAAAGGAACTAGGATCGCAGGCATAGTGGAGCTTCTCTTGGATAGGGAGATCCTCAAAGAAAGCACGGGCCACACTCCTCATATGCCGCAGCAGAGCCAAATCCACTCCGTGGTTGGTCACGTGGAAGGCACCCCACTCCTTGCATGCCTTCCCAATTGCCTCCCAAATTGATTGTCTCTTGTCTTCTTCATCCAATCCAGTCAGGTCAATCAGCGGAATACTGCCCTCATTGTCATCGTCGTCATCCTTCTCATCAAAGATGTGGGGATCAGGACGGTTTGAAGGCTTCTGGATATACTGGGAAGGAACCTCTGCAATGAACGCCTCTGCCAGCCTCTGCACTTTTCTAGCAGCAGCAGTACCAGTACCAGTTACAATCCCTCCTCCTACTTTTTCCATTCTTTCTATTTCTGACTAATTTGTGTCTCTGCTATGCTCTGGTTTCTTCAAGTGAAATGTCAACTTGCAACTACAAAAAAAAAAATAAAAAAAATAAATAAATAGTTAGGATCATAAAATTAAACAAGGAAACATATAGATATAGATAAGACATAGTATCCAATAATTAAGTCACAGATAACACTCAGCACTATAGTTTTAAAATCCAGCCTGGATATTGATCCAGACAAGATAATGAGTCAATTCTTATTTAGTAAAACAATAAGAAACTCAGATATATTCATCCATTTTTTTTTTTTTTTTTTAAAAAAAAAGAGCACAAAATGTAATATTCAAACTAAACCTCATTCATTTAGTCGTTTTCAACCAAACATTCGGAATAATCATTAAAAAAAAAAATCTAATTTGAAGAGCATGAAATATTCATACCAATCGTTTGAGAAGCAATCTAAGGAGAAAACATCTTACGGCATCCTAGCTGTTTTGGCAGTCATATAGTCATCCACCTTCATTAATTGGCCATTAGGATTTAGTGATAGGTTAATCTATTTTGTGAGGCAAACAATTGGTTGTGCAAAAGTGAATATAGACAAGCTGGTTGTGAGAAAAAAAAATTTCCCAAAAAAAAAAAAATTAATGCTAGCTGCAGCAGTTGAGGTAGGAGAAAAAAAAAAAAATGAAAAGCAAACTATCGGCTGTGAAAAAAAAAAAAAAAGTCAACCGAAATATATATTGGAAAGGTGGCATCAGAAAGTGAAAGAATGTAGGAGAAAGAAGATTAATGCTTCTGAACATTAAAGTGGAAATTTAGGCAGAAAAGCAAACTGGTTCACGGTTTCGGTTTGATAAGTGTCCTAGCCGACTCTAAAATTCTAAGAGACTCAAATAAGCAGATCATAAGTATCAGGAAATCAGATTGAACCCACACAATTACATAAAGAAATCGAAGGCCATGCACAGAGAAACGGCTAGAGAAAAAGCGAGACAATGTGGTGTAAAATTGAATTACCTTTGTAAACTAACTCTGCCCCAGCCTTAGGCTTCACATTTCACATTCATAGCACCGAAGACAGTTTTTGGAGCTTTTACGAGTCAACAAAGGATTGAAACTTGAATTCAACTTAGATCCGTAAAGCAGGGAGGTGTGCTGCCTTGCGATCTTGTCTTTTCTTCTGGTTTTAGCATTTACTGTTTTAGCGTTTTAGGTTTCTTCTTTTAGCATGTTAAGGAGTCTATCTGATTCAGAACAAAAAAAATCGTCTAGTTTGCAAAGAAAAAATAAAAATAAAAACAAAAACAGAACAGAACAAAACAACAAAAACCCGGCTGGTCTAGCGGTTTGCGGGTTTTGTCCGGTTTAATTTCGGTTCGGGGAATTTTTTGCGGTTTGTTTCCTTAACGAACCGGACTGATTCTGACCAGTGAGACCATTGGGGGTTTTGACTGCTGTTTATATTTGTTTCCGGATACCATGCTTCGGCATTGAGAGATTGCAGGCCATGTCAACGCAGATTGATGAAGATCCAAAACCACGGAAATTTTGGGAGTAAGCAAAACTCGACTGCGAGAAATTAAACATTGACTCTTATACTGGGTTCAGCCTACTAACAATAACAGTATCGCCATTGTTTACCAATTACACAAATAAATAGTCTCTCCATTGCAAGGCTCTCTTCTTTGGACACGTGAAATCCAAATCCACTCCTGATATGAACACGATGAGATCATTACCCTTTTGAGTTTGCTCCTTATTACGGGGGGACTATTCTGCATAGAATACCCTCAGCATGTCCAAAGCTCAACGGCTAGGAAATGAACTTGCAATGGCAAGCGGCGTGTTACGCGCCACATGCTGAATGCAGAATATATGAGCTTTATTAGATACTTGCATTCCGTAAATCCAAAAGGATAATGGATCTTACGTTTCCATACGAGTACCTTTCGTGACCTGACCCTTCTTTTGCCTGTCTCTTTCTCCATTTGTTCTGTTTCTCATCCCAGCAGTTAGCACTTCGATCTTCCCTTTAAACTAAGCCCGCGGATACGTATCTTTGCTGATTGCAATTAACCAAAGATAAAAATGGCACCCAGTGATGTTGTCGTAAGTGGTATTCTTTAATCCCATCCAGATCTAAGCCAATTCGGCCTTGGATTCAACCAAAGTCCAACAGATGCTATTTACGCCGTAAGTTGTTAATACTTCCTTTACGTGATCTTCTAATTTAAGTAGTTGGTATCAACTATAAATCAAGGGATCTGTTGAAACAAACAGGTTGTCTTGTGCATTTCAAGCTAATACTGTACTTGAACACAAGGCGGCAAATTTTCGTTCAGGTGACCTCAGTCTCATAATTAAATGCTTAATAGCCCAGCGGAAAATTTCCAGCGGCATCTCTCCGAGAACTTCCCAAAACATGTTGCTCACCAGGGGGAGAAAAAAGAGAAAAAAAAAAAAGAGAGAGATTCTTTGAGCACCCGCATCTTCTCCACCATGTTAATTAGCTTCTTTGCCACTATTCCGTTGGTTATTCAAGGTAAGAAATCCGAAATGTCGGCTATGGAGTCTTTGAGCAACACAAACAGAAACCTCAACGTAAATGGTAAGATATAGCTTTGTACTGCAACTTAGTCATTAAAGATTAAAGAGCTGCTAGCCCACATAGCACAGTGGATTTGTCTATTTCTTTCCTCACCACATGTCTGTCCGGATCTATCAACAAACTGTGTTAGAACATTACCTTAAGTGCTATCCTCAATTTAAAATAGAAACAAACGAAGAGACCTGCCAAAACACAAAAAGGAATGCAAAAAGAGAGAGATCCAGTTATCAGCTCCAAGAAACTGAGGCAGAGATCAAAATCCAGATATAGCTTCTCATCCACTGCTGGCATTGTTGCCTGGCCAATCAAGAAACTTGTAGACTTGAAGGGAGGGCGGTAAATAGCTTTGGGTTGAAGAGGGATCATCCGGGGTGTAGACATACCCCTTCCCATACCCAAGCTCTTTCATTAACTTGGTAGGTGCATTCCTCAAATGAAGTGGCACTCCCTCATTTTGACCAACTGATTCCCTAACAACCTTCTGGGCAGCCTCTATTGCTCGGTAAACAGAAATTGATTTGGGAGCCAAAGCCAAGTACGCCACACATTGGGCAAGAATGACATTGCACTCGGGCATGCCGAGGAAATGACAAGCTTGATAGCAAGCAACAGCCTGGTTAAGTGCTGATGGATCAGCCAAACCAACATCCTCACTTGCAAACCTTATCAAACGCCTCGCAATATAAAGAGGCTGCTCACCACCTTCTAACATCCTCGCCAGCCAATAAATGGAACCATCAGCATCGCTTCCTCTCATAGACTTGTGAAGCGCACTGATTAAATTATAGTGCTCTTCCCCTGATTTGTCATAAGCGAGATGCTTGCATTGAAGTGCCTCCTTTGCATCATCCAAAGAAACAATTGCCGCCATATCCAAATTGGAATGGAGGTCAGCATTTAACAATCGGGAAGCAGCAGCAGTGGCAGAAATTTCCAAGGCGTTCAAGGCCACACGTGCATCACCATCAGAATTTGTGGACAAGAACTGAATGGCACCGTCAGACACTTGGACTTGCAATTCTAAGCTTTTAAGCAGTCCAACTTCCTCATCATGTATCGCCCGCATCAGAATGGTGCGCACATGATGAGGCTTGAGGGGGCTAAGAGTGAGAACTCTACAGCGAGAGAGGAGGGGCGTAATCAAGTGGAATGAAGGGTTCTCGGTGGTAGCACCCATAAAAACAATACTACCATCTTCAATGAAGGGCAAGAAAGAATCCTGTTGAGACTTGTTAAAACGATGGACCTCATCAACAAACAACACTGTCCTTTTCCCATTCTTCTTGAGTTTAATTTTCCTTGCATCATCAACAGCATCCTTCACATCCTTAACCCCGCAAGTGACGGCCGAAAAAGAGACAAAACGATAGAAAGGAAGAGCAGAGGAGGAGGAGGAGGCGGAGAGTAGCTGCTGTGGGCTGGGAGTGGAAGATGGAGCGGGAAGGGAATTGACAATGGCTTTGGCAATGGAGGTCTTACCTGTGCCGGGAGGACCCCAGAGGATGATAGAAGGAAGGCGATTGCAGTTAATAGCAGAGCGAAGGAGAGAGTTGGGGGCCAGAAGGTGGTCTTGACCTACGACGTCGTCTATAGTGCGGGGGCGCATGCGCTCCGATAAGGGCACATGGTGAGGCTGAGGCTTGCAGCCGTTGTTGTTATTGTTCCTGCTCTTGTGATCGATGGTGGTGGTATTATTAATTTTATAGAAGGAAGGCGAGAGTGAATCGACGGTAGTAGATGCTACTAATTTGGGGCGCTTAGATTCAGATTTGGAGGACTCTTGGGCTGTATCAATAATATGTTGTTTACCTTCGTCGGATGGGTCTCGTTGAGGTTCAGATTGCTGTTGAGGGGTAAAAGTAGCTGCCGTTGGGATCGAGGTGGCAGGTCCAAAGGAGTCGGCTTTGGATTGGCAATGGAAGAAACGTTCGAGCCTCGGCTGGAAATCAGGAGGAGGAGAAGGGTTGATGATGTCTGGGTGCTTAGGGTATTCTTTTGAGGGCGGAGGAGGCGAGGGCAGTGAAGGATTGGGATTATTGTTCTCAGCATGGGATTTGGTGGGGCTGGGGCTGGGGCTGGGGCTGGGACTGGGGCGGGGGAGGGGGCGGGAGAGAATCCATTCGGTGGCTCGGAGGGTAGAGTTGCCGCCGGTGGCAGCCAGCGCTTGGGCAGCCAATTCCTTTGGGAATCCCATGCTAAGCAGCTGCTCCATTTCCATCTCCAACTACTATCCTCCTCCCTTCCACTCCCCAATGCTTCTCTTCTTCGCGTTGCTTGTAAAATTCGCAATTCCTACTCTTTTTTATTTCCTTTTAAACTTCTTCTTCTTCTTCTTCTTCTTCCTCTTCAACACACAAGAAGATCCCACCACCCCCAACCCCACCGTAGCAGAAGAAACACAAGTATATTATACACTGCACCGAACCGAAAGAAAGAGATTCCGCTGCCCTGCACTGCACCGTACGCTCAAAACGTAAAAAGGAACAAAGGGCGTAAGTTAACCTTTAAAAAGTAGGTAGTCTGGAATCACATGAAAGTCACTTTGCTACCCTGAATGAGAGAGCAAGGCGTCCAATTTACTTTATTTTTTAAAGGGAAAGAGCACTTCATTATTTTATAAACAAAGAGACCAAGAATTGAAATATTGCAAATATGGCAGCAAAGACCCAACCTTGGTTTGATTGGTGGGGGGGGAAGAAAATAAAAAACTAAAAAGAAGAAAAGAAAGAGCCAAAAAGCCCAAGAAAGGGTTGGCCAGGGCCGGGGCTTTGGATTGGAATTTTTTTTGTGGGGGGGGGGGTGTGCAAATAATATCGCGAGCCTCTGCTGATTACATGGCATGGACAATTAGAGTCTCCGATTGATTTTCCTTCATATTGAAAGAGGGGAGTCCAGGAAGTCTTTGTTACAAGAGCCACTGTTTGCATAGCCCTGCTACTCCTATTTTACAGGAAATTAGTCACCCCCAACACCACCACCCCCCCCCCCCAAAGGACAAAAAAATAACAAGTGTTGACAGATTGTCACTGACTTGTGAGTTGGGAAGGGAAAGACAAGTGTTCGTCTCTCTATTTTATTATTTTATATTCATATGCATGATGTATGTTAATAGTTTAATACTATATAAATATAATTGTTAATAATTAATTAAAAGCGAGCGAGGGCAGATTCGATTTTTACTCTTCTCGGCTGGCTGATCTCTCTTTCTCTCTCCCTCCGACTGCCACCGACGCCGACGGTGACGCCGACGGCCGCCACCAAATTGTACAATACACAAATGCAGCCTAAGAGTTAGAGGTAGGCAGGTAGGTTTCAATTTAAATTTTTCTTCCCATACCATGAAATGAAATGGGTTTCAATTCTGATAATTCTTTTGGATTCTTCAACCCCCAATCCAATCCCTGGCCTCCGTTTCCTTTCCTTGCGTTTTTGAATCAAAGATTTCAGTCTCCTTAATATATGTATTAGGGAGAGAGAGACGGTGGGGAAATTGGAAAAGGGAAAACACCGACACACACTATTCATCAACCTGACCTCGCCCTTCGACCGACGTTCACAGCTCTCTCCCCCTCTCCTTCTCGGCCCGGCGGCCTCCACCCACCATCCTTAAGTCGAAATCTGTGCTTCATTTTCTCCTATTCATTGCCACTTCTAATTCCTTCCTCAGACTGTTCTTCAAGGTGAGAAAAAAAAATAAATAAATAAACATTTCAACTCATTTACCTTACTTCTAAGTGTTTTCTTTTTCTTCCAACCAAATACTTTAAAATCGAATGTGTATTATGGGGATGTTTTGATAAACCGTATTCAATCTCTTGAGAAAATAGAATCAAAGCAACTGAATAAGCCGCAAAAATTAATGTTTAGCCTTTCTTATTTACTAAATGTACAAGAACCAAGGCAACCGTACACCCTGTAAGGACTAGGTATCAATAAAAATTTCTAGTTAATGTTGCCAACCAAACTTGTATGTTAATGGATCATAGCCAATGAGCCATTTCCTGATTTTAAAATGTGTGTTCTCTGTGCTTTAGCTAGTCATGAGAAATTCAATTGTCTTAGGATATAAATTGGCTAGAAGAAATGGCTGCAGCTGCTTGAGCCTTGATTTGAATTATGATTAGGAGCTGAAATTTTTGTTCTCTTTTAGCAGTTTGGGTTTCCTCGAGGGAGCTGTTTATAAGTGGAGTTGTATATATGTTTGGGTGTCCTGTGTTTCTGGTAAGATGCCATGAATAAAATGAGTTTTGGCCATTCTAAAAATTAAAAAAAAGAAAACTTTGCTTTGAATTATACTTAGAAGCTGATAAGTAAAAAGTGTGTCTCAATGCACAAGGCTCTGGTCTAGGGAAGGGTCAAATGCACATAGCTTTACCCTTCTCACATAATCCATTGCACTGTGTTTCCATAACTCTATAAATTTGCATTGATGGGTGTTCTAGTCTCCTTTTACACGAATATCAATTGCCTTATCCAAATCTCTGTATCTTCATATTGGATGCACCAGGCAGCAATATCCCACGCCTACATATGCATATTCGGTTTTGTATATTTTTGATTTGAGCAAAAGTCTAACAGCCATGCAAAGGGATCATCCTACCAGTGCCGTGTCAACACCAACTGCACGAATTCGACATCGTAGGCGCTCTAATGAGGTTTGTTATTGTAGTTTCAATTTTTTGACTTTCCCTTTTTTTTGGCATGGCGAACAACATTTCTCTAACAGCTGGTTGTATATATATTTACATACTCCTAGTTGTTTACCTTAGAAAGCTTGCCAACATTGTGACGTATGTAGGTTTTATTTACTTTTGGCAAGCTTTTTTATCGAAACATAAAACAGCTCTGAAACCATGATTATTGTATAGTTGCAGATTGTTTCCCTTGAAAACCAAATCCTTGACTTAGAATTTGAAGAAATTTCCTTACAGAGAAATGAAATGGAAATTGGAAAAGGAAAATGGAGATGAGAAATGGCTAAGGTGTTCTCGAACAAATACACCAATAATACTCAAGGAAACAAAGTATTAATCTGGGGCTGGCCCCTTCTGGTGATTGTTGATGATTTCTATCAGATAACTGCTTTATGGTTAGCAGGCTGCAAGATGCTTTTGTATTTACTTAACCATTTTCAAAGAGCTTAGTGGTTTATTCAGGAAAAAAGGAAGAAAGGAGTTCCTGACTTCCTACTTTTGTTCAACATCTTATTTTTGTTTGTTAGGTTCTTTCCGAGGCTAGTAAAGAAAATGGAGGCCATTTGCTGGTTGATGATCAAAATAAATACAGGTCAATGTGGATCCGTACAAACTCAACCCTTTGGATGATTGGGGGCTTTGCATTAATTGTATACATGGGCCATCTCTATATTACAGCCATGGTGGTTGTCATCCAGATATTTATGGCAAAAGAGTTATTCAATCTGCTTAGGAAAGCACGGGAGGATAGGCATCTGCCAGGGTTTAGGCTATTGAACTGGTAATCATATTATAATTTTGTCATCTTTTCAAATGTATTCCTGTGTTTTTTATTTTTACTTCTTTGGAAATAATTCTTGATTTAAAGTAAGCTGAGTTTTAGATCCCTTTATCAATCGTCTAATTGGAGTCCAAGTGTCTAGTTTCAATCTGTCCATTCTCCCATGCTTCTGTCAGGCACTTTTTTTTCACTGCAATGCTGTTTGTTTACGGCTGCATCCTCAGTCAACGGCTTGTCAATACTGTAACTCCAGACAAATTCCTGTATCAGCTTGTCAGCAGCCTTATCAAGTATCATATGGTGATATGTTATTTCTTATATATTGCAGGTTGGTTGTACACAATATATTTACCCTTATTTAATGGCTTGGAAGAAAGATGCTAATGATACTATGCCTTCATGCTTTATTTTGGTATATCACTGTCCAAAGAATTGTCAATTGTGTTACAGATTTATCATTGCTTTTTAAAGAATTCTTTTATCGGGATTTATTTATGGTGGATGGTATCTTATATGAATGATGGTACCTGTAAAACTCACTCAGGTTTTATGTGGTTCATTCTGACACTAAAGAAGAAGATGTACAAGTATCAATTTGGCCAGTATGCATGGACGCACATGATTCTGATTGTCGTGTTTACACAGTCCTCTTTCACGGTAGCCAATATATTTGAAGGCATTTTCTGGTAACTTCAAACGCTTGGCCACAGAGCTCTGGTTTCTTGTTTTGGGTTTTTCTTGTAAAACTAGTTTCTCACCTGATTTTAGGTAATGTGTGTATATCTTATCTGAGATCGCATGTTGATGGAAGAAAAAGAAGAAATATTTTTATTAATTAGAAATATCTTTGGATATTATTTGATTAGTTTGGGGCTAGAGATATTATTTAATTGATTATTATTCAAATAGGAGATTTTAGTTAATCAGGACTCTTATTTCTTTCCAATTACATTTCCTAAATTCCAGTCCTTAATGTCTATAAATGGTCCTTTAGGTTACTTTGCTTAGCTATTTATGATATTGTAATTGACAATTGATCATTGAGTTGAAGCAACAAGTGTCCATTCTTGTTTGATTCATGGGTGGATCCCTGTTCTGTGTTTATTTATCTCTTTGTTCTTGTTCTATTCCCTGATCTACATCACATGTTATTCCTTTTCCAGGTAGGACAGTGTTAGACATAATGTTTGGTGCAAGTAGGACATTGCCTTCCTTTTCTTTCATTTGGTTTCTAGTGTGACATACCAATTTGTTTTTGGATCCAGCTAATTTATTATTTTTCTGTCAATATGAAGTCTGTAAGAAACATTTGTCTTTTCCAACCAAAAATAAGTATGGCCAAATGGTTTTGCTGGCATCTATGTTGAAATCCCTTATGGCAGCACATACATAAGAATTATAGTGGGCTTTTCTCTTCTGCATTCAAAGAGCCTTGCTTACAAGATAACAAGGAGAAAGTGTTATTAGTTTAGTCTGAATTACATTTTTAATATCAATAAAAATGTTGTCATTCTTTCAGGGACTGAATTAAACTTTTCTTTTAAGACATCTTTGAGGTTTGTATTTTCTTTTAATTAACTGTTACTTTCTAGAAGACATTTTTCATCATGCTTGATTGAGGATGAGAGTATGGTATGTTGTACTGGAGAACTGTAAACAAAAAAAGGGTAGCTTTTGTGGGATGGTGATGCATAGATGGGCTTGCTTCAATCTGTGTTAAGAAAAGGAAGTTAGCTTTTGCTTATCCAGGCAAATGACCATATAGCAAAGTGCATAGATTTGCCCTCATGCTCCTTCATGTTATTTTTCTGCAGTTGGTCAGTTCATGGTTCTACTTGGATTCTGCTCTTCTTTAGAAATGCAGTTGACCTTGGTGTCAAAGTTCTCTCACATTTCGCAAAAGGCCTTTCTGTTTCTTTGATTCCTTTCTTATAGATTTTGTCCCATCATTTTTATTATTGCTTTTTTTGCTTTTTTTTTATTACTTTAAATATCACAATCTTACGCATATAATCACTTTTCTCATTTCATGAAACTTCACTAGATATTTCATCCACATGGATATCTTCTAATGCATACACGTTTTCATGATTGTAGGTTTCTTTTACCAGCAACACTTATTGTCATCAATGACATTTTTGCTTATATCTTTGGTTTCTTCTTCGGAAGGACTCCATTGATCAAATTATCTCCAAAAAAAACTTGGGAGGGATTCATTGGAGCATCTGTCACTACTATCATTTCTGCATGTGTGGTGAGCAGTGTTTTTTTCCCTTAGACCAAACTTGTAATACAGAACTGATTTCATTCAAAAATATTTGGCGAGATTACTGCAGTGCTGCAATTTGAATCTTGTGCCTTTTCTTTTTCTTAATGTGACCTTTTATGGGGGTACTTGGTTATTCTGGCCACGGACAGATAGTGTTCTTTAGAGGGTGGGGTGGGCCATTTCTGATGCTTTCACAACTTTTGTTTACTTGTTTTCCTTTATCCTTTCTTGAAAATTGTTACACCATAAGTTTAGCGTGGTGCATAATAATGTTTTTTAGCATGCCTCTTTGCTTATGTCAAGTGATAATTATTAGGAAACAATTGGAGTTGCACGGTTTTCTGATAAAATGCTTGCAATTTTCATTCAAGTTGTGACAAGACCTGATAGTATGCTTTAATGGGTTTTGTGGTTGTTTATGCAGCTTGCAAATATTATGGGGCGTTTCCAGTGGCTGACATGTCCAAGAAAGGTAATCTATTGACCAGTTGTCAGTAATTAATGCAGAATGGACACGCCATTAAAGAATTTGATGGTCATGTAGGATTTATCAACGGGTTGGCTTCAATGTGATCCTGGACCCATTTTTAAGCCTGAATGCTGGTCTTTATCAGGATGGGTTCCTCAATGGGTGAGTAAGTCGAGATTCTAGTGGTGTTACATTTTTAATTTCACTTTCCTGCTTATTATTATGAATCTTCTAATTTTAACATTAAGCAATGTTTGTATTTGCTGAAATCTTAGGTGACATATACTTGCTATGCATACTTCATTGATAATTTCTGATATCTACCATGGTTATCTCTACATTTTGGTCAATATTGTTTATGCAAAATGTCAGAATCTGCAAGTTTAGTGATTACTAATTTATTAGTGACACAAGGTTGTCCCTTTCATGTTATCATGTTACATATCTGAATGCTTGTTCTCTGTAATTAAATATTGACCTTGCGCTCAGTTGAGGTTGCTTGGATGTTAGGTGGCTATGACTTAGCATAGCTGCAATGCCCCATTCCATGCATTGGACTCACTGTTTCAGATAAGAGACACTTGTGCTTTTGAGTAGGTGTGACAAGTTGTTGAGTTAGGTGCAGTTCTTTTGCTGCCAAGATTCAATCCATACTCCTTTTTCTATTCATGAACAGGCTAGACGCATACAGATGGATGATAGGGTTGGCTTCTGGCCAGCCATTAACTAATCTCTTGGATTCTTTTGATTAGGATATGCCCATTTGGAGCCTTCAATCAATGCAGTGAAACACCAAGGGCTATATTCCCCAATACTTTATGAAAGTGTGAAGTTCACTTTAAGTGGGTAAAAAGAATATTAAGCAAGGTTAAACTGTCTTGAACTTGCTCAATTGAAAGCATATTATTCATATACTTTTTATTATCAAAATTTATTGTTTCTATTTACCTGTTGCAAAGTAATTTTTTTAAGCAAAACCCTCCAAAGGAATTATTTAAAAAAAAAGGCAATAATTGGTAACTGACAGTTGAAACTTGAGTGGGAGATTATGGTACTATATTACATTTTGCTAATTAGTATCGCCTATTGAACTCTAAACCTATATTATGAGAGGCTTGTTTACTGGGATGCTCTTTATTTTTATTTTTATTTTTATTTTTTAAAATTTGCTCTAATTGAGACCCTAATTTGTGACTTACAACCATGAAGATGACTCCAATACCATTGAGCTAAGAATTATTGGTGGGATGCTCTTTTTAATGTAACTAATGGTTGGTAAGACTAAAGTCATAAGTGGGAAACTTGACCTTTCTTTGCAATGCGAGTGTCAGAATTGATGCTTTTGCTATTTTGCTCTGTGCACAGTTTCCATGGAAGGAGGTCTCAATTCTGCCAGTTCAATGGCATGCTTTATGGCTTGGATTGTTTGCATCAATAATAGCACCTTTTGGAGGATTTTTTGCAAGTGGCTTTAAAAGAGCTTTTAAAATCAAGGTGCACTCTTGGTTATTTTTAGTATTTGTGAAAAAGTAGGGTCAATTGCTGCTATGCATGACATATTTTGCAATGATGGTGGATCTGAAAAATTTTTTTGAGTGGGGAGAAAAATTTATGGGTGCATACATAGGAGAAAAAATTAACAAAATACCTTGTTCAAATGAACAAAATTGCTCTATTGCCACATAAACATTCAATGTCTGAGTTAAATTACTTTCCTTTTCTTGTCACCAAGAGAATATGTTAGATCCTCCCTCTTACACTAAGAGTTAAATTACATTCAATAAGTGAGTTAAATTACTCACATTTTTCCTCCTCCTTCTTACACTAAGAGAATATGCTTGTCACCAAGAAAGATAAAAATGCATGTTCTGCGTACAACAATTTTCTGTTTATTAATACATGTTGTCATTTGCAGTCAGCACCCAGTCACCCACATTGGCTTAAAACAAGAAGTATGGGGGCAACAAAGTATTTTTAGTGGGATCAATCTACCAAAACTTGGACAATTTTCCTATTTTTTGTGGTTCCAGTGGGGGCAACCGCCCCCATTTGTCCCATGCTAGATCTGTTGCACTATGTTGATGATTTATCTGCAAATATTTTCTGTGTCATTTGCTACAGGACTTTGGTGATAGCATTCCTGGTCATGGTGGAATCACCGATAGAATGGATTGCCAGGTAAGCTGTAAAAACATTTTAGCGTATTATACAAATGGGTTTCTGTTGATATGAGAGCTTTTCTTTCAATTTCAGCCATCCTTGTGGGATTCAATTAAGAATTTTGCAAGGGAATTTTGTTTAAACTTGATTTATTCTTTGGACAAGGGCAAATTTTATTGGATAGGGATTAATTTTTTGCTAAGGGCTAATGCACCTCATAACGGAGTTTATAAGGACATTGTAAAAATTGGTGCATTGCACTACAAATTTTATATATGTGTTGCAAAAGCCAGAACATTTCTGCAGCAAGTGAAACAATTATATGTTGCCATGTGATTTGGAGATTCATAAATATACTTGTGACCCTGTAAGGGAAATTGTGTTTTTCTAGTTCTTGATGTGGTTATGCACAAACTTTTATCTGGGTTAGCATGGGAAGTGTGCCTCTTAGTAGATACCTGTTCTTTATACCATGTATGGTGCAGTCTAGCTATGAGATAATGTTCCAGCCATCTGGTGCACTCTGACGGATTTGGTTGATTAAATGTAGATGGTGATGGCTGTGTTTGCATACATTTATCATCAATCATTCGTTGTGCCTCAAAGCATCTCAGTCGAAATGATATTGGATCAGGTAAACTTGTAAAGCTGTTTGAATCATTACATGTTTGTCTGTTAACATATGAAGATACTTAACACTCATTTTGTTGCTGTTTTGTAGATATTGGCTAATCTGACCTTTGAGGAGCAGCATGCTTTGTACATGAAGCTTGGAGAAATTATTCAGGAGAGGCTGATTGGACATTCATAAATTAGCATGGGCTCCCTACCATTTTATACCTACTCTGTCCCAGTCGAATAGTGGCATAGAATGGAAGGAGGAAGAAGTGCTTGCATATGGTGATGTCTTGCCCACCTTTGGCTCTGTCTCTAGGTGCAAGAATATTTTAGCGATAGTGATGCAGTATTTGTATTGTCACGGAAGCAATATCAGATTAGTTCAAAGAAGCATTTCTCCTGCATACTCTCCTCCCCTATCCCCCAATTGTTAATCTATAGTTCTGATTGATAGGGAACACTGGGGGGAGTAACGGGCAACTCAAAGTGAGCCTGAAACCAAGACAGGAAGCTACGAACAGTCTCAGGGAAGAAACATCTGCAAGGAACCTAAAAATATGATTTAATTGATGCTAAGTATAGTGCTATATGGAATTGTTTGTTGATTAGTGTTCCCTAACTAGATTCATTGAGGGGCATTGATCATCTATTTGGCTTGGTAGAAATATGAATTTGATTCAAATTCAGTTATTCGTTATTCTGAGGAGCATTGAACATTTTTATTTGGTCGGTAGAAAGTGTCTCAAGTGGAATTAGGTTTGTCATTTTCACAGTACTAGAATTAATTTTAAGTTACACACTCTTTCTCTCTCTCACCAACACACCCACACACACACACACACAGATAAAAATTTGTGTGCATGCACCCAGATGGCAAATCACCCCTTCTTAGGATTCACTACTGGCTCAAATTTAATTTTTCAGCTGTGCCGTAGCCGTAGCGTTTTTAGTCGGTTCTCTTGGTTAAGACTGAAAAGAAAGGTAGCTGATCTTTGCAGGGTCAACCGAATGCGAAGAGGTTGGCCGCCTCATTGGAACGGCAGATGGTGTGTGGGCACTCAGTTTGTGTTAATTGTATATTTTCTCCTCCAACTTATGCTCAACCTACCTCTGAACGACCATATCATATTTTATCAACCTGGAGGCTACATCTGAGACTGACATAAGACATCGGTTTTTGATCTAGCATGGAAAGTTGTTCGTATCAAACACGTCTAAGATTCATACAGATTCACTGTATGAATCTTTTATGACAAAGTCGCATCAGGACAGTCAACAAAAGGAACCTGAAACTAATCCGACGCTGTCTTATGCCCAACTATAACAAACAAATCAAGGACCAGCGGGTACAATAAATATAACAAAAACAACAAAGAATAAAATTAGAAAGTCCCACTATTGATGGACTGATTGCCAAAGAAATCACCTTCCCCGCAGTTTAATAACAAGCTCATCATAGTCCAGATTTCATAAATATAAGACACAGATGCCTGGAAAATATAACTAATCAATAAAAAAAAAAAAAATCCAAATTCTCCTAGAATTCCAACAGACCACATGAACATGATACATGCTCCACTTTTACATTGGTAGTTCTAATTCCCACTTTTCATTCTTTAAAAAATATGTGGGTAAACAAAAATTTTGACAGATCATTGCTTTCTTTTCCTCCCAAAATTTCAGAGGTACCTCCAACAGTAACTCATGAGCAACACCTATACCTTGCACCTCTATTTGCCTCACTGCACTTTGGGTTTCTCAATCTTCACATATGGAAGAATCTGGAGAAAGTAATCAATCTTAGGAGACCATTCCCGTTGCTGAGCACGGCAAAACATCAAGAAAGTGTTTGCAAAGTAGGTATTGAAACCCATAAATACATGCCACAAGGCATGGCCCTGCAGGTTGATCGACCAAGTTGATATCTCCTTGCACAAGATACGATCAAAAAGCCAACAAAAGCTACCAACAAAGAGAGTAGCCACGTAAAGCCTTGCAAGCCGCTTAGCTGAAGAGTCTTGTGTAAGAATGTAGTACTTGTACATTCGTGGAATGCAGAGGAGACACAGGATCAAATAATGCAACTTTGAACCCAATTCCAAGATGTAACACTGAATGGACAACAGCAAAAAGGGCACCATAGAGGAAGAGGAAGGTGGGCATTTTACTGCAATAATGCCAGTCTGGTGAGTACAGGACGTAGATATACAGGAGCATCTCCCATGCCATAGGGGTTTCACCACTCTGCTGTTGCCTGAAATGTGTAACAATTCTTTGTCTTCAGAGGGCATGATTCAGTGACATAAAACCAATCAACAAACATCAATCAATATCAATGGCACTCCCTTTTGTTTGTTTTTTAGTTCTACCTTGTGAGAGGGTTGAGTAATAATAACAATAATAATAATAATAAAATAAGCAACCAGTGGAGAGACTGATACCTACACTCGTTGTAATGTGGCATGGAAAAACATGCTTCCAATAGCAAGTATCATATTAGATAAGTGAAGAACCAAAAATCTCTTCTCAAACCGTTGCCTCAGTGCATTGATGAGGCCAAAGAGTGCAAAAAGAATGCTAGGGATATTAGATATTGTGTTGTAAAATTCAGCAATATAAGAAGAATGGACAAAGTTCTGCTCACAACAGTCAGTAGTGGATGTGATAGGACCCCAGAAGCTTGACATTCCCTTGGCCATTCTCCTCCTCTGAGCAGGCCTAAAACACTTGGCTACCTTTCAACCAAAACTATTCAACTGGGATGACACAAGGAAGGTTCCTTCACCCAAATAAAAAAAATAGAACACAGGCAGGGCCTGTAAACTACTTGCAGGAAAATCTGTGATATAAAGAAAACATCAATCAAAGAAGTTAAAAATAATAATAATAATAAAAAACAGACTTAGATTTTGTGGAATGAAGTACAGAAAGAACATTTCTCAAACACAAAACAACCCAACAAGCGCATTGTTTGTGACGACATTTACAATATAGAAGAGAATGCTGCATTGCAGTTTTGAGAATGCCAAGGGGTGGAAGTGAGAGTTAAGGCTCGTCTCATCTAATACAATATCCTTGAAGCATTACTTCCTCCTTTGTCAAGAACTTAAAATTTAACACAACCCCCCCCCACCCCACAACAAGAAAAAAACAAGAAAGGTAAAATGTTGAAGAAATGTAAAAGATAAACAACTCTCTCATTTTCATCTTCTTAGGAAGCTAGTATGAGTGTGTGTGTGTGTGTGTGTGTGTGTCTGTAAAATAAAATGCAGAAGGCTAAGAGAGTGGAAGTGGAAGTGGAAGGGCGGGATCTTCATCCTCTGTTCAATAGCACAAACAAAATACAAGCATATGCAATTGTTAAGCGAAAAACGGAGCTGCATGACTAGACAGCGCGCCCTGCCTATCTATCATCCAATCCAATCAATTTAAATCAATTGAAATCAAATCAAAAAGCATCCCTCCCCGCCCCACTCACTTCAAATCCCATGGCGTTCCCTTTCCAGTAAGTATTTCTATTTCTATTATATATATGGGCGTGTGTGTGTGTGTGTGTGTCGAGGGGGGGTGTATACATTGATAACATTAACATCAATTTGCCAACCCAAAACCAGAAAGCTTCGATTAAATAGACAAGACTGACTGACATATTGTGCTTAAAATTAACAATGGAATGGCAGTTTAAAATTCAATAGATTATACAATTAAACCCCCCCGCCCCACCCAAAAAAAAAACGAACCTTTTATAGTTCACAGTTCCTTGTTAATTTTTTTCTGGGGGGATTAGAAGAGAAAGGAACGCACCGCCACCACAATCCCGTTAGCTTTCTTTTCTTTTCTGCTTATATCTCATCTCTACGAGAGAGATACGAGAAGTTGGGTTTTATTTTATTATTATTATTAATGATTTTATTTAATATTTATATTTTATTATTTTTAATTAATAAATAAAATTATATTTATAATATTAATATGTCAAATTTATATATTTATAATATTATATCAAATAATTAATAATATTATCAAAATATTTAATTTATTAAAAATTAATCCTTTAAACAAATGAATCTTATCATTTTTTTTTCTTATTTCAAATTCTTAAATTTCAATTCTTACTTTCAATCCCTAACCTCAAAACTCTAGGTTCTTGACCTCAGAGAGGTTTTTTTAGGAATTTGTTTTATCCTTCCCTACCTAAAAATGGAGAGAGAAGAAAGGTTTATACCCCTTACCCACCAACAAAAGAAAGACCTAGATATCACTAATTTGTAATATTATATCATGTCTTCGCACAACTCATATGATTATGAAGCTGAATTATCCAGAGTCAAGGTTTGAATAGATATAAGAATAGATGTAAGAGTCCTTTAAGAAGATTGAACATATAGTTCTTTCTAAAGCATAAAATCAGTCAAGAGACAATGTTGGTGGAAAGCTCACAACGATTCATCAGACATCCACTATCTAAGAATATCAGAGTCGATTTGAGCAATTGATCAACCAATTTAAAGATTGGTTAGAAAGGCAATTGATGGAAACCTTCATTGAAGGACTTATTCCTAATATTCAAAGTGAAGTCAAAACTCACTACCCATAGACGATGGTAGCTGCTATCTTCTTTGCTCACCTACATGAAGAGAGGTTGGGTACTAAAATTCATCACCTAATTGCTAAAAAAGTTAGCAAACCTACTTAGGTTGAGAAAGCTAAAGAGACAAAGCATAACACTGTGGAAGGCAAAGATTTAGGTGATGATATCGATTCAAAGTATGATGTTATGGAAGACAAAGATTCAAAGTATGACATTGATTTAGAGTTAGAAGTTGCGAAAGGCCAAGATTTTGGTGATAATATCAACTTAGAGCATGAAATTATGGATGACAAAAATTCTAGTAAACTTATTGTACCTTTAACTGAATATTCTCATTTGTCATCCGTGAAAATTTATGAATCATTCAAAAAATATGTGGAAATTGTTAAATTTTTCAAGAAAGAACAAGTTATTATGGTTGAATTAAACAGAACTAATGAGTTCATGGATGAAAAGCTAACTAAACAATTTATTCCTTCAAAAATGTGTGATAAGCTCAATGTACAAGTCATAGTTGATATTTTATAGCATTTTTCAAAGAGAAATTATTGCGTTAAAAGCAATACAACATTCAATTATCATATGAGAGAAGTTCCTTGGATGAAGGTGATACTGAAGAAGACCATTGATCAAGATAAACTTTTAAAAGAAGTTCAAGAAGGTCAAATTGAAAAAAAAAAATAGTTAATTGAGACAAGCCTTAAGGACAAGCCTAATTTAAAGGGTGGAAAAATGATGAAATCCTCCAAGTTAGGAAATTATTATTATTAATTATTTTATTTAATATTTTTATTTTATTATTATCGAATTAATTGGCGGAATTATATCTGTAATATTAGTCTATCAAATTTATATATTTTTAATGTCCTACGACTTTTGGAATCAAGCAATCAATAATATTATTAGAACGTTTAGTTTATTAGAGGCTGATCCCCTTAAAGCAATCATTAGAGGTTGATCCCCTCGAAAAGATCAATCATATCCCTTTTTCTTATTTCAAGTCCTCAAATCTCAATTCTTACTTTCAATCTCTAATCCCAAAACCCTAGGTTCTTAACATTTTAAAATTCATTAATCAATTGATTAAGTAGTAATATGTCAAACATGGCTCCTTCCTTATAGGGTTACTTGTTTAGTTTTATTGGTCTCATTAACGTAGCTTAAATGTTTTTTTTGTTACATTTTGTTAATTTTTTGTAGTGGCCGGTAATAATGTTGTGCCATCCAGATGTGTTAAGGTCATTAGATTAGAATGGAAGTTGTCACTTTCGTTAATTCAGCTATTAAATGAAATGATGCATTTAGCGTTAAGTAGTAAAACTAAGAATTGGAAAACCACGTGTATAAATTTGGGATATTTCAGTACTATGAAAGTAAGTAATAACAAAAATACAAAATATGTTCTCTTCCTTAACCTCTCTCTTTCTTCTTCTATTCTTTTTACCTTTTTCTTAGGATAATCAACCTCTAAAATTCTTTTGAACCTCTAGTTTTGTCAAGTTGGTATTAGAGTATTCAATTATATGAAACTCTTAAGTGTAAGATAGCGAAGAAGATAAAGGCATTTATGACCATGGAGACCACCATGATCCCAAGAGAAAGAGGAGGCAATACAATGTTTATAAGAGCAATATACTAGTTTGTGGGAGGATAACACAACTCTCAAGCAACTAATTGAGATGTTGTCATAAAGGTTTGTAAAGTACTTGGATTAAGGTAAAATTACAAAGCCACCACTTACAATTAGTTCTACTTCCTTAGTAAGGCTAGGGCATTATAGAATTAGTTGGGTATATTGCCCTTACCTATAAAGTTTGTGAAACAAAGGAGTCATTTGATAAGTGGTAAAATTAGGTAGGTAGATGAGGCATCCAATTTGAATTCTAGGGCTTCTTACTTTACTTTGAAGGCACACACCCAAGAGAATGGATTATGAAATCTAATAAGTACTTATGTATCTATAATGTGGCTAGTGAAGAAAAAGTAAAACTAGCTATAATGTATCTAGGTGAATAGTAGAGTTATGGTTTAAAGGATGATTAATTGACCAAACTAATGTTACTTGGGAAAAATTTACAAATGATTTGCACTTATGGTTTAATGTTAGCAAATTTTCCAATATAATATAAGTGTTTAATAATTTGACTCAAAATGGATCCTTGATTGAATATCAAGAAAGGTTTAGAGAATTAAAGGCACTTATGAAAAGTGCTAATCCTCATCTAACTGAAAATATTTTATGTCTAGTTATATCATTGGTTTAAGTGATTCAATTAGGTTTATCATGAAAATATGGGAACCAAGGTTTTTAAGCCATCTTTATGAATTATCAAAGTTACAAGAAGAGGTAGTTTTTAGTTTGAGTAGAGCAAATAAGTAAACCATAAAAAATATTAAGGGAAGTAATGTGGAACCTATAATATGGAAGATTAGCATAAGAGGGACCTATATAAGACCTAATCAAGGTGTTGAAAGAAGATATGGTTGGGCTCACAAAGCTTACTAGGGAGGAATGCATAAGGCATAAAAGATAACAACTAAATTTAGTGCTTGTAATAAGTTTCGAGGAGAGTCTCCAAGTCATATGGAGGGAAATTAAAGATCAAATTAATGTTAAAGATGTGGAGAGGTATTTTCTAGGGCATCAATGCAACACAAAAAAAAAACATTTTTACTACAATAAAATGGGAATTATTCACAGAAGACCTAAAGCATGGAGGAAGTGAAGAGGTAAATCAAGATTAGGAACCAAATGAAACCATTGAGGCCTTAAAGTCCATATCCATTTATGCTATAATTGATTTAGCAAGACTTAACACTATAAATGTAAGGAGACAAGTGGGTAGCAATGCCATGATGATTCTCATTAACTCTAGAAGTGCACATAATTTTTTTAATTCACTTTTAGTGAAGGAACTACCCTGCCTTATAATGCTTATACACAATTTGCTTATTACTATAAGGGATGGATATAAAGTAATAAGTAAGAAGAAAATTCAATTTTGAGTGTAAAATGCAAGGTCAAATGTTCAAAATAGATTTGAGGATTATGAACCTGAGATCATTGGATATAGTGTTAAGGGTTGATTGGCTAAGGTAATTTAATCGTGTATTATTAGACTTTAAAAGTTGTAAATTATGTTTTGTCAAAGATGGTGAAGCTGTGAAGATCCTAGGCATAACTTACAACTAAGGAGCTACCTTCAAAATAATCACTAGAATTTAACCATAAAATTTGTTAAAAAAGAAAGACTTTATATTGCTGGCTCATTCCCATATTATAACCACTTATGAATAAGGTGTAACTGAATACTTGTAAGAGGGAAAAGTCAAGACATTAACAATTTTTCCATTGTTACAACAAGTGTTGGATGCTTATATTGATGTCTCCATAGAGCCCACCAGGATACCATCAAAAAGATCACACAACCATGTCATCCCTTTAAAGATATATGTCCACCTTGTGAATGTGAGGCCATACAGATATATCTTTAATACTAGAAAATAGAGATAGGGAGGTTAATTTAGGAAATGCTTGAGATATCAATCATACAAACCAACACCAGTCCCTTTACTTCTATGGTACTATTAGTAAAGAAGAAAGATGGGTTATAAAAGGTTTTATATAGACTATAAGTAGTTGAACTCCCTAATCATAAAGGATAAGTTTCTCATTCTCATGATTGATGACTCATTGGATTAGCTTCAAAGGGCTAATGTGTTTCCCAAAGTGGACTTAAGGGCTAGTTACCATTAAATAAGGATAAGGGAGAAAGATATACCCAAGACTGCCTTTAAAACTCACCATAGCCATTATAAGTTCAAAGTCATGCACTTTGGGTTAACTAATGCTCTTACCACTTTCCAAGTATTAATGAATTATGTATTTGGTAAGTATTTAAGTCAATTTGTTCTCATGTTTTTTAATGACATACTCATTTACAATGCATCTCTAGAAGAGCATGTAACCCACTTAACTTAAGTCCTATAAATCTTGATAAAGGACAAACTATTTGCCTAATTATCCTAATGTTCTTTTAGGCAACTTTCAATGGAGTATTTGGGGCAATTCTGCACAAAGGGTGGCTATTGAACCTAGTAAAGTAGCTATTATGGTCAGTTGGTCAATACTCATTTCTCTCAAATCACTCATAGGGTTTTTAAGGCTCACTAGATATTATAAGAAATTTATGAAGCAATATAAGGTAATTAGTAAACCCTTGATTGAGTTACCAAAAAAGAATAACTTTAAATGGAATGAAAAAATTGAGATAACTTTTAACCATCTTAAGAAGATTATGGGGTTAGCACTTATGCTAACCTTGTCAAACTTTTCAGATCCATTTATTGTAGAGGCAAATGCTTATGATGGTGGTTGAAGAGTTGTATTATTAGGAGAAGGCAAGTTTATAGCTTACTTGAGCAAGAAGTTTCATGAGAAAAATTTAGGGATTTCTATCTATAAGAAGGAATTGTTGGCTATATTGATGGTTATGACTAAGTGGAAGCATTAACTAAAGGGGCATCACTTTGTCATAAGGACAGAGCACAAGAGTTTACAACTTTTCTTATAACAACTCTATACTTATATATAACTAAAGGGGATCACCATGTTGTTGAGTTTAGATTATAACATCTAATACAAGAAAGGGGTGGAAAACAAGGTAGCATATGCATTTTCCAAGAGAGAAGAATCCTTGCAAGAAAATGAAGTTTTTTGCCATACCATCTCAACCTTGGTTCCAACTTAGTGAACTAAAGTAATAGACAATTATAATTCAAACCTTACAATAACTAAGTTGATTCCTTCCTTAAGTCACTTGGCAGAATTTAAACCCTACTTCACAATTCAGAATGGAATTAACAAATACAAAGGTGAGATCTATATTAGGGCTAAATGAGGTCTTAGGAAACAAATACTTAAGAAGTGTCATAGCTTAGCTTGGGGAGAATTTTTGAATTAAGGCCACTTACCACATATTACAATAATGTTTCCATTGGGCTAGGATTAAAAGGGATGTTTAAAGATGGGTTCAACATTGTGACATTTGTTAGAGGTACAAAGGTGAACATACCTAGTACCCTATGTTGCTACAACCTTTGGAAGTCACTAAACAAGTCTGACAAGATATTGGTATGGACTTCATTGAAGGATTGCCCAAATTTGAAGGAAAGGAAGTTATTATGGTTATTGTAGATTGTTTCAGCAAGTATGACAATGTTCTTGCCCTTCAAATGCCCTTTACTATCCTTATGGTTGCCAAGGTCTTGATAGAGCAAGTTTTTAGGCTTCGTGGTATGTGAAGGTCAATTGTCTCTAGTAGAGATAAAGCGTTCATCAAAGTTTTTTGGCAAGAACTTTTTTAAATTGCTAAGAACAAATTTGCACCTTAGTACAGCCTACCATTCTCAATCTGATGGCCAAGTTGTGAGGCTTAATCAATGCCTAGAAACCTACTTGTATTGCATGACCTTCCATAGGTTAGGTCAATGGTGCATGTGGTTTCAACTAGTTGAGTGGTGGTACAATAGCAATTACCATTTTGCTATTGGCACGTCACCTTTCTAGGTTTTTTATGGATATGCCCCATCACAGCTTATAGAGTTACCATTGGGTGAAATTAAGGTTGCCTCGATGGAATTTTGGCTTTAAGAAAGGCAGCACATGAATCAATTGATAAGAGAACAACTATATAGAGCATAGCACAGGACAAAGCAATTTGCAAACAAGAATGGATTTGAAAAGGATTTTTCAGTGTGTGACTAGGTGTATCTGAAACTCTAACCATATTAACAAAGCTTTATGGCCCTTCACAAGAATCTAATTTTATCATCCAAGTACTATGGATCCTTCCCCATTGTGGTTAAGATCAGGAAAGTAGCTTATCAGTTACAATTGCCCTGGGGCTCTTCTGGTACTGTGGAAGTAAGTAATAACATAAATACAAATTCAATTCTCTCTCTCTCTCTCTCTCTCTTCACCTTTCCGTAAGATTAAACCCTAGAATTTGTTATGAGTTTTTACTCTCCTGACATTCGAGTTTCTAACTTAAAAATATAATCACAATCGGAAGATATAAAAGAGAGTTATTTATTTATTTATTTTAATTTTTTATTAAAAATTTATTATTGTTGTTATTATTATTATTATTATTATTATTATATTTTTTAAAATAGCGTCACATGGCATGATTAGTGGAAAATTTGAGCTTGAGGTTTAATGGAGTGTGACAGGTGATGAATTTTTTTTTTTTTGGTTCAATTTTTTTAAATCTTCGGACCCCAACTAATTTTGTGTGTACTTATAATAATAATAATAATAATAATAATATTATCATTATTATTATTCAAGGGAAGCCAAGAGTCATTAAAATTTTCTTTCAATTCCTTTCATAGTTCCTCTCCCCTTCTCTCGCTATAATCTCTATGCAAGAGTGATTGATGACACTTGAAAGTTCTAACTCTATCAGTTTCTAACCGTTAGCCGTCTGTTTTCGCTAAGCCAAATCCTTACTGAATTAGTTGACTTATTTTTGGTTTGTTCTTCTCATTTAGATTTCAAGTCAAATTTTCCGAGGGCTTTTCATTGTATCCCAATTACTTTTCTCACTTATACTACGAAGTTCTGTCAAAAACATGTAAATAGTTATATTTATTGTGTTGCAATTACCTCTAACTACTTAAACTAGAATAAACTAGTGTATATACATACAACAGAATTAAACTAACCTGTCCTATACTATACTATGGTATCCTATGTATCAAGGACAGTCAGCCGTGCCGCCTCACAAAACCCACTGGACGGGACATTTGTAGCACTGATTTTGTAAGAGTTTTTTTTTTTCTTATTTAGTTCTTGATTTTTGTCAAAAATGGTATTTTTGTAGTTTGTTTATCTAACCTAAATGTGGTTCTCCCATCCCTCTTTGGCCTCTCTTCCGCTTTCATTCTAGTGGACGGTGATCCCTATCTAGATATGTAATGTTGTAAGGTGCAATGTGATCAGTAAGTTTTGGGGACAAGGTGTTGATTTGGGTAGTGCTCCCCAGTTGATGGGCTTCTTCATTCATTAAGTTATATAATCGAAACATCTGCCACTAATCCTATCCAAAGGGAGTTGGTCAAAATACTCGATGAGAAAACCTGATTCAATGTATCTGGACTGGCTTGCATGATTCATTGAACTTGGTCATTTCCCAAAAAAAAATAATAATAATAATAAAAATAATCAATTAACAGTTGTAACCAAAATACCAATTATTAACAATATGCTCAGTTGTGGGGTACTTTTTTTTTTCTTTTTTTCTTTTTTTTTTTTTTTTTTTTTATGTTAATTAAATTTCTTAAAGTAAATCAATTCCTCTAAGCATAGTCAATGGAATTGTCAATTGATGACTAATTCTCACTTAAATGCATGACATGTCATCCAAGGCTGACAAAAGTAGTCCCAAATGGGATTTTGTCCTTGGGATGACAGGGCAAGAGAAAAATCACCAGCCACGTTCCTTTCCCTTTCGACACGCCATGCCTTGTGTGTTCCACGGAGTAGTTCCACACTTGGAAGGTGCTGCTAGAATGTGATTGATCTTTGCTAATTGTGTCACGAAGACTCGTGTGTTGGTCAAGGGCAAGCAAGTAAAGGCCAAAGCAACAACTTAATTATTCAAATGCAAATGCAAATGCAACTAGCCTATTATCCTTGCAAATCTATAGCCAATACTGAACCTAGGCCACCAATTCGGCCAGGTTCGTTGAGGCTTAGCATAATCAGCACCCAATAAATGATGCATATATGTGGGCTACATGGAAGTCATGCGCGTTGGCACATCTTGTGACCATCATGTCAACTTTTCCAACTCACCTGGCCTACATGTATATATATATATATATATATATATATATCAAACCAAGAGAAATGAGAAGGATAAACAAAGAAAGATAGATAGAGAGATAAAAAAGATGATGATAACGGCAATGAACCCAGCTGCCGCTGGTGCGAGATTCAAGAGGGTGGGTGCAGCATTCTTCGACAAGGCTGCTGCTAGCAATCGGATGGCCAGGCTTTGCGAGAGCAGCGGCAGCGAGCACTCCTC
The DNA here is from genome assembly GCA_037832345.1 of Rhizophora mangle. Classification (NCBI taxonomy): domain Eukaryota; kingdom Viridiplantae; phylum Streptophyta; class Magnoliopsida; order Malpighiales; family Rhizophoraceae; genus Rhizophora; species Rhizophora mangle. The sequence continues at coordinate 618,334 of JBAPLJ010002079.1, read as the reverse complement.
TCATCAATCTCTTGGCAATAATGATTTTGATGATCACGATCTTTCTGCTCTGGTCACTTCTTTCATCGAAAGAGATTATTCATTTCAAGATGCGCCGCTGCCTGACGATGATGCATCGGGAGAACAAGATAATTCTTCTTGTAATCATCATCTTCATAATCACAACCACAGCGGGGCTAATAATGCAGTGACAGAGGCAGAACAGGCTTCCAATCTCCAAAAGTCATCGTCAGAGCGTTACCGATGGTCTCATTATTCTGAGTCCAGGGATATGCTGCAGAGTTTGCTGCTTGACAATAATAATGATGGTGACAATAAAGATGATGTGAAGCAGAAGATTCGCGCTGCAGCAGAGCTTGCTTGCCAGGAAATGGGAGAAGGGCAAGGCAGCTTTAAGCGCGCTCTTATGTCACGATTGCGAGACATGGGCTTTGATGCTGGTAATTTATTCGTGTTAGTTTATACAATCTAATATAATCTCTTAGTTTGATCTTGTATACCTTAATCTCATGCAATTGAAAGCGCTGTTCCAAATTCTCATTCATGTGCACACCCACTTAATTATGAATTATTAGGTCTTTGCAAGTCCCGATGGGAGAAATGTGGGAGGCATCCTGCTGGGCACTACGAGTATGTAGACGTGAAATTTGGGTCAAATCGCTATATTGTGGAGGCGTTCCTAACGGGGGAATACTTAATTGCTCGTCCTACCCCGAGTTATGCTGCATTGCTCGAAGTTTTCCCGCGTGTATTCGTCGGAAAGGCTGAGGAGCTGAAGCAGATTGTGAAGTTAATGAGCGTTGCAATTAAAGAGTCCTTGAAGAGCACCGAGATGCATGTGCCCCCCTGGAGGAGGAACGGTTACATGCAGGCCAAGTGGTTTGGTCCCTACAAGCGTACTATCAACCCTGTAACTCTCTCTAGATCAAAGGCTTCCGATCAGCAGTCCCATTCCAACGACGAGGCCTTTTCTGCCAAGCTGAGGTCCTTGGGTTTCAAGGCTTCGGCGTCCGCGACAGTTTCTTCTCATCATTTCAGGGATGATTTCGCAAATAAGGTGGTGGGCTTAAAAGTTGGCTATTTGACTGCTGCATTCAACGGTAGTGGCCTGGCTTAAATATTCGAGTTGTAGTTAGTGGGAATGAAGAGAAGATAATTGCTCGATCGAAATTCAATGGCTACGATTCACCCAGAACAAATTAAGCTCTTTGTACAAAATTAGATCAGTATTGTCAATCTGCAACATTTGTTCTTTCCCTGTTTTGTTACTCCCCTTTGTGAGTGTTTCTAGGGGTAGTTTTGGTTTTGAAATTATTAAGGTTGGGATTCTCAATGTTAGAACTTGAATATTTGTCTTTCTCCAAGTAATTAGAAGTCAGCACAATTTTCATTTGATTAAAGAAAAAAAAAAAAAAAAAACCCGCCACTGCTGCCTCCACTGCTATCTCAACTTAAGAATAAAAAGAGTAAAGTTTGTATGCGCCCATCAATTAAGAAGTTACATTTAGGCTGCTAAAAGGGGTAAATAAAACGACAAAAAGCCAGCAGTCAGTCCCTGCCAATCAATCAGATTCAAAAAAAACCAACCACTGGCTTCCAAATAATATTATGACCCAAAAATAATACAAATAGAAGAAGAACTCTGTTCAATAATAAAAGAATCATTGATAAGTAGTGGGCACGTGAAATGTTTATCTTCATTTATTACTAAAAGATAAAATTAAGTGACCTCTAAACATTTTGAAAGTCTCCACAAATTATTTATTTATATCCACTAATGTATTGCTCTCCAACTCTACAATTATTTTTTTCTTAAATATAAGAATAATAAAAATTTGTGTAATTGAATATAATATAAAAGAGTGAAGCTAAAATGCATTTTCAAAGTTTTAAATTATCTATTTATATCTCAACAATTCATTGCTCTTTAGGTCCCAATTCCACAATGCACAACATCTCTCTTCTCATTTTTGATCTCATTTTATAACTTCCTGGTATATATGTTATATGTTTGAATATTGTCCAAACCAAAGATTACCTACTCATCTTCTAAATTATATGCATGTCATATTCTTGTAATCTTTTTTTTTTTTTTTGGCTTATGGTCTCACTTCGCTCTTTTTTTTCATACACCTTCCCTTCTTTGTTAACTAAGGTTGCAATGCGGTTTTCCAGCATGCGCAACTTCCGGGACTTTCATACCAAAATCAATAATACGTCAGCAGGCAGCAAAGTTAGTGGTTGAATTTTCGTTGTCAAGGGAAAAACATGACAGAGGTGCTATGTTGGATTTAATCAACGCTTCTGATTGCACGCATCATTATTAACTGGATTAACGATGACACACGGATGGTGAAACTGCCAACTAAAAGGCACACGGATGATGAGACTGAGCCCTTTGAAAAACACTTGACAAGACTCTTTGTAACTACATTACTTATTATTACTATTGGTACATTTGGCAGTAAGGAACGTAGGAGGGAGCGATCCGGGACTGGAGCATACAGCGGAGCTATCCGTGTTATTGGCAATGCCAATGCTGACAAGAAGAATTTTGGTAAAAGGAAGACGCCCTGCACCAAGTAACCTCAAAGACGATGGGTGGGGCTTCGCCGGATTTCATCTTTTTTATTATTATAGCCTTCCGTTTTGGATGTGAATGAGATTTGACAGCGAGGACATTTTGATCCTTATATCTCAGTGGGACTCACTGTTCCAGTTTTCATGATTTGCCTGACACTTGTTTTTGCTCCACAAAATATAGGGATACCAAATTTTTGTGTGAAGTTCTCAATGTGTAAGTTATCATTTAATTTTTGCCTGAACATTGATTTTAGTCGCGCGGTGATAATCAAGTAGTACGACAAGATCTGAACAGAAGCACTCTGGATTTAAGTTTGGGCTTCAAAGTCTCAAGATGGTGACTCAGATTCAATCGCAGATCAATCCCGTGATGGGCAAGCAGAAAGAGTGAACTCGGGCAGCTTTGGGGTGCGATTGGAGAGGTTTTCATGCTACTTACAGACATACAAAATGAGCAGACAATGGCCTCTCATTTACCGAAGGAGTGAAAGACAATTTTCCTCGTCATCTTTTTGGCCACCCGGCTGTCTAATTGTAGTCTTTCATATTTGCACCCTCTCCGGGCCAATCTCAATTTGTTGTAATTACAACATTCGTCTTTTTTCTTTTCTTTTTTTTTTTTGGGTTGGCATTGAACACTACATTCTATCTTCTTTCCATCTTTTTGTTTCTCTTTTAGGGTTCTCTTTGCAATTCCATTAGGAGATGGGCCTGTCGAGGACATGGAAGTTCATTGGAATAGAGTTTAATCTTCCAATCTCATTTGATGTGCTTTCAACTGCGTTTTATGTCCTTTGCCAAGAATAAAATGATCGAGATTGAACCAGGTATTGGGTGACAATTACTCGATGCTCAACTAGCATCGGAAATTCTATTTTCTTGGGGGCATATTGTGCCCGGATAAAGCCTGCGTTTTAGTGAACAGGCAATGCATCCCCTGCCGCGTTTGCACTTCAGAAGAAAAGCTACTTTTATTTGGCACTTGGTATCTCAAAAGCAACCGTAGCCTCTGACTAGATGATCGTTAATCAAAAGAATGTGATAAAATAGCGAGCTAAAATTGTAGAACAATGGCACCGAGCAATTCAATTGTGAAATAATTTAAGCAGCAGTTTTCTTTTCCAACAGCAGTTTGTGTGCCAGAAGAGTAATCATGCCTGCGGATGGTGAACAAATACTTTAAGCTCCTTGTGGGCGACATTTCAGGAGCAACAAAATTTGTAGGATGTTTTCTTTCTTTCTTTCTTTCTCTCTTTCTACAAGGAATGCATCAGAACCAACCAAGTTGTTAATCACATACTCAGAACGGGAGAGACCTTGTCATACGAATGGCTAGGACAGTATCAACATCGCCACAATTGCACACATAATAAGCATGACAGAATTATTTGAAAGGGTCTTTCTTACTCTGACCTTTATTTTGCGGTTGAGTTGATAGACAACCTGTCCTAGCCATTGCAACATTCACGCTAAACAGATTCCAGTTTTTCTGAAATTTCGGGTCGAAGATGAAACACAAACAAAAAGAAATATATCGGAGTCTTGGCTCACACGCAGGAGATTGGGTTAAAAAGAAATATGAAAGAAAATATTCTTACTTGATTAGGCAACCAAGGATTGAAGCACGACGACTCGCATGACCTTTTATAACGACCAATTGCATCTCGCCATGTCACGCGACAATATGTCATTGGATTGCTGAGATGAAACGACGTTGTTTTAAGTTCCCGCTGCTGGGCCGCGTGTTTTGTTCTTCTTCTGTAATTGGTTCAGTTCGCTCTTTCATATGCCTTCTCCTCAACACTAGGTAACTCGGTGGGGTGGGTGCGTCAGTCACATAAAGATAAATTTGTGGTGTGGGTGTTAGGTTTTTAGTTGTGGATTTGGGAATTTTGCGTTGGCGAGAGCGAGAGTCCATACCAATACCCTCGTCTTCTTCTTCTTCTTCTTCGTTTGTGTTTGGTAGTAAAAAAATAAAATCAATCCTCTTTCTCAAAATAAATAAATTTGAATAATAGAAATAGTAGAAGAAGCAAATGGAAGCGCAGACGCAAAACACATCGTTGCAGCGGCTCCAGAATGTCGAGAAGGTAAAGTAAATTGAATCCTTCTCTTCGATTCCTACCTTCGAGTAGTCGCATTGATGATGATCCTTAATTTGATTGATTCATTGATTGATTGATTGATTGATTGATAATTCTTATTACTTGTTCAATTGTTTACACTTTTATTTTTTAAAAAAAAAAAAAAAAAAAAAGGGGTAATAATGAATTTGGATTTGGGTGGGGAATCGCAGACAATAGTGAGGGTATTGGAGCTGGCGGGAGGGGTAATGGACGAATTAGCAAATCCAACGGGTCCCCGCAAAGAATTCATCAGCACCCACTGCCGCGACTTCATGCAGATGATCAAGGTCAGGTTCCCCCCCTTTTTTTTTTCTTTCTTTTTTTAAAATTTTTTGGATATCTTTACTTCAGGTCAGTTTAGGTTAGGTTAGGGAGATCTATATATGTTTTTCTTGGTATTTGTCAAGTAACAAAATCCATTCATCTATTCAACTACAGGACATCCAATTCACTCTGCGAAATGAGATCAAAAGTGCCTGCGAGTATCGTCCCTTCGAGAAGAGTGACTACAGTTCCAGAATCTCCAATGAACTCTGCTGCAGCAAGCTGGATTACGTCCTTTCCCAATTGGATGCCATGAAACTCGCCATTGCTAACTATCACCTCCATCATCCCTCTCCCCCTCCCCCTCCTCCTCCTCCTCCTCCTCCACCAACTGTTTGATGATTTGATGCTTTTCTTTTTTTATCGATTTGTAAGTGAATCCATCTGCATCTGCATCTCCATCTGCATTCCATACTCCCCCCCCACCCGAACAACTCCCTTGTCACACTGACCCCATCTTCTTCTTTTTCCTTCCTTCATTTCCCATTCCCATGTCATGGGGGCCGGGCCTTACAGCTTATTTCTGAGCTGAGCCTTACCTAACCTACATACACTACCCCGTTATAGATAGACCATTTCTGAGATGTTCTTTTTCTTTTTATTAAAATTTCTTTTGTTTCCTCTGCAGCTAGCCTCAACCTGCAGGATATTAGAGGACGACGGGAGAGGAAAATTCTCCACTCTATGATTTGTGTATTTGGAAAGCCAATAGCCTGGGGAGGGGGATGATGGCTATCTATCTGATAAAACGTTGTCATGGTAACTATTTGGGTCATTGCTTTACCAAAGGAATGTTGTTTCTCTGTCAGACTAATTTTACCTTGCAGTTCTCATTAACAAGGAAACAATGCTGTGTTTTTTTGTGGAATACTTAACACATATTGTCAAGGGAAATTACCATTATGCCTAGACTAGATGACTACTTCAACTTTCCATCATATGCCGTATTCTCTCTCTCCATGATATTACATGCTCGATTAGATTAATGAACTGAGCTCCCCTGCATCACTAGATGCCTGTCAACCTCTTGTCATCTGGGGGGTCATGTAAGCCTGAACCTTATAATGATTTTTGTTTCATTTGTTTCGCGCATCAATTTCTAATGCAGCATAGTGTCTCCTGTCATCTTGGTTTATGGATAATAGTTGAAATTCGATCAGCATCTATACCCTTTTAGTCAAGTTAAGTACAGCACGGGCATCACAACACAATAACCTTTTCAACACTACTGTCTTATGTCTGCCCCTGCAACCAATTTTGAGTAGAGTTTCACTACATTGGGAGGAAATGAAAGCAAGTCACACAACGAAAGAATACAGCAATAGAAAGTTACTGAAACAGAATTGATTTGAGGTTCATACTCATCAACTGGAGTCTCAGTAGTCTCCATTCCATTGGTAGGCATCAAGAATAAAGTTTAGTATCAATTTTAAGCCTAAAAGGACCTGATTCTAATGAATGTTTCTAGAGATGTAAAGGAAAGGGCTACTTCTATTAGAGTTACGGAGGTAGAATCCCAGTACATTTCGTTTGGTAGTTTGTCCAACAATTAACTCGTTCGTCTACTATTGTTTACGAAAATCTTAGCTGGGTACGGTACATTACAGGGTGGTGGGTGCGGGGTGCGTGGTCAAGTATAATGATTTCTATTTCTTTTTGTTGCTAAAAAAATCGAAACTTCAATGTTTTTGGAAGAAAATTATCGCACTTTCTCGGGAATATATTGCGTTATCGAAAAAAGATACCGCTCTCCCACGAACACATTTTTAGAAGCTACACTCTATGTGTTGTAAAAACTAAAATGTAAAGCGTTTTTAACAAATTGTATTGTATTTTTTTATCTTTAAAGAAAATGTACTGCATTGTCAAAAGATTGTGTTATATTCTCCCAAAAATAAAATATTGCATTATTGAAAAAAAATGTGTACTTAAATTTTCAAGCGCAGAAAAAAAATAATAATAACTCAATTATTGGTGTCATCCAAGATAATCCAAACTTCATTCACTCGAAAGGAAATTAGAAAAAAAAAAATAAGATTATTAATCTATCATGATAAGTAAAATAAATAAATAAATAAAGAATTTCATTATAAAAATTTATAAAAAGTCTGAGGGCTAAATTTAGAATAATGGCAATGGGTGGGGGATGTCATTCATGAATCTTCCAAAGTCATTGCCTATCTCCTTCTCTGATTAAATTACTGGCAATTTGCAATAACTTTTATTGAGGAAAATAATGAGGAGCTGGCAATGGCATGGCAAGGCAAAGGCAAGGCAAGAAACAGAAAACAAAAAAAAAAAAAAGGAAAAAGAAAAAGTAAAAGGAAAGAGGGTAATTGAACGGGGGTGCCAACTGTCACCAAATGCCAATAATGAAGCCGAACATCGCCGCCCTTTTGGGAGTGTCGCTTTGTGCCACCTTTGCACTTGCATTCATTCTATTGTTGCTGCCGTCAAAGACACCTCTTCCTCTACCTGTATATTTAGTATCAAACCACTCCATGGCCATACCGCTGGCGGCTCCTCGTAGCTTTGTTCTTTGGCTTCATGGGTTGGGTGACTCGGGCCCTGCCAATGAACCTATCAAGACTTTCTTCACCTCTCCCGAGTTCAGAAACACCCGATGGCTTTTCCCTTCCGCTCCTAATAACCCTGTCACCTGCAACTGTATGTATTCGTTGCCCCCTCCCTCAACGTCTTTTTTTAAATTTAATTTATTAGTGCCTTTGTTTGCAGCTCTCGCATTCATTTTTCTCATTCTTTTTTACTTTTTTTTTTTTTTTGGTTTTTTTGTTTTTTTTTTCTGTTGTTAGGGTGGGTGGGGTGGGGTGGGGTGGGGTGGGGTGGGATTTGTGGTGGGTGTCAACGGGTGGCGGGCTTTGGTGGGTTATAATCCAATTTTATCGTCGCCTGGGCTGGTTGTGATGTCCGCTACGGGTTCTGCTGCATACCAATCTGCGATCGGTGTTTCAAGGGGACCTCGTTGGCTTTTGGCTACTTAACTGTGTTAATATCGCAAAGTTTTAGAAACTTCTATGAAATTTGTTGTGCTTAAATTCAGTTCTTGCATTATTTGCGCTTTCCATTTTAGCTACATTCTGCTGTTCATGGTCGTAGCAGCACAGATGTTGCAATATTTATCATCTTTTTATTTAAGATTTATTGAGGAACCTAAACCTAATCAATGTCTTCTATACGAAGATGAAAATTTGACCCTCATAAACTTAATGATATATTATTAATATAACAATGCTAACCATGACCTGTCCTAATATTGTAGATGGTGCTGTAATGCCGTCATGGTTTGACATCCACGAGATTCCTGTTACAGCTGTGAGTTCGGCTTTTCCTTATCCTTTTCTTTTCAATCTTGTTTCGGGCAAGTTCATCTTGATTCCTCTTGTGCCTATCAGATGACATCGAAGTCAGCAACTTTCAATTATAAAATGGCTGGGGATTCTTTATTATATTGATCATCCTAGTCTCTTCTTCAACTTTTTTGGGTTGAATTTCATACTTCATCTGAGTGTGGAGATACAAGTTTCCTAGTTTTCAATTCGCTTTCCTTTGTATGAGTAGGCAACTCCTATTTTCTCTTTTTAGAGGGAGCCAAAACTACAAGCACTGATTTTTTATCGAAAGATTAACAATGACCATGTACCATAGTGTGGTTGCATTACATTTAAGTAGTTCATCTAATTGCTATCAATTATCATCTTGAGTTTCAACCCCGTGCAACTCAGGCCCTCAATATTAGAAGCTGCCTTGTGGATCAAAATTCTTGTCAGAGTATATCTTCTGATGCAGGAATAGTCCTAAGCTACTCAGTTATTACAACTACTGCTGTTTGAATGATCTACTGTCCCCTTGCTTGAATCTGTTATTCAGCGTGCTTCAATGTCTTTTCAATTTGAGGATACCAAGTTCTATGATGGTGCAATTTACCCCCAGCATGCCATTTATGGGTGAAGTTGTCCCATAAATGTGCTCTGAATGTTTTGTTTATGGTGCCTATATGAACCTTCCAGATATCACATCTAGTGTAGTTAGATGTAAAATTTTCACCACTTGCTAAAGTCAATGATGGTGGCTGTTGTTCCTACTCTCTCTGTTTTATAGAACTGCAATCTATTATGATGCATGACCACATGGTGTACCTGCTTTGGTGATGAATTTTTGACTGAGACTCTTTGATGATGATGAGCCAGATTATTTCATGATGTTCAGGACGAGAGAATTGATGGTTTTCTGGCTTTCAATTACTCTCAAATAGTTGAAGCCATGCTTCTTGTATTTTTTAGCAATTTTCTATATGAGAATATAGTTTGTCTTTAATGTTGATTCTCCACACAATTAATTCTTGTTTAGCTTCTCCATACAATTTATTCTTGTTTTACTAATGAAAATTAGGAATCTCCAAAGGACGAAAGTGGTTTGCTTAAAGCAGTTCGGAATGTATATCAAGTGATAGACAGGGCGATAGATTCTGGGACAAATTCTGACAATATATTTGTGTGTGGATTTAGTCAAGGAGGTCTCTCCCCTTCTCTATCTCTTTCTCTGCCACGCCCCCCCTCCCATCCCTCCTCTCTTCCCCTTCCAAAAATGTTTGTGTATATGTGACTCTGTTTGCATGTGCACGTGCATGTTCTCATTAAGTAATTATCCTGTTTGTGACATTCATTTTTCTGACAATTTTTTTCAGGTGCCTTGACCTTGGCTAGTGTTCTGCTGTACCAAAAATCTTTAGGAGGAGGCGCAGTCTTCAGTGGATGGCTTCCTTTTAATTCTTCTATCGTTGACCAGATACCACCTGATGCAAAGAAGGTCCTACCTAAATCAGATAAATATTTGTTATCCGTTTCAATTTCTGAAGACGAGTAGCACTTTTTTACTGTTACAAGATTTGTTTATGTTTTAACCATTTAAGATCTGAGAGTTTGGGCAGACACCTATATTGTGGTTGCATGGAGTGGCTGACAGAACAGTAATGTTCGAAGCTGGACAAGCAGGCCCCCCTTTCCTTGAACGGGCTGGTGTAAGCTGTGAGTTCAAGGTAGGTGTTGTTTCAGGTTCCCAAGTTATCTTTATGGAATCATTCAAGTTATCAAATTGTCATGTGCCTGTAATTTTTCAGGCATACCCTAACCTCGGCCACTCAATAAGCAATGAAGAGTTGCAATACCTGGAAATATGGATCAAGGCTCGTATGCAAAATTCTTCTCAGAGGTTTGAGTAATGTTTGGTGTTGTATAAATAACCAAAATGCAGGTCAAGGTTGCTGTTTTGAATCAACGATGCATATCTTGAAGGCTGTAACATTCAGAATCAGAACCCAGTGGTTCCTTGTCGTTGATTCTATCTTGCCTTATTATGCATGTCAATCATGGGCAAGCTACCCATTTTGTAACTTGTTTGCAATAAAAAAGAGATCTCAAAACTCGAAGTGGAGCACAAGAGACTACTAGGGTTGTTTTTGATATTTTGTGTGTTTGTCTTCATCTTTTCTCAATCTTTTGGCATTGACTAGCAGGCCCAATCACACTATTGATTATGTGCAATAACTCCAAAAGAGTTGCAAACTGTGAAGAGAATACGGAGGCTCAATTCAACTCACTAGGAGATTGATGATATTTGCGTGCACAGATAAACCCCTCTAATTTCTTGGGGACACTGCTATATGCAGGAATTATCCATTTAGTCAAATCAGAACTCCTCTAATTTGTAAGATCGGGTGGTTGGTTGAGCATAGGAATCGGGGCTCTGGCAAAAAGGAATTGCAACATTGCCTACTAAGAACAACAGACTCACTTGTACAACATCGCATAGCTACATTAAATGAAAAGAAAAATATATATATAAAAAAAAAAAAAAAAAAACCGTAGATAAAATTATGTAGCTTCTAAAGATGGCACAAGGCATAAATGGCAGCATAAATGTGACTCGTATGCAAAGAAATTAAACGAGAAGAGAAAAAAAAAAAAAAAAAAAAAATAGTAGTAGTGGCATTAATATGCAAATTAATTGTCTTTGATTTGAAATGACTTACTTTTAAGAAAGACAATATATAGAAACCTTGTGAATTAATTTGTGAAAGAGCAAAATAGAGCAATAATGGTCGAGAGCTAGGCATGTACAGGTATAGATGAGGAGCTCATGGGGACACAGCCTTTGAGGCGCTTGACAAGGCCTGAATGCGAACGTGAAGTGAGTGGGAATCCCTCTCGGACGCATTCCTCGTACTTCTCCAAAACCCCAACAATGTAGCTGAAATCTGGACGCTTTGATGGGTTTGCTGCCCAGCACCGCTTTATCAGGTGTGCAAGTGCCGGCTGACAAGTTGCTGGTAAAGGAGGCCGCTCATTCTGCCAATTAATTAAAGAAAATAATTACTGCAAACAAAGACTCCCATCAGAAATTTTGTTTTTCGAAGAAGAGTGTGAAACGTGAGGAAAGTGATAGCTAGCAGCAGCAGAAGAAGAAGAAGAAGAAGAAGGAAGAAATGAAGGTCGCCCTATGAATGGGAAGATAACCATCTAACGACTGATAGAATCAATCTAGCCGAAACAACTTCTGTTACCGAATAGCAGCAAAAAATTCATATTGCATTGCCCAGCATTAGATCAACGGTTCACACAGCTAGGTCCTGCTTGGCCAGGATATCCCTTTGCATTCATAATAGGCTTTGTACAAGCTTTCAGCTCTACCTTACAATATGGTCCATAGCATAGCATGGCCAGTCCTCTCTCTAAGCATCTCAGTCAAGATCATAAAACCAACAGATTCACTTAAAAACGGAATCATTGGTTTGATAATTCAACAATAATCGTGATTTAACTTGACCACTTTCCCATTAGCAGCAAACATTAAGGTTGATCAAGAGATATAAGGGATGCAAAGCAAAAGGAACGGGAAGAGTCTTGCATGTTTCAAGTAATACCAAGGGAACGGGAAGAGCCCGCATAACCTTGGCCCACTAACATTCATTTCAGAGGGAAGTAACTAAGATGCAAGAGGAGATGTGGAGGAAGTAAAATTGCATTCTAGGTAGCTGGATATTGGTATCTGACCTTGTCAGCCACGGCAAATGCAGCCTGCACAGGAGTCATTCCTTGAAAGGGAAGCAAAGCTGTTGTGAGCTCCCACAACACTATCCCGAAACTGTACACATCAACTTTTCGAGTGTATGGTTTCTCCTTGATCATCTCTGGCGCCATCCATCGGTAAGTTCCCATGTTGCCTTTAGCTTCCCGGCACTGAGTTTCTAGGCAAGATGTGCCAAAATCTCCCACCTTGACCCGCATTTCGTCATTCAGAAGCAAATTATTTGATTTTAGGTCCCTGTGGATCACTCCTTGTGAATGAAGATACTCCATTCCTCGCGAAATATCAAGAGCTAACCTCAGGATGGTTTCAGTTGAGAGTGAGTATGGCTCTTTCTTGTTCAGATACATCCTGAGTGTCCCTTGCGACATGTATTCCATGATGATACAGTACACAGGTGGCTTTTTACAGGCTGCAATGAACTGTAAAGAAAGGTTTGGGTTTTCCAACAAAAACAAATTAAAAAGGCCTTCCAACAGATTGCAACAACAATATATTTAAAAAAAAAAAAAAAAAAGGGTTGAAGAATCGTATTGGGGGGAGGGGGGGAGGCTTTCTCAGCGAATCAATTTACCTGGACAATATTGGGATGAAATAGGCGGGAAAGAAAAGCAACTTCGGATTTAAATTGCTGCTCCAGCAGAGCTCTGGTCTCCTCATTTTGGTTGGGAATCCTCACCATTTTGACGGCAACAGCTCTCTGCTTGTAAATGCCACGATAAATCCTGCTGTGAGCCCCAGAGGCGAACTTGTTGCCAATGAACAATTGGGAAAGGTCAGCGGTCCATTCGTCTTGGTCATCCTTCGATGTATCCCAGGACTCCACGTTTTCGGATTCCAGTATCATGGACCATGATTCAAGGCTGTCGAATCTCCTTCTCTCCATGATCTCCATTTCAGAGTTCAACTGAGTTCTTGAAGTGGAAGGGATTGTTAAAGGCTTGCTCTTGGATCTACGAAGGCGAAATGCGTGGAAACACGACGTTGCCATCGAAGAAGTTTGTTTGACAATATGAACGATGATATCAATTTGTATCTGTTGGACTGGTTTGCCTCTTTTCTTCTTCTTCTTCTTCTTCTTCTTCTTCTTCTTCCTCTGAAATTTTTTCCTTCTTCTTTGTTTTTTTTTTTTTAAGGTTAAATTTATTTATTTATTTATTTTTATTTTAGTTATGGGGGAAGGAGGGGGAAGGGGGTCGTCAAAACAAACAATCAGAAGGAGCTTTCCTTCTGAATGTGTATGAATTGATATTAGAAAGTGCATGAACTGATTCAAAAACATGGGTTCTGTGGTAAAATGAAAACGTAAGATGAGTTTTCATGAATTGACCCCACACCCAAAAAAAATTTAAAAATAAAAAAAAAAAACAAACGAAATCAATCAATCGCACATAGAGATTCTGGAAGCAAAAACAGAGCCAGAGGTAGTCAAAGGAAAGCTATCCATTCCTTGGAGTTTCTTTATTTTCTTGGGAGGCAAAGAAGAGGGAAGAAATGATAAAGGGCTAGTAGTTTCATTCATGGCATGGACATGGGCATGGGCATGGGCATGGGCATGGGCATTGAGGCCAGGGAAATTAACAAAGGGCAAGGAGACAGAGACAAATTAAAACTCACGAAAACGAAAGCCGAAAGGTGCAAGTCAAGTATTGGCGAAGAGGCTTTCTTTGTAAGAGATTCATTCAAAGATAAAAGACAAGAAGAAGAAGAAGAAGAAGAAGAAGAAGAAGAACGAGAAGAAGAGATTAGGTTGATGGCTTTAGCGGTAGTAGAAACTGATCCATTCAAAGCAGAGATTTCAGGGGTGCCTCGTGATTGCCTTGCTCAAAAGCAATTGCCTTTTCCTTTTTATTTTTTTATTTTTAATCTTTCTTCCGGCTTCTGGGAGGCTGACACTGACGAAAGAAAGAGAGAGGGAGAGAGAAATATATATATATATATATATATATATATATAGAGAGAGAGAGAGAGAGAGAGAGAGAGAGTGACCCCAGTCAACTTACTCGAGAAGAGTGCACGCCTTTATTATTATTATTATTATTATTTTTTGTTTTTTATTTTGTTTATCGACCGAATCCAAACTCCCAGTGTGTCCATTGGGTGCCTGCCTGACATGTTTTTGCAGCATTAATGCCCAAATGAAGTGGCAATGGAAAAAGGAGAGCCATGTCATGGTAAGGAGATTATTGTGATTTGCTTAGTTATCACAAAAAAATTGCCCCCCCCCCCCCCCCCCCCTCTCCCCAGCGGGGGTCGCCCAATGCCATTCACTCATATTCCTCCATACTCTACAAAACTTGGGAATGAAAATAACACAAATCATCTTAGGAAGAGGTGCATCACTCGATGACCCATCTCCTCCTCCTCCTCCTCCTCATCATCATCATCATCATTAACAATTTCCTTGCCTTTTTGGTTCAAGGAAGGGAAGGGAATTGTTAACTAAATTATATATCAGTCGATTGCTTGCTGTGGCTGATCAAAAATATAATTGTCGTGGAAATACGTGAGAATTCACGACACTATCTGAACCTTTGCATTTGCCCCCGGTGCACCTGGTCAGGTCCGATTTCAGATCTCTGCTCCTGCGTTTACACTCTTTTTAAGGTACGGAAAAACCTAGTTGTTTGGCGATGGATTTGGTTTATCTGTTGCATTTTAGATGCAACAAAATCTCGTAAGCCCACTAATGTTCAAATAGTAAATCATCTTTTCTGGAAAGATTAATGATAATATTTTTTTTTTTAACTTATATATGCAAACTTAAAAATCATAACAATATACCATTGGACTGGTACAGGGAATGACCATATCACCCATCAACATTTTCCCTACAATGAAAAGAATGCCCGGGGGGGGGGGGGGGGGGGGGAGGGAACGGTTGAGGTCATGGTCGACGACCACTATTATCGTAATTTATCTCACCAATCAATAGATAGATAGTAAAGAAGCTAAATAAATACGTTCAATCACCAAAAATCATCAATTATTTTAAAGATCACAAAATGTCTCTTCAAAAAGAAAAAGAAGTCTCAATACACGGATATTTTCACATTCGTCCTTTCCATAAATTCCTTCAAAACCGAGGCCTGCGATGGGTAGAGTTCTAGCCTTTCAAACCCCTTGGATGCCTACAAAAATTGTGTCTATCATATCAATATCCTACAAGTCCAGGATGAAAGGAAAGAATAAAGCCGAGATTCCCATATCAGCAAGTACAAAGCCTGCCCGCCCATTCCACAACAAGGCGTTTTAATTGGTGCTCAATCATATGGGTAATGCTATTCAATGGACACATAAAATCCACTGTTGCCACTCCCTACTTTTAAATCCCTAAATCACTAGGTTCTCAACAATTTGTTTTATGTCCAATCCACTGTTGCCACTCTCCTCCGGTTTAGTTACGCCATAAAATAAAGCCTTCGTTTTGCACAAGCACTAGCAGCAGATGCAGAACATCGTCCTCACTCACATGCGTTTGCTGCTCTCTGGGCTCCTTACAGCCCCAAGATTTTTTGGGTTTCGGGACCCCAATTTAATGCCACCACTGCTCTCTTGCAGTTTCGCAAATTGGATTGGGCGGTCTCAAGAATTTTGCCAGCCACCATCGCTTGCGCGGTGCTAAGAACACAAGCCTTCTTAGAACTTAAATAACAGCCTTTTGATGCGTGCATGCATACCGTGCTTGCTGAGAATCTGCCCCAGTTCCGTTATTCCAATGTACGATCAAACACACTGAAAATTGTTGATGAGTTTTCTTTTCGGAAAAAAGAGTAAAAAAAAAAAAGATATGGGGAACTGGTTGCAACTTTTTGATTCAGCAGGTTGACCAAATCAAAGAAGAAACATTATAAATCAATGAAAAAGGGAAAATTGCCACTAAAGAATCGTTTGCAGTCTTCAAATTGATCTGTTTGTGACTTACAGCAGCTTTTATTGTTATAGTCGATAGAGCAGAGAGTCGTCCCATGAAAAGAGAGGCAACTACAGCCTAGAGGGCATCCCGCCAGCCACCACTAAAGTTTCTCCTGTTATATAACGAGCATCATCAGATGCCAAAAAGGCAGCTGCAGAGGCCATGTCTTCCGTGGTGCCAAGTCTGTTCAGTAACGTATTCCCCTCGATCGACTTTTGCTACAATGATTCCCAAATCAAAATCAGTCAGCCAAAGGCCAGTGTCTGTTCAATTCTTTCAAGTGAGCAATATAGCAGCCTTGAATTATCCACTTACCAAATCTTCATTTTTAGTAATGAAATCCGCAAAGTGTGTTGGTACAAACCCAGGAGCCACACAGTTTACACGAGTGTCAGGTGCCATCTCAGCCGCAAGAGCCTACATAAATCAAGAAGACTAAAGCACATAGACAAAGCAACTAACAACATCTTCCAAGAATATTAACTAATCATATGAATCATGAAAGGGATACAATCAATTATGCTTAACATGTAAATCTTTTTTTTTTTTTCAATATATATCAGTAGACTGCAATTGCCACATCCTAGGCTCTGGAGATTAAAATTCAACTTTCTATTTCAATGGCCGAGTATGGAATTCAAGTAGGGCAAAAATCAACAGCTTCACAAGAGACGGACAAAAGTTTGATCCAAAAAGCAGCAGACAGCAACCTGTCAATCTGTCAGTTATTTAGCCAAAACAGAAACAAAATGAAACCATTGGACCCATGTGTCTACCTTGGTAAGCCCAAGAAGGGCAGTTTTTGTGACCCCGTACATAGCCATCAAAGCCTGTGGATGATAACCAGTAATAGAAGAAATAAGAACAACTGAAGAACCCTTTTGCATGTGAGGAGCTGCATCCTGAAAACACAAGTAGTATCAAACAACACAAATTTCCACCACAATAGTTTAAATGTATGAAGACTATATAGTGAGTTAATATAACTCAATTGCCAGATAAATTCATGTAAGGGAATTTTGTTTTTATGACAAGGGACCTAACCCCCTAGAGTGAGCTAGGTAAACCCTGGGTCCATGAGCCCTAGAGTTTTGCCCATGGACCATCTGAATGACAGGCTGAAGCCCACACCAGGCGGGCTTCTGGAGGTATCATCACAAGATAGAGGTTTCAAACTTCTCAAGTCTTTACCACTTACCTTATGACTTTCCCATAAATTCCCAAACAATTAATCTAAAAGGAAAGGAAGCTAGATATCCTGGTGCTTACAATGTTAGTTTGGGGTGAATAAAGTATGCCTTAAGCGTAGCCTAGACAACAAAATTACCTTTAGAAGAAGAATGGAGGCTTTGACATTAATTTCCCACAGCTTGTCTAGGACAGACTCTTGGGTCTCCAAGATGGATTCAGTAGTTGGATTGGCAGCAGCATTGGATATAACCACATCTATCCTCCCATATTTCTGATACCATAGACAGTAAACACCTATTAGTTAAAAATGCCACATTTTTTTTTTTTGAAATTTTAACCATGAGTAAAAACCACTCAGCCTAGAAAAGAAAACAGATAAATCAGCAATGGGAGGAATAAAAGCAAAGCCATGTAAAAAAAACGTTAATCATTCATAAAAAAACCTTAATCAACTATTGACTTTAGTGCAAATCATACCTCTCCTCTAAAAATGTTTGTTCTGAAATGGATAGAAATTACATTTTTTTTTTTTCTTCAACAAGATGCTTATTTATGAGACATAGGGAATCCAGAAGATTGGGGAAAGCCTGATGTCAGAGTAGAATAACATCTAAAACATTAAGCAAAATGCAACAAAACATCGTCGTATCCATATTAAGGGGTAGGTAGTGCGAATTCCCTATCTTCCCTATTCTGCTGGTTTAGTCAAAATGAGATTGAGAAACAGAAACAAAAAAGAGAGCTTACATTCACACTCACCTTAAGGGTATTATCAACGAGAAGTTTCCTCTGCTCAGCATATGACACATGGCAAACAACACCCAGCACCTCTATACCCTGAGCTTTGAGATTCTTAACGGCCTCATCAACATTTTTCTGGGAAAGAACCAAGTTTACAAATGAATAAGCATGAGACGAGGTGAGGTGATGGAGCGCAAACATAATCCTCAAGGGGATGCAGATGGAACAAAAGGTCCATTGACTAAATAAGCTAAACATGTCCGGAATTGTGGCGGCAAGTTTCCAAGCAATCAGCAAACAGGCAGTGGAGGGCAACCGTGGGTGGGGAACGATCGAATTTGAGCAAAAGAGAGAAGACCCATCAACACCAACCAAATACCCAGAGGATGTAGGGATGTAGTAGTAGGAAGGTAAAGGAGAAGGAAAATAAAACAATTAAAAAGGGGAAGGAATTGCTGACTGACTGACTGACCTGCTTGCGGGAGGAGACAACGACGGAAGCGCCTTCCAAGCCAAGGCGCCGAGCGATGGCGAATCCGATTCCCTGAGTGGAAGCCGTCACTATCGCCACCTTCCCTTCAAATCTCCTTCCCATCATCTTCTTCGTCTTCTCCGCTCTCTCTCTCTCTCTCCCCGTATGAATAAATGATTGGTTATTAAAATTCTGTATTTTAAAATATAATTAAAAAAAATTATATATGATAAATAATAATCATTAGTCAAATTTTGTCAGAAAAACAACGGTTCTTTTTTTATTTAATAAGAGTTTATAACGTTCAAAAAGTAACTCCATAATTAACAAAAAGTCAAAAATTATACAAATAAAAAAGTATTCGATTGAAGTTCTAGCAGCCATATAGGGCCACATTTAAAAAGTTACCTAATAACTAATTTAACTCCAAAACAATCTTCACATCACTTTGATGAATTAAATGTATTTTAAATTTTTTATAACTTGTATAATATTATTTTTTAATCATTTTCAACTTTTTTTTAACAAATAAATATGTCAATTGTTAAAAATTTTAATTTTAACATTTGAAAATACAAAATATAAGCTATTATTGAATTTAAAATAAAATATGATAAATATAAGTTTTTCAATATTAAATATGCTCTAAAATTTGTGGTTGACGTAAACACATTATTGCAAATAAAGTGATTATCCAAGTCTGCATATGCTTATTATAATTTAAGAAGCTATCCACACAACAGAAATGTCCTTGGAAACACACCAACGACGGTCAAATGAATAATGGTTACGGGATAATGGAACAATCATTCATATATATTATGCCAAACTCAAAAATCCAAGAAAATATCGTCTCCTCGCCCTTCTCAAAAGATACAAAACATGTAAAAGGGAAAAATGAAAAACAAAACAGAGAGAGAGAGAGAGAGAGAGAGAGAGAGAAGGCATACAAATCAAACCACAATCCATCCCTTGGACGATTTTTACCGAGGAATGAAAAAATAATAGACACAAACCACGAGAATAGAACATTAGCCTCACCATCCTCAGCTTCCGAATTGATTGCATACGAGAATGAGAATCTCTATGCGTAAGGATTCCTAAAGTTTTTCAACAGATCTGGAATCTCATAGCCAAGCATGTCATCAACCGCTTGTATCATCTTAGGTTTTAACTTCTCAAATTTGTCTATGCTATAACCACTCAGCACTTCCTTGAAGTGCTCTGCATTTGGAAAATCACCTCCAGGTAAATGAAACTCCCTCTGGACCTGCTTCATATTAACACATTTCTTGTTTGATACAAAAATAGAGGCTGGACAAGGAGAAAAACGATATACAAACAGAGGGAAGATGGCAGAAACCTTTGCAAATTCATCTTCAAGATTATCAATGAGGCGCTGTTGAGCCTTAGCCTTGCCCATTATGGCAGGCATCTCATTCTTGAGGTGGCTAATTATGTAAGCATGGATCTTTGCAGCCCTAGCCCGCTTCACAAACTCGTTGATCTACAACAGTCCAATAAGTACCACAAAATCAACTTGCTTGCTTGCAATAAAAAAGGAGTTAAAAAAGAACGCCGTGCAACTTACCATCACAACTTCAAATGAAAAAGTGCATATAATCATAAAGAAAAACGATGAATTCAAGGATACTGCATAAAAAATTTAGACTCGTATTGGCGGATAGTCAACTTACACGACGATCACAAGCCTTCTTGGGAATGTCAACCAAGTCCACAAGAAGATCATCCTGTTCTTTCTCAAAAAGATCACAAAACATAGAGCTAACGGCATCTTCATTAATAGGCTTGTCATTAAAGGAACTGCAGAGTCAAACAAAATATCTCCTAACTTAGAATACAAATGTTACATAAAAATGCTAGACCATTAAGCTAATGTAGTAAGAGAAGCTCTCTAGCTGGTGATAATGTCAACCTAATGTGGTAGGAGAAAGTTCTCTAGCTCAAGGACCAGTTATTCATGTCAGAAAATGTATCAGAGATAGCGAAGGTACCCAATATACACACGCACAACCTCCGGAGTATTCAAAACTTTTCCCAGAGACCACATTAGTGCCCCATATACTCTCATCAACTGTAAAACACAATAAATCAATAACGAAGCTGCATGGTCCTCTTAAACCCTGCTAGTAAAAACCAAAATGGGGGTACCAAACATCTAACCTGTTGTGTATCAACCTGATGTGCTTTGTTTAAAACAACACGTATTTTATCATCATTACCATGTAATGATGCAATTACTCGCTTGAATTCATCACTTATATCAAGTTTATGTGGATCAAACAGAAGAAGAATGAGATCACATTTTGCTGCAAACCATGATATAACGCCAGTAAAATCATAACTCCTCTGTGTTCGTTGCTTTTCTCCAGATAAAACCCCAGGAGTGTCAATAATTGTGATTTCATCTAGCAGCTGGAAGGACATGGCAATGATGATGGACACAGAGATCAAAATAAATAGACTAGTGGATAACTGCCAACTAAACTGAAATGCAAATTTAACTCACAGGATGTGGCATCTGTGCACACTCAAACTTTGATAAGAATGCTCCTCCAAATGTAGTTAGGCCACTAAATGGCATGTCTGCCTGAACAGCAACAGTGTTCCCAGGTATACTCCTTTCATCAGGTCCAGACTGTAATCAATTAAGAATCAGATGATAAAGACCAAAGTCCAAACAATTGTAGAGGGAAAAAGAAAAAGAGAAGCAATCAACAGAAAGGTTTGTCAACTCATTCTGTCACCTAAAGCCATTGCAACAACTATTGCATTCACTGTCCATGTAATAACATAATAACATTTTTTGAAAGCAAAAAATAATTTTCGCAGATTTTTCAGTTCCAACACAATCAGCTGAAGTTGATTTTCAGACACCTTCACTGAATTCATTAGGTCCTTCAGGACTGAAAATAATCATTAAATTGTAATAGGACTTTTTTTTTTTTTTTTTTTGATAAGTCAATTGTTAGAAGTGGAAATTTGAACCTCTCCCCCAAAAATCCCTTTGAGATGGCTATTAGGCCAGAGCCTGATAGTACACTAGGACTCTTGCCTAGGACACACCTAAGACTATTTAAAGATATACAGAAATGAAACTCCTCAATGGATATAACAACAACAGAACTATAGAATTCTTTTTTGTTGAAAAAGAAAGGCAAACAAATTACTCAAATGACAAAAGTACCATTGAGATCGAAAAAATTGACCATATATTAGACCTCTTAAATGTAAGTAGGCATGGATTATCAAGACCAAGATAGCAATACATCCGATATGGGGAAAAATACAATTCGCCCTGCAAGTTTTAACATTGGTTTATATTGAACTGTTAACAGTGTTTAAATACCCCTCCATTTTTTATGTCCCAAATGTGTAAAAACAATTCTCTCACTGGCAATGACAAAGCCCAAAGGACAGCAAATGATTCCATCAATCTGTTACCTAGCAGCCAGCACAAATCCAAGGGAACCATACAAGTTTCCATGCTCAAATTTATCTACCAACTAGTTATCTACTTGAAAATTTCAAAATGAAACACAAGCACAAAATAGGCTAGTTATACCATCACAGCAACAAATCTATCGGTTGTAGGCTCTGGTCCAATATGAGCTCCTGCCCAGTGAAAAGAGAGCAATAATCAAGGAGGTCTAGCATAGCTGAATAGTGATCTTAAATTGAAAAGGAGAAAGACAAGTGAAAGCACTTAGCTAACCTGGGTAGTTGCATCTAAGCAAATGTTTTATAAATGTTGTTTTCCCAGTGGAGTATTGACCCAAAAGCATAACCATGGGCCTGGCATCAAAATCACTGTTTGTCTGAAAAACCACAGTCGGTGCAGACTTGTTAGAGCTTTTCTACTAGAGTTGATGGCCAATTGGCAAGATATGGGGTGCTGATATTTCATTAAATCACAGGGTTTGATTAAAAGAACAAAGTGTACATACACTGATTTGAAGAACAAAAGACACTAAAAAGATTAATGCGCACTAATAAGATAAAAAAAAAAAATGCACCTCAACTCACTTACCAATAAGGGAGAAACAAAATCATTAAAACAATAAGTAACTTCCAGTGGCTTAAGCTTTTCCACATAAAGTCTCTTCAAGCCATCAATAATGGATGTGACGGCATTGAGTGGCATCTGATCAGGAAATGGAAAAGTAAGGAAAGGGATCTGATCCGGAACCATTAAAGAGAAGAACTTACAAAGCAACAGAGAAATGCAACTGAATGCTTTAATTTTGTCGGTAATAAACCTGTTCCTATTAATATTTGTTCAGGATACTCTTTTAATTGCTTGTCAGACCCAAAGAGTTAGAAACCAATTTGTAATTTTTGTAGAAACTAATAGGATCGTTTTGATTTGCATAGTTTGTGAAGAAAAATGTTAGAAGAGTTATTTCACATGTAGATGCAATAAATTAAGCTAAAAAAATCATCTGCCATTCTGATAAAGTATCCATAACGTCTAATGAATTTCCATAAAAGAGGCCAATAAAAAAAGGGTAGCGACATGTATCAAATTGAAGATACAGCTACAGAATGTTGAACAAATAAAGTAGCCCAAAGGGAAATGAGCCTTTCTTAGATTGGAACACTCAGACACATGGCTTACCTTCCTTGATGACTTTGAATTAAGACGTTGAACTGCAGTTGATGGTTGTAGCGGATTAGCTCCTGCATTATCTAAGTAATTTATAGTTTACCTAAACAAATAGAACAAGGAGCAATACTTCATAGCAACAAGTGTGGAGTATATCTTACTGTTGGTTTCAAGCTCGCTGCTGATGGCTGGACCCTTTTTATTCTGGGGAAAAATTGAATATAAAAGAAAATGAAAAGGATGGACACATTCATTTCACTCAATTCCAAACAAGAAAAGTGAGCCATGTAAAGGAAAGCAAGGAGAAAGGCTTACAGCTAGCATCGCATCAATGCCATCCATCAATGGAAGTTTAATATTCTCTGTCAAGGCTGCATAGGAAAAAGACACCCAAAAAAAAAAAAAAAATCAATTTGGCTAGCCAACAATAATTTAGAAATGACAACCCATGGGATTGGATTTATTTTGTTGAGGTTAAGAAAGCTAAGCTAATGGCAGGTGCAGGTAGGCGGTCCAATAAGATCGGCTAATTGGTCATATGTAAAAGAGAAACATAGAAAATGAAAAATCAAATTAATTTAAAAAAAAAAAAAAAAAACAGATAGATATTGGACGCAACTCACAAGTATCCTTAAGGAGCTGGGAGTTCATATCATGGCCGGCTTGCGCCAGAGAGACAAGCTGCATTGCATACATTTGAGAGACAGACAGACAGACAGACAATTGAGAATGAGAGTGTCATTGTGCCAGACTACCTAAGTAATTGATCGAAACAAAGAAAAGATTGAAGGAGGAAAGCATTGAAGAAAGAGGGTGGAGAAACGGACCTGCATCGCAGCAACGAACTCTTTAAATCCAAGGAATCCTTGGCGTTTGGAATCTGCAAGCGCCCATATCTGCCAGTGGCCGAGAGTTGGAATTGAGAGAAATAATAATGATAACAACAATAATAACTAATACATAGATTTGGTTAATTTAAAGCAAATGCCTAAATGCCTATGCAGTAATTATTATTAAGACGCGGCGGATGGGAAGTCCGTAGTAGAAAGAAATAAAACAGCACTAAGTGAATTGAATGGAATTGAATCCACCATCATCAGTGCAAGTAAGCAGTATCAGTAGATTAAAAAATACAAAAACCAACAAATAGCCGACACAAACAAACAAAAACACACGCACACGCACACGCACGAATGTCAAAGAAATAAGAAGAGAACAGAGAAGAGAAGGTTAGGGGGGGACCTGTTTGAGTTGGGGGCGAGAAAGGTTGGACATGGCGAAGAACATGGTCGCATCGTTTCCGGTGATACGACCGTCGCCGTCTGAATCGGCCAAGTCGAACCAATCCTTGTAAATCTGTTGGTGCTCCTTCCGGCACGTAGTAGAACCAGCAATCTTCTCCATTTTCGATTACTGCTTTTTTTTTTTTTTTTTTTTTTGCTTCCTTCAATTTTAAACCTTTTTATTGTGTTTCTTCCAATAATAATAATAATAATAATAAAGCGTTCGCTTTGTTTAACTTTTCAGTAAATAAGGAAGCGTCACAAAAATTAAATTAAAAAAAAAAGGCCGAATTACAATAAATAAATACAAAATAATGAAATCCAATGAGATAATGATATTAACAGAGAGTTGAGTCTAAAATTTGAAAAATGTTTGAATTTGAAAATTTAAAAAGTAACCGAATTGATTGTGTCTGCCCGTCTGGCTGTCTAATTGCGTATTTCTCTCTCTCCCTCTTTCTTTCGTCTCTGTTTCAATTTTTGAATTTTGGCACTGCCAGCCAACTGCTTCAAGTTTTTGAGGACCGTTTGGCGCATCAGTATGATTGTAAAACAGTATAATTACGGACCCACCATCATCAACATCATAAAACTTGCCTCACAAACAATTCATGAATGTCACGAAACCATTTCTTTCCTTTTGTTTTTGTTTTTTTTTTGCAATTTGTCTCTTTTTTTAATTTATAAATAAACGTGTGACTGCAACAGTAAACAAATGTAACGCAACGTTCGCCCACTAATGTTTTGAATGCTAAATGATTGAAGAAGACTGATGCATACACACGGTGGGTGATTGTGAATTGATCAGCATCAATCATCCATTCACCCATCATCCTCCGGCGACGGCCGTGGCTTCAAGAGAGCTCATCGTGTCGTGACTCACACGCATGATGGCATGGCTTTCTCTTTTGACGTTTGAAATGGACGTCGGCCCCAGACCATCCTCCCATTTACTCAGGCGAGCCCGCCATCTCTCCCATCGCCCACATTAGTTCGAGTAATAATATACATTCAAATTCAAATTAGATTATAAATCATAAATAAATGAATATAAAATAAAAAAAAGATGACAGTAATAAAAAATATATATATTAATTTATTTTATTCATTTTATAAATAAATAAAATAAAATAAAAGTTATTATAATTTTTTTATTAAATTGATGTACTTTAAAAAATAAAATTAGATTCATTGTATTATATATATATATATATTCATTCTAAAAAAAAACATTTTTTTGTTTATAGTAACAAATGATAAATAAATTATAAAATGAAAATAATAAACAACAAAAAAAAAAAAAAAAGATGGTATAACTGAACAGACCTAAGTTTAAAAACCGATTGGATTCCGAAGGACGTTTTAGATGCAGTTGCAAGCGAATGCGAAATACTGCATTTGATTAACACTATCTGGAATATGCAAGTCTACCGTCTACACAAACTGGATTACCATTTTTCTTGTAGAAATTAAGAGTATCTCTGGGACCAATTTGTCCGTCAACCCCAGACCAAGACTGCATTCCGTCTTATTTCTCCAACTGCCACCAAAAAATAAAAATGAATATATATATATATATATATATATATATATATATATATATATCTAAAGCAATCTCAGGCTTGGCCTTTCCTTTGTGGCCCAAAAAGAAGGGAGGAAAAAAATAAAAGACAGAAGCCTGCATAAAAATGGAAGGAAGCATAACTGCGCTTGACAAATTTACTTATATCATTAGTTTTGTTGTTATATATACATTATGATCACCGTGTATGTGTGTGTGTGTGTGTGTGTGTGTGATCTCTGAACTGAAGGTAATTAAAGCAAATCAATATCCCAATTAAGTGTATGTTAATTGAGCACCTACTGAAACGAATTACATGCCTTGATGGATAGAAGGAGCTTCTTTCCTTTCTTCGTCCATCAGAAGCGTGCTCATTGAGCTTTGGTTTTGATAAGCCTGAACCCCAAGAACGTGAATGTGAATGTGCATGTGAACGTGAATGTGAAGGGAATACTGGAAATGCCGCTCTTTGGTTCTGATGAAGGACATGGAGAAGGTACTCTTGTCTTGGACCGTGTTAAACAACTTAATCCTCCGCTCAGATTTCTGACATTTTGGATGATGACCTGCATTTGCATGCTGCTGCAGGGAACGAGTAGAATGGGCAAACTCTGATCCCCTGCTCTCCCTCTGGCTTCCACTTGAAGCACCTAGGACTAGGACTAGGACTAATCTTTTCACGATAGTTGGTGCTACATTTGGTTTCTTTTGTATGTTTTGTATTGTTGAAAAATCAATCAATCCAACCCAACTCCCGCATGCTGAGTCATTGAGCTTAAAGCATGACTCATAGAATAACGACATGACACGTAGCATTTTACACTCATGATCTCTTGTTTGTGAGAAATCAATTAATCCAAAAGACTTAAAATGGTGTGATGCTTGCCTAAGAATGTCTGTTGGTCCCAGCCTTTTTGATCCGCTCATTCTTTTCATTTCATGAATGCTTCATTTTGACATACAATAGTCCAGGACACCTTTGGCTTTATGAAAATCTGGCCACTTCCTCCAACCAATCAATGTTTTGTGCCTTGTATTAATATTTGCCCCATTGAAGGTCATTCTTGATTTCGCATTGAAAGTAGTCCTTGGCATCTCGGAACTTCGAACTCTTGCAAAGTGTGTATAGGGAAGGCAACAGAGTAGCAGACTTGCTTACTTCTTTTGCCGGGGAGAAGTATGAGGAGGCACACTTGTTGAAACCAGACTTCTATGAGGGACTGTTGGCAGTGGGGCAACGGCAATTTGAAATGGCCAACCTTCAGTGGTCATTTGCACTTGCTAAGAAAGTAGATCTCTCAAGCTGGGACTCTGCAGAAACACTTGAGCTGTTTGCCAATGCAGAGGAGAAGATGAAAGCAGCTACGGAGATGTGGGAAAAGCAGGAGGAGTAGAGAATGAATGAATTAAAAGATCCAAGTGCAAGCAAGAAGGAAAAAATTTTGAAACGTGAGAAGAAATTAGGAATTAACAATGAAGGTGAGCTCTCTGGAAGTGGTGGTCATGGAAAGATTTCAGCTGAAGAAGCAGCCAAGCAAGTAGCAGTCATGAGATCGCAGATACATCTCTTCTGGGGCAATGTGCTATTTGAGCGATCCCAAGTTGAATGCAAACTAGGAATGAGGGGTTGGAAGCGAAACCTTGGTGGTGCAGTTGACCGCTTTAGCTTGCCGGAGCTTCTGAGGCTGACATTGCGATAGTTTTGAAGAACCATTGTTCCAATGCTGATGCAGTGGAAGGAAACGAGAAGGTTCAGAATGCAGACAGTAGTATTGTTGGTGAAGCGAGTAAGAGCAAGGACACTGCTGAAGTATGAGGGAAGAAATTCTTTTTTATTTTGGGATGGGGGGGGGGGGGGTGTGTTATGTGGCTTCCATGGATTACCTCTCATTGATACCTTTTGAAATGAGTTTTAAATTGGGGGTAGGGGCGTTTTCCTCGAAGCTGAAGGGACAAATGCATTCTGGGCTTGGAAGACTGGCATGCCAGAGAGAGAGTGCTTTTAGAGGGTCTCCATGTTAAATTTTGAGCCGAGGCCTTTGTGTCCACAGACTAAAGAACTTTGAATAATCAATCTTATATGCACTTTGGAGTTTGATGATGCTGTTCCTTGCACAAATAATGGATGCTTGATTTTATTGAGAAATCGTTGACCTCATTGTTTGCAATCAATTACAATTACTAGGTTTTAGTAGTGGATAAAGGCTTTGGAGAAACGTTTTCTGACGTCCATAATGAGGGCAATGGGCCTTGAAAAGTAGAAAGGCGCGAAAACCAGAATTATTTAATCTGTATTTTTTTCTTCTTTTTTTTTCGGTTGGTACATATTAAGTTCACCCATAGTTGTTGACGTAATCAGAATGTCAAGAGTTAAACATTCAATCTTGATTTGGCATGCATGTTCTCTTGTGTGCGCATCTGTGTTCTTTTAGAGCCACAATCCCTTGGATTGCCGTCGATTTTGCATCATTGTTAAAGGGTGTCAGGCAGTCTCCATCCTCGTAGCAATTTGAACGAAATTTAAGTAGTGTTTAGCAACGTTTCCTTTGTGACCCGTCCGTTGTCTCCTAATAGTGTCTTCCGCCCTTTATTTGTAATTTATGGAAATCCTACTAATTGGTGATGATTTTTGCTATTGTATCTATCACAAGTGAAAAGGTACGGAAAAATACCAAAGACAATATATAGGGACTTTATGGCAGAACTGATGATAATTACTCGAACAATGCCCCACCCCCCCCCCCCTCCCCCCAAAACCACAGTTGCATCTGACACACACTTTGGCAAGTAAAGATGCATTAACCGGGGAGGAGCCATGAAGTCCAGCCTTAGGCTTATCAGCCGCGGACCCGCGAAAGGCCCCATCAATTTCATATCTTAGTAGTAGAGAGAAGAGAAGGGAGCGCCTTAAAGCAGATGCAGATGCAAATTGGACTATCCCCAGCCACCACCCCCGGGGCAGATGCAGAGGGATTTCATTATACAAACTCATATATTAACGAAAACAAACAATTATTATCATTATTTTATTTAAAAGAGAGAGAGAGAGAGAGAGAACAATAATTCAAACCCAACCCTTCTAAAAAACAGTGGCAACCACTGGGCAGACTCCGTCATAAGTAACATCAATTAATTCCCTCGGAGACTGCAGTTTGAGTAAATATGGGACTCTACAAAACTGGTGGCAATCAGGAATCATGCATCATCATCAGCACCATCGCCATGACAATCCACCCAATGATCATCATGAATCTCGAGGCCATGGTGATGATGATGGTGATGGTGATGATCACACAAACCATTACTTTAACGGACGACGACGATGAAAAGGCTGACTTCTTCTGCGTTGGGGGCGTGGGTAAGTTTAGAAAATGTCGAGAATGTCTAGGATTGATCGGTTACAGAGGGGACAAGAGCCACGGTTCGACCAAATCTCTCTGGAGCACACCCTGCAGAAAGTGTGCCCGCATGGGATAAACGCCGCCCCCTTTTTCCTCCCCATGCACACGCAACACACCCTATCGCCACCCTCCTTCCCCTCATCCTCCTCTTCCACCCCTGCCTTGTCGTCACATGTTCCCAACCCTCCGTGTCCGCCGTCCGTTTCCTCCAGCAGCCTCATCAAAGACACCCTGCACGGCGTTCCCGGCTCCGGCTTTTGACTCACCTCGGTTTCCTCGCTGTTCGAATTCACTGTGGCCCTGGCCCTCATGCTGTAGACTTGCCGGAACTGTCTCTCCGCTGCCAATGCCGCCGCCAAGTTCATCCCGGAGCTCGCCGGAATTCGAGCCGGACCCAATTCTAAACATCCCAGATCCGATACTCTTCCAGATGGGGCCTCGTGATCATGATCGACATCTATTCGTATGACCTCCTGATCCTCATCGGGTATCGGTAGCGGTAGAGGAGCCAGAGGGTGTTCCGCTTCATAGTCATCGTGGACGTGGTGGTGATCGTCGTCGTCGACGTCCCTGATGCTGATGGTGGTGGGCCTGAATCCAAAGGTGGCCCCACAACAACCAAAGCCTTTCAATCCGAGCCGTTCTTTCAGGCTGGTCTTCGTTCTACCCCTCCTCCTCGCATCGACTACGCCGTCCATTCGGCCTCTGAGGAGGAGCAAACCAAGAATAGTTGTGGTGGCTTCCTCTTTCTCTCAGCACCGATTCCTGCAACATCAGAAGACCCAGTTGGCTCATCATCTCCAGTCAGTCAAGCACTAAACGATCGTTAAGGACAGAACCCAGCAATTAAGCAAATTATCACGAAGAGACAAGAAGAAAATGAATAGTATACGTACTGTAAATGTTAACGTTGGTGTCTATTGATGAGAAAGGAAGGTGGTTTGTGCTGTGCATGCAAAGTCCCGTGAGAGTTTGCGCTCAGAGAAACTGACTTATTCACCGGACCGGTCCTTTCTAATTGTTCAATTCCTTCAGCTCAGCTCGCTCGGGGAATTGAGAATGACATATCACAGAGACAGATTTTTATATATATGACAAAATAGAAATTAAAATTTTGGGGGTTGTTCTTGCGGTCACTGGGGACATCAATTTTATTTTAGATTAAAAAAAAAAAAAAAGGAAAAATAAAACAAGCTTTTCAGCAGACTAGTTCGAAGGGGATACGCTATTACTCGGTCAATATCCATCCTATCATAGTCACAAAATTTACTTTTTGTATTAATTAATGATTAAGGATGACAAGATGGGCTCCTCCTCCTAGCCCCTAGCACGTTTGTTTGGTAACAAGTAACTTTGAAGCCGGCCAAGATGGAAGGCAAAACTCAAAAGCCTTCGAAGCCGGCGCCGGAATTGTTGTCAATGATGTCCATGTTGTCAATGACGTCCGTGACCATGTGTCACGGGGTGGCCCTCCCTCTTATTGTTGCTATCTCTATTTGCTAATGAAATAATCAAATCATTGCCTTTGGTTGGCATTGGCATTGTCTTTTTAGTTCCACTACTAATCTTTTTTATCATTATTATTATGATTATTTTTGGATATATTCATCTCAAATAGCCAGTGCTTGTCACGTTTAGGTGAACCTTGAAGCTTTGCAGAGTATTTTTTTTTTTTTTCAATTGCTATAAAATTTAATTAAAAATATGGAGATGGAATTATTATTATAATTAACGTGTGGGGAGGCTTTGGCAAAACATAGATTACAACGGAGCATCTTTGTCTCTCACCTTGCTGTTGTCTGCTAATGCATTGGGGAGGTTCTCCAAGTTGAAATACATGGTTGGTCGGCCAAACAGGAGAGAAGCGGCTGTATTGTGTATACAGCCAAAGAGAAATCGGGTTTCATTTTAGAGCTAATTAGAAGAGGTGGTGCTGGCGGTGGTCTCCGAGCCTGTCGTATGTCAGCAGATTAATTGCTGCCATCGTATAGACTTGATGAGGCAGGCTCGGAAATTCTTATCAACACAGAGAGAGGGTTGATACGCCAATTGCCAATTGGTGGACTTTGTGGTGACAGAAATTAAATGAAAATGGAGGGGTGACCTGATTTGCTTGCTATTAGGGCGGCCGCCAAAAACGGTGGGTGCCTCAATTTTGGACGGATTTACATCTCGGATTTAGTTTCTAAATTCCGGCAAACGGCCTCAAACCTACCCCGAAAAAGACACGCACGTCATTTATTATTATTATTATTATTATTTCTTTTAAAAGGATTCTTAATAAATTGTTACTGTTGCGTCATTACTTTCTTGGACAATGTGAAAAATGATTTTAAAATCTCATCCACTATACCTAAATCGACAAATTATCCATCTGAGAACTCGCAATTGCATTCTTGATCAAAAGGCAAAGAGACCACTGCAGGGGGTATTGTGAGTCTAAACATGCACGGCGGCATTCTTACAATTCGCTTTTGTTTTAGGATGTAATAATACTCATGGGACAGAATTAAAATATGTGTTGGAGAAGAAATAATTTAGTTCTTCTTAATTGGCTCTTACTTTGGCATTCAAGTTGTCCCTAAATAAAGTCATAATAATAATAATAATAACAATAATATACTTTTATTAGTTAGTGGAATAGAAGAAATAAAAAAACTAAGAGCATTGATGAGTGGGTTACTGGTTCAATGCCTAAACAGGCGGACGGAAAGAGATCTGTTGCGTGAAGCCTTGCGTGATGTTTTCCTGTTGATTACACCAAACCGAATGCGACACAACCAAATGAATTGTGGCGTCGGCTAGAAAGGGGGACGCATTTGCATTTTCACAATGACATCATTAGAGTATTACAGCGTTGGGGGATGGGGATGTCAGATTCAAGCCGCACATCATATTCCGTTGACTCTTTAAAATAATAGTTTTGTAAGTTATTCTCTGCCGCTTCTTTCTTTCACATTTCTTTGAATTTAATTAATTATTTTTTTTTGTTTTAATAAATAAAATTTTATATTAAAAATGTGATACTAAATTTTTTAAGTTTTTAAGGAGTTATTCAATTTTAATAGTTCTTAAATAATATATTCTTTTTATTTGCTTTATATCTGATTTAATAATATTTAAACAACAAATCATTCTTATAAAAAAAAAAATTAATTGAGAACATTAAAACATTAGCAACTCCAGACCTGCCATGGATATACATTTTTTGTTTATTTTTTTCCTTTTTTTTTTTTTTTTTTTTGAAAAAAATAATCAGATTCGATTCAGTTCGCATGATATGCCAACAATAATTCAATGTTAAGACCAATTCGTGCTACGGACTGGGTTGGGCCGACAAGCGCGGTAGAATACTTTCACTCAAAGCCTAAACCCAACTTGACCTACAGAATTAGCGAGGCACTAAAACCCAACCAATATAATCGAAATAGCAATAATAATAATAATAATAATAATAATAATGTTGGTTGAGTCAGGCTAGGCTTTGCGGATCGAACGGGGGAGTCCCAAAAAAAAAAAAAAAAAAGGGGTAAAACACAAGGCGCAGCCCAAGTATTTTCAATTCTTTGACAACCGGGGGAGTCCAAGTATATGATTGTCCATCCTCTCTGTTGAGGTGACTGCCTCTTGTGTTCTTTGCTTTGGAAGCTTTCATCCTCGAGCATGAGCCCGGAGCTTTGAAGAAAGTTTTTTGCAAAGATAATCACTTATGCACAATTGGCAAGTGGATGACGTTAAACATGATTGTGTCAAGAGTTCCAGAGATTAATAATAATAATAATAATAATGAAATAAATATATATCTAATGACGTGAAGGGAAGCTTTAATAATGGGGTTGATAGGGCAGTTTTATAGGTGGCATATGCTTGGGAAGTGTGGTTGATGGGTAAGCACGAGGGTCCAAAGAAGACCTTGGATTAAATTAGGACTCTTTACATTGAAGGGAGAAGGGAAAGGGCAGTGGCCGAACAAATGGTGACGGTGGTGTTGATTCAATTGCCACAAATCTTGTCATCTCGTTTTAGCCAGTTACTAGGGCGCACCATGACGACAACTACAGATCAAGTGATGGCAATGGATGGATGGATGGATGGATACATTTGTTGTGCTGATGTATGATTCGAAAATAATGGAACATTTCTTCATTCTGAGGATGATGGGTGTCTTTTATCCTTTTATGAGATATAACTTGCTGGTTAGTTATAACAATTAGAAGAAGATACCATTTCAATTCAACTGATAAAATGAGTTGTATTGAATTTTATGTCATAACGGTTGTCTGTCTATCTGTCTGTCTTTCCTTTTTAATTAGTCGTGGAATTCTGATTCAAGAACTTATTAGCTAATTCTTTGTTGTTACGTAATGTAAATACGAAGCCAATCTGATCGAGATTTTAACAGGTGGATGGTCACTTTTATGGTAGACACTGGACGGCAGGCACAAGCCCACCACACTTTTTTCTTTTTTCTTTTTTCTTTTTCAATCGATCTTGTTTGTTTGGTAGCAAGTTGTTATTGCAGGTGTTGGTATAGTGATGATCATTGGACAGGGCAAAGCCCAAAAGTCCTCGGAAATAAAGGGTGCCTGCAGGCATAGGCTCACCAAACGGGACGGGGCTGAGGAGGCGTGCGCTTGGGGTCTTGAAGCCCAGTTTAAGCCTGGCAGAGGCAAAGGCTGGCTAATTACTGAAATGAACACCATGGGGGGAATGCCCCAAAATGAAAGCCTAATGGACCATTGTTACTTTTTAGATTTTTAGAGTTGTTGCAAGGAAGTGTGGGAGCCTAGCTAGTAGCCTACCACTTTCGTTTGATTTATAATTTAAAAGTGAAATCAAAATCAAGTAAAATTATAAATAAAATAATAAATTTTATAATGTATTTAATTATTTTAAAATTATAATTAAATTTATTTTTTTTATAAATATATTATATAACTATTTTATTATATTTTATTTATATTATCAACCAACATCTCGTTAATTATATTTTTATCTTGTGATGGGATGGCGAAGATTCCGAGGGTCCCCGCAGCAGAAGCAGTAGAAGGAGAAACGGAGTCTCACTCGCTTACAAAGCACCTTGACGTATCATCTCTCAGCAGTGACTGTGACCGTGACTGTGAGTGTGAGTTAGGTGTGACCAACAACCGCACCCTCCTGCTCCACCAACACACTCTTCCCCATGGCTCCCTCTTTCGTTATCAACGGCGACATTGCCGCCGCAGCCGTCTCCCCCAAGTCTTCTCGTCCCACCTCTCGCGTTGCCTCTGTTTACAGCGACGTCCAGACCGCCCGTATCGATTATGCTCTCCCTCTCCCCTCTGTCCTCAGAAATCCCTTCGATATCCTCGATGGCCCCCCTAGCTCCGCCGCCGGCAATCCTGGTCTCTCTCTCTCTCTCTCTCTCTCTATACACACACACACACACACACACACACGTCTCTATTCCCTTCTCATTTCTCTCCTATCTATCTACCTATCTATCTACCTCGCGCATGAAAGTCGCCTGTTTGTCTCTTTTGTTTTTGCCCTGGTGACTGAAGCGCTATGGTTTTCAATTTTGGTGCTTTGTAGATGAGATCGCTAAGCTCTTTCCCAGTCTGTTTGGGCAACCCTCTGCAATGCTGGTGCCAAACGGTGTTGATGCGATGCGTTCGGATCAAAAGCTGAAAATCGGCGTCGTTTTGTCCGGTGGACAAGCACCTGGAGGCCACAATGTCATTTCCGGAGTCTTTGGTGAGGGATCCGATCTCATTTTTTATTTCTGGTTCTCTTTGTTTTCCTTAAAATTGCATTGCACTTCATGCATTAGTGTTTGCTTCAAATGTACAATCACGTTTTGGTGTAAAGTTCTATTTTTTTCTTAAGAGAAAGAAAACTAGAGGATTTTTAACGACGGTTATGAACAGTAGCTATAAGAAAGTAAAAAAAATTTACGTGTACTGTACAAACCTAGGATACTCTCGGAAAGGCCTACATTTGACTTCAAGTTCCATGTTAGAAAGAACGTTTCTTGTTCGGGTCGTAAAATATTTTAGTGATTGTCTGCGGTGGTGGCAGATTACTTGCGGGATCGTGCAGAGGGAAGTGTAGTGTATGGCTTTAGAGGCGGTCCTGCTGGGATCATGAAATGCAAATACGTTGAATTGACTTCGGACTTTATACACCCTTACAGAAATCAGGTAGACTCATACTTTCTTTTTTCTCTGTTTACTGTGGGACATGTATTCGTGGTGCCTGATTTCATTGTAATGTTGTTTTGTCAGGGTGGTTTTGACATGATTTGCAGTGGAAGGGACAAGATTGAAACTCCTGAGCAGGTGGGGCTCTTTCTTCCTTCTTCATTTTAACCTTTTTCTTAAGAAACAAGATGTGGTGACAGAAAATGAGTGTGAACTGTAGTTTAAACAAGCTGAGGAAACAGTATTGAAGCTTGATTTGGATGGTCTTGTGGTTATTGGTGGTGATGACTCCAACACAAATGCTTGCCTCCTTGCTGAATACTTCAGGTACATCATGGAGCAATTGAATTAATCTGTGGACTGGGGATTGCTTGTGCGGTTAAAACTTTTTCTGGCAATGTAGGTCCTCTTGGTGCTATTTATGTTTGTTTCCTTTATTTGTTCAATCAGGAATAAGAATATCAAAACCCTCGTGATTGGATGTCCAAAAACAATAGACGGTGATCTAAAATGCAAGGAGGTTCCCACCAGTTTTGGTTTTGATACTGCTTGCAAGGTGATTAATGTTTTCCACCTGGATACAATAAAGAAGTTGTCAATGGATTGGACCCAAGTTTTTCTGTTACATTACATATGTAAATATGTTGCAAAAAAAGGTTGATTTTGAAAATTTTTTGTCATTTCATCTCATAGAATTCATAAGAAGAGTTTTGGAACATTTTTATTGAATGACTTTGCTTTCGCTCATCTATTTTTTGCTAACTTCGATGATGGCAGATATATTCAGAAATGATTGGCAATGTCATGATTGATGCCCGGTCAACTGGAAAATATTATCACTGTAAGTCAATGGTTTTGAAAAGTTTTTCAAATTTTTTGCCTTTGATGAGTTTGAAGCTGACTTGATGTTTAAGATTTAATGATTATAGAACCAAATATGTTCCCTAGGTTATTTACAGTTTTTTTCTTTTTTGTGGTTTTTCTTGGGGGGCCGTGGGGGGAAGGTGGGACACGCAGGGGTCGTGGTGGGAGGTTGGAGAGATATGGCCATTTGAGCTTTGCTGCTGATCAGCAAATATTCTCTATCTTTAAATTTATCATTGTTTTGGTGCTAATGAAGCAGGACCAGTGATTTGGACATAAAACATTAAACCTAGATACATTAATTATCCCCATGCATGATCAACAATGAAAGCCATGATGATATGCCATTTTCCGTATTAAATTCTATGTTTTTCTTCACTCGTCTCTTTTCTCTCTTCTGGTTAACCCCCCAAAAAGAAAACACACATGGATATGTGCTGTACATTTATGTTTCTCAATGGTTTCTTAAGTATCAAATAATAACCATTGTCAATGCATCTTCTCTACAGTTGTACGGCTTATGGGGCGTGCAGCCTCACACATTACCCTAGAATGTGCTTTACAAACTCATCCAAATATTACTTTAATTGGGGAAGAGGTACTTACTAATTTCCTTTCCCTAGGATCATTGGACATGCTTCTGTGTTTGTTTTTATTTTATGTATTATTGTCAGCACATCATTACTTTCCATAATGCTGTGTGTATCTTGGCAGAGCTTCCATTCCAGATACCTATCATAACAAAATACTACAATACTACGTATTTGATAACACCTAGTTCTATGTGAGTGACTATCTTCAGCTTTGATGAAGCTCAAGTGACTCCTTGTTTATCCAGTGCCCTTTTTCTTTGATGATTCCCTCTATTACTGGTTACTTACTGAGCTACATGAGTTCAGATATGTTTCCTCACTCTCCATTGTTGCAAATTTATCATCAGCATTTCTCTTTGTCAACTCATCCAAGTTGGTCAATCTACTTGAACTAATTCATGCTTAAGGAGATCTTAGAAGGTAGACTTTTGCTTCAAATACTGAAATTGAGCTTAATGGTAGGCTTGCCCTGTGTGCTTGGCATTTGACACTTGAGGTTGACCTCAATTTGAAAATTTTAATAGTTTAAAATTTTTTAGGAGAATTAACTATTGTACTATTTCATTAAGCTGTTATGAGTAGCAAGTTCTTGGGTCAAAAACTTCCCATGCATGTTGCTATTGATTATGATCTATCTTGACACAGGTTGCTGCAAAGAAGCTGACACTTAAAAATGTTACTGACCACATCTCAGATATAATTTGTAAACGCTCTGAACTTGGCTATAACTATGGTGTGATCCTTATTCCAGAAGGTTTAATTGATTTCATTCCAGAGGTACCACATTTCAACCCCAGTTATTGGCTAATTGCTACTGCATCTCCCTTTTCCCAGAAGCTATTGGATCAATGCACATGCAAATATGTGACCAATCTAATTGGCATATCTATCTTAATACTTTACAGGTGCAGCATCTCATTGCAGAGCTGAATGAAATTTTGGCCCATGATGTGGTTGATGAAGATGGAGTATGGAAAAAGAAACTCACAAATCAATCTCTGGAGCTTTTTGAATTTTTACCACAAACAATTCAGGAACAGTTGCTTCTTGAAAGAGATCCACATGGAAATGTCCAGGTTTTTTTTTTTTTTTTTCATACATCATTGCTGTCTATGATATTTATCTGTTGAATTATCCCAGTAGTCATCACATATGTTAATTATGACATATGTATTTAGGTTGCCAAAATAGAGACAGAAAAGATGCTTATTCAAATGGTTGAAACTGAGCTGGAGAAAAGGAATCATGAAGGCACATACAAAGGCCATTTCAAGGGACAGTCTCATTTCTTTGGGTAATCTCATTTTCCATCTATTTACTTCAAGAATATGTACATATGATTATACAATCTTTTGTTGGACAGGTTGTTACTGTGATTCCCACCTTCAGGTACGAAGGAAGATGTGGTTTACCAACTAATTTTGATGCCACATACTGCTATGCTTTGGGATATGGTGCTGGAGCTCTTCTCCATGGTGGAAAAACTGGACTGATATCATCGGTGAGAAATTCCTGTTCTGCCTGACGGTGTCTGTTTTGGTTTTCATGATCTCTGTTGTCTTCCTTTTCCTTCAAGCTTAAATTTCTTTTTCTGCACTAAGGTTGCCTATTTGTGTGAGCAAATGTTATAATACTAGAGTTTGTGATCTATTGTTGTTGTAACCAAATGTTATTGGCATTTAGGTTGGGAATTTGGCTGCTCCTGTTGCGGAATGGACGGTAGGTGGTACTGCATTGACCTCTTTGATGGATGTTGAGAGGAGACACGGTCTGCTTCCATTTATTATAAGCGTATCCTTCACATATATTCGTGCTGGTCATTTAATAATTTTATTTTATATTACCTTTGTCCATTCATGAGTCCTCGATGAGTATCTTCTCTTTTTGTTCACATTTTCCTATTTCAACTTCAACTTCAGGAAAGTTCAAGCCCGTCATAAAAAAGGCAATGGTGGAGCTTGAAGGTAAGAATCTCCTATCATGGAAGCTTCTTCATGTTGGTGATGTCGTGTGGATTGGGTAGAACATACCCATATATATACCCATTACTTTTTCATTTGATATAGACCTTTACCTTCCAACAATCAATAATTGGGTCTCAATTAAGTAGCCTGTGCCTTCTAGCAGCATAATTACTTAAGAGAGATAAAATTTTCAGGTGCACCATTTAAAAAATTTGCATCAATGCGAGATGAGTGGGCACTCAAGAATCGCTACATCAGTCCTGGTAAGTTACAGTTTTAGTAAAACAGTTTCTTTTTTGCATTGCTGAGGTTTATCCATTTTAGTCTACATTCTATCAAGTTTTCCTTCATGGGTAGTGACTCTGTTTCCACGTAATGTCAGGTCCCATACAATTTATGGGCACAGGATCTGAAGCTGTTACTCACACATTGCTGCTGGAATTGAGTGCTGACGCTTAGGCCTACGTTCAATTGTGGCCTCCATGAGAAGATGCAAATCATGTTTTTATTTTTCTGTTCTCCAGCATGAAAAACGGTCGTTGGGCTTGGACCTGCTCAATATTTTTATCTATTGCTTCTGGCTTTTGTTGTGTGATCAACGCTGGAATTTGGGACCTTTTTTTTTAGTAAATTTGGTTTTTGAACACCACCTGGCAAACTTAGTTTTGCGCCCATCAATTACATAGTTTGGACATTTGTGCGATTTAAAAAGGTTATCGCTGCAGCCTGCAGTCTTTCTTTCTCAGCTTGAAGTAAAGGTGCGCGGCTCCCTGCCCAATGCAAAGTCTGTGCATTGTTATAGCCATTCCATCCAATAGGCACTGGTGAGTGGAAATGTCGTTTGGCTGCTGTGCTTGACACAGGGCATCTTTCAATCTTATATTGTATGGCAGAATTAATCGAAATTGAGATCGAGATTTATTGCTAATGCTCTATACAACCAGGTTTAACAAAAAGTGTTTGTTTCTCAAAAATAAGAAGTTTAGCCAAGTGGTGACTTGTAAAGAAGTTTGCATAAGATCTCTACTATCCTTTTTGATTCTTTTGCTGGCGCAATGAAACTAGAAAATAAAAGATTACAGGCCTAGACTACAGCTAATGACTATATCAACGTCTAGAAGTAATCCAACCCGGCTGGAGGATGGGTAAAGAGGATCTCACCATCCATGCAATTGACACTTAACTTGGCGAGAAAGTTCACACAAGAATTTCAGTCGCATTGCACATGCTTCAACTCTAAGTATCGATATCTCCCGTGTCGGTTTTGGTGAAGAGGATCTCACCATCCATGCAATTGACACCTAACTTGGCGAGAAAGTTCACACAAGAATTTCAGTCGCACGGCACATGCTTCAACTCCAAGTATCGATATATCTCCCGTGTAGGTTTTGAATATAATTTAGGAGGACTGCTAGCGAATGAGACGTAATGCTTTTAAGAGAATCAGATTCAAGATTGACACTACGATAGCCTATATCCCAAGTCAATTTCAACTCTCGGCGAATCCTGCTAGAATCCATAACCACCCCCCCCCCCCCCCAAACGGCTATAAACCATTAGCATCCCGCGCAAGAGCAAAAAACCAATCTGTCCCGGATTACCCCTTGCACTATGATATCCGGCCAATTTGGGGAGGTTCCCAAGCAACCAGACGCAAAGATGTGGACATGACAGTGGAAAGCTACTAATGCAATCATCAAGAAGATCATGAGTTTGTCGCCCTTGACACAAGACGCTGGTCTTGATTCCCCAAATAGCTTCATTATTCCGGGCTTTCCAAATAATTTAACACGCACACAAGAACAAGTAGCTTGAATTTCCAAGCAGAAAGATAACCTTTGGTTGACCTTATCAACAATATAGGCACAAGTGTCGCGAGAAGCAGAGGGACGCCAAGAAGATATTTTTCCCAGTCCCGAGTGAATGAAATTTTGATAGTCACCTTGACTTGGCCGTAACACATCCCCTGGGGACCCCCCCCCCCCCCCCCCCCGAGAGATCAAAGATCATTTTAATTCGAAGTCGGAAGCCAGACAAAATTCATCCCAACCACCCAAGCTTGGCTTGTAGTTGCCTTGGACATTAACACGAGCTCAAAAGGCACAGTGAGATAAATGGGGACCCCTTCCTCCAACACTTGATAGATAGATAGATAGATAGAATGTCATTCCTTCCCAGTCAACATCTGTTTGAATGAGAAGTGAAAGCTACTCCATCCATAACACAAATCACAAACACAAGCAAACAGGTAAAGGAAACAAAGGTTCTCTTTGTCTAAACCCTCGAGAGGGTTTGATGCTTAAGATAATTTCCCACCGTTCCGCAGGATGGACAAAAGTGATGCTCTAGATACACGGAACATAGTACATAATCCGAATTGTAGTCTCCAGAAAGCCAAAGTCTCGCAGAGTCAATTCCAAGAAGTCTCCAATCAGCCCTGTCATAACATGTTCAATTATCTCATCTTGGTGCCCGCGCGTTTGGATGTGGGAATGCCTGTCCTCACAAACCATTGATGATGGGACTCTCGGATTGAACAATTGGCGAGCATGAGCATGGCCATGACCATGAACAGCAACACAGTTTGAACGTGTGAACACGTGCGATAATCACGTTTTGAGAGCTTTATTATTACATGAATGGCGGTTTACTATTTATTATTATTATTTTTTTTATTTGAGATGCAATTAAAATTATTAGTTGTAAAAAGATGAGAACCTATATATGGACACTTCCGGCAATTATTATTACGCTTTGTTTACTTCAATTTCCATCAAACCCCCCCCCCCCCGGCGTTTCCTTTGAACAATTGTGTCTCCGAGCCACCACCGTCGTTCAAAGGATTAAAGACCAAAGAATTTGGTTACAATGCTATTTTTGGTGCGCAATAAAAGATATACGGACTTACCGTCTCTACATCAACTTTTTCAGTTTTTTTTTTTTTTTTTTATAAAAAAATTAATTGCCTGAGATATTCACTGTATAGCCCAGATAGTCTTAATAATTAATACTTTCTTATTTATTTATTTATTTATTTATTTTTCAGGTGAGACCACAAGGGGCATTGAAACACATTTTGTTTTTTTTTTTTTTTTATTTTAAAAAAAAAAAAATGATGAAGAAGAAGAAAGAGAAAGAGGAAAACCCCAAAAGGTAGAACGTAGGTGAGCTGTAAGCATCGTACAATATATCATTTGGAAGAGTAGGCGAACAACCGAGAATAGACGTTTTGCACCGCGGGCTGGTGCAGAAAATGCCAACTTGGAAGCCCAGTCTCACAAATGTCCAACAAGAGTAAGTTGCAAGCGACAAAGGCGGCTGCGTGGATCGAGGGAGGAGGGTTCAACGAAACTGGAAGCCCCAAGGGCCGAGGTGATCCCCAGTGCCTTGAGCCACACGAAGCTCCAATGCCCCCGCGTTCTCACTCTCCAGCTTGTGTGCACATAAGCCACCACCAGCTCATACCGAGTCATTCCTTCTTTTTTGGCAGTTTCGAATTCAGGATTACTAACGAAAACGACTTAACACGTTCGCTAATAATTTCAATAAAAAATTCACTGGAAATCTAATGTTAACATTTGTTTAATAAACACACTAAATTAAAATCAATCACAAGTTTGACTCCTTTAACTTCATAAATAATTCAATTAAAATCACCTAAATCTTATTTTACAAAATTATTAAAATACTTATTTAATATGTCACTATCATGAATTTTTCATACGTTAATTTGAATTGTAAAAATATTTTTTAAAATGAAAATAATAATGTGCGTATCTTATTATGTTTTAAATTTTATAATGTAGAAATTTTGTTTATTAAAATATATATATTTTTTATATTTGTAATTATATACTAAAATTAAAAGTTTATTTTTGTTAATTTTATTCAAATTAAAAGTATTTTTTTTTTCTTGACTTATGGAGAATGAGGGATTTTTTTTTAATCTAATTAAATTAAATGAGCTGGGAGTGAAATTTTGGTTAATGGCCACTAAATTGTAACTTTTTAAGTGCCAGCCCTGGTCGCTACCTTGTACTAAAGGGGATACACTATTTTAATAAAAATATAATGTAATTTATATTTTATAAATAATATTTAATATACTATAAATGATATGTGATGTTATATAAATTTTATATAAATATTTATTATTAAATATTATTAAATTAATATAAATTATATTATAATTATTATATGAATCAGACAGAATGCCAACCAAATATTTCTTTCCTTAAAAAATGCTAGTGTTACTGACGAGACAGCAGTAAGGTGGGGCCATTGCATCTGTTGACGAGTAGCTAGCTTGTGCTATGGGCTGGCCCAACCGACTACCAAATGATTTATCCAACTCAACAACAACATCATCATCAACAACAACAGCAATAATAATAATAATAAATGCTGGATGTCATTATCACAGCATTCTCTACTGACTCTGCAACTCCAATAATTTCTTGCATTATTTACTTCATTGCATCGGCCATGCCATGACAATAACTGCATCTCCCAAAGAGTAACACCCCCACCCATCCACAAAGTTAATATACAAATAAGACTCTTACACCTAAAACCCTCAAACCACTGAGATTGTTTTATCCCCCCCCAAAAAAAAAGAAAATTATAATAGTTGCGCATGAAAAAGGATAAAATAAGATTGATTGATTGATTGATTGATTCATCAAACATCAAAATACAAAGGGCGCATATGGTATCTATATCAATTAACGAATAACAACAATCAACTCTTTGAGCATTTACAATTAGTAGTTAACAAAAATCAATCTTAACCGTTTGATGTAAGAACAACTAGTAAGATATTAAACGACAATTGTTCGTGTTCCAACAACTGGAACAGACGCATTCTCAATTGACTTAACTGTTGAGGTTAGGTTGTCAGGCAACAGTATTTGTTCGTCATATCTCGATAATATTTGTTCTCTCAACCAAAAAATGAGAAGAAAAACCACAAACAAACAAAAAGAAACAGCCGAAAAATTGTTAGCCTCACTA
Source organism: Rhizophora mangle (assembly GCA_037832345.1). Classification (NCBI taxonomy): domain Eukaryota; kingdom Viridiplantae; phylum Streptophyta; class Magnoliopsida; order Malpighiales; family Rhizophoraceae; genus Rhizophora; species Rhizophora mangle. The sequence continues at coordinate 574,386 of JBAPLJ010002079.1, read as the reverse complement.
CCTAGATGAATATCAAATTTCTTTTTTTTTTTTTTTTTTTATAAAAAAAAAAATCTTATTATTTAGCCAGACCTACTATTAACACTAGGTAGCCAAGGTACATGTACATGGAACTGAACCCGTCAGTGGATGTAATTATTAAGCAAATGGACCCTCTCTCGACCCATCACTTACTTTCTAGCAACTCCATAATTCAACTGTCACGTGATTTTGTCATTGTAGGATGTGGTATTACTTTCTCTTTCGAGAATTCTCATTGTGGTGTGTGATCTTGATTAATTAGATCCCCGTTCCCGTTAATTGCGAGTATCTCATTCATTACTACATAGAGATAAATTGCCTAGGCGGACTTCCATTCTTTTGGTACTTTGGGGGGGGGGGTGGTTAATCTGCATTTTCATCATGACCAGCATATCAAAAGTTATAAAGTAACATTACAAAGTGAGTTACTATTTATAGTAAATGAATGAAGAGACCGTGGAAAGGAGAAACCTGGCATGATGAGCTTTATAAAAAAAAAAAAAAAAAAAAAAAGTTAAGCCATAATTATTAGCTCAATTGGCTAAAGAGAGAAGCTTTCTTTTTCTCGTCAATGATGGCGCTCTTTAAACAAAATCCTAAATGCACGGGACTGAAGTGCGAGCGTGTATTCGGAAGCTGCCCCCGAAAATATAGCGTAACCGTAAAAAAGACCAAAAGAAAAATCACGACCAAGCAGATAGGGAAACAACTTTTTTACACTCTGGAACTAGTGACTCTCGGGGGAAAATAATAACAGTATTGGAAATGGAAATCACAACGAATGGTCATTGATGAAACCCAGAATCGGTACGGTGGCCCATGGCACGGAGGATGAGCAAATTCGGACACGTAGTTGCCAGAACAGAACAGAACAGAACAGAAAGAAAAGCAGTTGCTTTCAAGAAATTGGAAGGACGTGTCTGTGGGATGGGCTTTCGGGACCAACAAGTTAAAATGAAATAATGCTTTCTTTCTTTTTTTATTTAACCGCCTGCACATGGCTCATCATTTTCACCACAAACAAGTAAAAAAATTGTTGCCCTCGTACGTCCACCCACTCTGGAATCTTATCCGTTGTATCTCTCGGTTTCTGATTCTACGGCTCACGGAGTTCTCCAAGTCACCATTCTCTTCTAATCTTTTACAACCGACCCACACACATACCTAGCCGTCACCTTGGGGCCTCTCCCCGGTGTCAAGTTGTGTCAACGTGAGAACCTTTAAAAAAAATATGCAAAAAGCATTACTGTTCTTGTTTGTATGCTAGTGTTTCAGGATTGCAACCCTCTGATCACTATTTTAATAGGTACGTTTTGACACGTTCCATATATCACAAGGCTATATAATTCATACACCCGATATATCTTCATAGGTTGTTTGTCGTCTAGCTGGGCCGTGCGGTGGTCCTTGGATTTAATTTTAAATACTCAAACGAATGAAACACGGCGCAGTTAATTGATGAGGGGCATTTTGCTGCGTTTCTTTCTTTTTTTTTTTTTTTTTATGGGATCGATGCAAGTCTAGATTCCGGTACCCGAGATATTGGCATTCGGGTTTTAAGTTACTGATTCTATAAACCACACCAATAATGGAGAGATACATGACAATTCCAAACTACGGTAATGACACTCACCATATTTGAAGCCCTCGTTAATTTATTGCTTTATTATTATTAAGTTTAGAGGAGGCTCAAAATATGTATGTATCCCAACCTACCCGATTACATTAGAAATATCCATTTTGGCAATGTTGGATATATTATGATACACATCACAACACGTACTGTCGTGCGGCATTTATTTATTTATTGGAACGTGATATCATTTTTTAGTTGTCGTACGAAGGGACTTTCACTTTCTAAATATATTATTATTATTCATTTGTATTAATTTGTGGGGGCCATGCCTGCTGGTTCCCGTTTAATGCCAAGGTGTCCGTTTTGGCTGTCTTTTGTCCACAATTCGAAGGACCCCTCCAATTAATCTGCAGCAAAATATTAAAATTGCCTAATTATCCAAATCGATGCCAGCTCCATCAGACAAGAAAATTACCTAACGCACACTCGCCTTTTCAAATCTCCAGGAATCGCACATTCGTGCAACATTATTGAGGTTATAGCTAGTCATTATAATTAACATATTTATATATAAGCTATATCAGGTTTTCAATTTGACAAAAGGCGGTATTCGTGTGTATTAATTCTATAAAAATCAGGCAAGTAATTAATTAGAGGATTATCGCGACATAAGTTGTCATTTTTGGAGGGATTTCGAGATTTTAAATATATTTATCACACCAACCTAATTCCCATGATGAACAACGAACATATCAAGGAAAAAGATCAAAAGAGGAGATGATTGAGGGGAAATTTCAACGCCCCATTTCATCACTTTGAGAGGAGTTGATTGAGGAGCCATGAATGTGAGCGCACCATAACCAGCCACACATGCCTACCATGACTTGACATCACTCCGTTTTGCCTCTTTCTTTCCTTTTTTTTTTTTTTTTTTTTTTTTCCCTTTTCCTTGGTTTTTCCATTTTACCTCTTTTTAGAGTGATAACGTGGCCCCATTTACCCATTGCGATTGCCGTTTGTGTCAAGTTCATTTCACCCTTGTAGACGCGCCATTTCTCTGCTTCCTTTCAACGTAATCTTTGTGGCTAAAAGGATAATAATCATCAAGAATCCATAAAACATATGGAAGTTACAACTGCTTATATTCACAATCGAATTGCCAGGATTCTGGTAATACATTAATAATAATACACCCCGATGTGACTTCAACCCAATAATCAGTTACTTGTGTCAATTTGCCGCGGAGTCCGGCATGTGCTACATCATACCATACATCAGGCAGGAGAGAAAAATGCAGGCCAAGCGCTACATGGAAGAATTCTATTAAAGATATACAAAATAAATTTCCATAAATATTAATTATAATATATATATATATAAACTATAATCAAACACCGTCTATTGCGTATTTATTTTACGTTTTTTTTTTTGTAAAATTTTTCATATAAGAAACTTTACTATAATATAAATTTTACATATGTAAGAGATATAGAAGTAAATTCACCGTGGACCATTCATGGCATACATTGGTCTGGACATTACATACCGGTAAGTATAACTCAGATGAGATCATCATCATGTGTGATTATTGGGGTTGATATTCTTAAACTTTGTTCGTTGACCTATATTTTATTCGTATATTACATACATAAATAGACGCAACAATGTCATTTTCCTTTGGTTAATGCCCGAATAGTAATTTGCTTCTTGTATTTTGGCCTTGCATGCATAATTGTGAACCCAAACGCACTCCTCAAATCTTTATCACCTTCACCCCCTCACCCCCCCCCCCCCCCCAACCCCTCTATATCTCTGTCTCACACACACCAACAACATACTCAAAAGACCCACAACACAACAATGTTAGTTTCTTAATTGGCCGTAGGGTCTTCTGCGGTACTGAACCCTCAGAGCTCGCTGCATAAGAAACTAAAGAACTATTGCTCAGTTCCCACCGCACCTGTCTTCCTCAGAAAGCTCCCTCTTCCCTCTCTCTCTCTCTGGCCTTATCATCTAAACAACGACGACGACAACAACAACAACAACAATAACATGGACAGCACAAAAAGGGTGGCTAAAGCAAATCAAGAACAAGAAGGACGCCAGGTCCTGTCACCATCTAGTAGTGGAAGAAGAAGCAGAAGCAGCGCTTCCAACTCGCCCGAATTCGAGTTTTGGATGGTCCGAAATCCCTCTTTCCCTCAACCCAATCTCGTCTCTGCCGACGAGCTCTTCGTTGACGGTGTCCTTCTTCCTCTTCACCTCCTCCACCCCAGCAACCACCACCAGCACCACCAGCACCATCACCAACAACAACAACAACAACAACAACAACAACAACCTGACCCACCCGACCCCCTACCCGGTCCACCCACCTCTCTACCTGACCCAGAACCCGAAATATCTCCGGCATCCATAACCGCAGCAGAACCAACCACCACCAACACCTCCTCCCTGACCTCTTCAAAGAGATGGAGAGACATATTATTCAAGAAAGGCGAGAAGAAAAGTGGGTCAGCTTCGGGTACCGGCAAGAAAAACCAAGAAGACAGAGACAAAGACAAGGATAGAGAGAAGAAGAGGGAAAAAGTGTCACAGCCGAGGGAGTTCATCGGCCGAGTTGAACATCATCAACATATGGCCATTTTCACGCAGCAGATCCGCAGGCAACAGTGGGTCCCGACCCAGACTGTTTCCCGCCGCGGGAACCCGGAAGGCGAGCAGCGCGCCCTGTTCTCGGAGTAATTCTGCCGGCGAATCCAAGTCATCAAGAAAGTGGCCAAGTAGTCCGGGTCGACCCGGGGTCCATCTGGGCCGGAGCAGCCCAGTCTGGCAGGTTCGGCGTAGCGGTGGTTCAAATTCCAACGTCAGGAGCAATGGTTTCCAGTTCAACCACCACGATCCTCTCCTTGGGGTTGGGGGTCGGAGTGGTGAAAAAGGGCCCGGTAAAAAGGAAGTTACGGAGCCTCGCCGCAGTAAAAGCAGTAATAGTGGTGGTGGGAGCAATAATGACGGTGGCGGTGGCGGGGGTTCTAAAGTCAAGGCCAAGGCATTGAAAATGAACGTGCCCCCCATGTGCGATGGATATAGAAATCAATTGAGTTGTGGAAATGAGGAAAATAGTACCATCGGTGTTGATGGGCGTAGCAACAGAGGAGGAGTTAAAAATGGCAAAACTGGCAGAAGTGGCAACAACACTAATTACCTTGGTAATGGCAATGGCAATGGCAATGGCAATGGCAATGGTGGTCACATCTTCAATTTACGCACCCTTTTCTCCAAGAAAAAAGGTCTATTGATGGTATAGTTTTCCTTTCTTTTTCCAGAATTTAACCCCCAAAAAAAAAAAAAAAAAAAATTATAATCAGTACATTCTCTTGCTGTCAAAATGAATATAGAGTTGAATTAGCCGGTTAGTTCTTTTTGATTATTATATCATCAGAGTTTTTCGTTTTAATCAAATTTTATGTAAATTAATTAACCTTCGTTTATGTTCTCTTTAATTTGAGGGGGGATTGTTGACATGTCATCGTCTCTCCTTCCTACGCACACTTACTAACTATTAAAGGCAAACTTATGACATATACGTGTGATTCCACAATTAGATTAAAACGTATATCAAACATTATAATTATGACATGAATGATAAAAAATTTCCTTAACAATAATAATAATTAAAAGAAAACATAAATATGAGCTGAATTCAACTCGTAATTACCTTTAATTTTCGGACAAATTGGATCAAAAATTTGAAAAAATAGAAAATAAGGGAATTTGCACACTGGGTTTTCTCGGAAGCCAGGCAAAGTGGTTATTATACACGATAATAAGCGAATGAATTGTTAATTTGAGGGTTTTTGGGAAGCCCAGGTTAGGGTTGAAGAAAATAAAATAGAGGTGGAGATGGAGAGACTGGGGGAGATGGAGAGACGGATCATTGTTAATTGTTATTGGGTAAAGAAGTAAAAGATGGAAGCTGAATAAACCAGCCAACAACAAAGCAAAGCAAACCAGCAATAATAAACAATCAGACTGGGTGTGTACTGTCAAACTGATTCTACGGTCCCGCACTCTGAATAAAAACCATATATTAATCATAACCAACGCAATAAAAAAAAAGAAAAAAAAGAAAAGGTTATGTAGAAATGACAGTTTGCATGAGTAATTCTACGGTATATTCTTAATTAGGTGAAAGGAATAAGAATAATTGAAATTGAGAACTTGGAATACCAAGAACAAAAAAAAAGAAATAAATAAATAAAAAATATCATTTCTACCCAATTTATGCAAAAGTACAAGAGAGAGAGAGAGAGAGAGAGAGAGAGAGAGAGAAGAAAAAAAAAAAAAAAAAGAGAAAAACGACATTTTGTGTAAAATATTTGCAAATTAATACATAACCTGCCAGAGTCACTATTGGAAAAGAAATTTTATTTATTGTATAAGAAATAGAAGCGATCCTCAAAATAAATTCAAGAATGCAGTTGAAAGATATGAAATTCTTAATCTAAACAATATGATAAATATAAAAGCTCATTAAGAACTTGAATAAAATTCTTTTCCAACTTATTTGTCTGTTCTATTGTCGAACTACTTTTTTTTTTTTTTTTTTTTTGAATTGAAGGAAAAATCGTGTAGTCTATATATATTTGGTACCAATGAAACTAAAGATAATTGTCAGATCGAACGGTTCAACTGTAACCGAAGGTAGGGTACGTTCGCACAAAATCAGGACCCTAACATTTATGTTCATAATTTTAGGGAAATTCAAAATAGGAAGAAAAAAAAAAGAAAGAGACGGAGGAGAGACAGAGAAGAAGGCGGCATAAATAAACAGAGAGAGAGAGAGAGAGAGAGAGGAAGACCGTCTAGCCCACGCGGAGCTTACACTACAGAAACTTGCCATTCCAGTTGAGAAACACAGACACAGAGGCAAAACCACAAAGAAACACGGACGATGCCGGTTTTAGAGCGGCTAGTGAGAGCGGCACGGTCATCCCGCCGCACGGTCGCATCATCATATCCTAAAACCCTAAACCCTTCGCTCGCAACTTCACCTCCCGTACCTCGACACTGTCTCCTCGACCGTAAGCAGTGGTTTTATTTATCAACTTTCAATTCAATTTAGCCTATTCATTTATTTTCTTTATTTATGAGCATCGCACCGCATGGCATTTTGCAAGTTTAAAACCCATTCTGTCATTTGTATGGTACAAAATGTAGGCCTTTTTCCTTCCAATTCATCGGGAATTCAGCGGCTGTTCTTGGTCTCCGACTCTGACACTAGCCGGTCCTTTTCTGTATTGCCAGCTTTATTAGTTGCTGGAGGTTTGTTTGGAGTTGGAATGGTTCAAGTATCCTATGCAGATGCCCATGATCACAAGGTTTTGTGCGATTGATTCCCTCCCTCTACTTTTAACTTTTCTTCCCCCAATTTAAGTTAATTATTTTCATTACTCAACTTTGAAAAAAAGAATGGTAGAAATGGAAAGAAAGTAAATTATCAATTTGGAGGTAGTTTGTGATTAGCGCTCTTATGATGTAAGGACTTGCATTCTTAGAATTGATTTATAATAGAGCTGAATGAATGTGCTCAATCCACAGGCTCCTGTAGGCCCTCCTTTGCCATCTCCGCATCCTTCTTCAAGTTATGCAGACCTGGAAGAGATTGCCAAAACAGAACGGCAGCGGATTGAAGAGTTGCTCAGAAGCAAAGGCATTAGATATGGTTCTTACCCGCGGTTCACTGTTGCTGTCAAGGGCCAAAAGGTTTTTGTATTTAGGCTATTGCCCATCTGAGAAACCTGCATCTGTTATCTGTATGTTAGTTTCTGTTCCATTTTATCTGCTACTGGCAAATATAGCAATACTGCTAAAACAATTTTAACAACAATGTATGGTGCCTTACAGGTCACTGTCAAATTCCAAGTTCCTCATGGGTGTGATGTTCCGCAATTGATTGCAAATCTTGTTGCAAATCTTGGACTGCAGGTCAATGAACGAAATGGTGGTTCAGAGATGTTATTACGTGCTTGGGACAAGTAAATCAAATCACTCCTTTCAATGTCTTCTGACTTGTCCTTATAATTTTTGGCCTTCAGGTATGATTTGTTGACTAGTCTTTCTGTGCCTAATCACACTAACTCTCTGTTTCTTGTGCACACATTTCAGTGCAGCTGCTTGGCAATTGACACTTAATTGTCCAGAAAAACCAAAGGACAGCGGTACAGATAAGGGGACTTCAACAGCTATAAGTACAACGGATGGAGATCTCTGCATTCTTTTATTTCGTTCCCTCATTAACTCAGATAAACCAGTTAGTTCATTTGTGAAAATTGAATCTTTTTTGGTGTGTTTAGAATATTATCACACATTGCAAATAATGAAGTTGCAGTATATGAGTGTCTCACATTTATATACTGCAGGAAATTGAGTTTATGAAGCGTGGGAGCTTGAGCACCTCAGAGCTTGATGCTTTGGTGTCTGTTTTACAATTAGCTGGTGCAACAACAAAGACCATGGAAAGAAAACCAGGGGATACTCGGGGGCATAAGCCACCTTCAGAAAAATCTGTTGCCAATCTAGAGTCCATGGGAGTAAGGGTATATGGACTTGATGAACCCTTTATGGATTCTTCTAATGGTGAGATATCATGGGACAATATTGCTGGATATGACCAGCAAAAACGGTATGTAACACAAGAGTGGCTGTTGTTCACACTCTTATATTTGTTGCAGTCGAATATAGTTTAATTTATCATCTGTATATACTTGCAGTAGAAATACAATGCCTTCTTGTTGCTTAAATTTTAAGAAGCTGAAAACATGGTGTAAGTTTTCTTATCATAAACTTGATTATGCAAGAGCTTGTGAGGGATTGGCACAGGTGTCTGGTTGTTCCATGAGTTTTAAAAGTTGTAAGTGCTGAGATTTCACCTATAAGCTTTATTGGTGCTAAGAATTGATTTCCACTTTTTCCAGATAAAAGTTGATGGTTTGTTGATCATGCAATTATTGGCACAACTGAAGTCAGATAGATTATGTCTCTCATCATTGCCTTGCCAGATTTGAGATCTCATAACCTGCAATTATACATCTTGTATTTTGTGCTGGGCAATCAAATTTCAATTGACATAAAACATATTAGGGCAATTCTGTTCATTTTGTTGGGTGATCTGTGTAATATATTGCACATATTGTAGCAACTTTCGTAAATGTAGAATATATTTGTGCCCATCAAATATGTCGTTAAGTATTTAGATGATCTCTACACCTTTGCCTGTGATTGTGGATGATGCATCTGTTCACATGGAAAGTGTTTTCTTTTTCCTTGCTATTTTCAGAGAAATTGAAGATACTATCTTATTGGCTCTTCATAGTCCCGATGTATATGATGATATTGCCCGTAGGACCCGTCGTAAGTTTGAGACAAATAGACCTCGAGCTGTACTTTTTGAAGGTCCACCAGGTTACTCTTCTGGCCCTAGTTTTCATTATACTATTTCATATGGTATTTACTTTGATATTGTTCCTATCATATTAAGAATCTGTTTGCTGCACCTTTTATGTTTTTCTGCTATGCTGTTGAGAGGCATGAGAGCCACTTAATGTCTTTCTACTGATTTTTTTGGAGTATCACTTTGCCCAAGCAGTTTGTTTGGATTGAAAAGTGAAAATCTTTGGTGATCTGCTTTCTATTGCTTGGGCAGGCTTCAACAATAATAAAACCTTAATCCCAAATTTAATTAGGATTAGCTAATTGCTTGTCCAGGCTTACTTAAAATAAATGGTTATATCAGGTACAGGGAAGACATCTTGCGCACGGGTTATTGCTAATCAAGCGGTAAGCCTCTAGCTTCACTGGTTATCTATAGTCTATTCAGAATTGTGTTTTGTAGTTTCATCAACATGTAATGATGGGTAATTACACTTTAAAATATGCCAAGCCACCTTCTCACTTTCATAATTACATAAGTTGAGGGATATTTGGTCTTTCTATTGGTATAATGGTCCTATTCTTTCTAGAGGCTTTTTAGTCTAGCAAATACCAGAATTCATGTTGCTTAAAACATAACAACTTCCTGAAATAAGCATGGCTGTTGTGAACTATAACAACTTCTTGGAATAACCTTGATCCTCTTTGGTCTTTGTGTTGTTTTTCTCAGCTTCTCTGTTTAGCATTTGAGTGTAATTAAGGTGGAAATTGTTGCTGTTATAGAAAAAAGGAAAAGGGCTTTAAGAGCATGAGGCTCCCATATTAGTAGGTTATGTGGAATAGTTGGATGTACACAGCCTTACCTTTGTTTTTGCAAAGAGCCTGTTTTCATGACTTGAACTCATGACCACCAGGTCACAATGGAGTAACTTTTCTGTTTCACCAAGGCCTGCCCTTTGAATTTTTGCTGTTATAATAATTAAAAAAAAAAAAAATTGTTGCTGCCCAATCATTAAGAGATTCCTAGAATGAACATGACACCATTAGAAAAGGCATCCACATGTTAGCACAATGGTTGAACCCTTCACTGACTGATACACCAATGTTGTTTATAAGCTGAGAGCATGTATTCCGAAATTTTCAACAGTTTGAAAACTAAACTCAAGGATAAAGTAAATTGTGCACATTTGTATTTTCTTCATAATTGATGGAACATTTCCAGTTAGCATTCATTTCTGCCAGTCTTTCCGAAAAAATTGCATCTTAGCATTTTTTTTTAACAGGGGGTTCCATTGCTGTATGTTCCCCTTGAGGCCATTATGTCAAAATACTATGGAGAAAGTGAACGTTTGCTGGGAAAAGTTTTTTCCCTGGCAAATGAGCTCCCTAATGGTGCTATCATTTTCCTGGACGAGGTAAGAGATGTAAATGATGTGCACTTGATGGTGCCTTTTTTTTTATTTTTTGTTTTGGGGGTAGTCAAATGCTTTTCTTATGCTTCATTTTCTCTAAAGGGTGTGCAAATCATTTAATCATCTGGTTTCAACTCTTTTCTGTGAACAGGTTGATTCTTTTGCTGTTGCTCGTGATAGCGAAATGCATGAAGCTACAAGGAGAATTTTGTCAGTTTTATTGCGACAGGTGAAGCAATATTTCATTTGCCATTATGCTTTAAAATATGATGACTTCTGGTCTGCCAAACTGAGGATAGTGACTCTGCTTACTTTCTTTGTTATTAAGGATTTTCCTATTTCTACTCCTTGTTGCTAGAACTTGAAAATGTTGAAATTTGTTGGAGTAAGAGTTTTTACTCTGTAGGGATTTGGAGACCTCTATTCCAGACATTCCTATTTAACCACTCAATGATTCTTAGACTTCCTCTTCTAAACTCAAAGTCTGCTGGGAGCAATTAGAAATTATTTTTTAGCCCATTCTATGCATCGCTAATGTTTTTGTATCAATATCAATTTTACAGTCACTTGGATTCTTGTTTTGTGTGTTAGCATATTTGAACTTTTGTTTTATGAGCTACACATATGAATTTCTGTAAAATAGCTCCAACAGAGGCTCTGTCACTGCCTCACAAAATCTAACTTTTCTTTTTGTAGATTGATGGATTTGAACAGGACAAGAAGGTGGTTGTTATTGCTGCAACAAATAGGAAACAAGACCTTGATCCTGCTTTGATCAGGTATGCAATTCAGAACGTTCCTTGTTATGATGACTTTAAAGTGGAAACTGAGTAAACTGTTTTAGCTGTATTTTCAGCCGATTTGATTCAATGATCACCTTTGGGCTACCTGATTGGTTGAATCGCAAGGAAATAGCTGCCCATTATGCAAAGCACTTGACAAAATCTGAATTAGAAGAATTTGCCAAGACCACAGAAGAGTAAGTTTGACCAACTTCACTGATTATCTTAGTCATTTGGTTCTTTGCAAAACTTGCATCTGTTCCTTGTTATGTGGTGAATAATGTTGCTGAAATTCTGCTTGCTTTCAAGCTCCAAAGTTCAACCTATTTTAGTTCATTTGGAGAGATTAGTTGTTTCAGTTGATATTGGTATGGGTTTTGTTCTGCAGAGCCCAAGCACATGGATTGGCAACATGAGTTAACTTTAGCATTTGATTAAGACATTATTTAGTTCAATGAGATTATCTTCATATCAAATTTTCTTACCTATTGCATGTATTTTTTTCTTCCCTTACTCAGAATGTCTGGGAGGGATATTAGAGATGTATGTCAACAAGCAGAACGTTCATGGGCATCAAAGGTAACTATCCCTTGGTTTCTTGTTTGATTTTCTTGTTTGACTATCTTATGGTAGTTTCCATTTTGTTATTTATGGCACCCATAGATAATTCGAGGACAGGCAGCTAAAGATGGAGAGCAAGCAAGCCTTCCACCTTTGCCAGAATATGTTCAGAGTGCTATGAACAGGCGGAGGGCCCTCCTGAGTGTTGCAGAGGGAAGAATGCAAGGTGCTAATCCAAGCATGAAGGGACCTCAGTTAGATCTTATGTGAAGTGAGGTGTTGACGCAGGATACGCAAACTAGATAGGTAGTTGCTGAGCATACGGATAGAAAAATTGTTTGAAAGACCTGTAATCTCATGAAATAGTGCAATAAGTAGCATGATTGAGTTAGTAGCCCATTTTCATTGTGTAGATGTTCGAATATAATCAATAATCTTTACGCAAGCACTTCGACAACGGTCACAAGCAGTTTAGTTGACAGCCCACCAACAGGTATACTTGTTGATTTAACTAATAGAAATGTTCCAATAATCATTTATACCTCATGAAACAGAAGACAAGAGCAAAACGAAGCTCATCCGCCATGCCAATGTAGTAGGATTCAGATACAGAAAAACAGATCGCGTTTGAAGCAGCAAAGCTTTGTCCCTGAATTTAACAGTGGCAAAACTTTAATTAGCCAACTCAATGGTGAATGAATATGAAACTAAATCAATGATGATTGCAATTACCCATCGCTGGCGGAGATGGAGAATTCATCTGGGTCTCTTCCTCAAATCACATCCTCTTTGTACAGCTGATAATACTAGTAGTAGCACTGCAACGGCACCTCCCCTTATTCTCGGTAGCAAACAGCGAGCGAGTCTGCGAGATCATCCAAGTCAAATGGGCTTCGGATTTCATCCTCCGTATCTCTGCTTCGCAATGCCATTCCTCCCTTTGCTTTGAGCATTTGCAACTCTGCCAGCTCCATTCTAGCCAATAGACTCGCAAACAGGGCAGCCAAGTCGGCCAGGGGGGCTTTCAGAGTTGACAAAACTCTTCCTTGACGTTGGGCTAGGGCTATTAGAATCCTCGGTGCTGGTGGTGAGCCGCTGGTGCTGCTCGTGGTCGTCATAGTAGGGGTCTGACTCTGAGGGTTGCCGTCCCGATACGATTCCAGCGTTCCAGGGATGCCACTTACCCCGCTGTTGTCGTCCTTCTAGAGTGGTTCTGGTTTGAGTCAAATTAAGTCGTAAACTCTATTTTGGTGAAAAAAAAAAATTAATTATCTTTAATAAATTTAAAATTTTAATTCATTTCTATTTATATTTAAACTTACTTAATACTTTTCAATAATTTATTTTTTAATAAAATATTATTTATAAAAATAATTTAAATTATTAAATCACTTATAATAATTTAAATAATTTCAGTTTGTACTGGTTTAATTATAATTTTAAAAATAAACCGACCCAAATGGAGTTGTAAATATACTGACCTCAAATATTAAAAATCAAAATGGCTTGGTCTTAAGTGAACACCCGTTGTGTCTTTTTTTTTTTTTTTTTTTTTTCTTTTTCTCTTTTTTCAAACGAATGAGGACAACGTGTCAAAGAGAGACCCTCTCGTTTCTTCACGCGCAAGAAAGAGCGCGTCATATTAATTCCAAGAAAAAGCAAACAAAATGATAACGGTGGCCGGACGCAGCAGAAAGCCAAAGATTGCGTCTTTTTAACCCTTTGTTTGGCAAATTCCGGTCTCTCTCTCTATCTCTCTCATACAATTTTCCAATTCTCTTGTAAAAAAATCAAAAGGGAAGCAAGATGGCATCAAGAGACAAGAAACCGGGGAAGCCATCGAGCAGTCGAGCTGGCGGCATACGCACGCTTGCCGATCTGAATAACAGTCGCACTGACGCCGCCGACTCCGACAGCGATGATGATGCTCCCCAGGAGTACTATACTGGTGGAGAAAAAAGGTCCCCCGTCCCTCCCTCCTCTTTTCTCCTTCTCCTTCTCCTCTTTCTTCCCCAACTATTTATTAATTGTTCTCAGACCCATCCATATGCACAGTTACAGGACTGGACCATCGCGCTAACTGAATCTATCTAATATCACGATGTTTCATTTCTGTTGTTTCCAGTTTTTTTTTTTTTCTCCATTTATTGGAATTCGAAATAGCTATTCAGTCATTATGAACTCCTTCCTGTTTCTTGAATTGTGAATTAGGTTTTCCAGAAATGGGTCTTCTCGAATATTTTATTTTTTTTGGTATAAAAAAGAATTCCCCATTAGTATCATTAGGTAGTTCGCACTCTAGTGTTGTTGATATTGTTACCCTCCACAGCTATACCCAATTTTCGGAGGGGAAGCTCAAAGGAAATCGCCTAATTTGGGTATTGGAAATTGGGAGGAGGACCTGATAATGATTTTGGTGCAAAACAATGCTTTTCATTGTGATGATTTTCTTTTTAAATTTTATTACAACCACAAAAGAAATCATTTTGGGACCTGTTCATTTGGTGTGAGACCTTCATGGACTTGAACTCGGTTACAGCTTACAAGCATCACCTTTCTCCAATGTCATGGCCATTTGCTCGTCCACGCCCCACTTTTGCTGTCTCTTCCAAGTTTCCAGTCTTATTTCATGTCTTTATTTTCTTCCATTGTTTAATAAATTGAAAGAACGTTTTCATTCCAGAAGTCGAGATTTATGTGTAGGATGTACTATTGGAGTTTTGAGGCTGAGTCACTTTGTGGATTGTATCTTCAGAAGGGATCACTTATATTTCTATTTTTGATCAATGCAGCGGTATGCTTGTCCAAGATCCTACAAAAGGGAATGATGTGGACGCTATTTTCAACCAAGCTAGGCAATTAGGAGCTGTTGAAGGTCCTCTGGAACATCTTCATCCATCTTCAAGCTCCAGAAGCTTTACTGGAACTGGCAGATTACTCTCCGGGGAAACTGTACCATCTGCTCCTCAGCAACCTGAGGCTGTTGTTCACAACATTGTTTTCTGGGCCAATGGCTTCACCGTGAATGATGGCCCTCTGAGGAGGTTGGATGATCCTGAAAATTCATCTTTCTTGGAGGTAATGGCTATGTAGGTTTGAATGAGATAAAGGAAATAGTACTTTGATAGAACATTTTTGTGGATTTTTCACCTTTGTCTTTCACGTTAGTTCTCATGGCTTATTCTAAGCAAGTCTTAGATGTGGCATTCTGGATTGTTATCACTTTCTTTTTCCACTTGAGAACAACTATTTAGTAATGCCTGAAGCACAGTATTGTTGTCAAGTCTTAAGTGATCCATCAGGTACAGCACTGGCTGTTTTGCTTGTTTTGAATGGCCAGTATGTTTTCAATGTTCATTCTCCTGTTCAATGAAGATTAACATTAGCTTGGCTTTGATCCTGGGCTAATATTTCTCTATTTCTACATAATTTTCCTGTCCTTTTATTCTTTGCATCTTCTAACAGTTGGTGGTACATTTACCTTACTTGTTCTATCTCTGTTGCAGAGCATCAGAAAGTCTGAGTGTCCAAAGGAGCTTGAGCCTGCAGATAGAAGGTCCTCTGTTCATGTTAATTTGATCAGGAGGGATGAAAAATGTCCTGTGAGTCTCTCTCTCTCATATGTATTCATGTCATCTTTGTTGCCTTGCTTTGTTATCAAGTTCATATGCATGGGCAGCATCTAAGTTTTGGTTTTGATGACCATTAGGAACTTCAGAAATAAACCAAGAAATTATCTCATCTGTTTGGGGTATTTGCTGCTTTTCCGTAGGATTTGTGGACTTCTAACAATTAAGTTAATTACACTTTTGGTTAAACTTTACTACCACTCATAATTCTTGCAGGAACCAGAGATACAACGCCATATTCCATTTCAGGGTGTGGGGAGAACATTGGGTAGCAGCAGTACTCTGACAGCAGTTGATCCAATGGGTAGTTCTACTTCTCATAACACTGCTTCTACCCCTTCAGCTGGTCTGGTTGTGGATGAAACATTGCCTTCAACATCAATTCAGCTTAGGCTGGCTGATGGCACCCGTTTGATAGCTCGCTTCAATTACTACCATAATATCAATGACATTCGAGGATTCATTGACTCATCGAGGCCTGGTAGTGCACAGAATTATCAGCTGCAGGTAATGGGATTCCCTCCAAAGCTGCTTAAGGATTCTTCTCAGACAATAGAGCAGGCAGGCCTGGCCAATTCGGTGGTAATTCAGAAATTCTAAGTGGGTGCATTAGGATTGCACATGTTACTGGTGTTTAAGCTGCTGCTTATACTTGCTTAATGAATTCTGTTTGAAATCTTTAGTTTTTGTATACAACAGTGCTCTTTTGGGTGGCTGGTTCCATGGTTAATGGAATTGAATACTATGAATTTGAAAATATTCTTCTACATTGTTTCCTGTAACCATCTGTTACCGTTGGCATCCTTGATATTTACTTACTTGCCGCAAGCCATCAAACCGTACCAGTCTCTGATTTCTGTCAATACTTCCACATCATGCTGCTGTTCCAGTTGCAAAACTGGTAACCAAGTACCTTTGGGGCAGGCAGCACGTTTGTTTTATTTGAAACATAACATCCCAAGTACAAGGCATTCAAGGCTTCAAACATAGGTTGGGTCTGAACTTTTCTCATGTTTCGGTCACTAATATCTTTGTCTAAGATTCTCATCTCATTTCTCTCAAATCTTCTCTTTTTCAATTTTCTCTCAAATTTTCCTTCTCGAACACGTGAATTGTGTTTTCGAATTCAAATGCAACTGAAGGGATTGTATATTAGACAATATAACCGCCTGTTTGTTTCATGAGAAAAGCTTGAGAAAGAAAGCTCTTCAAAGGGAAAATTATCATCTGTTCGGAACATAAATGAGGTTTTAAGTTTTTTCGTTCAAAAATTCCAAGGCTTAGACCGTGCGGGCCGACCCAAATTTCCCACAATCCAATAAGAAAATGAAATGAGATTTTAGCCTATCGATAAGCCCATAGGAAAGAGGGCACGAGCGGGCGAGAGAGTAGTTTATCTAATTGGACTCAGCACAAATGAAGTGCCTGATGAACCAATCATTTCTATTTCTATTCGGCTGTCGTGCAACAGACGGCAGCCGGACGGCTTTTATTTTTCTGGCTTTTGGGAAACATTTCGTCGAACACTTAGCAGTCTCAAACTTTGTGAAAGCATGAGGGGGACTGACCTATTGTCCGAAGATGAGCAGGTGATATTTTGGTTGCCAGCATTGGAGGTGGAGTTGCGTCTGTGTCTATATCTGTACGTGATTTATTAGTGTATTGGACATGGCGGTGGAGTTGCGTCCATCTCCAGCAGGGTCTTACTGTTTCTAATTCTCTTACTGTTTCTCGTCAATCGCTTCAAGCTTCTCATGTTAAAATAATGCACATTGCAAGCCGTTGTACTAGTTGTTATCGCTTTCTCTGGTTTCAAAATGTGTGGCTCTGTTGAAATTCTTTTCTTCTTCTTTTAACAGATTTGTATGGCCATATTTCTGGGGATTGCTTATGTTCTCGAGAACCTTCTGCCTTTTTCACGGTGCTTTCTTGCCCGTTTTAATTGTCTCTTTCTCTTGTGCCTGCTACTGGAATTTATGCGGGCAAAATAATGTGCTTGTTGCTATTGGATTCTTAAGATGCTTTCCCTTGCTGTATCTATTGATCTTTGTGGTTATGGACTGACAGATGCTTGCCATTTTAGGTTTATTTTTTTCGTTCCTTTCTCTCACTGGCAACAGCAACGCTTGCATATTTTAATGTAGGTTGGGATGTCTTGTCTTGCTTATCGGAGGCTTTCAATCTCCATCTTCACTTCTAAATCAAGTGATGGCGCACTTCCCTCTGACTTACTGTCCACAAAGTCTGAGGCTGTAAAGCCAAACTGTAAGATAGGTATCTAGCAAGTGAATTTTTGTTTGCAATCAATGTTACTTGGAATGCCCCATGTAAGAAAAAGGTTGGCTCTTTATAGTCACAAGTCATTATTTTTGGCTAGTCCAAATTAAGATATCTGGTAATACTGGATTAGAAATGTGTTTGCAATCATGAGGAAAAACATAAAGGTCCATAAGGTTGAAGGAAGTATGCAAGTCAGTGGAATTCTCATAACCCTGATTTCATTTGCTAATGTTAGTAATGCTTGAACACAGCATATATTTGATGAAGCTTTTCTAGTTACTATCCTAATCTTGTTTTCTTAAGCAATGCTCTTGATATACTCATGTGTGGATACCTGCATATGGATATTGCCTGTCTATTAATTTAAGTTATGGCAGTGCGGTCAATTAATATGCTTCTTAAAATTGCAACATCTGCAGAAGCATGTATTGACGTGATGATGTAATGCAGGACTTTATCAGGACGTGGTTATCCCAGTGATGAACTTCCATAATGAGGACAAGGGATTCATGGTTTTGGCTTGTGATGTTTTTTATGTATCAATCAGGAAAGATATTATTCATCATGACAACAGGTATTTCTCAATTATCACATTTTAGAGCTTCAAAACATGTATTTAGTGGCATCATGGGAGAAATGTACATGTGAGGGCCCTAAAAGGTGGAAAATTATGTCTTCGCCATACTTCTGAATGTTGTTAACCCACATGGGGTGTAGCTGAAAATTTTACTATTGTCACTCTTGCAAACTTTGTTTATACTTTCCAGCATCACAGATTCATTATTTTTGTCTTCCTTTTTGGCATTTTTCGGAGAATGGATTTTTGTTAGTTCACACATAATGAAGGAGGGGAAATTATCCAGGGACAGTTAACTGGGAAGTAAAAACCAAGGATGGTGGTTGATGAGGGAGGAATCCACTACTAATTTACCTGTCATTAGACCCTTGATTCCATGGTTTCAGAGAGTCTGATGAATTCCTATTTGTCTTGGGCTATGCTTCACCTATTGCTTAAAGTGTTTGCAATACAATGTGGAAGGCATTTAATTGAGAATCTTTTTTGTTTTTTTTTTGGATAAATGAGGGATCTAGTTAAGATTTGATGTCAATAAAAGTAATGGAAATTCTCTTCAGAGAAGACATTCAACAAAAACTATCAGCGAGTTCGGTGGAACAGGGAAAAAGCGGTATAGACAAAAGGGCACTGGTGGAGCACAGCATGGAACAACGTGGACCACAGGTACAGGTTGACTTTTTTCTTTTGTTTCTTTGGTTAGCTATCAGGATGGTTAATTTTGCATGCTGCGCAAGTGCCATTAAGATGATTTCTGGAGACCCTAGTTTCTCACAATTTACAATAGTTTAGAGGTGTTGTTACCATGCATGGTCCTAAACTTTGTAGTCATGCCATGAAATTAAACAAGAAGGTTAGGCGTTTGGGGTTGAAAATTGCTTTGACAGCTCGTGCAGCAGAAGGAAAGGCATGTCCCTCTTATTCTTGCACCTTCCTATTTTCATGTGCAAAACTAATTTGAAAGGTTTGAAGTTTCTTTATTTGTCATCTGTATGCTGGACGCATTGTGGGTGGATTCTCTGAATTTCTAAGTAGTTTGAATTTTTTTGGGTTTTTGAGTAGTTTGAAATCTGATTCTGGTCTTGCACACTGTTCTGTTGCCTGTAAAGCTAATGCTTCTCAAATTTACGGCTAATGGTTTTCCTGGATTTGGAGGTCCCCACACATAGACCAAGAATATAGTGAACTATGTCAAGGAAATGGAGAACACCAAGAATCTTCCGCTGGTGGATGGTGGTCCCATTCATGAAAAGCTCAAGCTGGCTACCCAGAATCTACATTACGTTGATGTGCTACCATCCTTTTGTATGTTGTGATTCTGATTTCTTGCCACGTAATAGTTGGAACTGAAACGGCTTATTGAGAACAAGCAAAGAAATAAAAGAAAATAAATAAATATTGGAACTAGAAGGAAAAGGGCAAACTATTGATCTTTGAAATTCTTGTTATCCGAAACCATTGCTCGCTCACAAACTCCTTGTTTCTGTTATTGTTTGCAGGGTTTGAATGTTTATAGCATCTTGCTGCATGACACCCTGCTTATGTCCCGTCATGCCATGGATGGGATCGTTGAGCGAATGCACACCCCAATTAGTCGGTTGACCCTGAGATGCCTGGAATCTGGATGATGTCACCCATTAATTTCAGTGACAGTTGAGATTAGAACAGAGATACAAAAATAAACTTTTGCTGCTTGTTTTCGGCCCAAAAAAAAAAAAAAAAAAAAAAAAAAAAAAACAGATAAAATGCAACGTCCAAGCTAAGATTGAATTAGATACCCATTTCCTTGAATAGAGGGATTTTGTGGTTGAAATTTTGCTGAAAACTTAGGCTTTATATTTGTGTGTGTGTGTGTGTGTGTGTGTGTGTGTGTGTGTGTGTGTGTGTGTGTTAAATTTCTTTTTTCTTCTAATTGTAGGATTACAGTTCTAACACTGATGAAGGCAGACACATTGGGTTATATGATATCATTGTACTGTACTTTGATGGCTTTTTTTTTTTTTTTTTTTGACTCTAATGGAATAATTAGAAGTTTGTTTCTTTGATGAAAAAAATAATTAGAAGTTTGTTAATTATTCAGAAATATCTAATTGCATTTCAATTAACATAACATTTATCATTCTATCATTCTCTCTCTCTCTTTTTTTTTTTTTAAAATTTTATTTTTATTTCGATGCAAGAAGAACAAAAAGAAAAAATTAATTACCATTCTTTTTGTTCAGCAGATAAAACTTGAACTCAAAAATGTTGCCTTTAATTAATTAATTAACGAAAGAAAATTTGGTCAGTCAGGCTTTCAGAAAAGCTCTTATTAAAGTGAAATGATAATAATAATAAAAATAGACCAAATATATATGTCAGGAATGTGACTGTAACTCAGTTGAGGCTCACAATCCCCCGGGTCGGTGCGTCTTCTCTCTTTTTATCCGTCTGTGGCTCATTTCGGTCTCACGAGGATGACGGGAATCTAGGGTTTATCTCCGAGCCCAAAATCCCTAATTTGTTTCCTTAAAATCTCAAGACTAGGAGAAACGAACCTTACCCCGACCCGAATGGCCAAAACCCGGCACGGCATCCCCTCGAAGCCCAAACCCGGCAGGAGAGAGCTCGACTCCTACACCATTCGGGGCACCAACAAAGTCGTCAAAGGTACTATTCCTTTGTTCAACTCATTCTATGCTCTTGTTACCACATGTTGTATGTTTGTGCTGTAAAGTTTCAATCTTTGTTCTTCTTCTTCTTCTGTCTTGTTTTCTTTTGGGTGGTGGTGGCGGGGATGCGGACGGGGGCTTAGTGGGGGATTGTGTGTTGATGAGACCTTCGGACACCGGGAAGCCGCCGTACGTGGCGAAAATCGAGGGGATCGAGGCGGACATCAGGAACAACGTGAAGGTGAGGGTTAGATGGTACTACAGGCCCGAGGAGTCGCTGGGAGGCCGCCGTCAGTTTCACGGCGCCAAAGAGCTCTTCTTGTCTGACCATTACGATGTTCAGAGTGCTCATACCATCGAAGGGAAGTGTATAGTCCACTCTTTCAAGAACTACACTAAGCTTGAGAATGTAGGTACCGAGGATTACTATTGTAGATTTGAATATAAGGCTGCCACTGGGGGCTTCACTCCCGACCGCATTGCCGTGTGAGTGTTGTTCTACTGGCTTCTTCGTTTTTTCCCCACCCCTTTGTTTTTGGATTTTTTGAAACGCCCTTATTTGCTGAAAGGCGAAGAAACTGGATGTTGATTGACCTTTTTATTCATTGGTGTGAATTTTCTTTTTATGTTTCCTCAAGGTACTGTACTTGTGAGATGCCATATAACCCAGATGACCTTATGGTGCAATGTGAGGGGTGCAAGGACTGGTAAAGTACCTTTCTTTCCTTTTTATTTTGTGTTTTTGTTTCCCCATTCCCCTGGTTTTGAGCATTGCTTCTTATCAAAAGCTTTCTTATTTTTCTTTGTTAATTTTTGGAGAACAAGAATTTTTTTCTATTGGATGTCATCTATTTTGTTAATGAACTAGATCTTTATTTTCTAAGTATGAAATGTTCAACAAACGCAGATTCAGAAACAAGGGAAGTGCTTTAAAAAAAAAAAAAATCATTGGTTTGTAAGTAATTTCAGAGAAACACTCTAATAAGTGGTACACAATCCTTTTAATAGAGAATTGAGTGGTTAGAGTATTTATGACAACTGTCTGGTGGCTACCATTGAGGTAGATAATTTTATAGTTTAACAGGTTTCTTTTCATTCTGTTTTCTTGTGCCATTACTATTGTGAACTTCTTGCTGGCCCTTTATATGGTTAATAACCAGTTCACATGTTCTTTAGGTATCATCCTGCTTGTGTGGGCATGACTATTGATGAAGCAAAGGTACTTGATCACTTTGTGTGTTCTGAATGTGCATCTGAAGGCAATGTAAAAAGATCACAGAATGGGTTTTCTGCATCACCTGCAGCTGATGGCAAGGTGAAACTTCTTGCTGTTTAGTTTGAGATCATTCAAGATACGTGCTGTTGCCTTCATTTTTCATGCATGTTATATCACATTCTCATTCACTGTAGTGATGTTTGGACATCACTTGACAATTCTGGTATTTGTGTAATTCAAATAACTCCTTGGAATCTCATATCCATTTAAAACCTCAAACTAGTAAGTAGGGAAGTTTAGACATTATAAGTTATGTTAAATCTTTATAATTTAGCGATGTGGAATGCAATATTCCTAACATACCTTCTTGACATGTGCTAGGCCTGAATAGCATGTGGCACAATGAAACTTGGCCAAGCCCTAGTAGCATTGGGTTGAATTTATTGGACTGGATATATGTAAAAGATCAAACTGCCAAGTAGTGAATGCAGACAACAAGGATAAACCAAGCTTTCATGCCATGATAAAGCTGAACAAGAGAACTGAGATAAAAAATGAAATTCTGTTACATGAATCAAGAATGTGGTTACATGAGTTTATTGGGGTATACAACATCTATACAATAATATGCAACTCAAGGATGAGGATATGATCAAATTATGTTAAGGAGATTTGGTCATTTCTTATCCATAGGATTCTAACATTAGAGAAGCCTCTTTGACATTAACGGAGAACTTGTGGCATGCATTATGACTTTTTTTTGATCTGTGAAATTTATATTTCATCAAAATGCTTGTTTCTTTTGTTGTGTTGGGGGGGGGGTGGGTTCTGGATTGCTTCATTTATTTCTGCAAGTTGATTGATTACTCAATCTAATGAACTTTACAGCTAGAGGCCAAGCGGCGGAAGAGATGACTGTGTATGAGGGCCAACCTGGAGGCGAAGCTATTGTTGTTGCAGATTTTACCTTGGGGGGAGAATGTCTTTGTGTACAGTGCTGAAATTGATGAATGGTTTGCTCAAACTATGAGCTGGAAGTAATTTAATGAGGCTGTCTTGTGATTATATGTGTAGCTGTCTTTGTTGGTGTAGAATATTCAACCAAGTCAATCTGTCAGGAAAGCCATTTTCAGTGTAGCTATACGACTCTTTTTGTTTTTTTGTTTGTTGTGTGTTTTTGGAGACCTAAATGATGCTCCGCGGACAGTACAGCGTCTCTGTTATTCTGCTTGCGAAATGCGTTGCGGTGTGCCTCATTTGTCTGTTGAGAGTGAATCCAATTGTGGTGCCACATCCCTAAAAGGGACATCAGTTGCCCTCAAAATTATCAAAATCATCAGGGCTATTTTAACTTTGGATTTGGTTATATTGGGCAGGGAATCTTATTATGTGTTTCCATTGATAATTGGTCACCTGAATAATTAGTTAAAAATGTGATCCGCACTACACCACCGATCACCATGTAAAATCTTCCCATCCCCGGCGGTGATTAGCACTGGTTGCTCGGTACAGGAAGCGTTCCTGGGTGCTAAATCAAATCTTATTGTGTAATCAATGACAATTGTGTAAGAAATACGGCACAAAGAGTTAGGGTCATTGTTACCAAGGTGCAATCTAGTCTTGTGAGTCCCAAAAATGAAGGATCACAGAATTTTGTGATAGCAAAGTCCCCTCAACGTGTTCTTGATCCACTGATTGTTTCTCTCCAATAATGATTATGCTTCTCTTTCGGTTAAGGTGGTAGGCAAGGACGGCATCTACTGTATAATGCATGGACACGGACATGGACTCGTGCACGTAGATACAAGAATAAATTAACTCTCAGAGAATTAGGATACAATGTTATATGAAAATATGTACGTGCCATAAATATTTTAATAAATTTAACATTTTTCAACATGAAACTTAGGAAAATGATTATATTATTTTATTTTACAATGAGTATTTTGTTATAAAATTAAAAACAATACGTGTGTGCGTTAACATGATTCTCACCAACTCATAGATTAAAATATTGTTATTTTTAATAACAGAATATTTATAAGGAATGTCCATAGAAAATTTTTGTTGTGCGGGGGTGCTTTATATTTGACATGTGTCGGACGCAGGTGTTGGAAGGGGGTCGTGCTTCCTTTTAAAAATATGCGTGATACAAAGCATGCACAAAACAACAAAATCCTGTTGGAAAGGGTCTGAAAAGAGCTAACGAAATTAATAGTAACGGTTACGGTTCAGGCGAAAGCTCGGAGGGAAACGAACTTTGTACACATTGAGAATGTGTTCAATGTCTAATTCTATTAGGTGTGGCTCCAAGGTGTTCATCATTTCGCGTGTCATTTCATGCAAAGGGAGCTCTTAATTATCCTCTTCATGCAATCAAGCTAAAGAAGTGTGTGTGTGTGTGTGTGTATAATTTCCTTCTTTTTCCGAAGTTGAAATGACGGCCTCTTCAAAAAATGGAGTGATTCTTGCTTTGTTGATTTTCGTTGCATGCATTGCAGAAGAAGAGAGATCAATATATCTGGTCTTGATGGAAGGAGAGCCCCTTGCATTTCATGGAACCAACTCGTCTCATCATAAAGAAGGAGCAGCTCAACTGAAGAGGTAAATACGCATATATTCATGGCCTAAAAAGCTCACATCTATGACTGCTAATCAGTGATTGGATTGCATATATATTTAGTTTTGAGCGTAAAATATACTTTTATATATATATATATATATATGGAACAGTTTTCGTATGGAAATATTAATCTAAGCCATGATTTACATGGCCAGCAATGGATGAATGCTGACTTCATGATCATGGTTCCTCATTTTTTCATTTGGTTTTCTGTCTATATGGATTAATGTTAGCCAACCAGTTTACCGGGATCTTGCAACACTCTTGGTGGATTCTCATGACCAACTTCTACAGAGTACCCTGGAAACTGGAAGCTACTACAAACTCTACAGCTTCACACACATTGTTAATGGCTTTGCTGTTCACACCACCCCTTCTCAGGTTCCGTATCATTCTCCATCATTAATTATTTTCTCCGCCTCTCAAATGTAGAGCCACGCACAATGTTAATATATTCATGGGTGTTCAAAATGCAGGCTAGCAAGCTCAAAGGTGCTCCTGGAGTAAGGCTTGTAGAGAGAGATAGAGGATCCAAATTGATGACAACGCACACTCCTCAATTCCTAGGGTTACCTCGGGGAGTGTGGACACAAGAAGGAGGGGACAGAAATGCAGGGGAAGGGATAGTCATTGGCTTTGTCGACACAGGCATCGACCCAATACATCCAAGTTTTGCTTATGATCCCATGAATCCTTTTACATCAAACATATCTCATTTTTGGGGTGCTTGTGAGGCTGGTCCCCGGTTTCCTGCTAGTTCTTGCAATGGGAAGATAGTGTCTGCTAGGTTCTTCTCAGCTGGGGCTCAAGCAATCACTACTCTGAATGCTTCAGTTGACTTTCTCTCACCCTTTGATGCTGTTGGACATGGCAGGTGTGTGCTTCTGATTATGTATACATTTTCTTTTAAGCAATGACAGTGTTTTGACACCAGCAGTTTATATATACAATTCTATATGGTCTAAAGAATGAATTTTGTCCAGTCATGTGGCATCAACTGCTGCAGGAAATCCTGGAATTCCGGTTGTGGTGGATGGCTTCCATTATGGTAAAGCTAGTGGGATGGCACCGCGAGCACGGTATGCTTTCTCTGTAGTTGAACTTGGATCGTTCGCTTACGTTTAGCACACATTTGATCGTGCAAACTATGTTCACAAGGATAGAAGCAATCCGATGAGATGATGCTTTTTTTTTTTTTTTTTTTTGGCCTGACAACAGAATTGCTGTTTACAAGGCTGTATATCCAACAGTGGGGACTATGGCAGATGTAATTGCAGCCATAAATCAAGTGAGCAGAGTCTTTAGATTAATTTTTCTAAAATAAAATCAAAGAATTGGATGTGTAGGAGAAATAATACAATGTACATCCCTCTGTTAACACTATCCCCCTCCCCTCCCCAGGCTGCAATTGATGGAGTCGACATATTAACACTCTCTGTCGGACCTGATGCACCACCGGAGGGTACGCTGACGTTCTTAAGTATATATGACATTTTGATGCTATTTGCACAACGGGCTGGTGTTTTTGTGGTGCAAGCTGCGGGGAACCAAGGGCCTGGCCTTGCAACAGTTGTGTCTTATAGCCCTTGGGCAGTCGGTGTAGCTGCTTGCTCCGCAGACAGGAGCTATCCTGGGCATATTCAACTTGGTAATGGTGTAAAGGTTGGAGGTGTTGGCTTATCAGGTAATTAATTTCTGGTTTCATCTTTTCAAGAGAGATAATCATGATTCAGTAAGACTTTTCAGCAATTTATTTTATTATATATGATGTTTAATGTATTTCCTGGATAATATTTTCTTACCTAGGACCAAATTTTGGGGATGGGGTGGTTCTGTACAAGCTAGTGCTGTCGCAGGATGCA
Source organism: Rhizophora mangle (assembly GCA_037832345.1). Classification (NCBI taxonomy): domain Eukaryota; kingdom Viridiplantae; phylum Streptophyta; class Magnoliopsida; order Malpighiales; family Rhizophoraceae; genus Rhizophora; species Rhizophora mangle. The sequence goes on along the minus strand of JBAPLJ010002079.1, from coordinate 547,768 downwards.
GTTAAGGTCAATGGGACATTCCCAAGGACTCCACAGTACATTGAAGAATGCCAACATCCAGAAGCACTGGACCCTAATGTCGTTCGAGGTGCTATTGTTATCTGCACCTTTTCAGCTGGTTTCTACAATGGGACATCCAACCTTCTATCCATCGTTGATACAGCAAGAACTCTGGGATTTGTGGGATTTTCACTAATTGCAAACCCATCCTATGGTGATTACATTGCAGAACCAATTCCCTTCGAAGTTTCAGGGATCGTGATACCAAAAGTTGGTGATGCACAGGTACTATCACATTGATTCAAATGGGTTTTTCATAAATTGTTTAACACACAACTCATGAACATGACTAATAATTCCTGTCTCTTATACATAGATTATACTGCAGTACTATGAGCAACAAATTCAGAGGGATGAAAGAGGAGTCGTGGAATTTCATGCAAAAGCAGCTATAGGGGAGGGTAGAATTGCATCTTTAGGGGCACAAAGGCCTACAGTTAGCCGATTCTCTTCCAGGGGACCAGATTATGTGGACACTAGCAGGATTCCTGCGGACGTACTTAAACCAGACATTCTTGCCCCGGGGCACCAAATATGGGCAGCTTGGAGTCCATTCAGTGCCTTAGATCCAATACTAGCAGGTAAGCAATGCATTAATGTGGACTCAGTTACAACTGCTATTAACATTGATGGCAATTATCCCGTAATAGCGAAATGGCATTAACTAGAAGTTGCAACACGTGTGATGAGAACTTGGATATGCCATTTAGGATACAGTTTTGCACTATTGTCCGGAACAAGTATGGCAGCACCCCACATAGCGGGAGTGGCAGCACTTATCAAGCAGCATAATCCCTCTTCGACTCCATCGATGATTGCATCTGCCATCTCTACCACTGCCACTAAGTATGATAATTATGGAGATCTCATAATGGCCGAAGGATTTGATACAAATAGCTTCTATCCTTCCAATTATTTCGATCTTGGAGCTGGACTTGTGAATCCAACTCGTGCCATCGATCCGGGCCTGGTCTTAACATCAGGTGTTCACAAATCTTCTTACAATGCACATGACCAGCCATTGGCAAGCTTGCAGTGGTTTGTTACCGGTCTAAAATTCATGCATTACTTACTATATGTGATCCTGATGCAGGTTTTGAAGACTACATCAGTTTCCTGTGCTCACTGCCCAACATTCATCCGATTATGGTCCAAGTTGCCACGGGATTCAGTTGCAAGCAAAACCTTGGCCATCCAGCCAACCTGAACCTTCCCTCATTGACAATGTCAGCACTAAAAGGAACCCAAATTATAAGGCGGACCATGAAGAATGTAGGAAGCAAGCCAGAAACATACGTGTGCTCGGTGATCCCACCTAATGGAACTATAGTTAAGGTGTCTCCTACTTGGTTTAGGCTGATTCCACAAGAAACACAAGACCTGAATATTCAGCTACAGGTAACCCAGCTGCTAGGTGAGTTCAGCTTCGGTGAAATTGTCATGACAGGAGGTTTAAACCACATCGTCAGGATGCCAATATCTGTTTTGTCCGTCTCCTTGTCCTAACTTAAAAATCCACAAAAAGTATGTTTACCTTAGTCCACAATAATAAACTTTTCCATCAATCAAGAAAAGGTGTACTGAGAAATTGTATAAAATTAAAGTAATGGTATATCCAATTGCTTTAGGTACTGATAATCTGATATATCGCAATAGCCCATACTTTACGGTGAATGGTCCTCTCTCTCTCTCTCTCTCTCTCTCTCTCTCTCTCCGCACAAAACAATCAAAGCAAGTAGTCATATCAATCATCATTTGTCAGAGAGGAGGGTACATCTATCATTTTCACCTGACTTCAAAAATATGAGAAACTTGTGCACTACGAATACCCCTAAAGAAAGAAGAGAACATCACATCATGAGTTATCTTTACATGTTAATAGGTGTAGAGATGGAGAGACCACTGGATCATTACAATTATAACTCGCAAGAGCATCTTAACCTTCCCTACGGGCTCTTGCATGAAAAGAAATGGTTTCCACTACTCCAGTCAACGTCATTTTACCTATATTCGGATTCTTTTAATTCCCAAAGTCTCCACAACATGCAACTGAACATTGAGGTGGAACGGGCATCCCAAATGCAGTACCACAATAAGCAAGCCTGACTTAGCCAACTTAAACAATGTAGCATACTCAAATGCCAAAAGACAATTATTTACTTTGTAAGGCACATACACTCATTACACCGTGGATAACGGTAAACACTCCTAGCCTTAGGTCTTTGAAATATGTGTTTAGTTTGTCTAACTGCCTTCCTAATTCTCTGTTGAAACACTGTCCATTCTATTGTATTGTTCTTGACAAATATGGCTGCGAGTCTCCGCTTGTTTGGCCGTATTGTTGGCATCCGGCCACCGCCATAGTATATCCGGTAACCAGAGACCAAAGACGACAACTGACTCCCTGGGTCCGTCATAGCAAATGCATCAGCAGCAGTGCAACCTATGAAGTCCAGAGCTGCCAGCTACAGAAGGTATAGGATCATCAGGCATTGACATGCCATTATCACGAAAAGAAATCCATGTGTGATAAAACATGACAAGAATTTAAGGGTTTTACAAATCATTTTTGGACTTGCATAATAACTACACAATGAGGAATGAAAGCTGTAAGTGGACCCCATTGTTGCCCTTGCATCATAACTATCCACTGCTCTCATTCTTCAATTCTTCAGAACAAATAATGAAAGCAATTAATAATTAGACAATGAATAATAAAAAAGTAACTTCCCTTTTATCTCAGTAGATAATTAAACCTGGCTATATCAAAATCACGTGTCCCCTGCCCTGGTTGGCAAATTTTCCATAGAGTGAGATGTGATTCCATAAAAATGATCATCAAATGTGTCAGGTTTCTGTAAAATTCAACATAGGTAGCTCCCCAACTCCACCATATTTCCTCTGCACCATCCCTCCTTTGTTTTTAGGGGCTTTGGCTCTAGCCTAATGGTTTAGGGGAAACTTTAGAGCAACAGTTTCGAGGCTTGAGTTCCACTCTTCCCTAAAATGGTACCTTTTTTTGTTCAACATAAGAGTAATCTATTCAACTTAGACAACCTCATTAATCAATTGGCAATTATAAAGCTGCAAATAATAAGTAATGATGAATGCCACACTTCTACCTGAGATGAAAAGTTCAAGAAGGGTTGAAGTTCAGCTGCTGACAGCAATCTCTCTTTAGTAACTAGATTAGGGTATAGGCTGGTTAAAGCAGTTAGTCTTCGCGCCCCACCATATATATTTGAACCTGCCACAAATAAACGTGTCTTCCGATTGAATCCAAGGGCAGCAAGGGTAAGTACTGCTTCTTCAGGTGTGAGTGGGCATAGGCCTTCAGACCTGAGCACAGCCGGTGAAGGTAGCCTGCAGCAAGTCAAAACAATGTAATGATAAGCGGCAAGCCATTGCAGCATACATCATTTTTGCTTATGAAATGGCAGAATATCCCAACATTGGCCATTGCCAATATAAGAATAAAAGAAAAAAGTTAGACTGAAAAATTATGGCCCTAAACAGTGGTATTAACCCCCCCAACAAATAAAAAAATTTGTTTTGGCTTAAAAGTTCAGCTAAATGTAATGTATCTGAGGTGACTACATATATTGTTGAGAGTTTGAATGCTGGGAGCAACAGCCAAATGAAATAACATGACAATGCTTGCCCAGAGGCATTATTGGGCCACTTGCCAACACTTAGATATCTGTAGAATTTGCATTACTGGTTCAACACTACCACAACTTCAATCTGAACACCTATAAATGGAGTGTACTAGGTCATGGAATCAAATGAAAACTGCGGATATCATACTCTCAGTCAAATTAGATTGAAGAGAAAAATAAGGCATTCCTTGAACCAATAAATATGCTGCCATAATGTGCACGCATTAAAAGGGTTGAAGACCTCTGAATTCAAAGCATGATAGGCTTCTTTCTGTTGAATTTTAATGTAACTGTGCTTAGTGAATTGTGCATAGTCACAGAACCTGTTAATCCAGCAGAATGGAATTAAAAAAAAAAAAAAAAGAGGCATCCTGAATGCATGAGACTCCCACAATGTGGACTTTGAGTAAGGGTCAAATGTATGCAACATTATCCTTGTTTTCACAAAGGTTTTTTTCCACAAATCGAACCTCCAGCAGAATGGAATACAAAATAATAGACATTGTTGCACATAGAGCATAGCAATTATATGGACATGCAAAACAGCATGGAAAACTGAAGAAATGCATACTTCTTTGTCTTCTTGAGAAGTGTCAAAGCAGGGAAATGGATTTCACGATATGCTTCTAACTCTTTTCTCTCTTCTTCACCACCACCATATTCACAAAGAGAATGTGCTATCATATCAATTTCAAATCTCAGGTGTAGAGCTAGATATCTTGAAGCCTTCACAGCACGATCCCTCTTGTCTTTTATATTTGGTTCCACATAAGTACCAACAAGATAGTGATCTAATGGTCCAGGATGAACTGTACACTTTCGTAATCTTTGAATGAGCAAAGCACCAGTTTCTTGTATTTTGGGAACAAATTGCAGTGCGTGAAAATTACATCTGCATCGAAGTCTCTAGATGCAGTCCTCATATCAGGAAGAGCAAAGTAGTGATGAGGAGTAAGGGTAAAAATATGAAATGCGATGCTTATAATCTACCAGGAGCTGGAATGAACTGGAGTACCAAAGACCAAAGATTTACCTGCAACTGGAAGGGTATTGGATCAAATGCCAAACGATTTCCAAATCCAATGAAATGCACAACTCTATTCTTAAGCAAAATGGGAAGGATGTTTTTCACATAAAAACTTGGCTTTGACTCTTTCCTAATATCTGCATCTGTCACCTGGATAACATTTGAGATATCATCATTACTGCCACATTATTGAAGATCAAACCCAATCAACTAAGACAGGCTCAAAATAAATCCAGCTATAGAACTCACAATGCTACCAATTGCCTCCAGATCCAATGATCGCAACTCTTCAGGTAGTTCTTTCACTATCCGAATATCAGGAGTCAGGTAATTGATGAAATGCTCCTCCTGATAAATATCACGGAATTGACTGCAAAACAGAAATTTAATATTGTTAACATTAAATCTAACTTATGTGCAAGAGCTTCCAAAAGAAGCTTATTTAAAGTACACTCAAGTACAACAAATATTGAAGTGGCAATAGTATCAGAAGCTTGTCTATAGGCAAAGACTAGAAAAACAGAATTGAAGGATGAGAATGTAAGTCACCTAACATCTTTCCAGACACTACTGTACATGAATGTGGGAATGACAAGAGTTGAATTCAACAACCGCGCAATAACTACAGCATTGCATACCTGTTTCAAACATAATAGACCTAAAATAACAACCAGTATAGACGTGCTACAACTCCAGAAGCAAAGATAATTTATACCAAAAAAAAAAAAAGAGAGGACTAGTCTCATGAGTAAATATCAATTTTGCAATTTACCAGGGGCATCACTTACAGCTACTCGCTGCTGGTTCATCCCACCATTTGCAGTGACCATAATGTAACCATTGTTTCCTCCTATTAACACATCACAGAGAAAAACCATGTAAAAACCAGCATAGCACTAACCACAAGATGCACGTTCACACTTGTTTTCAAGATATCCAAGACATATAATCAGTCTGTGGAGATTAATAAACATTCAGATGCCAACAAGAAGTTATAGAATACTAGTTGTAAAACACCACATCCCCATCCCTACCCCCCCCCCCCCCCCCCCCCCCCCCCCCCCCCCCCCCCCAAAAAAAAAAAAAGAAAGGCAGACAAGAGAGAGAAAGAGAAAGAGAGGAACAATTACCACTGGATACCCAATTACGCTGATCAGAACAAGGTCTCCAGGCTGAGGCAGTGACAAATGGCTCTTGCCACAGGTCTTTCGGCTCACGTTTATTCTATACCAAGCATAGTTAAGAAATCAATAAATAAAAGGACAAAAACTGCAGCTGATGCTTATGCATGGCCAAGAGCAAAATCTAAAGAGTTGGACTACATATTTTACTGTCAAAATAAAAGTTTCATAAGAAAATTTTCAATATTTGGATACCTCTGCCAGGACATGTGCAGCCAAAGCCAGCATCCTATCATACGGGCCTTTTTGCAGCTTTTTGCCTTTGGTTAACTTTCTCCATTTTCCCTACAAGGATTCCAATATTGCTGACTATGTGTAACAAATGCAAAATGGTGGTCACAGTTACACGACTTTTCATTGGTGAAATGCAAACACCAAATTGCTTCATTTCATTCGACAAGACACATTCTAAAATATTTATTTGGGTAATTTGCTAATTATTCTTGTTTTCTTCCTGAATCATATTAAACGGGGACTGAATAGGGCTATGCTCAAGATATCACATTGTTGATATTGATATCACATTCTTGATATTGATGTTTCTGAAATTAGTTTCTATAGGATTATATATCTCAGTCTTTCACAGGGACGAAGCCAAATATGAAATATGCCAATTCGGGCTTATAATTTTTCTCTTCATATTTTACTTATGAAAATAATTCAATATCTCTAATTGATATACAAAAGCTATTTTGATTCACTTCATTTATTCATCTGAGGTTTTTCCCCTCTTTTCCTTACCAAAGCATGAGATCCATGAATCATTCTCTTCCTCTTCCCCAAAAAGAGGCCCATTGAAACGAAGTTTCAAGAGTAATCCTAATTGGCTATTCAAACCCGAATTCTTAGTCTGAGCATTGCAATTCATTCCTTCTCAGAATCGAGCAACTTTTTTTTAATGAATTATCATAGAGATGCAATTGCATCAATCCTCAAAGGTAGCAAAAACTGGGAATTAAGCAGAAGTACCATATTCATACCTCAACCGAAACAGACGTGAAAGACGAGTTGTGAAAAGAACGATCTTGATGATGGAAGGTGACGGCTCGAAGATCATGGAGTCGCAAAAGCAGAAACCAATTAACCAAGAAATACAAACCCACCAACCCAATCACTCCCTTCACTCTCTTTCTTTGATACCACGCCCTCCCTCCTCCTCCTCCTCCTCCTCCTCCTTTTCTCTTCACTCCCATCTTTAGCTGCCTCCATTTCCGATTCCAAAATGAACCCCCAAGCTAGACAAGACAAACGACACGCCGTTTTGGTCCTCCGAATCCCCATGTTCACCAAGGAACCGAGAATTTACCATCCGAGGAGATGGGGTGGGCGACGAGTGCTGACCAATTGAGGCGGCGGAGTTGGACCGGGCATGGAGAGAGCCGGTAGTCTCAGTCAGATCCGAAACCGAAATGATGCTGGAAACTTGTGTTTGTTGATTTACAGTAATTGGGAGCGAGGCCATAATAATGGTAGTGAATCTCCTTCATTTTCTTGTTTCTGGCTAAAGATTTTTGGGTTTATAGGACAAGGAGACCGACAGGAACGGCAGCTTTTCTGTTGTTGTTTTGCTAAAGACGGAAGCTTTTCCTATGTTATTCGTTTTCTTTTTTAAGTGTGAAGTTGTCTGAATTCCGGATGAGGTGATCTGCCAACCCCGCAAACGTTGCTTCCGCTCTTTGCGTGTTTTTCAATTTCGTAGGAAATAATAAATAAATAAATGGTTTTGTTTTGTTCTACTTTTATGTGGGTGTTTGCATTGCATGGGATAGATGAGGGGCGGGGGCATGGAAAAATGGACAAAGCTGATTCCCCCAACCAGCAGCCAACAAGCCAACCACGTGGATTCATGTGATCGTGCGCTGCCAAGCAACGCATTCCACCCTCCTACGACTAAGGCAGGTCGCCAGTTCTTGTTCTCTATTATAAGGACTTATTTATTTATTTAGTTTATGATGACGAAATTAACAAATTAATAAAAGTGCACAAGACAAGACGTGATCAAAACAGCTGCACATTATGAAAGGAAAAAGCAAATGTGCTAGACGCATTCTACATGTTTGGTGCTTTATCATACCTGCGTCAAGTCAATTGCTTGCCTTCTGATGCACTCAACTCAAAAGGGCACAAAAATTAAGGATAAAAAAATAAATTAAAAAAAAAAGGCATTAAAACCTTTTAATGGGACCGCTGCAGGGACTGCTTCCGTCTGGATTCATTAAGATGTCGTTCTGGCTGCTATGCTCCCGAAACTCTCACTTCCTTGTTGACAATTCAACGACTTCGCAGAGGAGTGATGGAACAGCATTTTTATTTTATTTTACTACATGGGTTTATAAACCTGCCTCGGCCCTCAGCTGAGACAGCTGCCAACCCTTGTTTAGGTTCACGAGAGTTTCCAGTTGAAATGCATATTCATTCAATTCACCGGAGTCAAATTCTCAGCCATAATCAATAGCTGCCACAAGAAACCCAAAAAGAATCTAACTTTATTTTGTTTGGTTTCTCCAAGATGATTTTCTTATACAATATCCTGTAAAGACTTGTACTTGCTAGACCCAAATGTGCATACAACTGAGGGTAAACGCTGCATGTGGTAATGCGTGATGTTTGGGACATATTGTTACATCTCTCTGATCCAGTTCTGATAAATGTTTCATATCCGTGATTTTCTGTGTGGCTGTGTACAAAATTGGAAGCTTTATTTCCTCATTCAACGAGGCAGGGACACTCAAAATGACATATCGATTGCCTCTTGATCAGGGGTCTTGTATGTGAATGCTGAATCATCGTTGGAATGCCTTTTCACCACACTTGCCCTCTGCACCAACCGCACCAAAGCTTGCACAACTTCCGACATAGGAGGGCGAAACTCTGGCTCCGGCTAGATGAAAATAAAAAGTCTTATATTCCCCATAAATTACAAAGATAATCTGACTAAGCAACTAGAAATTTTTAAAAAGAAGAAAAAAATTCCGACCAAGCAGATGTCTATGCAAGGGGTGGACCACCCACAACCACACCAGGAAGGAGATGAGAGTTGGTAAAATTTTAGCCTGCTCTTATACAAGATGTGCACTGTGCAGATTATTAGGAGCCCAAAAGTGCATTTTACAACACTGCACACAGTGTTGCACCATCCCAAAGTTCATTTTGCAGGAAGTAAGCTGAATAACCTCTCTTTATTTTCAAATCACAAAGGACAGGAGATACCATCCCTAACTCTGTGTTTGCTCTATAGACAAGCTTCCAAACCCATTAAGCTTTGATTTGTTTTTCCAACCCACAATGGAATTTGTAGTTATTACTGTAATGAAAGCTATACTTAATATATAATTTCATCTTAAATCATTGCTTACTTGAATGCAGAGGGCAATAATATCTGCAAATCGTGAAAGAGATTTTGCAGGATATATCCCATTTAAGGAAGGATCCACCATTTTAGCCAAGGCATCAATGTCATGCAGCTGGGGAGTAGCCCATCGGACAAGTGATTGCTCTGGTCTCGGCCTTGAACTATACAACACAAGACCATCGATAAAGAAGCTATAAATGTAAATTGAGTACAAGAATTAGGATCATTAAACACAGAGGCATTACCTGTCCAGTGGCTTCCGACCAGTCAAAAGCTCCAACATCACCACTCCAAAGCTGTACACATCACTTTTCACAGTATATACTCCTGACAAGGCAAATTCTGGAGCACTATACCCAAACGAACCAACCATCTGTGTTGAAATCTGTCAACATAAATTATTGAGCATGCATAGAGGATTGGCAGCGGCAAAAGTTCAACAAAGTACAAAAATTTGATAAAAACCAATCATTACCAAGCTGTAGATGACAACCAATCCCTTTTCCTTACCTGTCTCTCTGTGTTTGGATTCAGAGCAGCTAAGCCACAGTCGGACAAGTGAGGATTGAACTCTTCATCAAGCAAAATGTTTGCTGACTTGAAGTTTCTATGAACAACAGAAGGCAAGCACACTTCGTGCAGGTATCTGATACACAAACCAAAGTTCAAGTAAGGATATCAGGCACTGCATAAAAGTGTGTGTGTGTGTGTGTGTGAGTGAGAGAGGGGGGGGGGGGAGAGAGAAAATAATATAGGAATAATATTGTCCCCATGGAACATACTCTAATGCCCGTGCAGTGCTGAGTGATATCCTAACACGTGCATTCCATGATAGTGTCTTGCTGCCATCATCAGTGAAGTGAAGCATATCATGCAGACTTCCCTTTTCTATGTACTCATATACCAAAAGACGCTGCCCATGCTCTGCACAATATCCTAAGAGTGAAACAATATTTGGGTGCCTCAACCTTGACATGTTTGAGACAGCTTCAAGAAAGTTATCCTCTTCCTGTAATGACAGGGCTGAATTATCGATCTTCTTAACTGCCATTATCTGGATCAACAGAATAGATTTTGGTATCTTCATTAGGGGAACGATATTTAGTACAATAAGAAGTTAAAATAAACCCCCAACAACAAATCCCAAAGAAGAATAAAAATCTCATTAAAATGGGCAGCCTAATGACCTAGAAAAAGTGGTGTGGTGCACTTCAGGATACATGAGCACAATGTGAGGATATAGGATGCTTAGAAAGAGCAAACTAAAGGAACTTGTTTCCATCTGTCAACTTTATTTTTATACCCAACAAGAACAGGACATTGTGCCCATTTTTACAAAAAATGCAATAAAAAATTTGCCAAAGGAAGAAAGGCAATTGAGGGACAAATGAAAAAGATAAGCATATAGCTTGGCTGGGAAAATACTACTGTGAGCAGACAGATGGAACCATACTCAAAGGTGACATTAATCTGTGATCCTACACTGCACAGCAGCCGGAGTACAATCCCCATTAGTGGATAAAAAACTGGCAGCACCATGCCATTCAGATGCATAAGCAAACCAGCAATACCCATAAGAACTTCTATGAATATAGATACAATGAAAAGGTCACCTTTCCATTGGGAAACTCTGCTTTGTACACACGACCAAGAGAACCTTCACCAATCAGATACTCTTGACTGAAGCTATTTGTTGCCATTTGCAGAGAAGCAACAGTGTATGAAGTAGCAGTGATGGGGGATTTCATTCTCTTTATGGATCCAGAGTTCCCAGGTAACTTGTTGATCGCCAATGTCTCAGCAGATGGAGGCTTCAGAGCAGTAACAGCAGCCATATTTTTCACCCTTTGCTCTTGCATCTCTTTATTTACTACATGGAAGAGAATGATGCAGCCTGTTAACAGTTGAAATAACAATATTTGGCCTCCCAACTTCAAACAAATTAGATCAATCTTACACTACATTTTGATGAAGGCAAATTAAAAGTAAATGAACCAGAAAAGGTTGGAAATGTATTATGCATTGCCCCTTTGTAGACGTCTTATTAGTTATCATAGATTTGTCACACAACATAATCTGAATTCCGCTGTAGTGTCGACAAGACTAAATAGTCACAAATATTTGAAGAAAGCTATTTTCAGCAAGACAAAGAAATCATGAAAGAAAGCCTACCATCACTTGTGCCAGCAGCACAACTTCCTCGGGAAACTATAGAACCAATATCCTTCCTTTTATCCCTTCTATTGCAGAAAACAAGAGCAAGTATTGCAACCAAAATCAGAAAAACAGCACCCAAGGCTATGCCTACAATAGCTCCCACTGTCAGTGTCATGCCTGACTGAGATGATGGTCCACTAGAAGACGGGGGTTTATGTGCTCGTGATCTTGAATGACTATGATTGCGACTTCCACTAGAAGGTGGTGGGCTATATGGTGGTGGAGGAGGAGCAGGACCATTGTTGAAAGAATTTCCATTATATCTGTCTTATTTATGGAGACAAAGTTACAACATACCACAAAAAGGAACATTATAATTTTTGGAAGGAATGTAGCACCAAGCTTAAGAAGTTACATAAAATTTGGGATTGAACTAAGCTCTTGAGGTATCCATCCGCCGAAATGATTGTTGGCAACATTTCTGTTGAACATAGAAAATGTAATGAGAACAGGTTTGCACAAAATCCATACTTTTTCTGATGTACCCAAAAAAGTCCGTCTGCTTCCCCAGCATTTAAGAGAACTTACAGGGTAGTCAAAGGCAATCCCGCAAGAATGTTGAGAGAACCACTCAATTGATTGTTCTGAACAAAGCTGCCACATGTTAGAATATCCACTGTCAAATTACACAATTTCTGCAGTCATAGTCTTAAATTTCTTTGCTTATTTGTTTAGTAGTCAAGTACTAACAGTGTTGACAGATTGGACAATGAACTGAAAGAACCAGGGAGATCTCCACTGAAGTTGTTGAAAGAAAGATCCCTGCATCCACAAGCATCAACAAGGAAAGCAACAATGGATACTGTTAAACAGAAGTCACAAATGAGAAATTTAAGGCACTTGAAACCAAAAAGGGTTGACAAATATGGCTTAAAATGACATATAAATCCTCACTGAAGTAGAGGCTCATCACAAGGGGATTTTATTACATGTTCAACAATGCAGATGAGCAAGTAAAAGTCTAAAAAATCAAAATTATACTTGGCTCAGATATGGCTTTATGGTCAAGGGCAAAGTGGCTTTAGTTACACAAATGGCAAGATGAGAATGAGTCCTTTTCAGTAGTGGCAACATGGCATAGGTTACTTAGAAGTAAATGATGTAAGAGATGTGAAATAATCTACAATTATACAAAAATGATAACCATGACACAGTATTCACTTGGCACAAAAACTTTTGAACCCCAAAACTCCATGGAAATTTAAAAAGAATAAATGAAAATAGGACAAAGATGTTGTAGAGAAAGGCATCTTACATGGTGGAAAGGAGAGAAAGATTGGAAAAAATTTCCCCAACAGATTGGGAAAGTGAATTACTGCTTATATTCCTAAAATGAAGAATGTTAGAGTCACAAAATAAAAAAATTCAAGAAGACTCCACAGCATTCAAGGCGAATCAGGACCACTCACAGGTATGCCAGAGAAACCATGCTTGCAATGGAATAAGGAAGATTCCCACTTAAGTTGTTTCTTGCCAGATTTCTGCATTATGCATTAATAGTGACGGTCACATTACTAGACAATTAACTAAATAATAGCTCCATAAAGAACATGGAAACAACCAACATGAATGAACATTACAGGCTTGTAAGATTCGGCGGTAACTGGTATGGAATTGAATCGTGAATATTGTTACCACTCAGATCACTAACAAACAAGAAAAATATAGTAATCAATAATTCAGCAGGGAAAAAGCATAATCACTTGCACCAAGATAAAATGAAATAAAGTAACACTTTTCTTACAATGTTCTTAAGGACAACAGGTTGGAAAGCAAGTATCCCATTGTCCCGCCGAGTCTTAATCCAGAAATTTGACTGCCACCCAAAAAAAAAAAAAAAGTGAAGAAAAAAAATTCAATGGCAGCAAAACAACATTAGATTAATTAACGCCACATTAGTGATGAATGCTCATACATTGAAACAACAGCTGATCCCTGACAAGTGATCCCTTTCCATGACTCTCCGCACGGATCACCACCGTCAGTTTTCCAATTAGTTAGCTGCGAAGGACTACCTAATGAAGTGTACAAAACCTGTATAGCTTGCACTGCAATAATGGCAAAAAATGATCAATGCAAAAAAAAACATTTGCAAATTAGGAAGAAAAAAAAAAGGGCCAACGGAAATTCTTCATTAATTTGCTGAAATTAAAGGGAACTAGGAACGAAATTTCAAACCAAGATACCAAAAGGGAAAGAGTTTTAGATGATTTGATTTTAGTGCAGACCCAACAAATCGTGGCCTAATAGAACTATGCAACTTCCTTTGAAGCTAAGGTGAACACATAATACAGAAATTGAAACATTAAATAGAAAACTATACGGCTATACTTCCATAATTTTCCGCATTTTCCAGGGAAACAAACAGAAATTAAAGAACCAGACAATAAGAGCAGAAAAAAATAAGAAAAAGTGCCATCTCATTCTCTACAATACCCAAGAAAGGCATCAACTTTTAAGCTCATACATCACCGTCGAACTAGCGGTCAAGTCAAAACCAATCGATCGCACTCTCAATAAAAAAAAAAAAAAAAAAAAACTTTGCATTAAAAAAGAAAAAGGATACCATCAGAAGCGTCGGTAGTGCAATGAACAAGAAGCAGCGAGGCGGAGAAGAGGGAGACAAGCAACACGAGCACATGTACAGAGTCAGAGAATGAGGAAGAAGGAGTTAAATAAAAGGAACAGAGAGAAACGCGCTTCAGTGCCATTGTAATGGAAGATAAATTTAAAATACTCGACGCGTTCAGAGGACAGTGACGGAAGGGCTAAAGGGCATGGTTGAGCACCCTGGACAAGCAAGCCAATGACAAGAAGAAGAAGAAGAAGAAGAAAAGTTTAAGAGAAAGAGTAGGGAAAGGGGTTGTTAATGAGGTTGACACCGGGGTCAGTGGCAAGAGGCAACGCCATTAAACGAAAGGGATGGGTACAGGGACAGAGACAGGCCTCCTAAGAAGACTGAGATAGATTCGAAGCTTAGAGAGTGTTAGAAGAGCGACGAAGAAAGGGAGTTTCATATTTTGGGTGTCGGCTGTTAAAAAAAAAAAAAAAAAAAAAAAAAAAAAAGAGTTGTTGCCGAAAGAGAGAGAGAGAGAGAGAGAGAGATGGAAAAATGATGTAAACAGGAGAAAAAGTAAAAGGTTTGATTTTGAAGTTTGGCCTTTGGTTTAAACCGGGCCGTTTTGTGTCATTCTTACGCCTATATTCGAATCAATCTATTAGTAATTTATTCGATAATTTTTTTTATTTAAAATTTATTACATCATAAATTATATAATAATAACAATAATATTGCATAAGAGATGTTGTTGTTCGACTGTTTTTAAAATACAAAGAACAAAATATGATTAAATTGATATTGGAAGTCAGTCCCAGATTAAGTTAGTTGTCTGTAAAAGACGTTGTTAAAAAAAGATAGAGATGAAGGATATGGGTATCTATCTAATGAACACCCAACAGGAAAATCTAACAGTATTATTGTGCAACATCGTGAAGCATCCAACGTCCAGTATTTTTGTGGTATTAACTACTTAATCAATAGATTTACAGTCCAAAACAGGAGGAAAAAGAAGAGGTCACAAATTTTTTTTGCCTTTCACGAGAGGGCACCAACCCATCGTCGTGGGGTAGGGAGGAGGACCATTTCTGAGGGTCTCTGACTCTGACTGGGGGGATTTACGTGGCAAGACAGAACAGGACCGGCCAAGCTAACGGAGGATTCGTGAAAATGGACCATTATGTCCGCTTGTGGGCTCTTTCTTCCCCCCTCTTCTCTGGGGACTCTGTCCTCTGCTTAATGGCTCTTTCTAGGAGCGAGGGAAAAATGGAAAGGCCTTTTGGGGGTATGCAGACAGCGCTTATGCTATTTGTATTATTCTTTTAGAATGAATCTATGCCCCCCCCCCCCCCCTTCGGTTTGGATCCATCAAAACAATAACTCACATCTCAATAATATCCCCTCTTTGATTGTTTCTTCTTCTTTTTTTTTTTAAAGAAAAAACGGATAGGAAGAGAAAAAGAATGGCTACTAAACTCCCACCAAGGCCAACAGCGATCATATGGCTGTGTTTTATTTCTCAACTATCTGGAATTCAGAAACCAGTGGTGGGCATGGAGGAGAGTCCCTGGTCAGCACGATTGTGATGGGACCTCATCGGTTTTGCTGCTGTAATAAAGCTCATAAAAAATGATCTATTAATCTTAATAATGCAACATCATCAATTTAATGCTTTTTTTACTTCTTCCCCTTTCCTTGTATAAGAAACAACTTGGGAATATAAAAGGTCTTCCTTTTCAACGTGCACTAGAGTCTATCACGTTTACATCCACTTAATCAAACTCATTTGTAGTCAATTTGGCAAGCAAAGTCATTACTTTATGGTCAATTAGGCAAGTTTAATTGGTGATTTACGTACTCACCTTTCATAAACACTCATTTGTTTTATTCTTTTTTTATTTTGGGTGGAGGCAACAAACGTCGAGCTTGCACTAATCAGGATGACTTGCCGGGGTCCAAGATATTATTCTTTTTGCCCTTGACCTGAGCAGAGAACCCAGACAAATAATAGTCATGCGCCCATGCTCTCTGTGCCTTAGATTCCGTCCAAAGGCATTTCTTTTGATCCGAAAATTTAAAAGAAGCACTCTCCTAGACAATCATACATGGGAGGACCCAATGCTATCGAGTGACACAGACACCCAACTGCAACTGACTGTTTGACAGGAAATTAATTAGATTATATACATGGTCAATGTATTTGTGGATGTCGTCAAGGTGGTGCTGCACAATTGGACGTGAACGGTTTTGATTCGGTACAAAAAGATGCACCCTGCAATTAATTACAAACACGAACTCACACACAATTGTCAATTTTCCAACAGCCTAATGCTATCACAAAAGCCTAAGATGATCGCAAATCATTTGTCTTTAATTGACGCCGGGGGCGAGCTAGCGTTTTGAATGAAAGAAAATGATCAACGGTGGGGTGGTTGGGAACATTTATAAGAGTACTCCGTTCATATCTGGTCATAAATTCATCAAAGCCGAAGGATCTCATGAAATTTTGATCCATCGCTTTTAATGCTGGGCCTGTGACAAATTAATATTGATACGTCAATTTTACCCCAGGACATTTTTCTTTTCCCTTATTGTTATTATCATGATTGGGGTTGCGGGGGAGAGGGGGGGGGGGTGGGGTGGGCCAGAATCGCAGTCCAGGGCGGAAATGGGGTTGGGGGTTGAAGGAGAAGAGAGAATGAAAGTGATGCAAAAAAAAAAAAAAAAAAAAAAGAGAAACAAATAGGGTCAAAAGGAATTATCAATAACCACATTGCAAATCCAAATCATGCAAAAAAAAAAAGAGGCAGCAAAGAATCTATCCAGTTGTCAAGCATCCACTCATTTTTTGTCATTTCCTTTGAGCACGAGTCAGTAAGACGCATGAATATGTAATAACAGGATTGCACATGAACACCATAACCCTGAGGTACAGAAAATAGTCGGGTTCAGTGATGCAGACAGACCCCCCCTGTCGGTCCTGGAACAACCTTTAAACTAAGATTCTTCAGTGGAAAATTTATTGTAAATCACTTTCTTGTCTCAATGTATAAACCCTGGCCAAAAACAACGACAACGTACAATTGATCACATGCACATTTCGACGACATCGTGTGGGACTGTTGGTTTCCCACATCTTTCAGGATCGGCGTGTAAAACTTTAGAGTTGTTTGAGAGCTTTGTACATATTATAGTAAATAAATTAAGAAGACAGCAAACACAATCAACATAGTTTGAAGCGCACACACACACACCCACACACACAAAACAAGAGTTCTAAAATTTTTATTATTTGGGTATTAGCCAGCTTAATTGGTCTTGCATCAGAATAACGATTACAGACAATGGTGAAGCTTTGTGCCGATCTCTTGGCAGGCTTCGGTCCAAGAGTTTCTTAACGGAGGCAACTGCTTCAACTCGAAGGCCCGATGATTTTATCTGACAAATCAATAAATGATATCATATGCACGATTTTAGTTTTAATCTTAATTGGATCCTATTAACAAAATATTAAATCCACGATTCCAAGGTTTACGATGACACATGAAAGGATCATCCAGCTTAATAACGTCAGGTTTTTGGGTTTGCGAACTTGGCCTTTGGGTTCGGCTGCCTGCGCTTATCCGCATTGTCAAAACATCTCTTGGTAGGCTAAGGCCCAACAAGTCGAAAGCTTCTCCTCAGCCACGGCCAGTCCAGCAGCAACAACCAAACGAGAGGAACAGACCGAATCCGAAACGAAAATCCAAGAGCATAGGACCCGATTACGGAACACTGGCCCCACCACCAAACTCCAATGGCTCTCCGACTCCGAGGACGAAGAAACCCCAAGTTGTCTTTGGTTGCCTTGTAACTTGTAAGAATAAAAAATGAACAAGAAAGGCCTGGCAATCTTGCTCCGGGCAAGAATGAGACCAGCCGATCCAACCAGAACCAGCTCCATATCTCTCTCCCCTCTCACCGTAAGTGTCAGTCATTCAATTGCCTATTTCTGCTTCATGAATTGGAAAGCTGATTGTGTTTCTCATTTTTCTTCTCCAGGAAAGGAAAAGAAAAAATGAAATTGTATTTTAATATGTTGGTAGTTTGTTATATCCTGTTACAGCAGAACGGGGTCAATCAAATGGTGTCTAATTCTCAAGCAGGCCATGTTTCCGGACACCCTTCAGCCCAAGGAAGCAACAACTTCAATGGCTCCACTTTTAAGGAGAGGTTGGCTACATTTCTTTTATCCTTATTCCTATGTGTGCCTTCTTATCTTCTTTTTCATTTTGAAAGTTATGTTTTTTTTTTTTTTTCTTTAATCTTTTCTCCAAGTTTAAACTTTCTAGGGAGGGAGGTATGGGTGGAAGCTGCACTGCTGGTCCTCTGGCAGGGCATTTTCCATTCGTATCTGAAACTAGCCACCATTCCTAATTTGCCTGTTTCATTAGAATAAAGGACGGGGCACCCACACTGAGGGGTCTGAAGCAGGGAGCTTTACCCTTCTTTTTACAAAGAGGTTGTTTCTGCATCTCAAACCGACCTTTTAGGTCACATTGGAGTAGCCTTACCACTATAGCAAGATTGGTCGTCTTGTTTGTTTCATTAGAATGATAATTAATAAACGCCCTTGGGCAGGGATTTTGATCTTGTCCGGGAATCAATGCATTCTGCTATATCAATGAACAAGACTGAAGTTCTGGATGCTGTACTTAATGATTTCTCAGAGGTCAGGGATTTTGGCTAATTTCTTGTCACAATATTCATTTGAAATCTAGTTGTTTCTGTCATCTGTGTTCTCATGGTCATTGTTTTATTTATGGCAGGGTTACTTTAGCCTTTCTTGTGAGAACCGTAGGAAATTGTTGCTTGTACTCGCTAAGGAGTATGATCTTAATAGGATGCAAGTACGTGAACTGATGAAACAATATCTTGGACTACAACTTCCAAGCAGTGAGATTTGTAATGACGTGTTTTACTGTCTTTCAATGACATGCTACTCTTAATCTATATTTGTTTTGCATCTATGAGCTTGAAGTTTCTAAAACTAAAAGTTTTGGGTGTTGGTTATTGAAGGCCAATCAAGTAGCCATGATGAGGAGGGCATGCTTTCTTCTTTTTATCGCATAGAGAGAAACTTGAGACAAGCTCTTAAACCATCACATGGAGTACTTTTTGATCGACTCAACACCCACCCAGGCGGGTTGAGGTTTTTGTCTTTTCTTCGAGCTGATATCTTGTCTTTTCTCAAGTAAGACTATGGTCTTTCATGCATGTCTACATTATCTATTGAATTAATTTTCTTCTTTTGAATTAATTTTCTTGTTTTGAATTGTCCCATCACCCTGTAGAAGATTTGGCAAAAATAGGTGAAGTATTACAGAACAATATCCTCTCTTTGAGAAATGGTTCTGTTGAAAAGAAAAACAAAAAAAAAAACAAAAAGAAGTGTCTCAATGCATGAGGCTTCCACTTTATGGAGTTTGGAGAGAGGTTATATGTACATAGTCTTAGCCCTGTATTACAAAGAAGCTATTCTGTGACCTGAACCTGTTGCCTACAGGTCACAGGTTCTGTGATAGAGCCATTATTCTAAATTTAGTTGTAGTAGCTGGCGTGTACTAGTAGTTAGTCATTGAATTTATATCGATTATTATATTTTTATGTGAATATGATTGAGCATACATGGCATTGGATTTCAGAATGCTCAAATTTTCTCTTTATTATATACAGGGAGGAAAATATTCCATCTCTGCGAGCATTAGACTCCTATTTGAAGGAGAAGCTTAGTACATGGCTTAGTCCTGCTGCATTGCAGCTTCACCAGATTACATGGGATGATCCTGCTTCTTTGCTGGAATTGTAGCTTATGAGGTGTGTTTTATTACACTTTGCTGCAATAATCATGGTGTTGTGTGTGGCCAATGAGTTTTCTGACAGCCATCTCCTCTGTAGGCAGTGCACCCAATCAGCAATCTTTTAGATCTCAAGAGAAGGCTGGGCATCGGACACCGTTGTTTTGGATATTTGCATCCAGCAATACCTGGTTAGAAATTATTTTAATGCTTCCAACACCACAAAAAAATAAAGAAATATTCCAACTATGTAGGCAAGACTTTCTCAGAGAAGAATGATGAAATCATCTAGCAGAAATAATGCTAATGAAACAAAATGTAAATTAATGGGTGAAATTTTTTATCTTTCTAGGTTAACTATTGGCATTGGCTCATCAAATATTAATCAAGCTGGCTCTGTTTTTCAATTATTTGTTTACTAATTATTAGATGTTATGTGGTCTTTACCATTCTTTTAGGTGAACCCCTTATTTTCATAGAAGTTGCCCTTCTAAGGAATGTGGCTCAGACAATTCAGGTTATTCCACTTACCTTTTATCCAAAAATGTGATATTGGGAATATTTCTTAATGTGTCATACACTACTGGCTCTTTAAGTGCATCATTCAACTTTTTTTTTTTTTCAACTTTGAACAGGAAGTTTTGTGGGATAATCCTCCTATACCTGAACCTGAGGCAACCTGTGCATTGTTTTATTCTATATCATCATCTCAGGTAAGATTAGTTACTGACAGTTACTCTTTGGTTTTGTCCATGCTGTATGAAACTTTTCTCTGCCTCTTTTCTGGAATCAAAACCGGGGCATGTTTGACCTCGCTACTGTGCAACATGCTCTGTCTCTCATTACCTGATGATTTAGACTATTCTTTCTAGACAAATCATATGCTCCAGCTTCTTAGCATATATTTTCCCCTCCCTCACAATCATGAATTTCCCTTTTTGTTTGTGATATGGCCTATGACAATTGCCTTTCTTCTGTTTATTTGGGCTTCTTAAGGATGAGAAATTTATGAACATGGAGGCTTTAATATTTTGATTTAGCCAGTCAATCTTTTAATATGATGCACTGCAGATATGGTGGTTGCTCCTCATAATTGTTATTTTTTCTGGACATGCAAGTTGGTGAATTCAATTATTTTCCTAACATTCAATTGCAATCTTTGTTTATCTGCTTGTACCTGACTGTCAGCTTACAGAAATTTGACAGCCTGGTTTAGCAGGGATCAACCTTGGAAAATTTCTTATTAAACGTGTGATACCCTAGTGAAAAGAGATATGCCACACATATCAGTAAGTAGTTTTCTTTCTCTTGTTATAGGTTAGTTGTATTACATTAATAAATTGTCTTTACAACTGATCAATTAATTAACACTGCTCCTGTAGTCAAAGAAGACAGGGAACAGTTTATAAGTTTCAGTGCATGCTTCTGGGCCACCTTCCTGTGTTTTCACTGACAATTTTTTGTTCTCTGCTAAGACATTTGCAACGCTAAGCCCAATCCCTGGATTTATGCAATGGCTGCTATCTAAGTTGGCCTCTCATTCAGTCCTTGCTGAAGTGGCGAATGCATCACAATCTTCAACAGGTGGATCTGGTTCTACTTTTCAGGAAAACTTACTTAAACCAGACGAAGAGGAGTTACTCGTGAGTTGTACCAAGTAAGTTTCACGTTTATTTCAGTATATCTTTGAATTTAGTGGGCTTGCGACTTGGATTGTTCCAATAAAAATATTTTTCAACTCTAAGACAAAGAGACTCTTAATAACGTTTGCATTTTTAGGAGCATTCCTGCAGGGAAAGATGGAATGGAAGTAATGCTCAATTTGTTGGCATCACCAAACTTTGAGTGGACCAAATCACCTGAATTGCTCTCAGCATTAAAACCTTGTCTAATGCGACTATGTGCTAGGTATCCTTACAAACTTTTCATCAAGATCTATAACAGAAATGGGCAAACTAGGCCTCTCAATATGCATTCATTCCCTTTGGTGTGTGAAAAAAGATTGGTCTGCATTATGAGTGACACATGGATGGTCTTATAAATTTGTTAACTTGTATTTTGAACTTCTAAAATGTTGTGTGAAGCTTTTTTGATTGTTATTGTGGGATACAGTTTGCAGATGTTGGTTTTCTATATTGCAGGTACCTTCTGCAAGAGAAAAAGAGAGGAAAGGCTTTGGATTATGTTGCAAATTTTCACTTTCAGAATGGCGCGGTATGCCTTGCAATCTTTTAAGTGCAGTAGAAACTTAATTGTTCTTAGCAATCACATTTTGAGGGGAAAACCAATGTAGTTTCTTAACACATGCTCTCTATCCCACAATGCATCTTTGCAAGGGTTGCTCTTGCAGACATATGGATCACATGTAATTTGAGTAATGATTGTAGTTTGCGGACTATGGAATTGGGACTTTTGGAAACAGCATGCTCCTCAGTTAAAAATATGTAAGAATAAATTCAGACATTTTAATGTGAAGCAGATGATAGAAAGAATGAATTGGATGGCAGACCGATCAGAGAAAGGCCTCCACCAGAGTGGAGGTATCATGGTAAATTATGTTTACAGGTATTTCTTGTGACAAAAGCAAACATCTATTTTAGTTTATTTCATAATACAACAATGAGAAAAGCTGTTTTTACATATGGCATCTGTGGATTGGATTTGAAGCCTAAATTTGATTGTCTTCATCCTGGAAGTCTGTCAAACACCGTTGAGCTGTTAAGAAGAATAGATTGTCTCATTGATTTTTCTGCCAATACTTTGAGCCGTCAAGAATAGATTGTCTCATTGACTTCTCTGCCAATACTTCATGCCTTTGTTAGACCTGCTAAAATTAAGGATGAGTAATTCTTGAAATCTATTTCATTTATTTGCAGCCAGAATATGCAATTACCATAGCAAATTGTTTTCAACCCCCAAGTAACATCCATGTATATGCTTCGTCTGCAGGGTGGAGAATATTGAAGAATATGCTCAGTTGTATTTCAGGTCCGGGCACATGCATGCTTCATCAGATGTCCAATGCTATCTTATGGTGAGATGTCTGTGAATTTGAACTTCAATGCATGGGTCAATGCATGTTTTGCCACGTCTTTGCACACACACTAACATTTTTTTTCTTTTTTATAGCTACAGAAAATTTGTTTTTTTTATTTTATATCCCACAAAAGCTTGTTCAAAGAATGCCATCTTTATTTACTGGACCTGGTTTGGCTTTGTTTTGTAGCCACAGAAGGAACAAGAAATGCAGATTAGGATGTGTGGGATACATGGGAGTGGCGATTTTTCTTTGGCACACACTTTGCCTATGGTAGTTAAGTGGCATATGTAAAGGCTTAAAACGAGTAACTGGCAGATAAGGTATGCAAACCGACAGCAAGATGCCTTATTTTCATTGGGGATTTGATGGAAAACATTGTATGCCTTGTTTCCATTTTATGTATTGTAATGTGTGTCACTTTCTTGTATAGCAGAAAAGCAATAGGTTGAAGGATCACCGAGCAATTTCTCTGGGAATAAAAGGTACTCATAAATCACATGAGAAGGTTTAAGCCATCGTCCGTTTCATGCGTCTACAAAAACAGCAAACCCTGTACATAAACAGTCTACATATATTTTTAAAATGGCGTCTTTCTAATAAATTTCACATTCACTTCACAGAGACTTCAATCCAAAACTTTGCATATGGATGTTTAAAGTCTTTACCATTAATTGGGGTGTCTCCTTAGTAGGGGTTTTTGTCAGTAGACAGTTTAGCTCTTTGTAAATAAAGGACAATCACAAAAGCTACATATTAACAACCACCTTAAGTCTTAGAACTTTCACTCTCTCCATCTTCTTTTGACCTTCAATTGGGAAAATTTTAGCCTTAGAACTCAATTTTATCAATTTCTAATTTAGTTTTAGCCGAAGCATCGATTTCAAAAGCTCTGTGGTTGCGTTCTCCTCCTTTGCTCTACAATCCCAGCCAATTGATTGGCATTTTGCCGCTTCCAAGAGGGTCCTTCGTTGATATAAAGGGGAGAGTATTAAGGTTATTTGTTTTTTCAATTTTAGGATTATATTATCTTTTACTTTTTTTTTTTTTTTCTTTTGGTTTAGTTAGGTTAGATTGGATCTTGGATTTGGACCAGTGAAATTAAGCCTAATAAACCTAAGTGAGTGATACAACGTCCAAACAATTTAATCATCTCTTTGTCTTATATCTATACTGTGCAAAAAATATTCAATTAATAAGTATCGTCAGCCTATTTAAAGAAATTTATTAATTTAAGTTTATAGTATGTTATGCTTGATATAAAAATAATTTATAAAACCTCATTCGTTGTATTTTAAAAGTGATGTAACCTTTATTGTAAAACATACAATTAAGTTTATTTTTTATATTAACACTTATTTTAATTACATCCAAATGTTTTCAATAAATGCTCTTCTATTCAATAAGGTGCTTTATTATTATTATTGTTAAATTGATATGTGTATTACATACAATAGATATATTTGTATTGTATTTAATATAAAGTTTTAAAAAATTAAATGGTTATTAAATTAAAAAATTTAAAAATTTAAAATATAATTAATATAATTAAATTAAATTTTTAATATTAATATAAAATATTTAAAATATATGTTATAATTAAAATAAATAAAATTTATATATCTTAAAATTAAAAAAAAATTAATATGATTATATTTGAGTTTGATTATCATTACTTGCTATTTAAACTATAAGGTTATTTTCACTTTCAATATTATTTGCAACATTTAAGTGATGGATAATATCAAATGAATTCACATCAATAATATATGAATCAACAAATTAATTACTTTTGTCCATATCTTGATTAATAGCATTATAGTCGAGATACAAACTCTCTTTATAAAGAGCTCTCTTAAATCCCTCATAATCAATTTCTTGTTTTTTTTAGTCCGAAATTTGTCTTTGTAATGTCTTCATAATTATTAAGATTATAAATTCTTTTTTTAAAATAGAGCTTATAAAAGTGAATATAAAAATATGAATTAATTAAATATTATAAATTATAAAAAAAAATTAAAAACATATTCATACAAATATTAATTACTTATATTTTAATTTCAAATTGTAAGTAATATAAACAAGAATGTTAAGTTTTTGATATTCTAATATATTATTTCTCTTAATATGAGTATATTTAAATAAACTTTAATTCCTTTTATATCTTGAAGGAGAAGTTTAACTAAAGATACCGATGACAATTTTTTGTAAATTAGGAATATTATGCCTAAATAATTTCTACCATTCATCTACATTCAAAAACAAATAATTATTGGAGTATTATGATATAAAAATGTATTATATAAATAAATATAAAATTAATACAACTTACCAGACTGAAGGGTTTTAGTTAAATTATGAGTAGTTTGTCTACCAAAATTTTCATCATGATTTTGATAAACCTTGATTTCTTTCATGGTAGCAACATCATCACTACAAATACATATAATTTTAAGCAAACTAAAAAGGTCACTTATGATTTTAACTTTCTCAAAAAAATTTTCCTTGAAAACAAAAGTAATGTTAAAGAAATAAGTTGTCACGTGTAGGTCTTTCATTAGATGTTTATCTCAATGTTACTTAATAACACTTATTAAAAACATATATAATTTTTCCTTTTGCTGAAATATATGCTTAATTCTCATTGCAACCTTATACGTGTCTTTATAAATATAGTTTAAAGAAGGTTTTTCATATGAATACAACTTGATAAGTGGATTAAAAACATTCACAATCACCAAGCAATTGTCTTAAAATTTATTATCTAAGATAATAACACATATGACATTTTCTTCCGCATTCTTTGCAAGTTTATAACTTGTGAAAAAATTGTTTATTGCAAAATTTTGTAAGATTTACTTGTGATCATAAATGCATTTTAAAATAATAAATGTGGTTGCAAAACATGTTGATTTGGGTGCATATTTTCTCCCTAATCATAATTTTTTCTTAACTTAACTAGAAAATATGGATGATTATAGATAAATCTTATAATGGTAGCAACACTTGATATAAGATCAATCATATGAGACATCTTACCAATATCTTTTAAGATTAGGTGTAAGCAATGAACAATACAAGGATACTAGTATATATGTTCATTCCTTTCATGAAGTAATTTTCCA
This sequence comes from Rhizophora mangle, assembly GCA_037832345.1. Taxonomy (NCBI): domain Eukaryota; kingdom Viridiplantae; phylum Streptophyta; class Magnoliopsida; order Malpighiales; family Rhizophoraceae; genus Rhizophora; species Rhizophora mangle. The sequence goes on along the minus strand of JBAPLJ010002079.1, from coordinate 521,716 downwards.
AATGTTACATAATTAGATGCATTATTTATAATAATATGAATAACATTATAAGACCTAACCTATTCTACAATATTTGAAAGTAAATTGTATAAATTTATGACATCTTTTACAATATTTGAGGCATCTATGGATCTGACAAATGAAATTCTAATAAAGCAATAAACCAAAAAATTGATTAACTTTTTATCTTTCTGATTCCTTCAACTATTAGCCATAATTATGCATTCATTTGCAATTTACTTGGTCTTATAAGTTTCAATAAGTAATTGACATTCTATTTTACAATCCCTTAATAGTTGACACATACATCATTGTATAAAGGACCTTTATACTTAGAACTAATTGCAAGACTATCATCTAATGCAAGTTGAAGGTAGAGTGAAAGAAAAGTAATGAATGGAATATAAGTACAAAAAAATCACATAATTAAAGTTATGCCAACCCTTTTCATAACTTTTTTACTAGCTAAGATACTCTTTCAACTAGGTTAAACTCTAAAAGTTGCCTTTAAAGTAAAATATGTATTAATTCTATGACTTTTTTTTTTCTTTTTATCTTGGATTAATTTTTTTTTTCTTTTGACACTTTTATTTCTACTATCTTATCTTTTTTCTCCTTTAACTCACTATCACAAGGATCATCACCAAAATTATAATCTTTAGCCTCTTTCGCTTATTTTTCTTTCTCCTTAGATGCATGTTTAAGAATGTTAAGCATTCTTACTTGAACATTATGTGAAACTCTTTTAATAGAGCTATTTAACCTTTAAGTTCATCAAAATGATGTTTCATTCTATAAATTTTCCCGTCCTTGAAAGTACTACTGCAATAAAGACAAATATAAATAGATTTAGCTTTACAATTAAATCTAAACTCAACTTTTTAGAAAAATATGCTTAAGTTAAATCATTCCTTTGATGAAGGGATTAAGTACCAAGTATGAAATTTATAAAATACTTTTCAAATGATTGAGATGGGGCATTATGGCTGTTTATTATCTACTTACTAAAATGAAAGAAAACAAGAAATCAAATAAAAGGCTAATATAAACTTTATTCATCAAACAAAGTAAGGAGTTGATTTTTCACAATTGGAAAAATCAAAGCACCAAAGTCAATCTAAAAATTTCACAATAAAACAATACATTGCACATAAATTAGTAAAAAAAATAAATAAAATAAGGATCAAATTTATATTGATTTAATGCTTTTTTTAAATGTCATCATTAAAAATAAAAACTAAAATTAGTATGATTTCTTTAATAGAAAAAGTTCGTCTTAATATGTGTTAGAAGTCTAGTAAAATATGCAAAAGATCATGCTCTTATGTTACCTTTTCTCTACAAATAGTTAAATTCGAGACTTATTTTAAAAAATACCTGGATATCCATGGTATAAAGATAAACTTAATATATTACTAGTCATATCTTTTGTTTTTGATCCTGAGGGTTATAGGGTTGCCTTTTAATTTATACTTTTATTTGCTTTTATCATCCTTATCATGTATTTTAATTCACTTGACTCTTCAAATCCAATTACTTGACTATAAGAGCTAGAGTTATCAATAACTATGATGCAACAAATTTCAATGTATTTTGATAGGATTGAATTTAACAAAAATTAACAATAATGAGGAAACAAATTAATAACAAATTTGCCAAGAGGTGCATACACACCAAAAGGCAAGTAGATTCATTCATGTTCCTACCAATAATAGAAATAGTAATGTCTAGTTTCCTATAACATCTAGCTTATAATAATGTTTTTAATTAGTAGAAAATTAAAATATAATACTATAACTTGGTTGAAAATTTCTGGTAACATTTTGATAATGAAAACAATGAAATCCAAGAAAATAAGCACTAAAATGGCAAATATGAATAAGAAAATAGAGGGGATTAAATCTATATCAGTATATGCAAAGAGATAAAACAATTTCATCTAGACTAATCTTTTATTAATCTTTAATGCACACAAATTTTGAACATTTTTAGGCAACTTGTTGGACTCCGTGGCAATCCGGCGGGTGTAGAAATTCTTATGCAGTCCATTCTACATTGGTCATGAATCCAACTCAAATTTCTTGGATCGAGCCAGTGCCATTAAAGAGACAAGTCCATGTGTTCCATTTATGGTCTGAGGATGCGGGCCGGATCATGATGGGCCTATGTCCTTGGCATACTATCAACATGCTCCTTTGTGAATGAATCTCGGACTGAGCAAGAAACGACCAAAGGCGAGAGTAGGGTCATGGTTACGGATGATATTAATAAATATGTTTATTTATTTTATAAAGAATATAATTTATTTATGATTTTATATTATAGGAATTTATCTTATTTGTTTATTTTAAATAAACTCCAAGTAAATTATATTTATATAAAAAAAAAAAAATCAAAATAAAAATTTCTGCACAAGAAAACCACCCCATCAAAAGTGGCCAATGTAAGTCAGTCTCAGCTGCTTCCTATTGGTTCCCACCCCCTCCGATGATGATCTCTATGATCCCAAGTTCCCCAACTCCTCTCTCCACAAGCTGATCATATTCTCCAACAGAAACCGACCACCAGTACTATTTCAACTCCTAGTCCTCCATGCTATTCTTCTTCTCTTCTTCTCTCCCAAAGCCGCCCATGCCAGTCGTAAACCATAATATATATTATCACATACATGAATTCTTAATTTGAGATGTAAGATTTGATTTAATTTTTAGTTATGCAAATAAATAAATTATAAAATTATCATGCTTTAAATCATCAATGTTGGTGGAAAGAAACAATACATGAGAAATCATATATTCGTGAAGACTTGTTGCTTACTTATCATTTGCATAATAGAGATTAATAAAGCTAATAGTCGATATGTCATTGTTGACGGCTTTGCATTGTTTGCTGCCGATCAACGCCTGGACTTTGAGGGGAAACGTTGCGAAGGTTATTGATTTGCATGATACCCTTAAAATCATGTTTTTGTCTCAAATTATTTTCAGATCAAACTGGAAATTCTCCCCCACTAAATGCAAGGTATGAGATATAGTGGCACCACCTTAGCCCATATTTCAACTCCAAACTTCCGTCTAGTTCTTTTCAAGTTGTCTAATTATCCCACTAATATTTTTTAATCTTACTTCTGCAGCACAGCCGGTAAGCACTCTCTTGTCTACTTCCTCAATGCTTCTACGAACTCAAGTTTATAGCATGTAAGGAGGTCTTGCTTTGAGCTTTTGTTATGGCATCTTAGCAGGGATTTCGGGCAAAGTCATTGCTGGCGTATCTATTGAAGGCGTTGGTGGCGCGTTCCTTTTGGCAATTTTTCTTTATTTTGGACTTCATCATGGGAAGAAGAAAGAGGAGAAAACGTTAATCCCAGAAGAAAGTGAAGAACATTATGCTCAATATGTACTTGGTAATTCTGCTTACATCTGCAGGAGGAGAGTGTGGTGCACTCGGAAGGCTCTTCTAATTGGCTCTTTATATCACGAGCTTTTATTGATGACTACGATATGCACTATCTCTAGCCGACCAGTAGTTGATGTTTCCTCATCATTTGGAATTTTAGGTTCTGAAAATAACTTGGAAAAATCTTCAGAAACATCGGCAGTTGCCGCATCTTCAGGGATCACAGGTATTACAGTTGATAAATCTGTGGAGTTCTCGCATGGAGAGCTTGCCAAGGCTACCAATAACTTCAGCATTGCCAACAAGATTGGCCAAGATGGCTTTGCATCGGTGTACTATGCGGAACTAAGAGGCAAGGTTAGTGGCCATGCTGTGTTCCATTTCCTCCATAGCCAAAAAGCGAGAAAGAAAATAAGGAACATTCTTATTCAGGCCTTGAGCCTTCCTCTTCACCAAACAAAAAATAAAAAAAAAATAAAAGAAAGGAACATTTTCCCTGCCAATCATGTATATGTATAAATAATTCAATCCACGATTCATCAATTGATCTTGTTCACGCCCTCGTACACTTTGAATCGTGAAATGGGTCAATTAATCTTGGCACGGTGATGTTTCCCCACAAGTAGATGTATATGCTTTTGGATCATCCTCAAACTGCATAGCTACTAGTATGGGTGCAATATCAGACCACATATTATCTTACCAGCAACTGTTAGTCACGGTCCTCGATCATGGGCTACAATTCAAAACCTCAATCAGCTACCTGTCAGAAAAGAGTGAACTTTTGAAAATTCTACTGCTTCGTTTTAGAGTACAGTATCAACCATGACAATCAAACTAATAAGCTAAATGTCTGACATTGTGGATACAATTTATATACAAAGGATATATATATATATATATATATATATTTTCGGCCCATATATGCAAAGAAATGTATGAAATCACCATAGTCCAAAGGTGTGATAAGATCAGAATTAGCCTCCTTCCTCTCATTGCATAGGGATACATAAAATAGAATATATGCTGGCAAATCTCTCGCCCTTGGATCCAAAATGACCAAACCGGGGGCGATCAAACCATAAATGCATTGGTTGAGCTAAATAACTGATGCATGGGGTCCAGTGTCATGGGCCCTTCCTTCAACGTCAAAGACGGGTGGTCTGAGGCCAACCTCCGCAAAAAGATCCTGCGCCACATCTTCCACAATTTCCCCCGTTAAACAAACTTCTTATCACGGTAAAGTCATTTTCACATTCAGTTTTTTGTCCTTAAGGGGCACTCCAACGGGGACAAAATGTAGTGAAGTTCCTGAACTAATACTATTACTTAGACCAAGAATGAGGATTTTATGTCAAATTGAGTGATTTTCGGGTTGCCTAGTCCATCCACCACTTTACCTCTTATTTTGTTGATCCAAAAAAAGAAAGAATTATTCCATGATTAGATACCTTTAACTCTCATAAACTAGAATATTCCTATATTTCAATAATTCTAATTAATTTTATATTTTGACCCTTCCCTAGCAACAAACAACCCCCATTTCCCAATTGAAATCTATAAAAGAAAAAAAAAATAAAAAAAAAGGAGAGAGAGAAAGAAAATTTATTTCTTTTTTTAGGACAGAGAAAGGAAAGAAAAAGTAAATATATATAGTCTTTTTATAATAATAATAATAATAATAATAATAATAATAGCAAGTAGGATCGCCTTACCCCTGTGATGCTAAAAAACAAAAAAAAAAACGAATTTTTAAGTACACATTTTTTTTCAATAATAGTCAATTATGTTTTTTTTTTTTGGTTGGTTAATAAAGCTAATCACCTCCAAACCAAAAAAGTCCAAAGTCTCTGACACCCACTCGCCATTTCTTTGCCGACTTCGGAAGCCGTTACTGCCCACGTGGCTAGTTGTCGACTCTGCTGTGTTTTCTCTCTTTTTTTTCTAACACAGATTCTGACGCTTTAGAGCGGGGCCCAGAGTTACAGCTGACCCCAACGGTAGATAAATTCCGACGACCTTGATAATTAACTGATCTGAGGTTGCACACGGAACACGCGGATACCGACAAGCGGTGTATTTTTTTATTTTTTATTTTTTGTTTTCTTCTTCTTCTTCTTCTTCTTCTTCTTCTTGCTCCTTTTGTTGCTAGAAGAAAAAAAAATAGTCAAGGATGAAATCCAGCTGATGTGACACGAACAGCACCACTACCTTTCCTCTATTACTATAAATAAATCTCTTTTCTGTTTTTGGTAAGTAATAATCTCTTACTGCCTATTTCTTAATTTTTTCCTCTCCATTATTATTATGAACTTATTATTATTAAAACTATTATTTTGATAGACTGAGTTTATTAGTATTGGGTATGGTGGCGTGCAACCTACTTGTCCTCAGAGAGGGTGTGGAATAATGTGGTTACTTTGATTGATAACGAAAGCAATTCAAACGGCCCCCTTTGCTCCACTTCGATATTTGCAACCCCTCTCTCTCTCTCTCTCTCTCTCTCTCTCTCTCTCTGCTTTCTCCTTATCTTCTTTCTACATTTCTTTTTTCTTCTGGTTTTCTCGATCTCTAGGTAGGCCCTCTTGGTTTTTGAGGAATAACGTAGCAGGTGGGTTAGATCGAAGGAATCGTTTGTACATAGTAAGCAAAGTTTGAAGCTTTTTTTTTTTCTTTCTTTCTTTCTTTACTTCATTTCTGGGACTTTTTTTTTTTTTTTTTGGTTTTTCCTGGTTAATTTGATGCTGTTTTTGGATTTTAAGGTTTGTGCTTTGCAAATCTAAACTTTGGGTTGCAACAAGTGTAGTTGCTCTTCTTCTTGTTGCTTGTCAGTGTTATTTTTCCATGTCAAAGAGTGTATTGAGAAAATTTCCCTCAAAAGCTCAAACTTTTGATGTAAAGTTACCTTTTCTTTTCTTTTTCGCCTCTTGATTTGTTGTTAAGGAATTACAGAATTCTGCTTGATAACTAAAATAACAAGTAAACGATCTTCTGAATCTCTCTCTGTGTTTCAAATTTTCAATGACAACTGTCAGTTTTTACCCTTGCTGGGTGAACGTGGAATCAACTTGATGGATAAATCCAGCTATCTTCTTAGCTTCCGATAGAGAAATTTCCTGCTTTTCTTTTCTCTGAAACGTCTATCTCCGTTGTGCCGAACTCATTCCTTGGGATGCAATTTTATGATCACTAATAGGTGCATTCTTATTTTTTGATAGGAGCAAGCTTCATTTTTCAATATATGAAAAATGGCAACGCTTGGAGATATTGGAGTTTCAGCTGCCATTAATCTTCTCAGTGCATTCATTTTCCTTCTTGCGTTTGCAATTTTGAGGCTTCAACCTTTCAACGATAGGGTTTACTTCTCAAAATGGTATCTTAAAGGCATAAGAAGCAGTCCATCGCACTCTGGGGCCTTTATACGTAGGTTTGTCAATTTAGACTTCAGGTCGTATCTGAGATTTTTGAATTGGATGCCAGAAGCACTGAAAATGCCAGAGCCTGAGCTTATTGAACATGCTGGGTTGGATTCTGCGGTTTACTTGCGCATTTATCTGCTAGGGTATGTGGTGGTTTGTCTATAACGTTTGCGTTTTACTTTCTTAATGCCAATCTGCTTGCTTGCTGAACAAATGTATCCTTTTATGGTGCCAATATTATATCCACTTCCAAAATCTCATTTTCTATTTTTTCTCCAAATCAGTGCTTTACTTTCTGGGTGTCATGCAGTGATACCATTATCTTGTTCTCAAGTTTATGATTTGCTTTATTGTGAATTATCTCTGTGCTTCTGAGTTTCTAAGTTCCAGAAACTAGTTGGGCCACGAAAGATGAGATGTGAGGGCTTAATATTGGCATATTTGAATACAATGAATAAGGTTTAAATCTAAGAATTTGTTTTTCCTTCTGGGTTCTCAGAATCCTTTTAGTTTTTAATTTCTGTGTGCTTTTCTTAACATTCCATGATGAAATACTAGTCTTGACAAGTATTTTTTGAATGCTTTCAAAAAATGTTGATTCTACCGGATGTTTCTAAAAATGAACCATGTATATTATTATGCATTGAGGTCCTTGTTTTCGCTTACACAGGCTTAAGATCTTTGTTCCCATTGCACTCCTTGCATGGGCTATCCTGGTACCAGTTAACTGGACAAATAGCACTCTAGAGCTAGCCAAGCTTAAAAACGTGACATCCAATGACATTGATAAGCTTTCAATCTCGAATATCCCACTTAAATCTCAAAGGTATGAAACTTTCCCTGTTAGATAACTTTTGCTGCTATATTATCTCTGTTACTTGCTGACTCATCTGTTAATGGATATTTGGCAATAAGATATGTACTCTATCTTGTTAAGATGCCTATTTTGAAACTATATAATATTTGGTGATCATTACAAACCCTTAATTGCAGATTTTGGACTCATATTGTGATGGCTTATGCCTTCACCTTTTGGACATTCTATATCTTGCTAAGGGAGTATGAGAAGGTCACTTCAATGCGCTTGCAATTTCTTGCCTCAGAGAAACGCCGTCCAGATCAGTTTACTGTGAGATAAATTTTTTTCTTCCATTATTGAGTTAATTAAATGCTTACTTTTCTGAGTCTTCAATTTGGTAATTGTTCCTTTCTGAAGAAGAAGGGCATGCTGCACAACAATTTGTCTCCTTTATAAAATTATTTTACTGCTTTGTAATTTTTCCAAAATCTAAGAGTTTTAGGTTGAGTCACAAAAACAATCATATGCATTGTAATTTTAGCAATGGTCAGAAAGCAATAGGGCACACTATAAAATTAAATGGTGCAGAAGTTCCCCAAGGTGGATAATTTTGTTATCTAAACTTTGTTATTCAAATGGATGGAAATAAAGAGAAGGATACTCTTTACAGGACAAGGGTTGGATGACTAAAATGGAGATGTGTGACTAGAGTTGAAGGGTAAAGTTCTATTAGTAATCCAGCAATGTTGTACAATAGAGAGTAGGTGTAGCATTGATGGAGTTATCTGAGGCAGTGAAGCTAGCGTTGGTTTGAATATGTCTAATATAGACCTACAAATGCCGCAATTAAGAGGAGTAACCAAATCCAGTTGGATGATGAGAGGAAAAGGAGAGAATGCCCTAAGTTGACTTGGTGATCTTTGTTTAGGAAGAATTGAGAACAATTACATTTCACACCAATCTTAGTTTATAAGAGAATGAATGCAATAATGGAATAGGATCTATGTAGCCAACCCCAATTAAGTCTTGGACTTGTAGTTGTATAAATTCTCAAAATTTACAAGTAATTTTCTGTCACTACTGTTTGGTATTGTGATACTCTTAACAAATTGTGCTATAAAATTTACCTTCACAGGTTCTTGTTAGGAATGTACCACCAGATCCAGATGAATCTGTTAGTGAACTTGTGGAACATTTTTTCTTGGTCAATCATCCAGATCACTATCTTACGCATCAGGTATATTCCCATGCCAATTATTTTTCTGAACAAATTTTAGGTGAATAGATGATGAATGTTGATTGATGATGACATGGAGTTATCTGTAGGGAAATATGAATCTGAGAATGCATAGTGGGCAAAACATTGACCAATTGTTATGCTGTCTCTTATAACAACTTTTTGACCTCTTTGTTAGGTTAAGAAAGTGTATCATTACACTTTTCTTTGCAATATTATTTCTCAAGTGGTTTCAGTAAGTCTAGAGAACCTATGACAGACATTGAACTGTCTATGTGTGATTAGTGAGGCTGTGTGATTAGTGAGGCCAAATGTTGGTATGACAAAAGCCAGTTTTTCCTTGCTTTTACTTTATGGTTGAATGCAATTTCTACTTGACATTTCTTATAAGTCATGCATTCTATAGTTGCTCTAAATTATGCATGCCACAAAATCCACTCATATGCTACAAGTTTCTAAACTTTGGCTGAAATGGGGCAATAAACTTGTAGAACTTTTTAGTATAGCGCATCTAAGTGTTCATACTTTGAATTAAACTGCAAGTAGAGATGTAGCAATTAGTACATCAATTATACATTTCTAGTTATAAATTTTATGAGCAAGAGTGTTTGGGCGAGATTTTACAATTTTTATGTCCATCATATTTTATGACATTCCTTTCTCTGATTTATGAATCTCTGAACCATGCTTGTATAGGTGGTGTGCAATGCCAACAAACTAGCCAAGTTGGTCAAGAAAAAAAAGAAGTTACAGAATTGGCTTGACTACTACCAGCTTAAGTATTCTAGAAACCTTTCACAGAGACCTGTGATGAAGGTAATCATGAATCTACATGATATACTTTTTGGGAAAGCTAAACTACTCCCCTGTTAAAATCTATCAATGATTTACCCTCTTTATGCTTTCTTTAGTAAATAATATCTTCAAACTTAACTTTTTACAAAGCTTTACTCTTTCAGACTGGTTTTCTTGGCCTTTGGGGAGAGAAAGTAGATGCAATAGTTTATCACATTTCAGAGATTGAGAAGCTATCAAAAGAGGTAAGTTCCTATATTATATTCTTACCTGAATAATTGACTATTTTTTAAAAAACTTGAATGTTCCTTATATTGGTTTCTTTTGAGCATGCACTTCTAGAATCTGCTTGTGCAGGGCAGTCATATCTTTTTATAGTCATGTCTTTTGAAATAATTATTGTGAAACATGTTGAAACACCTGCTCAGCTATATTTGCACCGGGCCCCATGAGAAAATTTTCTCTTTGTCCAGGACTTGGTCTTAAATAGAGAAGAAATTTAAATGTGCTCATGAGCATGTATGTTTATAAAGTCCCTTGTCCACTTGAGTGAAGCTATAGGAAGAAAGGCATCGCTAAATTGTACATTATTGCTACGTCATTAAGTTATTATGCAAGGTGAATCTTAAGTTCCCAAAACTAATACAGTGCTCAGAGTGTCATTTGTTGTTGAAAGAGGTGCAAAACAATAGTGATGTTTATGAAAAATGCTGATCTCATTACTGCCAGTTACATGCTTTTATTTCTTAAATTTCACGTTCAGAGTTGTCACTGTTTACGTTCTGCTTTTTCTGTCAAATCTTTGAATTACCACTGTACTTTAGTCTATGGATGGTTCCTTTGTTATTTAGATAGCAGCAGAAAGGGAAAGAGTTCTTAATGATCCAAGCTCTATCATGCCAGCGGCATTTGTTTCCTTCAAAACTCGATGGGGTGCAGCAGTTTGTGCACAAACTCAGCAGTCAAGCAATCCTACTTTGTGGTTGACAGAGTGGGCATCGGAGCCTCGTGATGTATATTGGCAAAACCTAGCCATTCCTTATGTGTCACTCTCAGTTAGGAGGTTGATAATGGGAGTAGCATTCTTCTTTCTCGCCTTCTTTTTCATGATCCCTATTGCCTTTGTACAATCTCTTGCGAGCATTGAGGGAATTGAGAAAAGAGCCCCATTTCTGAAGCCTGTAATTGAAAAGTTAGTACTTTTTCATCACAAGGCTTCTGCTTTTAGAAAGATTTCATTGTTTCAAATTGCTGACACTTCTCCCATTTTTGCTTTTTGTGTAGAAAGTTTATTAAATCAGTCATACAAGGTTTTCTACCTGGGATTGCTTTGAAGCTTTTTCTGATCTTCCTGCCAACAATTTTGATGATCATGTCGAAATTTGAAGGCTTCATATCTATATCATCTCTTGAAAGAAGATCAGCAACAAGATATTACCTTTTCAACATTGTGAATGTGTTCCTGGGGAACATAATTGCTGGAAGTGCATTTGAGCAGCTTGATTCTTTTATTAAGCAATCTGTTAATGAGTATGTCTTAGTTACTACTATTTCGTCTTCAGTGTTGTGAACTATGCTCTTTTTTATTTTCTTCGGCATATTGAACTTCTAACTTTGAGTCCAATAAGTTCCCTAAAGTTATGTATCCTGGCTTTACTTTTTACGACCTGGTTCATTTTGGGTACTGCTCTTCATTTTAGCTGAAATTTTTGAAACTTTTGCAGCAGTCATGAGTAAATGTTGAGCCCCATGTGTCTTGCACTTTTTTGTGTGCCCTGTGGTTTGATCTGTGTGATGCAATCTAACTTATGTAATGGCATATTCTATGTTTTTGTGGTTTTGATGAATGGCCTCACAGGTTTATGCATTTGTTTGTTCACTTGTATTTTTTTGTCTTGTTGCAGAGTACCAAAAACAATTGGTGTAGCTATTCCAATGAAAGCAACTTTCTTCATAACTTACATAATGGTTGATGGATGGGCTGGAATAGCTGGAGAAATCTTATTGTTGAAACCTCTAATAATTTACCACTTAAAGAATTTCTTTTTGGTGAAGACTGAAAAAGACAGAGAAGAGGCAATGGATCCAGGGAGTATTGGTTTCAACACTGGAGAACCTCAAATACAATTCTATTTTCTTTTGGGTCTTGTATATGCTACAGTGACACCCATCCTCCTTCCATTCATAATAGTTTTCTTTGGCCTCGCTTACATTGTATTTCGTCATCAGGTGGAGACTTTACCTTTGGTTACAAGATCTTAGGCATACTGTTATCTTGCATAAGTTTGGCTGCTAGTGCATGTTGCTATGTTCCACGTATACCAATTTTTCATTATTTGTGATGTCTGCTGTAGCCTTAGTTACAAGGTTATTGTTGGCATACTGATCATCCTGCTAATCTTTTTCCCTTAATTGCAGATCATTAACGTTTACAACCAAGCGTATGAAAGTGCCGCAGCATTTTGGCCTGATGTCCATGGGCGTGTTGTTATTGCATTGTTAATCTCACAGGTGATTATGGTGGGACTTTTGAGTACAAAACAAGCTGCTCAGTCTACACCATTTCTCCTCGTCCTTCCTGTACTCACAATATGGTTCTATATGTACTGCAAAGGCCGTTATGAGCCTGCATTCGTACGGCATCCTTTGCAGGTCTGTATCCCTTTTCAGTAGTTTGATGGCATAAACATACTGTTTATTCTTTCAAGATAATGCTTTAAGTGGGAGAAGCCTTTTTTTTTTCTTTGATGAACTCAAAAAAGTGATTCACCTGAAAAAAAATAAAAAATAAAAAATAAAAAACTGCATCTTGTGCTGTGAAACACTAATGTTAGATATATTTACATGAAGTTTGGCTTCATTATCTATGTGTGATTTTCCAGGAAGCAATGACGAAGGATACCTTGGAACGTGCACGGGAACCACACTTCAACTTGAAAGCCTACCTTCAGAACGCATATTTGCACCCAGTTTTCAAAGGTGATGACGATGATGAAGATGGAGATATAAGCGAAAAGCTGGAAACCGAGAGTGTGCTAGTCCCTACAAAACGACAGTCACGGAGAAACACACCAGTCCCCAGTAGGTTCAGTGGTGCATCCTCTCCATCCTTGCCAGATGCAGTCAAGGAATAAGACATTACATCTCACTGCACACTTGGGCACAGTTCATTGCTAAGGTTAAGTTAAAACTGCACAGAATAGTTTCGCTTGTACGTTAAATGAGTGTTTTATATTGTATAGAGATGGGAACATAATCGATCAGTTAATGAAGTATTCAAATTTGTAAACAATAAAACAGTTTCTGGGCTTTGCAGCAATTGTTTGAATGTTAGTTGGGAGATGGATGTAAATTAATTGCTATAACTTTAAAGGTCAATTTTTTGTTGATTTAGCATAATTGTTTTTTTTTTTCTTTCCTTTTTTCAGGTTAATTGGTTCTTATGGATTGAAATTCAAATATGAAACTTTTAATCTAAAAAATGAATATACATAGTAATATGTATAGGGAATTTGACTGTTCTCATGTTGGGGGTGAACGATATTATGATTATTTGAGTCATTTATTTTAAATTTAATGGTTGAGCTTAGTCCTCTTTTTAGAAAAAAAAATTCAAAACAATAATTATAAAATAACTATAAAATAAATATATCTATTGTAAAATAAATAAATAAATAAGATTAAAAATTTTATTAATTATAAATTATATAATAAAAATAAATTTTTATTTTTTATATTTTATGTTTTAAATTTAAAATTTAAAATTTTATAAATAAATATTTAAAATTTTTAATTATTAAAATATATTTTTAAAAAATATTAGTTTATTTCATTATTAATTAAATAAAAAATAAAATTTAAGGTTAAAAATAATTAAGATATTTTATAATATAAATAAAAGATTATTGTCAGTAATATTAAAATTAAAAATAATTCAGTTAGATATTTTTATCCTAATAAAAAAATTTACTAAAATTTATGATATTACCATTAATTAATAAGTTGGATCCAGTGATTTGTAAACTAATTGTATGGTTTATTAAAAAAAAAAAAAAAAAAAAAAGGGGGAGAATTTATTTACTATGATGAGATTCTCAGCAATGTGACCGTACAAGTTATTCTTTCAATCAAGGGGTAGGGGTGGGGGTAGGAGGAGAAGCATGGACAAAGTCAGTCTGACATTTTTTCGAACAAAACCCCAGTGTGTCAGCTTTGCTTATCGCTGGCTCTGTCCGTGTCACCACCACGTCCAGACAGTTGAAGTACAGCCGTAAAGTAGCTGCTCGTGGCGCCCCCCGATTAGGCACTGGCAGTTGGAGTTTACATACATAGGTAGATCTTCTCTGCCAATGCTTTTCTGTTCTGTCCAACCACTTCTCACTGTCCTGTCCTCTTCGTCCTTCCACAACTGCAAACACACTTCGGCTTTTGCACAACCGCCCAAAAACCAAATCCTATTTTACCGATTCTTATTTGATTAAAATAAACAAAATGTAGATTTAAAAAAATTTAGAGAAATAATAATAATAAAAAAAAAGACAAGGAAGAGCGAGAAGTGAGCATAAAAGGGTCTTGGAAGATTTGATGAAGCACTTCCGGGTTGCCATGGCGACTAGGTGGAAGGAGAGAAGAGGGAGACGAGAGATAGGTGGGGAGGGAGGAGAGGGACAAAAAAAAGAGAGAGCAATTTTTATATTTTTATATTTTTTAATTTAAAATTAAATATAAGTCATGATTTAAGTTAATAATATAATAAATTTATTGTTAAAATAATTATATAGTTATTATATTATTAATTTTTAATATTTTTAATATATTTATTAAAATATTTAAAAATTTATTATATATTAAAATTAAATATAAAATTTTTTTATTTAAAAAATTATTTTACTTATAAATTAAATAAATAAATAAATAAAATAAAATTTTTTAAATACACATTATATGTGTAAATTAAATAATTATATATATATATATTTATTTATTTATTTTTTTAACAAAAATATATTCATCAATTTTAATAATTATGAATATATTTTTATTAAAATAAAATTTTAATGTAAAATTTTTTTTTAAATAATTTAAAAAATTATTAATTAAATTTATTTTAAAAAAAAATTATTAATTTTTTAATTAATTATTTAAAAAATATGTATAATTAAAAAAATTATATTATTATTTGTGCGAAAATTTAAGGGAGTAAAAAGAATTCTCCAAACTTCGTTGACTTGAGCCGTCTATAAAGTCATGAGTGGACCCAATGGTTTATGCATCAAATGGGATCGGATTATATCCTTTTATAGTCCAGGACATACTGTGGGTCCATCCAATGCACCTTTACATTATAAAAATAAAATAAAGACATTTATTTAATTACATGAAAAAACCAAAAGCCCACTGACAACGTTAAACAAGCAAAGAAGACCGTCCCATGGTTTTATGATCAAGTTGGATGATTTCTCGCTCTCTCTTTCCCTTTTAAATCAAATGGCAGATTTCTTTTTCTCGAGAAAATCCTTTTCTTCTTTACCCAGTTCATATACTTCTGACTTCCACAAAATCCCTTTCTTGTTTTTTTATGTTTCCTGTGTTGTGTCCCTCAATTACTACTCTGACCGACCTCTGCTTTTTTCCATTATCGGAATCCTCCTTTTCTTAGTATAAACGCATAAACAAAAATCAACCCTTCTAAAGTATACCCAATAATCGGCTTCTCGACGACTGTTTCAATCTAAAAGGTCCCGTCTTTTTTATTTAAAAAAAAAGAAAATTATAATTTTTTGGGATAATGTCATTCATGATTGTACATGTTTTCAATCCTTTATTTTTTTTTCCTGTTTTTGATTTCTTTTTGTGGGGGAAACTTTTTAGAATCTGCATTGAAATGGGTTGGTGTGAATTTCTGTTTTTGTATTGGTATTGCATTGCTCTCTGTTCTCTCTCTGTTATTTGGTATTATTATTTTAATCTTTTTCGCTTTTTGGTTATTTATGGAATTTCATTGTGATGGGATTTATTTTTTAGTGGCTCCAGTATTTGGTCGTTCTTTATATATTTCTGGAGCTTGGTTAGATGCCTGCTCTCCTGATCAGTTTTGGAATTCTAAGTCTAATAGGAATGCAGATTGAAGTCCACAATGGTTTCCCCTTATATGATATTTATAGTCACTATTAGTCTTTTAGAGTTGACAAGGCTAGTTCTTTATCTGTATATTCTGGCACCTCTTGCAGGGAGAATGGCTGCCATGATTGCTAGACAGGGCCAACGGCTCAACAATGGGGATGGTCGTGATATAATGGGGGCAATGAGAGACAGCTCGGGGATTTCCGGGATGCCAACAAAGAAGAGAGTTCAGAGGAGTGCGAAAGAAAGAGTTTTCTATAAAGAAATATTGAAGGAAGAAAGGGAAGACTCGGATGATGAGTGGAAACCCCCATCGAGGGAGAAAAGTTCGGCTAAGAAAACGAAGTCGACCCCAGAAATTAAAAACGAAGTTGAATTGTGGGATGATGAGTGTTTGCCTGCAAAAAGAGCGAAAACTTCTTGTAAGAAGATGAAAATAACTCTAGAGGGCAATGAAATTCCTAAGAATAGACCAAATTGTTTGCATAGCAATGGAGTTGAATTTTCAGACGATGAGTGGTCGCCCTCGCCTAAAGCAAAAACTTTGTCTAAGACGATGACATTATCACCAGAGGGTAATAGAACCCGGAAGAATAGACTGGATCGCTTGCATAAGAAAAGTAGGTTTGTAGATATATATTCAGATGATGATTCAGAAGACGGTGAATTGGAAGAAGTGTGTCTAATGAAAATGAAAGAGCGCAAAGGAGCTAGAAACTTAGACGGTAAGGCAAATCAAACAAGTCCACGGGGTGGAAAAGAAAAAGACACGGATTCTGCGGGTGGAGCTTTGAATGGTCGTGTAAACCTTAGCTTAAAGACAGGCAAAGAGGAAGAAATAGAATCTGTAAGTGGGAACTTGGATTGTGTGGTTTGTCAAAGAAGGTCAAAGAGCTTAAGAGAGAAAGATACGGATTCGACTACCGCTTCATTTTGTACTTCATGTTCATCATCTTCATTATATTCTAGCTCATCAAATTCTACTTTGAAAAGGGACGAAAACAGCAATGGCAGCTGTGGATCGCAAACTCTGAAGGTATATATCATTTTAATTGTTTTTTTTTTTCCTCAATAACAATAGCCTATTGCCTCAATGAAAGTGAGAAGCTTCTTCTTCCCAAATTTATGAAGTGAAGGATTTTAGTTTTTCTTCACTGAATCAGGCCAAAGGTGACCTGCTGTTGAAGTGTCATCAGTGCATGAAAAACGGAAGGAGGATTGTTGTTCCTTGCCAGAACTGTAAAAGCAAAATGTATTGCATCCAGTGTATCAAGAAGTGGTAATTTTCTACCTAATATACTCTATACCGTCAACCTTTGTTGTTTATTTATAACTTGGTGGCTTCTTCATGTCAAAATTTTCACATTTGCCTAGGTATCCTGAGATGACGGAACAAGAAGTTGCAGAACTATGTCCATTCTGTTGTAAAAATTGCAATTGCAATGTCTGTCTTCACATGGGTGGATTAATTAAGGTTTGTATTTATCTATTTCTCTGCTTTGGTTGTCAGCATTTTTACAGAGAAGTAAAGGATGCACTTAAGTAGTTACCCCAGTTGTTTAATCTGCATGGTGCTCTACCATGCATAGTAATATCCAAAATAAATAAAAGCTTGGTTTTGGCATTGCAATCTGAACAAAGTTAACCCTCCTTGATAGGTTGTTTGTTACACAAGAACCCTTTTTGTCTCCTTCATGGTTGTTCACTTGCTACTTGTGTTTTTTAGCACTCCTTCCTTGGCCTGACCATGTAAAATTTTCTTTAGTTTCCACGTTTAAAGATTCCAGACTTTTAACTAGATTACAACCTGCCCTGGATAAGTGGATGTTCTGCATAGATTGGACAAGGTTACAGAACCAATTAGCCCCACTGTCATCCAGAGTTTTAAACTCTTTTGTTAGCAGCTTTCTGATTTTAAAGGATAATTTTTCACCAAAATAAAATTGGAGGCTCTGTGATGGAGGAACAAGAAGAAGATTCCTGGTCCTACATCACCCTGTACTACAATAGCTTTAAAAATTTTCTTATAATTGTGGTTTTTCTGACATTCAGATATCAAATAAGGATATTAAGAATAGTGAAAAGTTTCATCATCTGCACTATTTGATTAAGTCACTGCTTCCCATTCTTTGGCAAATCTATGAAGAACAAACTCAAGAGATGCTGATTGAGGCCAACATTCAAGGTACTGTTTGTTTTTGCTCATTCAAGTTATTTTGTTTAAGTTTGGTGCCACTTTGACATGGCCATCATTTGTGTGGAAACCAGAATCCCAACTTGAGGTAGCAGAGAATTTTTGTAATAATGATGAGCGTGTCTATTGGTAAGTATCTGAGTATCTACTGAAAAAGTCAAAAGTACATGTTGAACATGAAGCTCAGTTACTGCCTTTTGTGGATGTTGTGCAGCAACTACTGTGCCACTTCAATAATGGACTTCCATCGCAGCTGCCCGAAGTGTCATTATGAACTGTGCCTGCATTGTTGTCAAGAAATGCGCAAGGGGAGCCTCCCTAGTCATGCTGAAGTGAAACTTCAGTATCAAGATAGAGGATCCAATTATATGCATGGGGGAGAGCCACTACTCTCTGATCCCAAGGTTACCAAAGACAATGATGAACCATTGGTTGTGCAATGGAATGCCAATGATGATGGGAGCATTTCTTGTGCTCCAAAAGAGTTGGATGGCTGTGGTGATTGTGTTTTGGAGCTAAAGCGTATCCTTCCAATGGGATGGATTTTGAAATTGATACACAAGGCAGAAAATTTGCTGTCTACTTATGAACCTGCTCAGAAAATTTTTGCATGCAAATGTACTACAACAGGTAGGGAGATGTTACGGAGGGCAGCTCTTAGAGAAGGATCTCATGACAACTACTTGTATTGTCCTGCCTTAAAGGACACTCTAGATGATGAACTTTTTCACTTTCAAAAACACTGGATTAATGGTGAACCGGTTATTGTTCGTGATGTTCTTGAATCGACAACTCATTTGAGCTGGGAGCCAATGGTGATGTGGCGTGCATTGTGCAAAAACGTGGATTCAGAAATCAGCTCTAAGATGTCTGAAGTGAAAGCTATCGATTGCCTGGCTTGTTGTGAGGTTAATGTCACTATCATTCCTGTTATGTATTTTTTAGCCAACACTAAGCAGTCCAAACTAACTTATGATTAAAACAGAAAAATGATCTATTTTCTTTAGAAAATAGTTTTCACTAAACATCATACTTTCTCAATTGTGTTGTAATAACACTGTTCATGATCTGGTCTGCTGTTGCTTAAAATAACACTGGTTTTATGGAATGTTCAGGTGGAAATTAATACCCGTCAGTTTTTCAGAGGCTATTCTGAAGGGAGAACATATGGGAACTTTTGGCCTGAAATGCTGAAGCTGAAAGACTGGCCCCCATCTGATAGATTTGAAGATCTTTTACCCCGACATTGTGATGAGTTTATTACTGGATTGCCATTTCAAGAATACAGCGACCCAAAGGCTGGAATTCTTAACATTGCTGTGAAGTTTCCACCAAGTCTCTTGAAACCAGACTTAGGTCCAAAAACTTACATTGCTTATGGCACCAGAGAAGAGCTTGGAAGAGGGGATTCTACGACAAAGCTCCATTGTGATGTGTCTGATGCAGTGAACATTTTGATGCATGCTGTAGATGTAGGATTAAGTGAAGAACAGCGCTTTGCCATTGGACAGCTGAAGAGGGAACATAAGGCACAGGACCAAAGAGAACGTCTGCTGCAAGATATGTTAGATAATCATCCTGCTGAACCCGACAAAATAATTCAAGGACTACATGGTGCTGGAGATGATATAATAGAGGAAGAAACAACAGAGGGCACAGGATGTGCTTTATGGGATATTTTCAGGAGGGAGGATGTTCCCAAATTAGAGGCATATCTTAGAAAGCACTCCAAAAAGTTCAGGCACATTTACTGTTCTTCAGTAGAATGGGTATTTTGCCAATCCATTACTCTTTTCTTTTTCTTAAAAAAAAAAATCTTAAGCCTTGTCATTTTTTGATTGAATGGCTAAACTTGGTTGAGTAGGTCACCCACCAATCCATGACCAATGCTTTTATTTAACAGTGAAGCATAAAAAGAAGTTGAAGGAAGAATTTGGTTAGTATTATGACTGTGCTCATATGTTTCCCTGTTCATTCATTATCTAAATGCTGATTACTCCACAGCTCTTAGTTAAACATTTGTATTGTTACACTGCTAGGAGTAGAACCTTGGACATTTGAACAAAGAGTCGGAGAGGCTGTCTTTATCCCTGCTGGATGCCCACACCAAGTCAGAAATCTGATGGTAATTTTCAACTTTTTTCCTCCATTAATTTCTTTTATATTGTCTTTGTTTAATCTTTTTAACAAACAAGGAATCATTGTCAGAAGTGCTTAAAATGGTTTATTTTTTGTCCAAGCAGTCATGCACAAAAGTAGCTGTTGATTTTGTCTCCCCTGAAAACATAAGCGAGTGCCTTCGGTTAACGGAAGAGTTCCGGCAACTTCCTCGAGGTCATAGAGCTAGAGAAGATAAACTTGAGGTAACCTCATCCCTGCCATGTTTTACTTTCTCATGTCATCGCTGCCATTTGCTTAATTTGTGCCTGCTCAATGAACAGATAAAGAAAATGGTAATCTATGCGGTTGACCAAGTCATCAAAGACATACAAGATCTGAAATCTTCAGATGCTGCTGCTACCAACAGCTGGAGAATGTAGCTGCCACCGGCATTTTGTTAGCAAGGCTGCTACCAAAAATGCAAATTTTGACAGCAGCATCCGATGGGGCAGTCATGATAATTGGATAAAACCTAACCATTGGCTGGTGGCTACATTTTTCCTTTGTTTTTTTTTTTTGACAAAGAAGCTGCCAAAGCCATTACAGAACAACATTAGGATAAAGCATCTTGCTTGTGTACCTAGAAAACACAAAAGAAATCTCCTAGTTATGTTTTCAAACATTTTTTCATTTTTCAATTGCAAGTGACCCACCATAAAGAGTTTGGTTTGGTCCACAAATTCTTTCATTCTTTTTTTTTTTTTTTTTTTTTTTTTTTTTTTATCTAAGTTAAATTTGGAGTATAGGCTTGAGTTTTAGAAACAAGTCAAATTGTAAAAATAAGAATAAAATTTCATGCATGACCATTTCCTAAACTCCTGATTGGGTAGGAACTCGAACCGTGAAACAAATAATTCAGTACCTGTTTGTTATAAATGGCATCATCTCATAATGGGGTAATGGTCCAAACTCCTTCCCTCTCTTCCCAAAACTATTACTTGGGAAAATTGCATAATACAACTTCGGCATCCTCCGCTCCTCTTTCAAAATCTTCATGTGATTCCCGTTTTTGTCCTCTGAAGACTTCAGCAAGAAGCTCAATACTTAGATATGTGCTCCGCTTTTCACAAACGTATCTATCAATGAACAAGTTAATCCAATCGTATTTGTCATTGAGAAACATGTCTCCAAATCAATCTTGTCAAACATGTATGTTACCCCATACAAAATCCTTTGAATCCATCATATGGCACATTTTGCCACAAATTATATCATAAAAATATATATATATTGGACTTTAACGAAATTTAAGGTTATCAATGTAATGTACACATAACAAATTTGAATACAAAAAAAAAAAAAAAAAAAAAAAATAGACCATGTATGTTTAACACCTTTTTAATTTTTTTTTAGTATTAAAATCTCCTATATTAAAACACTTTATGAAATGTTTATCCGAAATCATTAATTTAAATGATAAGTTACGCTATGTGCATTAATGTATATTTGATAGGTTTGAATGTGGAAATAAACAGTTTACATTTAACATCTTTTTAGATTATATAGCGTTAGAATCTTATGCATTAAAATACTTTTTTTTTTTTTTTTTTTGCAATATGTTATTAAGAAAATTTATCATTTTAAGAGTAATGTTGCTTCTCTCTGTTAAAACCTGTGAGATCTAAGAATAATGTTATTAGCTTTGCCGAGAGGGCCTTACCTCATCTTTTATTCTACAAAGGGTGAGTGAGATCCACAAGCCGAAAACTAAAGCTCCCCTTTTATGCTACAAACCCAACGCACAAAGAAGTGCTGGGGTTTCAATGTGCATAGCGGCATGAAATGACAGCAAGATTTAGTTCAACTTCAACCCTGATGGATTCACGGGGGTTTTGCAGAGCCTAGCATTACGAGAATGCTCAGGCTTGCTTGCTTCTCCGCCCCCCCCCCCCCCCCCCCCCCTTGTCCCCCCACACTTTTTTTTTTTCTTCATTATCATTCATCGCCATTAGCTTCATTTTCTTTTTTTTTTTTTTTTTTTTAAAAAAAATTCTTTTAATTTCTCCAAATTGATCAAAACTTGTGGGATGGATACAATTAAACAATAATATTTATCGGGGCTTACACAATTAGTTCATATGTTCGTCTACCTCTCAGGCATCTACAAAAAGCTCCATAAGAAAATTATTGTGGAATTAATGGCATTTCAGTGGGTCGGCTACAACGATTGGTGCTGAATTACGGCGGCTATTTGCATTATTGCTCCACGGACGGCGCAAAGACTGGGGGAAAAGGTGATTGAGAACATGATCTTTATCGTCCGATGCCAACATTTTTTGAAATGCTATTGGGAGTGTCAGTTGTAACACACTTCAAGAGAAGACAACTATACTCAACTCAGTTGCCTAGGCACTCTTGTAAGTGGACATAGCTGATATTTCCGCCACCGTTTCATAATTAAGTTGAGTTTAATAAATAAATTAAGGTGCTGGTTAATTTTATTTTTGAAAACTCCTTTTTAAAAAGCAAGATTATTGGATAAGTAGATAAAAATAAAATATAATAATAATAATAATAATAATATTGGTCTTATTTTAATACAAATTAATAAATTTTATAATTTTTTTTACATTAAATTTACTCTTTTAATATAAAATAATTATTTAAATACATTTTAATATTATTTAAATTTATTTTTATATAATTTAAATAATATTTTTAATTTTTTTTTAAAAATAAAATAAGTTAAATTTTAAAAAAATTAAATTGAATAATTATATTAATAAATTTAAAATTTAAAATTTAAAATTTTTTGCATAATTTAAATAATAAATTATTTTAAATTTACAAAAATTTTAAAAAATATTAAATTTAAATAAAATATAATTGATTTAAATAAATATTTTAAATTTTTTAAAATATTATTTAAATTAATTTTAAAAATTATTTATATAATTTAAATAATAAAATTTTTAAAATTTTAAAATAAAAAATTATATGTATAAATAAAAAATATTTATTTAAATATTTTTAAATAATTTAAATAATAAATTATTTAATTTAAAAAAATAAAAAAATATAATTAAATAAAAAATTTAGTTTATATAATTATTTTTTAGAGGCAAATTAGAAATAGTCATGAATTAAAAGTAAGGTTAGACCATTCATTCATTGTCTATTTCTTCTTTCATTGTCTATTTCTTCTTTTTACCGTTTTCAGACACATCACCAGCCTCCCTCCTTTCCATGTACTCTCTCCAACTTTTAATTATCTTGTCTTTTTTTTTTTTTTTTTTTTTTTTTTTTCTAATTTTTGTATTTTTTTTATTTCTTGTTCTGAAAGGTAGAAAGCTTAGAAAGGGGGAAGAGTTTTGGACTTTGGAGTCGTTTTGAGATTTGGATTTGTGAGTGATTTGACAGTGTTTGTCAGTCATTTCCCTCCCGATTGACAGTAAAAGGGATCGTGTCTCTTTGTTTTTTTTTGGCAGGAAAGATCATCATCGTCATCATCATGGCCAAGAGAGCCCCACCGCTGGTAGCAGCTCGCCGCCGCGCCGTCTGGTTGGGCTGGAAGCTCCCGATCCTCGTCTCCTTCGCCTTCTGCATGCTCGCCCTCCTCAGACTGCACTCCCACTACAATCTCTCCTCCTCGCCGCTCGACTCTTTGGCCGGCACGAGACTCCAAGTTTTAATTCCTCGTGACGCCTTCGCCGGCCCTCCCAAAATCGCATTCCTTTTTCTCGTCCGCCTTGACCTGCCCCTCGATTTCCTCTGGGGCAGCTTCTTCAAGGTGCTGCTCTTTTTTTTGTTTTTTTTTGTTCTTGCTCTCTCTCTCTCTATTTTCTGTCTTGCTTTTGGAAATTTCCGTCACTTTCTGGGGAAAATAAAATTGAAGGGGACTTGGAATTTTGCAGAATGCCGACATGCAAAAATTTTCCATATTTGTTCACTCGAAACCGGGGTTTGAGTTGGACGAGTCAACGACAAGGTCGCATTTCTTTTACGACAGGCAATTAAAGAACAGCATACAGGTATGATTATTCTATTCTATGTTTTTTTAAAAAAAAAAAAAAATAATTTTTTTTGACGACTGGGTCAGTAGAACGATATTTCAATTCTGGTTGCTTTTGTTATGAAATTGCCCATGTGCCAAGTTTATTTATTTTTTATTTTAAAATAATATCTGGTTTGTTTCGTTGTAACATTGCCCATATTCAAAGGGTCATTGGTTTTTTTTCTTTTTCTAATCTTCCTTTTTATATCTTCTTGTTCTTTTATTCATTTTTTTTTTTTTTAAATGTGATGGTTTAATTTAGTTGAAGCTTTCTCTCTATATCTATCTATCCATCTATCTATCTATCTGTCTAACATTTTTCGCAGAGAATTGAATTGATGGGTAAAATATGGTGTGGATATTATGCAGGTGGAATGGGGTAAAGCAAGTATGATTGAAGCAGAGAGGTTGCTACTTGCTGCTGCCTTAGAGGATGCTGCAAATCAAAGATTTGTACTCCTCTCTGACAGGTAGGTTTCCTAGGATCTTTTGTTGGGTTTTTTCTTCTTGTTTTGTTTTTTTCCTTGATGGATTGGGAATCTTCATGGGGATAATTCAATGGAAATAGTTGATTTCTAATTCGTCTCTATTGCAGTTGTGTGCCTTTGTACAATTTTAGTTACATATACAGCTACTTGATGGCTTCACCAAGGAGTTTTGTGGACAGGTAGATGGAGGGCTTTCATTTTTGAGGTGCACAGTATGGTTTATATTAGCATTGGCCCTTTCATTATTTGGAGAATATTCAATACCCAAAATCGATGCATTTTCTTGATTTGCAGCTTTCTTGATGGAAAAGAAGGCCGCTACCATCCAAAGATGTCACCTGTTATATCTAAGGACAAATGGCGGAAAGGATCCCAGGTGCTACTAGATTTTATTATGCATGAAATTCGGATCACCCACAGAAACACAATAGAGAATTTTTAGAGGCAACTGTTTGAAGTCTAACTTGTTTATTGAGAGAAGAAACTCAATTTAACACTGGAAGAAGAGAGGTTATACGTTCAGGGCTTTCTTGGAAATTGAATGGAGTGGCTGGCATTGTGTGAGTCAGACATCAACTAGTGATCCAGAATTCACTGATACATTCTCAGTAATGTTGAAGCATGGATATCTATTTGGCTTCAGATTTTGAATTTAATTGCTGTTCTCCTGCTAGAACAATATCCATAGGAATTCTATCTAAAGCTGACCATAGTTTTACAAATAGCTACTGGCATGTGGCCATAATTTACTTTCCTGGTTGCTGTTGCAATCTCTTTTTCACTTGCGTGATAGACTTTTGGCATTCAGCAGCAAACATATTTCTCCTTTTGTTATTCATGTTACTACTGGTTATGCCATTAACATATCAGACTCAGACTTTGTTACTTGCCCATTTAATCTGTTTAGTGATGTGAAATTTGATTTTTGTAATCTCAGTGGATTTCTTTAATACGAAGCCATGCAGAAGTGATCATAGATGATGAGGTCATATTCTCCGTCTTTGAGAAACTTTGCAAGGTAATTAGTCAAGCTATTGCAACTAGAGCCGAAATCCTTGTTTAAAATATTAGTAGCATCTGTTTTCAAGTGGGCTTTCCAGCAGCGAGTCTTGGTACTGTTTTTGGGTTGTTTTTAAGTTGGGGGTGGAAAGAGCAGGGTGTTTCCCATGAGGAGGCCTTTTGTTTCTGTGAGGAGTCTCATTCTGTTGGATGTAATTTAGCTGGTGCCTCTCTACTACATTAGGTCCATATGATGGAACCACAATAGAAAGTTTGTAGTCTAAAGTTTTCTCTATCATGTGATGACTTAATCATCTTTATGAGTGTAGCGACGCCCACCTGTTGATGCCAGCAAGGGGAGGCTGAATATTGTAAGTAATCTTATGTTCAACAACAAATATTACTTTAAGATCTTAGTTTATGCCATCTGTTGGTAGTTCTCGGGGGTTTGAAATTGTGTTGAAGTCCCTCCAGTTTAGCTAGACATGATTATTAATCTGGCTATCAGATGCCAAGTGCTTTCCTTTGTACTCACCTTCCTTAAGACTATCATAGTTGCTTGTATGAATTAAAGCAATAACACAAGTAGGAGCAAAAAGATGTCCACACTGTTTTGTAGTTCTTTAATGTGTGGCAAGTAGTGAAGTATGGAACTTATTGTTAGGCTTTCGGTATTGTGGAAGAGGATCATAGTTTGTTGTATTACAATGATTGGTTTTCTTTTCGAGGAATTTTATATTTGTCTGTGATACCATACAGAAACTTCAGAAGCAGCATAACTGTATTCCTGATGAGCACTATGTTCAGACATTGCTTTCAGTGAGTAATAGTCTGGTTCTTCGCTATTCTTCTTTGGTTCTTCGAGAACATATTCCTAACTGGAACTCATCTTTTTCTTGAATGTTCCCCTTTTAGATGCGTGGACTGGAAAGTGAAGTTGAAAGGAGAACATTGACCTATACTGAATGGAACCTATCTGTAACAAAAATGGAAAACAAAGGTTGGCATCCCATCACATTCTCCTATGCAGATGCAAGCACTAAGAAGATCAAGCAAATAAAGGTTACTGCACTGCTTCATTTCTTCTCTTAGCTGCATGAAGTCGAACAGGCATGATGTGCTTAGATTCTGTTCCTCTTGTGAGAATTTGACAGAATTTAAACCCTTTTGTTGGTTCATCCGTGGTCTTTGAGTGCTCTATTTGGTGTGCATGTGAAGGTTGTTACATCACAAAAGAGCCTCTAGTGTTTGGACTTTTGTTGGAAATTGTTCCTGTTCTTCATTATTGTGGAAAAAAATTCCACTTGTGGCACTTGCCTTTTATGTACTTTTTCAGCTGCTAGACATGGATTGCCATAGGTTTCAGCTTTCTAATCTACCAACTGATCAAGTCTTCTGCTGCCCAATTCCACAGGAGATCAACCATGTGTACTATGAGACCGAGTATCGGACAGAGTGGTGTCGTGCTAATTCCACTTCTGTCCCCTGCTTTTTGTTTGCAAGGAAGTTCTCCCGAGGAGCTGCCATGGGCCTTTTAAGTAAGGGCGTTGTGGGTCCCTTCGATGCCTCTGCATTATTAGCCACACCCCCCTGATGTCCAAAAAGTGACATGTAATGGCTCAGCACTCACAACGGCCAGGTGACCCAAGTTAATTCGAGCAGCAAGTGAAGCACGCATGGACATACCTTGCACAACTACATAAGAAGATCAGAGACAGATACAAAGACGTAAAATATAGTGCCCACAGTAGTAGCAACGCTCAAATCTTGATTAAGAGAGTCGAAGATCATTAACATCATAGGGCTCCCCATTCTTCTAAATGTAAGCTATAGTTCTTCCCCATTTCAAATTGTCCGAATGAGTAAACAACTAGTAGTCTTAGTCCATAACAAGCCGTGAATATATTCTTGTTCCATGTTCAAGATGATATGAACATTCTTTTGGTGGTCCTATCAATATTGGGAGCTATATAACCCCTTGTCTCGGTGGCACTGGCAAGCATATTCACTCTCTGTCAGCCCAAGCGTGATAGTTTTTCATTTGATACTGATGCATGTGGAGGATGAGCTTGAGCTTGAGTTTTCAATAATAATATATTCTCGCATATAAGCTAGATATGTGGTCGGCGGTATACGGAATGGGGAAGCAATCGCGGGGTTACCAAACTCTTTGAAGTCTCTTTACAGGGCGTATAGGTGTATGAATTGATCCTAGCCTCTCTTTTGGCTCTGGTAAATCCGCTGGATGACGATAGCGTAAGGAATGTAAAAGGGAAGACGTGAAGGAATTGCTGGTCAGCAGCGGATGGGCTCGGTACGAGATCTCTAGAAATTATCTTTAGTCGCTGCCCAACAAGCCCCTGCCCATCAGAGTATAGGGAAACATTCCACGCCTCATTGGTCACCAAGATTTTGTTTTTGTGGAGGTGGGAGCTCCAGTACGGTTTCAAAGGCACCCCTCCACTTCGATGTCAGGTGGGGGTTGTACAATCTGCTTACAGTAGAATGCAATGTCCGTAACATCACGGCCATCCTGCTGCCACAATCAGTTGCGGATCCTCGAAATACTTCCATTCTGAAGACTTGGGGTGTTGGGTTTCCCTATTCGTTCGTTATCCTTTTTATTTTTTATGTTTTATAAGATAACAATAAAGTCGCTTGATTGCAATATATACTTGAAATCGAGCAATTGCGAAGTTTATCGGTATCTTTACTTATTAAGCCTTTAAGGCTATCAAACTCACTTTTGCAATCAACGAGTCAATGCTTTCATTTTAGTTGGCAATGAAACGATTGTCAATTGTTAATATCATCCTACGGCAAGAAAGAAAAAAAAAATGAAAACAATTTTATATGAAAAATTACTGCATTAATTGCTGGGTCACAAAGTCAAAAATAAAAATAAAATTTCCCTAGTAAGTATACATGGTGGAAGAGAAAATTTTATACGCTGGCTACAGGTATAAGCTGAAACTAAACGATAACTAGAATTCTGGGATTGTTGGACAGCATTTCGTTGGAAACTCAAATTCAGTGCAGGGCAGCCCAACTCTGGCCAAAAGTTTTGATTTCCACGGTGATGAATGGTCAAAAGTCAAAAAAAACACAAGAGACGTGAATTTATTTCTGAAGAAATTCCTTCAAAAGAATTGTTGTTCATGTATATGATGTGGTCATCGAAGGGAAAGTGCATCCGTAACTGAATCGAAATTAGAAGTCCAACAGTATCTCATCTTTACATCTATGGGCTTTAAACTGCTATGGAAAGGTTTTCCATTTTTTTTTTTTCCTGAACTGACATTAGAGTTTGATCGAAGACTCAACAATGGAGCACACTCACACGCATCCATCTTTGGAAGCGTTTTTATCAAGATTTGGTATTGGAGGTGCTTTTAGGGATTCAAGTGGACATTTTTCTCTGTATTCTCTCTTGCTCAGTTGAAGAAGCAGAATCAAACCATGCTGAGTTATAGACCATCTTACAAGCCATAGAACTGATAGTTTCTAAGAATCGACAAATCATTTTGGAATCTGATTCCAATATTGCATTGACCTGGTTGAAACAGAAGGTGCAATGCCCTTGGAAGTTGAGAGGAGACTTTTCCGGAGCTTCTGAGTTCCTCCTTTGTATTAGCATAGTTGGTGTTCCAAGCACATTAGCAAGAACTCTAATTTTGATGGGGATAATTTAGCGAAATAAATAACTACTAAACAGTCTAATCTCATTGTTTGATTTTAGTTTCTCGTTTCGTTTCAGTAATTTCTCCGTAGTTTGTTGACTAATATTATTTTTAATAAAACTTGACTTGACTTATTAAATAAAAAATAAAAAAAAAAAAAAAAAAGGGATGTAAATTTTATTGTAAGATGCAGTTTGGAGGAAATCCATGACGAAGGCAACGATTACGTAACGAGGCCCCATGTATTTGAAAGTCAAACCACGAAGCAGATACATACTGTGCAATGAGAGTGCTCCTGTAACGGTATTGCACTGTTGAAGCCCTGACTACAGCCGTTCTATTTCCTTTTAATTTCAAACTATTAAGGGCCTTCCTGTTCATAATTAGGTAACTACCATTTTGCTTTGGTTTGCTAGGAACTAGGGTAAGTTTAGGCAACTATACTACTATTTTTTTTGAATTGCTTGTCCATATCCTGAAAGGGAAAAGATTATTGTAATTAAGTCCCATTAAATAAAAAAAGGAAAAAGTGCAATGCGTGTACTTGTGGTCTCGCAGATTGCACCAAAGTAGTGGAACAAGACATGACCTGATCCGACCTAACTCGGCTTACTTGAATTTCGGGAGACCATCGAATTAGACTTCTATCATACCATAGAATGGCAGCAAGCGTATGTATTTGTCAACTTGTTCTGTTCTATAAATACCCCCTCACAATCCTCCGCTCTTTCTCCATATCCAAAAGCATTCCTACTTTCTCTAGCATATTGAATTTGATCACACAAAAGTGCAACGACCCAT
This sequence comes from Rhizophora mangle, assembly GCA_037832345.1. Classification (NCBI taxonomy): domain Eukaryota; kingdom Viridiplantae; phylum Streptophyta; class Magnoliopsida; order Malpighiales; family Rhizophoraceae; genus Rhizophora; species Rhizophora mangle. The sequence goes on along the minus strand of JBAPLJ010002079.1, from coordinate 491,631 downwards.
GAAGCTTCTCAAGATTTTCTTCTTAATAGCCATGCTTCTGGCTCTAGCCAATACCGCACCATGCGCTACACCATTTGGTCTTGACAACAACGACACTGATGATTGGCCTCATAAAAGCCAAGAAACAACTTCTTTGCCAGGGACAAGTCGGTTTCTAGCTCAAAGGCTGACCCATCACGCCATGAGATGTAACAAATTCCCGAGGGTCTGTCGCGCCAGGGGCAGCCCCGGGCCCGATTGCTGCAAGAACAGATGTGTGAACGTGATGACAGACAATCTAAACTGTTGGAGGTGTGGCCACAAGTGCGAGTACCCCAAAATTTGCTGCAAGGGGAAGTGCGTGAACCCCAGGTCCAACAAGAACCATTGTGGGGCTTGCAACAACAAGTGCAAGAAGGGCACTGCATGTGTGTTTGGGATGTGCAATTATGCATAGATGTTTACACTGATTTAATGTTCAAATTGGATTTATTTATATTGAGTTCGAGGTACAGGGTAGCCATGCATTTAGAATATGTGTGTCCAATAAGAGAAGCTGCATTAGGTCTGCCTCTCACATAGACATATAGATATATATGGTGTCATTAATGTGTTCTTTACATTTGTGTATCCTATAATTTCATTCATTATGCTGATATTCTGGAGTGTCTTCTATATATTCTTGAACAATTTATTATCAAATATATATATATATATATATCTATATATATATATATATATAAAGTAATTCATATAATCTCAATTAGAGGTGGATCGTGCCCTTTGTCAGGCCATCTAATTGTACATTAATTTATTGGTTTAACTGATTTATTTGCATTGAGTTGGCACAGGGACACCCACATAGTGCGGTGAATTTGTGTGCCCAATAAAGGAGAGCCGCTTGAAAGTTCCAATATACATTTGTGTGACATTAATTAACTTGTTCTATACATTTGTTTGAACGTAAGAGAGAGTTTCACTGCTCATGACCTTCTTTAGGTTGATAATTTTCTAAGTGTAATGGAGTGTTGTTCTATACATTTGTGCTTGAACAATGAATATATATGTTAAAATACTTTCATGCTGTAAAACGTATTGTGTTTCTGTATTTACCGATATGCGCAATTTTTTTTTTTTTTTTTTTTTTTTTAACGCAGTTGTGGAGTAACTTTTGTTTTTCTATTATTTTTTTTTTTTGTATAAAATAATAATAATAATAATAATAATAAACAAATAAATAAGAGGAAGCCCATTTATTCTATGCATTTAAGGTCTTGGGCCTTTTGGCCCATACCTATGGAATTCTTAACCCATGTTGTCTACAAAAGTCACTTACCATATGGAAAATACTTTCTTCGGCCCCACCAACTGATTGTTGGATTTTCTTTTTTTTTTTTTTTCTCCCCTTCTTTGACAATCTGCATTAACCCCAATTAAATAAATAAAAACATTTTTCTTCGATATGTAATCTTTGTTCAAGCCTAAAGGCAAATGGCCACTGCATATTCCCTCCCTCTAGTAGTACTAAACGTTCCTATTTACGAAATTTAAAATAGTGATGAGGCATTTTCTATAAAATTTAAAGTATTTGCAAGAATATTCTTCTAATTAATTAATTAATTAATTAATGTACTTTTTTCAACCCTAGTTGAATGCGTCAACTCACATCTAATATGCATCCATGATTGTAAGCCGGGGAAGCGTGGCCTTGTCCACAGCACACCTACACATGTCGGACAACGTCGAACGGAGATGCCATTGGTGTTTTCGCATCTTCTAATATTTGGATTGACCATTGCTATCTTGCACGTTGCAGGGATGTCCTAATAGATGTGATTCATGCTTCAACAGCATTCACCATCTCCAACAATTACGTCTTGCAGCACGATCAAGTAGGTAGCTAGATCAATATATAAACACCATTCCTTAAAACTGCCATTTCAACCAGTTTCTACCTGCAGTATTAATCAAAAGGGCACTTGCAGGTGATGTTGCTGGGACACAACGACGCATATACGGCAGATAAGGTCATGAAGATAACCATTGGCTTCAACCATTGTGGCCCCGGGCTCGTTGAAAGGATGCCAAGTTTAGTGAAGTTTGCGACAAAATTTGGGAAATTTGCACTTGGGACTAATTAAAAGCCTAACATATAACCTTACATTACATATTTGGTGAATTACATTTGTAGGGTAAGGTTTGGCTATGCTCACTTTGCCAATAACCGGTACGATGAATGGGGCATGTACGCCGTTGGCGGCAGCGCCAATCCAACAATCTTTAGCGAAAGGAACTACTTTGTAGCTTCTGATAATTCCTACGCCAAACAGGTGCATGTGAAGACTGAAGAGAAACATTTTTGGTTTTTTGTTCAGCCATGACAAAGTTATTGATATGAGGGGAATGCTGTTGTTTCTTCTGTGACAGGTTTCCACCAAAAGAGAAGCTAACAGTGGATGGAAGAATTGGAAATGGAGGTCATCTAAGGACTTGTTCTTACTTTGTTCAATCCGGATATGGGAGCTGTGCACCATTCTATTGTCGTACTCAATAGTTCCTGGTTGCTCCAGGATCTCTGGTTCCCGTTTTAACATCTGACGCAGGACCCTTGAGTTGTGTTGCCCGTAAAGCATGCTTGCCGATGGACGACAGAGAAGGCCACTGGAATTGAATTTCTCAATCAACTTTGCACGCTATATTCAATTTTTTTTTTTTTTTCTTGTTCCTCTACTTTCCTTTTGTTGGCTAAGTAAAACTTCAAGACATTGTGAAGACAAATATAATACTCTGGATGCATAGCTCCATGACTTGGCAACCTCGTGGCTGTGCAAACTTTAAAGCCCAGTTTTATGCGGGTGTTTGAAATATCTGTAATTCTGTATGTTTGCGGAGCCAATAGTCTTTGTCCATGATTAGAGAAGCGAAGCGAAGCGACAATTTCAGCCCCGGATTTGTGTGCCAATACGGATTAGCACAAATTCTGCTCATAAATTTACACACGATACCCTTCTGCAAATTCTTAAGAGCTATTGTTTAAATTACTGAAAGCAGATATTTGGGACGAGGATTAGTTCTTTCTGGTGACATTTATTAGTGTAACAGAAGCTTTGATACTGGTTACTCCCTCTAATCCAATCTAAGGAGTGAATTGAGTTTAAATGGTCAAAGTCACCATAAACTCGGATAAACTCAGACCCCAAGTAATCAAATCACGAGAATAAGTAATAATTAATAATAACAAACAATAAGTGCAGCAAATAATAAAAAGAACTCAAGAGAAAACAAATGCATTGATTTATAATAGTTTGTCCCGTCCTGAAGGCTACGTCTGCTCCTGCTTTTTCACATTTTGGCTCACTCTTAGTACTTTTCTCTCTTGATTGCATGTTTTTGGTCTAGCAAGATTCTTCTCTTTTTGTTTAAGATGTCTAACCTTGTTCAAAGGTATAAATATATAAATTTATATATCATTAAAGAGTTAATTAATCACAATCTAGACCAAATACAAAAGCTTATCGGTCGGCTATTAGGTAGTTCCAACCAATCTAAAGTTTCAGCCAAAAATAACTTTCTATGAGCTTGATCGGTTGGCCACTGCAAACTTTTTCAATAATTTTTCGGCCCTTTTAGATGATGCGATCGACGGCAACATTGGTGGTCTCGAATGCCCCAAAACTTAGAACCAACGGTTTCTTGCATCCGAAGTTATGAGATCCTTCTTTCCTCAGCATTATCTCATTCCAGGCAGTACCAAAACTAATAGAAGGATTGCTGCAAGATTCTTGAGCATTTTTCATCAACAAATATAATTCAAGAGTCTTGGGTCTTTAGTTGTTCCAATTTAAGGGTATCTGTACCATAATGACATTCCACCAGACTTCTCCACTCGTCTGCACGTCTTCGTTAGCCTATCCGTATAACTTAATACATGATACAATAAAATAGTATAGGATAAATTATCCACATTATATTATCAACGAGTTTGCTTCCTTTTTTTGGTTGTCCTATGGTGGCATAGACAGAGATCAACAGTGAAGATCTCGAACGGGGGTCATTGGACCCCTATCATATCACCAGGAGTTCGCTATTTGAACAATGCGAATAGGCCGTTGTGCTGGTTTGGATCAGGATTAGATTGAATTGTTCTGGGTTTTATTATTGGCCCATGTTTGTCTGGAGCGTCGGCGTAGTGGTTTTCAACCAGTCAATATTCATAGACGCGGGCTCTTCTTGTGACCCCCGAATATGTCCCCGGAGTTTGGATTGACGCTGCATGAGATAGCTCGAATGGTTGGCTTATCCACTTCCATTTTTCCAATCACATCCAGGAATGCAAACATAAAAATGGCAGCTGCAGACTTCGAAGTATTCCTTTTATTTACGACAACTTTTTCAAAAGAGTACAATTGGTCATACAAAGCAGAGCCATCGATCGGAGGCGCGTTCACATAGCTGTAAACATGACGGCCATTACATAATAATTAATAATAGTCAAACGAAGCAACGGTCGTGTTCCAGTTTTCTTTTTCACAGGAAAGGTGTCTCAATTGGTCGTCAAATGGTCAAATAATGTGGTCGAGAGGGACTTCTTAATAGTTAAAAATCGCAAATTTTCAAATGAAGCAATGGCGGTCATTACACCGATCGAGTGAGTTGTGATCTTAAATGATTTCTTAGACCCCAGCAAAACTTTTTGTTTTTTTTATATCTCAGACCAACGACATAAAGCCAACATCATCTAGATCCTACTCCAAACATGGACGAAGAGGCACACAGGACATTCAATAGTCCACCGATGGGTGGCCAAGCTTTGCATAAAAATTGATTCTCTAAAACAATGTGAAATTTGATTGCTCAAATTCTCTCTCTCTCTCTCTCTTTGTCCTTTTTTCTTTGGGGGTGGGGAGGGGGGTGCATTAAGCTCCAATTCCTTTGCAACGAAACTTCTTTCAAGTAGAACAATAGGTGACTTTATTTCTTGCCAAAAGAGGTGTAATTGAAGGATTGGAAAATGCATGCATACTAATTGTGGGGCATGGACAAGAGCAAGGTGTGTAGACGTCAACAATTGGCTGCGTTCTATATTTGTGAGTCGCAGGCGCCATAATCAACGGGACATGGTTGTGATTTGGATGCTCATTGGCAGCCTGCAAACATGCATTGACACGTAAAAAAAGAGCTGGATCTCATTAGTATTAATTAACGATTGTCTTTCTAAGATTGAAGCTCCCAAACTATGGTTGGATCCCATTAGTATTAACGAATTATATATTGATGGAAACTTGAAGTCAATTTCCCAAAACGAAAATTATAATAGGAAATAGAAGAATTAATTGAAGTCTGACCAACATTAGTGGACCCAAGATGTTGTTTCCTTGCAATTTCTGTTCCTCTGTAATACAAAGGACCAAAGGTCCTGAATCTCACACAAATGGCATCAATTATTTATCTCTCTCTCTCTCTCTCTCTCTCTCTCTCTATTTTTTTTTTTTTTTTTTTGTCCTGCATATGTGCGTGCCAGGAATCTGCTAAAAAGTGCACCGAAAATTTGCCAATTTGTCTATGAAAAGTCTAGTCTGTGGCCCTTGTTTAACGTCGAGGGTCCAAACCTGCAGTGCAACATATCCCCCACCTTCCACCCTCCTTCCAGACTTCAACTTTTTTTTTTTTTGTCTAATTTCTGCGTGTGGCCGACAAAAGAAGACTTGTAAAAAAGAATGTATACACACGCCACTTTCCATCTCATGAAAGCCTAATGGAGTTTTGTTTGGTCTACTTCTAGTTTAAAATAACGTTAAAAGAAAGTATCAGGGCATCAAATATTAATAAATGGTGCTAAAATTTAATATATAATATATTCAATTGCGTAACTTTCTGATTTAAATAATTTCGTTTTCCTGTCCTTGACGCATGTAGGTGTAAAAAATCAAACATTTTAACCGCGAGGCTCTTATTAGGTGACTTTGGACCCGATGTGCTCCCCACAAATTATGCACACTTCACATGTGTTTGTACTTTAATTTCCCCAGTATGCTTTTCCGAAATATATTAATAATAAATAAAAGAGAAGTTGGCCACAGCGAATATCATATTATTTTAATCAACTCAATTTGGATACCCACGTCCCTGCCTTGTTTTTACCATTACTAGAATTATATTACTTGAAGCAACATCATTTTTGTAATTAATTTACAGTACTTGTTACACTAATTAACTTGATTCACATTTTAAGAGAGTCAAATTATAAAATTTTTCAATTTTATTAAAAAAATATTAAAAAATAACTCAAAATTACGATTTAAAATCAGTATAAAATAATAAATTTATAATTTTAATATTATTTTTTTTATCTTATAAATATTATGATACCTATTATATGCATATAATTTCTATAGCCTTTTAGGTTAAATCATGTCATAGTACCTTTCTGTTTAGAGACAACCAAAAAAAAAAACTTATATTTTTATCCATTGAGAGATTTATTGAATTGAAAGGCTAGAATTGATTTATTAAGAGATTTATGGATCCCATACCCACTTTAAAAGACCTCCTAAGCCCAAGCTTCTTGGACCTAAGATGACTGGACCTCTGCTCTTGAGTCTTGAATTGTGGAATTCACCCGTACTAACTTTTACCTTGATTAGATCATATGATTACCCAGTAAAAAGTTCAATTTGCTCAGCTCCAACCCTCTAAAGGGCATTACGGCGGAGTGGAAGGAAGAGGCTGCCACGAGGGATTACTAATTAGAAGATACGGCCCGCAGATAGCAATGGTCTTCAACCAAGAGAGTTCCTTGTCAAGCTTTTGAAGGGACACACAGTTGGAAAAGACACAAGGAGTTTGGTTGATATTTGAAAGGAAAGAGAGGTGCATTTAGACATTGGAGTTGAAGCTGTATCGGTTGACTATAGAACAATCAACACATGGGTTATTATATAAATAAATACATATATTTATGGGACTTAATAATAATGGAAGCAGAAATTTGACAAAGATGGCATCGTTTTTATTTCTTAATCCCAAATTAGGCTGCATCCGTCGTTGATTCTCATGTGTCAGCAGCCGTAGGGTTCTCCGAGTAGACCAGCTAAATTAATTAATTTTTTTAGGGGGCCATTTGCAAATTAATTTCTTAATTACGTCTTTGATTGTAAAGTCAAGTTTGCTATAATTTCAAATTTCAGATGTAAGAAGGAACCAGGGTTGCCATTTGAATTTGTAATCTTCTTCTCATTTTCCATAATAATTTAAAACAAGATGTGGCAATCCATAAATTTTCCAAATATTTAAATAAAACAAAGAAGTTACGAAAGCTAAATGACAAAAGAAAGAACAAACTACATAGTTTGTCCTATATTTTCATCTCGTTTTTTCTTATTTTACAACCTAGAGCGGTGCCGTTAATTGGTGGGTGTAATTGGTCTCCTAATGAAAAGCCTTCTGATTCACCAAGAAAATTACAAGCTGAAGTTTCAGCATTTTGTGATCGATTCAAATATGGAGTAGTTCACATTCACAATTCTAGGATTTTGAATTTTAGACGTGTGGGTATCGACTAGTTTTCATCCTCAATTTTCTTTGGCATAAACGCAAAAATGTCTGGAGTTCGGCCATAATTTCATGTCAACTTGCAGAGAGATGGAGAGACGCGGAGAGAGAGAGAAAGAGAAAGATAAAGTCTGGCTGTCTCTTGAAGCACAGTTGACTATCTCACTCGAAGAAAAATGAATAAGTCGGAGGTTTGGTAGAGGGTTTTCGTTTTTCCTTTTTTTGCCATATTCATGCACGTGGACGGAGGCTGCGTATACTTTTCAGCATAGGCTTACATCGATAGGAGCCATTGGCCAACTCCTTTAGTCTTTGTTTGCACACAATTCCACCTTTTGTATCAAAGTTTCTCAGTTGCACGAACGAATCAAACAACTATTGTTAGATAATGAGGCCACGTTCAAAACATGTTGTTTATACCAACCCGAACTGTGTACGTGAAACCAACTCTTTCACCCCAACAAAATCCTCTTTTATTGGGCATCAAATAATTGCATGCATCTTCATTATATATATATATATATATTGGAATAGTGAAAAAAAAGAAAGAAATTCAAGTAACTCACTTCAATTTAATACGGGATTTGTCCTTGCATTAAATGATATGTATGACACAGGCATTCTCGTGGACCTTCGTTAAATCACGAGTCATCAAACATCGTATTGCTCAATGAATATAATTATCTGTTCGATCCAAACCATTTTGCAGTGCAATTTTTTTTTTTTTTTTTTTTTTTTTAAAAAAAATTATCTGTAGGTACCACCTCTGAATTTTCCAATTTTATGGGGATTAATGAAAAAGTAATTATTTGTTCCATACATATGTTAATTTCAAAGCAGGAAACGAATCCACCCACGGAAGAGCTGGCTAATGGCCGAAAAATTCCAACTTTTTTCTACGCCTTTTGAAAATGGGTTGTTCATCTATGAAAATTCCGCCTGCGTTCTAGTTCGTCCTTTAGACGCCCAATGTTTGAACATGGACACCAGTTTCTGAATAGGACAATGCCCAGGCAAAGAGAATATTTGACCACTTTTTTTTTTTTTTTTTGATGGGATTGCTGATTCTGATTAAGCCCAAAACACGAGAGTTCGGTTGTCACCAAAACACTAACTAATTAACAATCCATCTAGACGCATCCCCAGCAAGATAACCCACATACACGTTGAAGCCTTATCGAGTATGTATTCCAATAAAAGAAAGTATCAAACGGGGGTCAACTCAACTTTTAACCGACATCAATTCTTCCCCTTCCTCTGATTAATTAACCGGCGTTTCAAAGTAATGATCGACGTTGAAGTTTCTTCAAAAGAAAACTCTGGCCATATATGCATGTATGGTCAAAGGTACACAAAAGGAAGCTAACCCGGTGCCCCTCTTTTTCCATGTTTTGGACTCTCAATGCACAGCCAGCGGTCTGCCCATGGCCTCACCCTTTTATCTCATACCTAACCAGTATTTCAAAGGATGAACCCCACACTCAACATCTACGTAATGGAATAAAATACTTGGATGTCTTACGTTTGAATTCTGTCATTACTTTTTGTATTAAGGATTTCCATTTTAGTTCCTCCAAAAGAATAAAAAAAGATTTTCACTTCAGGACTCGTTCCTTGGTCTCCGTCGATGTACCAGATATATGATTATTATCTTTTGAAAGTTTCTGCTAGTCCTTTTAAGTCTCGATACATACATTAGCGACTTAAATTTTTGGAAAGATGGTGAGATAGAGTAAAAGTAATTGAACAAAATGAAGAACACGGGGAAGTAAGTCATTAGGTGTAGAAATCCGTGTGAAATTGAAGTTAAAAGAAAGGAAGGCTTGGATGTGTTAGAAAACGGCCGCGATTAGTAATTTGAATGAGAGATTGTCGTCGTAAGCCGGATGACCTCCTTGCATTCCCTTCCCACGTAATCTGTCACGCCAGTTTGTCAATTATTATTTACGTTTGAGTCTTTTGCAGCCTAACGTTTAGGTCTTAGGACGCCTACTTGTCTTCGTGAAGTAGCCCCTTGTTTGGCGAAAACAAATGGGTAGGAAGAAAGCAAAATGAGAGAAACAAAAGTTAAAAAAGACAGCAAAATTTTATCCCCTCCTTATTTTTTGACACAGCGTAACGTGGGGAAAGAAAATTAAAAATTTTTTATTTAAAAATGTGTGAAAGTAAGAGAAAAAAAAAAACAAATAGCATATGTAAAACTGCTAATTTTATCTTTTATATCAAAAAAAAATTACATAAATTTTGATAAAATTACATGTTACACTAAAAATTTAGTTTTATATTTTTATAAAAGTTATATGATATCTTAAAGAGTATATAAGATATTTTTATAAAATTAAATGACAACTTAAAAATTATACACAATATTTTTATAAAATTAAATGATATTTTAAAAATTATTAAATATATTTAAGTATATATTGACGTGTTGACTAAATTGGATGCACATTGGCACAAATTAATTAATGGGTAAGATTGTAGAGGAAGAAAAAAATCTAAGAGTATTATGGTCTTTTAATAATTATAAACAGGAATTACCAACTTTCCTTCAATTTTTGGGGAGAAAGAATATTGTGGGGCGGCAAAAAAAAAAAATTATTCTTTTTCTCTTCTCTTATTTGACAGGATTCTCTTCTTCCAAACAAGGGAAGTACTGTTTCTTCTTTTTTTTTTTTTTTTATCTTTTCTTTTGCTTTTCAAACAAAACAGATGTATCGTAGAAAATTTTTAGAGGGTTTGCAATTAATCGAGAATTAAAATTACTTCATTAACTATGTTCATTGCATATTATTTATTTTATTGAGTATGTAATCAAACTAAAAGTCGCCAGCTAAGCTAACCTCCTCAAGGATAAATTTGAAAACTAGAAACAGAGAGGTTGAAAATGGGGAGCCTACGTTTCTAACGAGGACCTCAGAGATACCTGAAATAATAATAGAAAGGTCTATTCCAGCCAATTAATTAGAATTGAATCAAAAATTATTAAGGTGGTCGGCATATATCCCAGTCAACAGACCACCAGAAAAAAAAACCAGATAATAAAAATTAGGAGAAAATAAAATAGAAATGAAGAGAGAGAGAGAGAGAGAGAGAGAGAGAGAGAGCCCACAAAAGTCAAAAGAGAAAATTGGGTCCCACGAACATACACAGTCAGAGCAGAGACGTGAGTGGCTCGTCACATTGTCATGCCAACGTGGTCCCATTCGATGGACTAAAGCCCACCGGCCCCTACCTTCTTCCCGTTCCCTTCGGATCTCGAGAAGAGCCGGGCCGTTATATTCGTTGACTAGGTGTAAGCCGGTGGCCCCATAGCAATTATCTATAATAAATAATTAATTATCTTTTATTTTTAATATAATTTATTTTATTAATTTTTATTTTAATAAACAATACTTATTATAAAATATAAAATAATGAATAAGTTAAAATTTAAAAGTTAAAATAAATTTGTTTTTTTCTTTTTCATATTTCCTTACGTGGAACGCGTTATGCAATTCGGGGCGGTGGATCCATTTCTTTACGACCGAGACAAAAATTCCTTCTTTGGGGGAAATGGGGACGAAACCCCCTGAGTCCACATTCAAATTGAAATACAACAACTATTAATGTGGATCAGGATTACACATGTGGGGTTGTCCTAAACTTTTACAAATTGTATCACATAAAAAAAAAAAAAAAAATGAAACATTAAAAATTGAGGAGTAACACTGCGATGTTTTTACCCACACGTGTATGAAATCTAACGCGTCCATTATTATTCTTTTACGAAGATGACCTACTAATTCCAGGATAAGGAAAAATTGCAAAGTAGATGTGTTCAGGTCCTGCATATAAATAGACCATAGTGAGAGTAGTAATTTGCTAGTGGAAGTAACAACATTCGTATTAATTACCGACACCAATTGTCTTTATTTTCTAGATGGATTTTGGGACCCGAAAAGTCTAAAGCTCTGCTAGGAAGTGGGGACCCAGGGGGTCGTTCAAGATTGCTGACGCACCATCTGATGCAACAAATTAGAAAAAAGAAAATTGAAAGAAAAGTAAATATCAAAAAATTCTGAATAAATCATCTTTATTATAGTTCAATTTGGTCTCCGTCCAAACCCTTTTTATAGGCGACCCCGTAGCACCTGCACAAGAGTTCACAGCCTTCTAACAAATAGAGATTGACCAACACCCTCTCTCTCTCTCTCTCTCTCTGTGGATATTCTTTCCTAATCTCTGCCACTTCATCAGTATTGTACGTACATACCTAGAAAGTTTTAATCTTTTCTCAAATTTATGGACAAAGGATGGGGTCTCACCCTTAATTCAGATCCTGCTTTCACTCTCTTCTCAAGCGTCAAGCCTCCTCCTGCCGCTGCTGCTGTTGCAAAGATCAAGACAGAATTCGGTGTTGACATGGCTGGTTCCGGTACTGGGACGATGTTTCGGTTCCCGGTCAATCTTTCCTCCGGTAGGGAGGAGCAGCTGGATGCTCCGTCGCGGGCCTTCGTCGGTGAGGTCGACTTCTTTTCCGACAAGAAAATGAGGGTTCACGACCATGATGGTCATGAGTCTAAATCCACCGGTGTCAGCACTTCTAAGAAGGAGGACGGCTCTGATCAGGGCGAAGCTACTCCTCCAAAGTCCAATCTTGATGTCAACGTAAGGATAATAATATATATAATTATATAACTACTTCTCTAAATTATAACTCTCTTTCTTTGAATTATTGCTGTTTCATGTATTTTCCGTTACAGATGTCATGTCTGTTAATAGTTGTCAGCTACTGCCTCTTTATTTATGTTATATCTAAATTATCTGTAAATGAAATTATTGATTTTATTTTTCTTTTTCTTTTTTTTTTCTTCTGCTTGGCGTTTGGTGTTTGGTGTCTCTAAATGTAGACTGGGTTGCACCTCCATACTGCTAATACTGGAAGTGATCAATCAACGGTTGACGATGGTGTGTCATCGGATGTTGATAAGAAGAGATCCAAAAATGAGGTATAGTAAACGTCAAAAAATGATATTAATTAAAATAAAGATAAACAGTTTTCTGAATTTTATGATTTTCCTTTTTTTTTTTATCAAAATTTTGTGAAAATTGTCCACTGATGAGTTTTGCATGCTGTAGCTGGCTCAATTGCAAGTGGAGATCCAAAGGATGAATGCAGAAAACCAAAGGCTAAGAGATATGCTTGGTCAAGTAAGCAAGAACTATGGTTCGTTACAGATGCACCTTGTCGCATTAATGCAACAACAATATCTACAACACCAGCAAAGCCGCGGAATTGAAAGCACCCAAGAACATCATCAGGTGATCATTAACATTCATTTATGTTATGACAATTAACACCACAAGAAATGTTGAAACCAGTTGCTAACTTGGTAGCACTCGTTGTACTTTCAGCTTGTTGTACCGAAGTCCGAGGAAAGGGAATCTCATAAGGTGGTGCCAAGACAATTCATTGATCTAGGCCCTTCTGCCGAGGCTGATGATCAAGAGGGGTCTCACTCTCACGCGTCTTCAGATGAGAGGACCCTCTCAGGTTCACCTCAAACCAATGGCAAGCTTGCGTTCGTTTCACACGATCCAGACCGGAAGGAAAGTGGTAGGGAAAGAGAAGAGAGCCCCGAGTCAGAATCACGTGGTTGGAATCCTAACAAGGTCCCAAAATTGAATTCTGCTGAAAAGGATGATGACCAATCCACCGAGGCCATCGTGAAGAAAGCCCGGGTCTCAGTTCGAGCCCGATCTGAAGCTCCCATGGTATGCAACTAGTTAGTTTTGCCTTGTTGGAATTTTAATTATCGTACCAAGTTTTTGTTATCACCGTTGATTTAGAATGAATTAATATGTGGCTTGGTTGATTAATTCCAGATCACTGATGGGTGCCAATGGAGAAAATATGGACAAAAGATGGCCAAAGGGAACCCGTGCCCCAGAGCTTACTATAGGTGCACTATGGCTGTTGGTTGTCCGGTTCGCAAACAAGTACGTTCTTCGTTTCGTTTCTGTTTTTGTTTCAAGTCATTTCCAATCAGAAATTCCAACAGTAAAGCTGACAAATGTTACTACTTTTGGCGATTTGCAGGTTCAACGATGTGCAGAGGACAGGTCAATTTTGATAACAACGTATGAAGGCAATCACAACCACCCTCTGCCTCCGGCTGCAATGGCCATGGCATCAACAACAGCAGCAGCTGCAAGTATGTTACTTTCAGGATCCATGTCAAGTGCAGAAGGGATAATGAACCCAAATTTACTTTCTAGAGCAATCTTTCCTTGCTCTTCAAGTACGGCAACCATTTCAGCTTCAGCTGCATACCCGACTGTAACATTGGACCTCACTCACAACCTAAACCCACTTCAACAGTACCAAAGGCCTCCTCCCCAATTTCAAGTTCCTTCTTCAGGTCAACCCCAGAACTTTGCATCAATGGCAACATCCCCACAATTGCCTCATCTTTTTGGACAAGCCCTGTATAATCAATCCATGTTCTCTGGCCTCCAAATGTCTCAAGAAGTAGGGTCTTCACAATTAGCCCATCGAGCTCCGGCAACTACTGTACTTCACCCAGCACAGCAGCCTCATCTAGTCAACTCGATCAATGCTGCGACGGCCGCCATCACTACTGACCCGAACCTTACCGCAGCACTCACAGCTGCCATCACCTCCATTATCAGTGGTGCTAATGGAAAAAACTCACCGTCAACCAACAGCAACGGCAACGACAAAGTCAACAGAAATTAGAGATTGGCTTCAATTTGTTTTGTTCTGATTTTTAATTTCTTTTAATTGGGGGTATTAGTTTCTTTTGTTCTTTTTTTTTTTTTTTTTTTATTTAATCACCCATTAACTTCTTTTTGGGGATGACAGTGAGATCGCCTGTCCATATTATTTTTGTTTCTTGCTGAGGGAAGAGAAGGGGTTTAGAACTTAGAAAACAGAATTAAAGTTCTTTGATTGTTTCTTCTTCAATCAAGCTATGTAGTTGTTCAACAAACTAGGGTACAATTTACTTTTACTAGTTTGAAAGTCTCTCATACCTTGTATTATGTATTATATAACCTTGTAGCATAGAATTTGCCAGTCTGGTTTGAATTAAAATTGTATCATGTACGAATGACCCTTTGCTCCTCTTGCAAGGAAATAATGAAGAGAATGGAAAACGATGGGTTAGGACTAATTAAGAAGGAAAGGATATACTTGATTTGAGCAGTCAAAGAAACACGGCTCTACTTTTTGACACGTGAATGTAAGTGAAAGAAGGAAGGTGATGAGAAAGTAGGAGTTGAATTGAAGGGGACTCGGAAGAGGCAACTACGTGTACGCGTTCGTGGGTCCTAAAATGAAAATGAATCGATCTGGATTGTGTTACGTGCCATTACGATTGATTATGCCGGGTCAAATTGGGTTCAAATAAAAAATAAAAAAAAAAAAGTATAAAGAAAACAGAAAGACGATATTGGTAGTTTCGTTCGTGGGAGAGTAGAGGGGTATCAAACTGGGATGCGTTTGTTGTCTTTCCGTGCAGCTTTGATTGACTTTGACATTATGTCATGGGGGCATCCTCATGTTATCTCAATAGATCATGTCATTGTCTGTTCACCCACACATATAGATATCAATATCGATTGTTTGTCCTTTTTGATTTTTTTTTTTTTTTTTTAAAAAAAAGGAACGTGGTGAAACTCTGTGGGGCACCGCTGCCCAATCTACTTACCCGACGTAGGTTCTTTAAAGCAAAAATGTTGGGGAGCTCTCTCTCTCTCTCTCTCTCTCTCTCTCTCTTCCTTGAACTTTCCCAAGAGTTTTGGGCACATGCTGACTTTTACTTGAAATTGCCCTCTCATCCATACTTCATTGGAAAATAGTTCTTACAATTGTTCCCTTTTCTTTTCTTGATTGTTGAGTTCTTGGCATTTGAGTTTCATTACTTTCTTGAATATTTTTTTTAAACATGTTAGTGAAATTTTTTCTTTGAAATGTAATATTGTCACATCATAAAGTTATGAAAATTTTATAATAAAAAGATTAAATTAAAATTTTAAATCTGAAATTCAGGTGAATATGCTTAGATTATTTTTACTTTTACTGTAAAGGATAAGTTATGAGATTCTTGAATGTTTCTGGTTTATAGACGTAGTCAATTTATGAACCAGTTGAATTGTTGTTGGTTATATATATATATATATATATATATATATTTTCATCTTTCTCCCTCTATGCGGCTACCTAATTTTCTGATTCAGAAAGAGACCAAATATGACTCATCAAAACACTAATTAGTTTTTCTGTACTAGAAGTCTATATTAGTGGGCTTTGAGTCCAAATAAAATAATTTTAATATATATATATATATTTTTTGTCTCCTTTATTATTTGAGAGATTATCAGGTAATAATTGCTCTGGGCCACTTCAGAACCAGATAGACATTCTTTTAACCTTCCTTCAATGGAGGCAAGCTCTCCAGTGCGTTGTGAGACTGTGTCCAGCCAGTGGACCAGCTGTAGCACATTGAATGGGCCACAGAGCCTAATGGGTGGCGGGGTTCAATGTGCAAGGGGTGCCTTAGATGACTATGGCCCAAACTAATGCGATGGACTTCTGTTCCATTTTGACTGAACTTCGTTGAGCTTGGACTTCCTACTTGAAGCAGGCCCAGAAAAAAGGAGGCTACGTCAAATCACTCAATGGGTCTTTTCCCATGGGGCTCTTCATGTTTTTTCCCATGAAATTCCTGCTCAAAGAGCTGAAGTCCGCCACACAGCAAAACTCCCTCCTTCTGTACGGGGAGACTTCTTCATCAAGCAAGTGCCCCATGATAATGACGAAGTAAATCATTTACGATCCTCTTTTTCTTTTTTCTTTTTGGTTCTTTTTTTTTTTTCTCTAAAAGTAACATATTTTTAAGTAAATTAAACTGACACTAAACTATGCGCGGCGTGTCTGCATGATGTAGTGTTGCAGTGTACACAAAAGGTAGAATATAAAGGCAACCATAACGTTACTTGTTGATTAATTCTTTGAACAGATCATTGGCGCTTGGATAGAGGAGGCTGAAGCCCTGAAAGAAGATGTAAGGAGGATGCTTGCAGCTGCTACTGATAAGCCTTCAGACAAGGTAAACATGATTGATGCTGTCCAGAGACTAGGCATTGCTTACCATTTCGAGAGAGAAATTGAAGAAGCCTTGCAACAAGTTTACACTACTTTCCAAGGCTTTGAAAATGACGATGATGACGTTGAGGAGGACCTTTACACCTTTGCTCTTAGATTTCGACTGCTGAGACAACAGGGCTACAACCTTTCTAGCGCTCAGTTTGATGTCACTCGCACGTTTATCTTAATCTTACTAACATGACATCCCCTTTAGAAATTCACTAATGCTACTACTAATAATAATAACGATAACAATATCTACCAATGAAACCTCATGGTTATTAGTTGACGTGTTTTGTGGTGAAGAGACATTTAAAATATTCGAGGACGAGGATGGGAACTTCAGTAAATGCCTAATCAATGACGTTCGTGGCTTGCTGAGTTTGCACGAGGCTTCATACTACAGTGTCCCTGGAGAAGATATACTCGATGAGGCTCTTGAATTCAGCAAAACACACTTGAAGTCCATGACGTCAAAACAGGATTCCCAACTTGCAGTACAGGTTACTCATGCCTTGAGGTGGCCTACACTTAAAGGGCCTGCCAAGAAAAGAGACATGGCGTTATATTTCCTTTTACCAACAAGAAGAGGCACATAATGAAACTGTGATAAAGCTTGCAAAGTTGGATTTCAATACTTTGCAAAAATTGCACCAGCGAGAGTTTTAAGTCTATGTCAGAGTATTCTATTTTAAGTAAAAATTTATAATGAGAATTCAACAAATTGTCTTTTATGTGATCGTATACTTAAAAAAACAAAATGTACTGTAGGGGGTGGGTAGACTTGGACGTCGCGGCAAAGCTCTCTTTTGCACGAGACAGGGTGGTTGAGGCCTTCTTTTGGATATCGGAAGCATTCTATGAAGCCCAAGTAGATACTTTCCAGGAGGTTGTCATCCAAAACCGTTGCTCTTATGGCAATCGTTGATGACGTTTATGACGCTTATGGTACGATTGATTAACTCGAACTCCTCACCACTGCAATTGAAAGGTCAGTTAAAACATAAAAGATTCTTTTACTTTCTTTGGCCATAGTGAAGGGCTAGACCTGATCGAAGTGAAAGGACATTCTGATCCAAAGTCATTGGTTCAAACAGCAGAAAGAGCATTTTTATAAGAATCCATCCTTTCTGTTGACAAAATAATAATAATAATAATAATAATAAAAGAAGAAGAAGAAGACGAAGAGGAAGAAGGGAGAGCTCCCAAAAACAAGGTTCTAATCTCCCTAGAGATAAAAATTCAGTCCTTGTAATGGAACTGTTTTTATAAAAAGAGGAATGAAACTGCGTATATTTAAATTTTTTTAGACTCTTGGAAGCTTCGTACGTGTCTTTTTCGTGGGGCCACAAAGGGAAAATGAATTATCATATCCATCGTTTTAACCGGAGTTAGCATGGCCGAAATTATGCTAATTGACACTAACTTGATTGCAATATATTGTTAGGGGGGCCATTGGTCCGCGATGACTGCAATCATAAGAGCTGAAAATAAAAATAAAAATAAAAAATAAAGAGAAAAAAAAAATAGAGGAAGGATACCATATTTGTGATACTGAAGATGCTAAGAAACATGATTTTGGAACCCCAAAATATTAGTGAAATTGTAGAGAATTTGCACTTTACATTCATCTTAGCTTTTAGGGTTTAGGGTTGATTAGATAAAATCATACTTATTTAATGCATGGAGATAGCTTGTGATGGTAAACAAACTTTTTGCATCTTTCAAGATAAATTCGTAAATTTCTAAATGTTAGCAGGGTGTCATTTACCAACAACTGTAATTTAAGGCCATGCCAGTGTGGATGAAACATGAGAACATGAGTTATTATTGAGAGTAAAATTTGTGTGACTTTCAGGTAGGATGTTGGATTGAAAGATGGACTTCCCAGATTTCATGAAGTTAATTTTTCAGTTAATAACGGACTTGTATGCTGAAATTGAAGAGGAAGTAACAAAGCAAGGGAGGTCATTCTGTGCTTACTATGCAAAGGAAGCGGTAAACCTCCTTTTCCTACCAATTTACTCTTGTTTAGTCACGTTTGATTCCAATCTTAGAAGAAAATTAGTTTTGGCTTCATTGCCATATCTTGTTGGAATGACAGATAAAGTTACAAGTGAGGGCGTTCATGGCTGAACAAAGATGTTTTAACAAAGATCATGTGCCCACACTTGAAGAATACTTGTCCATTTCTACAGACAGCACAGTTTACCCCCTGGCCTATGTCGTATTTTATTGCGGGATGGATGAGATATCTTCCGAGGAGGTTTTTGATTGGCTGCTCACTAAACCCAAGATTTGGTATGCTGCTACTGTTATTGCTAGGCTGAAAGATGATATCGTATCTCATGAGGTACCATATATATTTAATCATTTTGTTCAATCGTCTAATCTATCTATCTATTGTAAACTTAAAACATAGACTAGCTTCATTCATTCCAAGTAGTAGACTTCAATCATTTTCTTTAATGATCTCATTCATCAATCCGTGGTTTGAGCAATCAAGGGGACATATTGCTTCTGCTGTCGAATGGGTTATGAAGCAACATGGTGTTTCGGGGGAGCAAGCAAAGATTGAGTTAAGGAAACTGTGTGGGGATTTATGGAAAGAGCTAAACAAGGAGCTTCTCCAACAAACCAACCTTCCAAGGGTTGTTCTCACTGTTCTTCTCAACTTTGTACGTGTCCTCGAGCTCGTATACGAGTATGAAGATGGTTTTACATACCCTGACCTTGTACTGAAAGATGTCATCAAGGCCTCGCTCGTCGATCCCTTTGCTATCAAATTAGCATATGATGCTGGTCCCTCACTGTTCTTGTACGAAAATAAGCGGTTGGTTCTACTGCTTTGCATGATTTTCGGGTGATATTATATAGGACGACTTGGCATGATTATTATACACGACTGTTTTGTATGTGCTTAAAGAGTCTCCAAGAGTGTCACTCCTTTTGCTTCAACTAAGTGAATGTAATAATGGAATCATATTTCAAAATGATTTGCATGCACTCTTAGGCATCATTGGAAGCCGTTACTATACTTGCTCAACGCACTTTAGCGAAATTTACTACTTGGAAACTTAATTAAGCCTTTAAGCAAACAAGTGTTTTCAAGAAGAAAGATGAAGAGTTAATTTAATGACAAATTAAAATTTTAAAAGAAAAAAAAAATCTTGAATAATGTATTTAACTCTTAAAAATTTTGTAAAATATTTTAATATTAGAATTATACTTAAATATTAAGTCTTTCTTAGACTTTTAACAATCTCTCCTGTTCATAAAATCTTGAATTACTCATCTTAAATAAATTTCTTTTGACAAAACCATTAATATTCAATCTTAGAAAGAACATTTAAGGAGTAAACCACGGTTGGAGTATTTTAGCTGAATTTGGGACAATCCATTAAACAAATTGTTGGTCTTCAGGGCAACTTAAGAGAGAAGTGAATTGAATTTATTTAGTTTGATCACTCAATCTTAACTCCAAATAATATAGGAATGATTTCTTATAAATAATATTGTAATAATATTTATAAACTTGTGAAAGCTAAAATCTTGATGTGCTTAAAGAGTTTCCTTAGTCTAATAACCAATTTCTCTCTCATGATATTTATTGTAATCACATATCTTTTTCATGTATATTAGGAAGATAAGGGACTAGTTATATATATATATATATATACACACACATAATTGTATAATTCAAATTAGTTATGTTTATAACAAAATTCAAAATTATAGTTCTTAATACTGCAATAATTTATAAAATTATTTCTTACTAATTAAGTTTTATTATAATTGAGTTCTTAATAAGAATATTATTTAAAAATATTCAAACACTATTAATTAAGAATATTCTAACATTTTCTTGCTCATTATAATTAAAATCTATTACATTAACCATTATATGCAAATGATAATAACAATCTCTTATTATTTCATCGTAATGTTACAATATGGTAAATTGTTTAGTGTGAATTATAACATTTATGCCCTATTTATCTAGAACACTTTCTTTCATATACTATAATACTTACAATTTAGTATTCAAGACTAATAAAATAAACAATAATGGTTATTAAAACATAGGATAAATAAATAATAACTTAAGCATAGAGAAAATAAGAAAGTATAACTAACGTAATACCAAAATTACATAAACAAAAAGATAATTAACTAAAATCATGAAAACAACTAACTAAGCTATCTAATTGGAGAAATAAACCTCATATCGAGACCTTTTTCTTCCTTCTTTCTTCAAAAAATTTTATCATTCCAAATAAGGTATTAGTAAAGTTGTAATTCCCTTATCATTACTTTACTTTTCTTTTTTTTCCTTAGTTTACAAGAACTAAAAGAATAGCATAACAAATAGGTGCCATTAGAAAAAATAAATAAATAAATAAATAAATAAATATATATATATATAGATTTAATTATACTTGAATGTATTACATTATTAAATAGTACAACAAGATGTTAATTTTTCCAAAAAAAAAAATTAGGGGTGAAGATGATAATAATGTTAATTTTAAATTAATAGTTAGTAATAAGGGTATTTATTAGTCTTTTAAGCTAATTAACTTGAAGTATGTAACTAAACTGGGGGTACTTTGTATCAATTCTTGCATGATGATGAGATGCGGTCACCTAAGCAAGAAAGACATGACAAGAATGTGTGTAGCAACATAAGATGGGGAGAGTTCAAGCTACTAGTTGGTGCAGCAGCATATGCTAACGACACTAGCACAAGCTATTGGAAAGGTGTGATGGCTCAATCACATTAATATCTCCTTTTGTTACATGGTCAAATACCTCAATACTCTTTAAAGGGTAGTGCATGTTTTTAACAAATATTAGCCAACATTGGTACACAAACTTGAGTTTGGGCTAATGACTTGAGGATTATATGTTGTAAACAATATCAAAGGGTGTTAACGCATGGGCACGAGCTCGAGTTGACATATGACGGAGCTAGTTGCAACTTGGCATAGGCCTGAAGAGCAAACCAAGCCAAGGGCCTCCCATGCACCACAAAAATAGGGGAGTATGAAGGTAAATTCTCCACAAAATGTGAGACATGATTAGTTGGTAGAAGTGGATAGCAAGGAGAAGTTATTTAAGATGATGTGTTATTGTGTCCTCCTTTTGTATAAGGAAGCATGAGTTGCCAAGGGAATAACTTGACTAAGTAAGCTCAATGACGTGTCAATTCCTCTTATAATGATGTTGTATTATCTTGCTAAAAAGTGGAGAGTGCTCCTAAAGAAAAGGGAACCTACTAAACATGATTAACTTAGTAACCAAGTTATATATGTTCCTAAATAATTAGAGGTGTCAACTACCTCCACTACAAATAAATATAGTGTGGCAACCAACTCAAACATGGAGTTTATGCCTACTTTTCAAGACTCATTCCTTAAAAGTTTAACTTAACTAATTCTTTTTTTTTTTTTTTGCAAGGTAAAGTTAATTCTTTACATTATATCATCTTTACCTTAATAACAACAAATTTTCAATAAAACTTTCACAAGATCACAACAAATTTTCACATCTTAAAAACTTACACTCTATTGTTATTCACTATATCACTTTTACTTTTTTAAAATTTGAACTTTTCATTTTCAGAGCTCTTACTCTTGATTTTTCACTTTTTTTTTCCTTCTTTTTTACTCTTTGATCTATCACTTAACCCAATATAAAGTCTCTAGTGTATTCCTTAATACTCTACAAAAGAGTTCTAAAATTTTTTTACAAATAAAGATAAGAAACTTGTCCTTAGAGATTGATTTTTTTTCTTAAAGAAAAAAAATTTCCAAAATAAGAAAGTTTATCTTTAAGGTATTAGTTAACTACAATACTTGGACCAATCAACTAACCTAAAATGTTTATAAATTTTTTAGTTTTTGCACTTTCAACTTCTTTAATCCCATCAATTGACTGTAGCAACCAATCAAGTCAACCAACGTGAATTTTTCATTGTTTTTACAATGTTAAAACTTTCAGCTCTTTAGTTAGCTCCAATTAACTATAGTCATTGGTTAGAATAATCAATATCAAATCTTTATAACTTTTCTCTTCGATGTTTAAAATAATTTTTTGTGTTTTTTTGTGTTTAATTGACCGCAACTATAAGTCTAATCAATTAACTCAAATTCTTTATTTTTTTTTTACTTTTCTTCTTTTTTTGTTAGCTAATTGGTTGATACCATAGATTAATTGATCCAAATTCTCTATTTTTTTTTATTTTTCTTTTCTTTTCCTAAAGCTATCCAATTAATAACATAAGTTAATTGATGACAATTTTTTCTTTAATTTTAAAATTTTACAATTTTTTCTATTTTTTTTAAATTACCTACAATTTTATTTAATATTTTTTTATAAATAAAAAATTAATAAAAAATTATATTTTTATACTATTATTAATCTAAATTAAATTTAAAATTTAAATATATACTAAATTTAATAATCTCTCATTTTATCATTATAATCTCAATAATTTTATCTAGTCTCAACTACGTGAACACAAACAGCTCACTTAATAAAAAGATAAACACCATTAGATCCTTCTCCAATCGACTAACGCACTGCATAATTTAAAAGACGTGGCAAGCAATTAACCAATGACAAGTTTTTTGGGATACATTTCACATAGACATCAGACAGTCTTGCAGAAATTACAGACGATGTACACTAAAGTCCAACCCTTTCCCTCCTGTCTCATACAAAATGGCAGGCATTATCTATCTTGTCTTCTTCTAATAATTGTTCTGAAGGACGCCCATTGTTGTATTCTTTCGTAAGTCTGTCTTCTGAAAATTCAGGGCCATAGTTCTATTCTTTCTTTCATATGAGTGTCATGTCTACTGCAGAGCATCATTTCTCTTGTCTTCTTGTAATAATTTGTGATTGTGATTGAGCAATACCATAAACATCATGTTTTCTTTTATAATTTTCTATATACATTAAATAGTTCATTGCGTCAGTAAACTGTAAAGTCATATAGATCTTCACTTTTCCATAGTCCCACACCTCTTCCACCTGAATTTATGTCCGAGACTCCTTATAGAAATGTCTAGGTTTTTAACATGGAAAATAAAATGACATTATTCTTGGTTTCTCTCTCCTTTACATCCCTGGACCTCTTAATAGTTCTTCTTAGATTAACATGTATCATGCAAATGGAACTAGGTTCTTAATTTGGACTTGATGAAAATGATTATCTATATTGACAAACTATTATAGTAACATTTTTCAACATTGAAAAAAAAAAACACCAAGAGTCTTGCTACTAAAAGCTTTAAAAAAAAAAAAAGAAAGAAAAAAAAAAAGGTGATGTTAAAGAGTCTCTTGTGCAATAGTGCACAAATTATTCTCACAAAACTAGAAATCCTTGCTAGGTTTGTATTTTCATCATGATTTAAGCGTCACGTTTTCTGAGAATTTTAGGAAGGTGAATTTCCAACATACAAACTCTTTCTAAGAGTTTTACTCTTGTAAACAACCAAGTCAAGTATAGTTAGCCTTTTCGTAGAACTTGGAAGCCAAAGTTTACTACAACAATTGATCCAGGGCAATCAGAAAGTACCCAATTGGCTCTAGGATGATACTTGGATCACAATAGAAATAGTAATAGCGTCCAAAAGCCAAAGAGTTGGTTTAGCAAGGAAAACAGCCTGGTTTTTCCTAACTCACTCACGATTATTGGTGGAATAAACAAATGTATCACCAAGATTATTGGTGGGTTTTTCGTCAGCAGCATTAGGCATATAATACAACAATTGATGCTTGGTGAACGTACAAGAGACGCTTTAGGTGGCAATTTTTATTTTGAAAAGGGATAACCCTGTTTTCTTTACCATATTGCAATTGGCGCATACGTTGTCCTACGGTTTTAGTAGAATGGCCACTAATAATCCACTTCTTTTTGACATTAAAAGCAATCCACTTCTTTAAGGAAACAGGTTCATAATTGTTTACTCCAAAGAAGCTTTACCCCATTTGCCTGCTGCTTCAAGAACCGTACAACCACTTAGATTGGTAGTGTTGGTTGGGATGGCTTTCCGGGCTTGGACTTCGAAAGCAGGCCATAAAAATTGAAACGCTATCCTGAGGCTGAGTGACGTCTTTCATTAAAGAATATCAATCAGATAAAGGCAAAAAATCTTTCGTGACGTTACGCTATCCATCGGCTTCCAACAATTAGGATGTAGATCGCTAAGGTATTGGGACATATGTTTGCACCGCAACCTAATACCTAATTCTTGCTTCATAGCCACTAAAACGCTTCATTTTATCCCAACTTTGTCAAAAGCACCCGCCGGAGATAATTCGAGGGGGTGCGTTGATTTAGGCATGTCACAACGTATAAATGCAAATACTCGTAACTGAGAGGAGTGATAAAATCCAAGCAGATAATGAGAAAAAAGAAAAAAAAAACATAAATTAACCGAAATATTTTCAGTTACAAATAATTTAAAACATTTAGATTTTTTTTTTTTTCAAACTCAAATTTAGTTTATTATAATAAAAGGGAATGACAAATGTGGCCAATGTCAATTAAATTTAAATTTGGGATTGTGATTTTGTTGTTGTACACCAAAAAGCATCCATTATCACCTTTAGCCCGGCAGAATTATTTCTCGCTTTATTTAACAATTCTTTTTTTTTTTTTTTCTCTTTTATTGTGTTTGGCAAGCCACATGCTTTGGTGGTAATTAATTGTTAGTTAGTTGAGGAGGGGTTCTCCAAACCCAATGGAGAGGGGATTATTCAGCTCCTGTGGAATGACCCCAACAAATTTCTAACAGTGGCGTGATTTCAGAGTCTGTCTCGTCCAAGCTCCTTAGGCTCGGAGGTGGCTGTCATGCCAAAAGGCATGATGGTTAAATTTTTCCGTCTCTCATTTAGTTTTCTTAGTTTTACGTTTTGGGAGCCAATCAGAGCATCCTTTTGCTTGTCCTAACAATTTGAGTTAAACCCAAGTTTCCAATCTAAAAATCTAAAAGGGCTTTTATTGGCCGATAACTCTCCATTGGTCCAGGCCCTCAATGTCAACTCATCAGCCCATGCCAACGGCTTAAATTTATGTTGTCATTGTGGAACATGCTGCATCCCTTACTCCAAATTTACAGAACTGTACATTTTTCAATCTGGTTGACAGTAAAAAAGTCAAACTACGATTTTGCAGTTTTCCGAATGCACATCAGTCAAAAGACATTACTGTTTAAATTTTAAGCGTAAGAGTGTAAAATATAATTAAAATTTTTTATATTTAAAAAAGAGAGTAAATTATTTATAAATCAAAATGATTCATAAGTTCTATTTTTTAAAATTTTAAATTAAAATGTGATATCTAAGTTTTAGACTCTGGCGGTCCACAGATGTGATGGATTTTGCACCTACTGTGCAGTACCTAATCAAATTTCAATTTCTGGCTGTCTTTTCTCACTCTCACTAATGTATCCTTCTATATAAGCATCTTTACAGGATAGACCCTGATGGGCAGACCATCTAGCAATTAAAGACACTTGCCAGTAATTGCATGCCAATGGCAACTGTAGATTTTAAACCAACAGTTCATGTCACAATCGATGCTTGTGTAGACAGCAGTCAGTTTCAAAATAGCCAGTACAAACCATCCCAAGTTCCCATCTTAACAAAGCTCCATGCAGGCCATTTCACGATAAGCCTTTCCATTAGTAGCCAAGCTTTGTTATGGAGGATCCTTAGCGAGCTTAATGATAATGACTCACAAGAAGCTTGGCACGTATTTCGCCTGTTCCCGTCCACTGCTCTCTATATTCTTTGGTGTCTTGCACTTGCAGTGCAAATTTCCCTGTGTTTTCTTTATCTTATCAAATGTTCCTTTCATTTTGACTTGGTGAAGGCAGAGCTCTTGCACTCCATAGGGGTGAACAGCCTTTATGCCCCATGGATTTCATGGCTTCTCTTGCTTCAATCATCACCTATACATGTGTCCAGGACGATTTACCATGTCATTCTTTATTGGGGTTTTGTTATTCCTGTTATGGTGCTCGATGTGAAACTTTATGGGCAGTGGCTTACAACAGAGAGAAAGTTTCTGTCCAAGCTTGGAAACCCAAGTAGCCACTTATCAGTGATGGGGAACTTGGTTGCTGCTGCAGCAGCAGCCCAGATGGGCTGGAAAGAAAGTGCGGTTTGCACGTTTTCTCTTGGCATAATTCATTACTTAGTGCTCTTTGTTACACTTTACCAGCGTCTATCTGGTGGCGATAGCTTCCCTTCGTTGCTGAGGCCCATGTTCTTCTTGTTCTTTGCCACACCAAGCATGGCGAGTTTAGCTTGGAAATCCATCTCAGGATCCTTTGATACCTCATCGAAGATGCTGTTCTTTCTCTCTTTGTTCCTCTTCATATCTCTGGTAAGTTACTAGGGGAGTATATATGCTGGTAACATAAGCTGTGCTCCTTACAACAGCCATAACGAAATTTGGTAGCTTTCGGCTACCAGGCATATTTTGCTGCTTGCCTTTAGATTTACACTAGTATACCAATTCTTCAGACTTTCGTTTTTCATTCAATAGTATTTTGACCATAGAACAAAGCTGAAAATGTGCTAGCCGAATTCTTTGCCCCATGACAGGCTTGCAGACCAGCTCTTTTCAAGAAATCTCTGAAAAAGTTCAATCTTGCATGGTGGGCTTACTCCTTCACTCTAACGTTCCTGGCCCTTGCCTCTATTGAATATGCAAAAGAAGTTAAAGACCATGTAGCTTCCAACTTGATGCTCGTGTTATCTGCGCTATCAGTAATCATTTTCCTTGGCTTGATGTTGCTGACTGCAATAAGGTTTGATAGACTTCCAAGTGACAGTGGTCAAGTACTGAGTCTTGGTATTAATCTTAGAACAAGGACCTGACCAACACATTATGTAGAAGTCAAATGTAAAATGTCATTCTTCCTCAATACGTATCAATCTTCTTATAAGTGAGGAAGTCACGAAAAGATGGCCCAACCAGTCCAAAGACATTGTTTCCATTGCTCTACTACATACACTGCTGATGTTATCCTCAACGTTAACATATATATGGATAAAGTAGCAAAGCAAATTTGATGCG
Organism: Rhizophora mangle; assembly: GCA_037832345.1. Taxonomy (NCBI): domain Eukaryota; kingdom Viridiplantae; phylum Streptophyta; class Magnoliopsida; order Malpighiales; family Rhizophoraceae; genus Rhizophora; species Rhizophora mangle. The sequence continues at coordinate 463,849 of JBAPLJ010002079.1, read as the reverse complement.
TTTTTACTCTGTTTGAAACCACACAAAATTGATCCATTCAATTTGGGCATTACGCCCTACTTGAGTTAAAACATTGAATAGTAGAAACCTTCTTTTTTTTTTTTTCCTTTTGACCATTTGCATGTCAGTGATTTTCTACAAACAGGAGAACATGTACATTAGTGAAACTTGAACCAACAACCCCATCATGAAATCCTCAATGAGTACTGTGTATAACAGAAAAGAAAGGGGAAACCTATTAGCTGAGTTCCCTAGGTACTCTTTTTGCTAGTAGAATGCAACAACCTTGAGTCCAATGATTGCAATCGGTTCCGCAGGTTTTGGTTCTCCTCAAGTAAACGATCATACTCAAGCAGGAATCCTTCAGATTGCTTCCTTAGAGCAACTGCATTGGAGTCTGAAGCACTAGCCTCTTTCATCTTCTCTTGCAGTTCAGATTCCAGCTGCTTAAGTTTTGCTTGCAGTGTAGTCATCTCTTCTTCCAAGGCTTTGTTCTCCTCCACTTTCCCATCATCAAAAACTCGATTTTGTTTCCTGATAGCCTCCATACTCTTCCTTCGAATACGGAGTTCTCTTATATAATGGTGCAGTCTGTCTATCATTAGTGCAAGGAAGAGGGAGCACCCTGCAAGAAGTTACCTCAAGGTCAATGGGGTCCTGAGGCCAATATGGCCACCATGAAACAGGAAACTAAGTAACACCAAAAAGTAAAAGCCAAATTTTGCAAAAACTCAGCCAAAAGTAATAGGATCAAGGAAGAAACAGGACAGGAATTTAATTAGAATATAGAGGACACCTGTAATTGTGTCAGCAGAAGATTTAGTCTCATAAAAGAAAGCAATTGGCACAAGTCATACAACCCTCCATATACAATACTAAAGTCAATAAAAGGGAACACATCTCAATTCCAAAGTGTCAAGTAGCTGGGAAAATTTTAGTAGAGAACAATTCTAAGGCATGAGTAGTTTTACAACAATTCTTTAAGAAATTTTGAATAAAGGTAAAAGTAAATGTGATAGACAATGAGAGGAAACAAATGGAAGCTCTATCCATTAAACATACCATGATGTCAAATAAGATTTTTTTTTAATCTGATGCACATTTATTGAATGTAGATTAGAGGACATCACGAAAGTAGGAATGTCTTCCTTAAATGTTTTCATCCCAACTAATATAACCTTCTAAATAACAATAATCCATACTAGAAACCAAAAGCAGATAGTTTTAAGTCACAAAATTACAGCAGCGTTCTGCTCACTGCCCAATCACCTATCTGACCTTGCTTTTACATAACTTGATAATGGAACCAAATCCAAAATCAGACATAGGAAAATGTTGAGCTTTGGGAAGAAAAGGAAAAAACTTGGTGCAAAGAAATATCCATGTGCTTTAGATTAATTACAACTAAGGCATTGAAGCATGACAAAGACAATGAGAACCATTTTCAACTCAATAGTAAAAACTTCACCCTTGACCTTCGAATCTTTAATTAGGAACGGTTTAATAAAATTAGACCTCACCCCCAAAATTAGTTCATAATAGAACAGTTCATGTAGCTGATCCCAATTGAGATTAAGGCTTTAATGTTGACATTGTTGTCATTGATTAAAAGCTTCACACAAGCCTTCAGATATGGTGATTGATCCTCCAATAAAACGTTTTCTACTTCCAAAAGGCCGATATCTGATAAATATGCTTCTAGCAAGCACCTCATTTTCCATAACAACTTGCACTTTTGGAATTTTAATTCACAGACAGAGTGACATCAAAGAGAATGCCTTTTGATAACCTATGTGCCAAGAAAAAAAGAAAAAATATTTGTATAATAATTCAAGCACTTACAATATTCAACGTTCAAACAAAGCTACTGGATCCACTCATAAAGATCTCACATTTCCCATTGACATTGACAAAAAAAAAAAAAAAAAAAAAAAATCAAAAACAATAAATCAGTCACTTCCCATCTTCTAACCAACAACCTATCAAGTTGAACCCAGAAATTATTAATCAAAAATAGAAACAAATATGAACATTAAACTGAGAAAACAAGAATTACCCATGAGAGTGGCCTCAAGGAGGTGCTTGGCCATTAGGACCTGGTCCGTGGGATTGACGACGCCGCCCTCATCGATCCAACGCTTCTGGATCTTCATCATGCTATACACGCTCGACATCAAGACCACAAACACCGTTCCCGCCACCGTCTTGACCATGAGTGGGCCTCTGCCCTGCTTGACCCTATCCAGGCCCATTATCGCCAGCTTCCTTAAAGGGGTCTTGAACAGAAGCACCATTATCAATGCCATCTCTGAGAATATCACTGTAAACAATAGCTGAATCATTTCTTCTTCTTTATTATTATTATTATTTAGTGTGTGTGTTCTTGTTTCGTTTTTCTTGGGTGATGAAGAAGAAGAAGAAGAATTGAATATTAAAGTTCAAAACTTTTTGAGGATTTGGACGAAAGTGATTTGATCAAAAGAACTGTAGAGAAGGTCTTCGAATGAATGAATGAATTGAAAAATTGGTGTGGGTTTCATCCTTATTGCTTCTCTGGTTCTTAAATAGGACTCTGCCTTTCAAATATTTTCCAATTTTCAGCAATTTCTTCATGGGTCCTTCATTTTTGCTTATTAGCAATTAAGGGCCTGGCTATCCTTTCATATTCAAGTTCACCACCCACAGTCGCTTGTAGATTGGGGGAATTTTATCGAAAGGGGCACAAAAATAAATCATCAATTATAGTCATAAAAATAAACTAAAGTTTTCCATAATTTGAAACCACTAACGTATACGAATCCTAAGGTTCTTCAGTATTTCATGTAAATAAGACTGTATGACCATTGAAAATAGTTCCAAAAAAAAAAAAAAAGGTTAAAGGAAACAAGGGAAGAGAGCCAAATGAGATTGAAATTTTAAGTTAAAAAGAGAGAGAGAGAGAGAGAGAGAGAGAGAGAGAGAGAGAGAGAGAGAGAGAGAGATATATAAATATTATACTTGAATAAAGCATAAAATACAAAAATTATGAAATGAATTCTGTAAAATTGAAGATTATTGTTTGGTATTAATTATTTAAGAGTCTTTTTTTTTTTTTAAGTTTTTCAATGGGTGCTTATGTTGTTGCATTTATGTGGCAAATAGTCTAATGCGATGCTTAAATTATTTTTTTTTAAAGTGTTCACCAAAGACTAAAGTATGTTCATTTATTGAAGTCCTGAAGGGGGTCGAAACTCAAAAAGTCGTTGGATTCTACAATTGGATGTGATAGTGATGGTAAGAATACCAAGGGACTTGCAAAATTTGGGCAAATCCACTCCCCGAAGGTTAGTTTAGTTTCCAAAATTTGCAAGTTTTTTTTAGGTGTCTCACCATGTTTCATGGATAGGTTCATGAATCATAATAAAGCTCCTCGACCACGACACTGGCATTGGTCGTTCCTTCTGGTCTTTTACGAAAACACCCGTGAGTGTCCTGCATTGGAAATGGTCTTGCCTGTACTTTGCTGGGAACAAGCGTGTGTGTCTTTGAAGGCCTTGTCTTGAACACATGTCAAAAAACAATTTCATAGGTTTTAAGAGCCAAGACGTTTGTCTTTGAAGTTCTTAATTCTAATTTTAAAAAATAGATATTTCATTTGTAGAAATGAAAAAAAAAAAATTACAGGAAATGGATTATATATAATATATATAAAATTTTTATGTCCTTTCCTTTTATTTTTAAATATAACTGGTCATAATGTGAAATTTTAGTGAGAATTGAGAACCAGAAAGATTGTTGCTTGAAATGAATTTCAAAAAAAGAGGCCACAGAAAAATCAAATTGAAACTTGCTTCCATGGCTTGGCAGGAAACATTGACTGCTGGTATGGATGCTCGCTTGTTGGTCTCTCATTGTAGAGCAAAACAAGATAGCAGAGACAAACAAACCCATAAGGCGGCCGAATTGGTATCATAATTCGGCGAGCAAACTTTTTTCCTTGGGCCCGCTCTGAAAATAGGAGATTCATATTGTCAAAGGAAGGACACTTGTTTCCCCTTTTCCTCCCTGAAGGCCTGAAAATTCAGGCTTCCTTGAATGAATTTAGGTGAAGTACATGTGCCATTGACAGCAACACCGCCCTTTTATGATCGACCAGTTGTTGGCTTCCAGACGTATGCAGGGACACTTGCTCCAGTCCCACGTTGAGAAGTGACCATGGATTTAACTTGTTTGTGGAAACGATGTTTTCACTCTCGGTGTGCAAAATAATTGGTGACCTCCCAACTTCTCTTTGTTTTGACTTTTCTGTCGTTAATTTTGATGCGTTTGCAAGTTAGTCAAGTTCATGCATTGGGATGATACAAAAGAAAATTCACAGCATTAGTAGCATACATTCGCCCCCCCCCCCCACGATTGTAATAAGGGCTGAAACATGAGACAAGGTCGTTCGTTGTACGTAGTCTCTCTTACCATTTGCAAAGAGTTATATCCCAAGTTTTTGTTTTTTAAATATATATATATATATATAGAAAAGCAACATTACAAGAGCGCTAAGGCTTGTTATTCATATCGAAACTTGTAATTTTGTAAACAGACAAAAAAAAAAAAAAAATTGTGTTACGAAATCACAAAATATTTGAGTCTATGGAGACCCTCATAACACACCGAAGCCAAAAACCCCTTCATGGAATTTCTCATTGTGAATGAGGATAAGTTCTCAAATTTTGTTATTCTGGTTGGTTCATGGGCATCATGCAGATCAAGGTAGATGAACTAACCACGTAAGTTTCTCTTTTCGTTTGTTATTCTGGTTGGTACGTATCATTTAGACTTAAGCAACTAATTGTGAATGATGAGTTAACGTCGATCCAGAAAGATTGGAGAACCAAGGGACTCCCCCTCCATACGGGGTCTATGATCCCAATCTTCAATTCATGAACAATTACAAATGAAAATAAAAGGAAGAAAATGAGACTGGGATCATACATAGATTACTCTCCCGAGTAATATGGTACCAAACACTAGCTTCCATTCTTTTTCTTTTTTTTTTTTCTTTTTCTTTTTCTTTTCCTTTGTTCGCCATCTCATAAATAGTCTTAGAAAGTGGAGGGCACCATGTTCTCATTATTTATGTATTTATTTTGCTTTTGATGTTATCAACAAAGGAGAAAATGTCCCAAAACCTATTAAAATAGCGTCAAAAGAATTGATTTTTTTTTTTTTTTTTTTTTTCTTTTTGCTAGACTTGGAAGCTAACTATCATTCATTTTCCTCTTTTTATGACAACCTTTCTCATTTATAAAGAGAAATTTTGTTTAATAACATAGTCATGGAACTGTCTTATAAAATCAGCAAACATTCAACTAGGAGGGATGTTCAAATCTAAATAGATGACAGGGAGAAGAAGTAACTAAATTAACTTGAAAATATTTAGTTAAAAATAAATTTTAAAATAATGCAATTTCCCCACACTTGATGCACAATAATTGCAGAGGGCCCCAATTATCCGTTCTGCCCTCCACCAAGGGTGCTTTAGAAAATGGACAGATAGCTTAAGTTGGTGGCCTCAGTGAGCAACCTTATTTAACAAACTAGGATTTACAGTTTGGTTACGTTGGTTTGTTCTCGTAAAGTTAGAAGGCGTTTACCTACCGTGGCCCGAAGATTAGAGCGGACACCAAACTCCTGTTGCTCTCTTAAATCACCTATTCTTCTGAGGACCCAACTCACTTGTTTGAATTGTAAGGACTTAAGAATTGAATTTTATATCAAAAATAAATAAATAAATAAATAAAAGTTTAGATAATTTTAGTATTAGGGTCTTGTGATTGGGTGCGGAATCAACTTAATCCATGTTCCTGGGTCCCTGCAAGCATGGTCCAACTTGGTTTGTGATGGGCCAGAAAAAGTAGCCCGGTGGCCACGGTTTAAAGCCTTTTGCTCGGACCCTTCCCTGGGTTTCTCGCTACAAGTTGGACAGCGTAAAAACTGGTCGGCACCGACCCGTTGTACACTTTTAAGCATAGTTTTAAAAATTAAAACTTTGAAGCCTTTTGCTCGGACCCTTCCCTGGATTCCTAGCAATCAAAACAGCTTGCAGGCAAATTCTTCAGCGGCATTTCTTGCAGAAGATGCTGCAAGATTTTTGAGCTCTGACAGGCTCCTGCCCAGCTGGAGAGCCACCTTCATTTCAAATACTTCCGCATTTTCTCTTCTCTCTTTCACATTTGATTCTATGGTCTCTTGCATCAGCTTGAAGAAACCAGCATTGCTTCGATACATCTCAAATATCATCCCCACTTGACCTCCGTGCTCCATTGCATTCACGATGCTTCCCAAAGCACCAGCAACAACTCCCACCGCTGCTGCCCATTGATTAGTCCCCACAAAAGTTGTCCCCAATGCAGCAATGCTGGTCAATATAGGGCCAGAAATTGCCAGTACTTTGCTAACTGCCGCGGCTATTTTGCCTAATCTTAGGTAATCAGCCTTGTCTTTCCTTTCCAAGATACCAACGATCCGTCTCATTTCATCTTCTAACTCTCCATTCCAGCCATTTGCATCTGCTTTCCTGCCAAGCCCTTTGCCTGGCTTTGGTGACTGTAGTCTCGGCCACCAGACTGCGGGCTCCACATTTGATGGATATTTTTCAAGCATGGCACCCATTAGAGGAAGAGGGTATGCCCTGTCAAGTGCCAAAACTCTTTGTATTACTTCATCGACATCGTTAATAGTAGGATTGCCAACAGAAACCATTGTGTGAATCTGCCCGTGAAGCTGCTTAAACAATCTTGCTGCATTTCTTTGCTCTTCGGCAAGCTGGGAAGGTTGGATTTTGTTCGTAATAGCCAACAAGCCAGTTGCTGCAAGGTAAAGTAGAGTTGAAGAGGCCTTGAGGGCTGCAAGAGGTGCGGCAGCATGTGCAATACTGGTGGCTGCAACTCCACACATGGTAGCAGCAGTGAGAGTCATAGCATTAATGGATGTCAGAAGAAGGTGGTTCCAATTATCGCCCTGCTCTCCAATATTTCCGTGCATCTCCACTCTATCTGCCACAGCCTCCATGATTTCATAGAGCCTGGCAATCACCATGGGATCAGAACCATTGTTTGTGTTGTATCCTGTGGAATTCTTCATCCCTGAATTGGCATCTTTTTGCTTTCTGGTGGTAGGAATAGTTGCAACCCTGCAATCACTTCTCGAGCTTAGTTCCTCCACCAAGCCTCCATCAGAAAGCTTTGGAATTGAGAGAGGACTTATCCAAATCTTGGGTGCATTTATTGTGGCTTTGGTGATTCTTCTTTGTTGACGAAATGAAGAAGATGAACCCAAGGAAAGTGACAAGCTTGGAGCTCCAATTGCTGCCATGTCTTTTATATGAATCCTTCTTGTTTGCCAATTACCAGGGCAACTGCCTACTGTGAGAAACAGAGAAAATAGTTATGGCTTCAAAGGAGGGTTAGTGAAGTGAATTGGGTTTGAGGTGTCAACTGGATTGCTATTTATACAAGGCAGACTGACTGTTGTTGAAACCGTGAAGTGTGATAGAAATGGCACAATGGTTTGAAAATTGGAAGTTTGACCCAGGATATTGCAGAGAAAAAGGTCCAATGGGTCTTCTATTTTCACTCCCAATAGCGATAACCACTAATCTGCCAAAGGTATTGAATGAGGAAGCATAATTCCACAATGTTATTCTCACCAATAATTGTTTTATTATAAATAATCACATAAACAGTATAAGTAATTGATCAAAATCCTACATGCTATTGGGTGTCCTTTATATTTTGTAAGGTTCATTTACAATTTTTGTTTATGCATATTTTATAACAATAATTATGTGGGTTTGTTTGTGCATCATCCACCAAGAATTGACTGTGTCTTGGCGTGCAATAAAATGATCAAAACCGGATCACGCGTGCCCAAAAATTTTTGTACCATTCGATGGTATGAATTGGGTCATTCACATGTGCAGCATATGAATTTTGAATACGCTGCTGAGGACCATAAGGTCAACGTTTCTCAGTAAAATTTTGCAGCAGGGTTAGGTAGGGATCTCCAGAACTTTGCGCGTATACTTGTTTTCATTTTCCTTTACGCACCATATTAGATTAAAACAGGAAAAAAAAAAAAAAAAAAAAGAATTTACCTATTCTTAGTTTTAACATATTTATGAAACCATAGAATCATGTCTTCAAAACATTGTGAAATTTTTTAAAACTCAACAAAATTGATGTATTTTTGGTTGTTTTCTAATTCTGATCTAAGTCAAAAAAAAAAAAGGCAAACAAGAGGTCTTAGCGAGGCATTTCGAGAGTTTCGTTTTTTTTTTTTTTTTTTTTTTTGAAGTCCTATGGCCAAAGGCCTTTGGTAGCTGAATTCATCAAATTCACTTTGCCACAGGCAGTTTGGCCATGGATCCGCCTCCGCAGCTATCCTTGAATCCTTTCAATGGGTCGAATTGACTTTGATCAAGAACCCATTAATTTGTTTCAATCAAACCGGGTATAGACACAAAAATTCTCTATTCACATCTCATCGGGCTGACATATGTTTGTGCTCAACCTCAAGATAGTTTGTACATCCGAGTGAACCAAACTAGTTAATCGAACTCAATATTTTCATTTTTTTTTTTCTTTTTTTTTCTTCCATTTAAGGGATAGTGACTTCTAGTTACACTGAAGAGGATTGCGTTGGTCACACTAAACCACGCTTAATGTTAACAATTGAAATATTTGTGTTAACCTTATTATTCATGTCCCACTTGAATGTTTGGATTCACTTGCCAAGTTTTCACTGGTTTAGTCAAAAATACAAAAAAAAAAAAAAAAAAAAAGGTATCATTGTAACTCACAAATTATTCACCATCAGGTATGGAAAATACCAAAAGAAAAATAAAAATAAAAATAATTGGCACAGTATATCTAACCCCACATTATAGTCTTTAAAAGAAAAAGTTAAATGTTTACGATTTTAAAAATATTATTATCATGAAAAGCTGGTAATGATTCAAATTTGTAATTTTTAAGTCATCCTAAATTAAAGAAATTTATATATAAAAAAATGAATTTGAATGCAATTCGTTAGATGTTGAGAGTTCTCGTCTCGTTAAGAGATAATTTTCTTGACGTTTGCAAGGAATTACCACTTATGAGTTTGCTAATAAGCGCATGTGATTGGGCTCATATTAGACGATTTATTGTCCATAACTGGCCTCAATTCTTCTATTCTGTTTTTCACCCGGATGTGCCATCCTCCTTTTTGGTACATCCATTAGTTTCGTGTAAGACGTAACAGATTTGAAAAGGCAGTCTCCTGTTTCCTGAAAATAGGATGTGTTTCCAGTTCCTCGATTTCGTATTCTACTTTCAATTGGACAAACTACGTAGTTTTTTTTGTTTTTTTTCTTTATCGCAAGTTGATATGTTGAATTCAGTTCCCCTGTATTTAAATTTGATTTCTCCTACATTAGAAAGCTATCTGATGTAGGAGAAGCGAGAGAGAGAGAGAGAGAGAGAGAGAGAGGGACTGTAGAAACTGTTCTTGCAAATTGAAAAATGAGAGCTTTCATCAACGCAAACCAATGTATCATCATGAAAGTGTCCAAAACAAGAAACTATTGGAAATTCCATGGAGCTGCAGCACCAAGAGTTGACTAGAGTTAGGATGGCTTGTAATATTTGGTTGGTACAAATGGCATTTTTGTGACAGCTCCATCATAAGCCTTTCCTCGTACGATAAGCTTAACTTTGGTGCCCGCCTTGTGTGATCCTGACTTCACATACCCCATGGCTATGTTCTTCTTCAAGCACGGGCTAAATCCTCCGCTCGTGATTTCCCCAATGTTTGTTCCCTTTTCATTCTGAATTTCACTGTGACTTCTGGGAGGCGGGCCAGAAGAGGAGAATCCTACACGCCGGACTTTTGGACCCTCTTCAAGTTGTTTAAGTATTACCCCAGCACCAAGAAAGCCTCCTTCAGCTTTCCTCCTTTTACCTATGGCCCAGCTCAATCCTGCCTCTACAGGAGTTACGTGTTGTTCCATGTCGTTGCCATATAAGCACAGTCCAGCTTCAAGTCGGAGGCTGTCACGAGCACCGAGACCTGTGAGCCTTATCTTTCCTTCAGATTTTTCTAAGACTGCCTTGGCAAGATCCACAGCATTCTCTGAAGGAACTGAGATTTCAAATCCATCTTCACCAGTATATCTGGAAAACTCAGCCAAGAAAACCAAAGTAATTTGTCTTTGCCATTCATATTCTGCATTACAACAGAGTAAACAGGAAAGAAAAATGAAGGACAGTAGTCTTTGTTGGCAAGTTTGTTGCCGTGGCGGTTGACATGCGTTGCTTTGTAACGTGCCATACATAAGTTTAGCTCAAGAGAAATCAGGCTTATCAAGTAAAGATGTAAAAACATTGGGAGGACTACACCCTCTGTTCCCATTGAGCTAACATTACATAACATCATTGTTGCAGTGCCAACATGGATGGCCAAGAACAGGACTTTGATCATGCATTTTAAATTTTTGCGGACAGCAAAGAAAGATATGTGGAATTTGGAACAATTTCAATGTCAATTGTCCACAGGAGAGCTACACTGTAAGTATGCAAATAAAGCCTATATATCATGCAAGGTAAATTTGCTACTTTGAGGACATTGAACGAAATGGACGTATAAAGAAGAATAGAGACTACCGAACATGTAAAGAAGAAGAGAGAAGAGACTAAGGAGCATACCCTGTCCTAGTAAGAAAGCAGTGTGCTCCGTTAATATCCAGCATGCTAAACTCTCCGAAGTATAGTTTGCTCAGATCTTCTTTTGTCAGCTGCTGAAGAACTGGGGCAGCGAGTGGACCCTGCACCACCAAGTTCGGAGCATCTTCTGTCAATGCCATCACTAGGGACATTTGATGACTTAAGTGGTAAAAAAAACTGAAATGCAAGTCTGTGACTGGTATAGTTTCCAGTGCAAAACTTGAAACCCACATGTAGTATATATGCATATACAAGTTATCATATCTCATTATTTTCGCTTATGAAAAATTTGTCTGCTGCCAAAATTAAAATATAAAGAAAAAAATAATAATAATAAAAAAAGAAACAAAGAGTTTAAAGAGAATATATAATGTGGCAAACAGAATGCTATTAAATGAAACATGAAGACTCCTGTCCTTAATGATAGAACTAGCAAGGAAGCAGAAGACATTAAAGGTGTAAGGCAATATTTCAACATGAATGCCCTCTCCTTAACAAATGTAACAGGGACGATTGAAAGAGGGCCAAAATCAAATCATTAAACATTCACCAGTCATGAATGTTCACAGGCACAGAACATTCAAAGCAAAATGTCAGAAAACTACAGAAATATGAGGATCTACCTGAAGAGCTAGAAGAGATCTCTCATCATGGATGTGCCACGAGACATCTCCACCTTTTGCCTTGAAAGACTTCATATGTTCCTCAATGTGAGCTAGATCCTTATCTCTACATCCTGCATTCACAACCAAATATATGTGATCATCCATCACCTTGGTGATCACCGAGTCATCAATTGCACCTCCTTTCTCATTTGTAAAGACAGTTAGAGTCCCAGTTAAAGGTGCAAGCCCTGCAACATCAGCAATGACAAGTTTCTCAAGGAAAGGGACACAGTCCTTCCCCTTAAGGCTCAGCCCACACATATGGGAGACATCAAAGAGGCCACCATTCTCCCTACAATTCACAGTTGAGTCCATAATTGAGTCCTTATACTGAATCGGCATGCTCCATCCAGCAAATGGCACCATCTTCCCACCATTTGCAACATGGAAATCATAAAGAACAGTCTTTTTAAGGTCAGCTTCAGAAGCAAAGTATCGGCGAGCAACAGCCTTCTTATCAGACTGTGCAAGACGGCGGGTGATTGATTGGCCCAGTTGCCACAGGCCTCCTCTCATTTTCTAGGATAACTATATCTGGTAAAACATAGTGCCAGAGGAACTGTTAGACATGGGTGGCAAAACCTAGGAAATCTACAAATCACACAGATTCATTCATTTCATCTGTTCTTCTTTTGTTTTTTTTTTTTTTTTTTTTTTTCCTTAAGTATTAATATAGAGCACAAATCACACGGATACATTGTCTACCCATCTCAAGGGAATAAAAACAGCTTTTTATAAACATTTTACGGAGAATCAAATGATAACGACACTATTCTTCCAACAAGAAGCCAAGATATGACTCATAAATGGTTAACAATTTCATTGCATTATTCAAGCGTCACGCTGAATCAACTCATCCATGACATAAAAAAAACACAGAATGAATTATTCGCCTGGGCACAGATGTTAATCAAAGAGGATTCCAGATTTCATAGATAACCAGCAAAGAAACAACTTTTATGTGGAAAAACTCGTTGTTCTGTCATCTCTGAGATTGTTACATACACTAAACCCCAATACGGGCACACAACATACAACAAGAAGCCACTAAGTCACCTGGATCTCATTCACATTCATAGGATAGGATCTAAAACCCACTCAGGAATCAACAAACGACTTATGACTGAATCACACATCGAAAAGGAATGTTCTTTCTCGCTATGTAACACGTAAATGAAAAAACAAAAAAAGAAAAAACAAACAACCAAAGCACATCAATGAGGATATCGAGTGGAAAGACTTACATCCACAGGGCCACTCACTTTCTCAGGGTTGCTGCTGGCGATGGGGTGGTGGTGGTCTCAAAAAGAAGCAAAATCAGATAAGAGCAAAAGAGAGCATAGAGAGAGAGTGGAAAGAGCCGCTGCCACTGCCAGTTTTATATGGTTTTTCTTTTTTTTTTTTTTTTAACGAAAAAAAAAAAGACAAAATAAGAGAAATGTTTGGTGGGTTTGGAGTGGGTGGAGGAGGAATACTCTGCCGAGCCGGGAAACAGACAATTCCAAACCCCATCACCAGTGAGTGGTGCTAACATCTATGTTGTGTAAGCAACCCAATCTATATGTTTCTGTTGTTTTCAACAGCATTGGCTAGTGGGAGGGGTCTGATTTGAATTGAGTTCTTGTGAGTTATAATTCATTTGAATTTTAAATATTTTGAGTATATTAAATTTTAAGTATTTTAAGTTTCAAAAAATTTTTTAATTTGAGATTATTTAATTTTAAATTTGTTATATTAGAAATATATTAAGTTAAATTTAATTTACTTAATAGTTGAATTTTTTTTATTTGAGTTATTTAATTTTGTATATTATTTTAATTAATTATAGTGATTCGAGTTGAAGGTTTTTTATTTCTTTAATTAATATAGATTAAAGCGAGTTGGATTTCGAATAGGATAGATGAGGTTAATAGGGTCCGATGAGTGGGCCACCTCTGGTTTTCGAGTGTTACTCATATGTACAGGTGTTTTCACGCGTGCTCTCAAAATCCAACGGCTGGTGTGTCAGTAATCGCTGTCCATTGATTCTGATTCTGTCCCGCGACCAGGCATTGTATACCTTGACAGTAGCAACAGTGCCCATTCATAATCCCAATGTGTCCTCAAAGTCTGGAATATAAATGGGGTTGCACGTTTAAGAATGATAGAACTGAGAGCATGGGATTTGCTAACACGTCAGTTTTTTCTTTTTCTTTTTTTTTATTTTTTTTTTTACCTTTTTCCCGGTGGGGTGAAAGGTCCAGGGGAACAAACTGGTGGGTTGGTGAGATCTGTCGGCAGGTTTTTCTCTGGCTGCTCTAAATTATGAGTAATTTTTTATTGTCATTGGCTCTGAGTCCTTGAGACAAGTCAAAGTTTGGTATGCACAGACAAATTAGAATCAATTAGATTGGTTAATTCAATACTTAATGTCACGTGTCAATTTATATTTTCTTAGACTTAATATAAAATTAATAAAAAAAAAAATTGCTAAGAGTCTTCGATATAAATTTGATAAATTTTTTTAATTTGTAACTTGATTTAGGTTGAAAATCAAAATAAAAGCTCTCACAATTGATATCACCCCGTCTGGTCTCAACTTAATTCACATTAAGACAGCTATAAACATGGAGTAACTCTTGTAGTAAACAGCTCCCATTGTTTGTTTATCTTGATACTCTATTTCAATGACTTGTGCCAATGTATATAACCTAGATCAGGCTTCAATCGGATTGAGCTTATCCAATCTAAGACTCAGTCATAAGATAACTGGACTGAACTTTTGTGACCAAACTCACGTATAACTCCGCCCAAAGGTTTTGGGTCGAACAAGATGGGTTTGGTATTAGGCCAACCCATTTGAGAGTCTACTACTAAACTAATGCCTTGTACTGGTTTACCATGCTTTCGCTGCCATTTTCAAAGAAGTAACGCATTTGAGAATAATGTGTTTCAGGGGTTCTCCGGTGGTGGAGTAAATGCAAGTGCTCTAGGCTGCACGGATGAAGGATTGTTAGAGAGCTTAATGCTTGTGCTTTGAAGGAATCCGGCATTGAAATTGAAGCGATGGGGTGCAGCATGATGCCACTTCATCTTGTTGAGAAAATTTGTTTTGCTATTGCAATTTTGAAAGCCAGAATATCTCTAGAGCCATCTTGGCGTGTCTTCCATGACAGGCAATAGGCTGCAGTTGCCGTTTCTGATATTCCCAACTGGGGAAGGAATTGGACAAAAGTGTGAATTGACACAATTTTATATTGAATCAATTCAATCATGCATCCAGATGGTCAAAGTGATGTCCTCCGGGGCTCTCCTTTTCTTGGTGGGTTTGGGGAACCAAATGGAAACAATACCTAATAAGGGTGGCAAGAGAACACAAACATCACGTGCATTAATTTCCCTAAAAGACCAAGGGAAGAACCGTGGTTCGCATGCTTTTTGCAGCAGAAACTGAAGATCCATAGGGATTTTCCTATCTCGGCATTTATCTTTGCTTTTAAGTTTGAACCTTCCCATATATGATCGATCATATGTGCTTCAACTGATCACTGGATTCCATTTCAATCTTGATCCCCTAGTCCGAGTTTATTTATTTCTTCTGCGTTTTTAACTTCTTTTTCTGGTTTTGTTCTGTTTTTGATCTGATAAAAAACCGTATCTTTTACGTCATTCTTCCCCACCTTTTGCTCGATGGACAGGAATTGGGAATTTCAGACACGTCAAAAAGTTTGTCAAACGCTAATAATTCCGAGGAAAAATGTTTAAGGTGATAATTCAATCGAACCATTTCCCGACAAAAAAAAAAAAAAAAAAAAAAAAAAAAAAGAGTTGTCTTGTAACTGATAATCTGTTTATTCACATAATAATCCTTTTAACATGTCCAGCAAAGTGTTCAGAGTGAATGAAAATAACATATACGAAGGCTTTTCTTCTATCTCTTTCAGTTTCAGGTGAACAGAGAACAAGGCCAAGCTCCCATCAACATGGGCAACATACGTAGATCATATTTGTTTATGGTCGAATGTAGAATAAACATTTTCCTACCGGATGTTCTTTGGTAGCAATGTTGCCCTGGAATGTCAGCTATACATTGCAAGGCCAACTGAGGAAATTAAGCTTGATGCCTGTAAAGATCGAATTCGTGCACTCAGTCTCAGAGTTACAGAATGTATTCTGCCATCAGGGAATCCACCTTTTGCAGTCCCCCCCCCCCCACCAAAAAAAAACAGAGGGGGCATGCTACCATACTTGGTGTTTATATTTTAAATCATACCAAGATTCAAATTTTTTTTTAAGAGTCTCGATGTTTAATCTTTATTGCCTGAACATCCAGTATGATTCTAAACTAAACACGTTCGCAAACAGGGTTGGGCTCAGTGAGTAGGGTTGGGCTCAGTGAGTGGTGCTTGGAGATCATTGGCTTTGAAGCGTAAGTTGGAAGATGATGATAATGCCGTGGGGTTTAAATTGGTAGAACCAGAAAGATTCAAGCGACATTTTTAGATATTAATAATTTGAATTTATCATGAAGCATTGCTGTATCCATTCAGAGAATTAACCTGCTTGTGGAATGAGAAGCACAGCTGCTAGCATTTGTGCATTTTTACATGCCTTTGTGAATTTTAGGGAGGTTAAAAGAAAAAATAAAAAGAAGAAGAAGAAGAAAAGTTAGAACTTGGGCGTCCAATTCCCCAGAAAATGAGACCTAAGAGCTGTTAAAAAGTTAAAACTCAAAATATGCAGATAGTAATATCACAACCACAAGGGTGGAGGCTCGTTCAGGTCAATGGACAACCCACGTCTAACAACCCCAATAAACGACACCGGGGCAGCGTTTTCCGGCGACAGAACAGCCCCATCTGCCGTGACAGGAATGGAGCCCATCTCACTATGACTAACCACCGTCGAACCAGAGGAAGCCGCCACCGCCGCCGTCTTCTTCTTCGCCTTGCCGTTAAACTTGACGTCTTGTAGAACTACCCCAGTTTGAAGAAAATCACAGAAAGCGTAACGGCGGGGATGATCAGACGGGATGTTGAGGTCGAGAGAGGAGAGACCATTGGGGGCGGCCGTTGGCGGAGGAAGAGAAGGAGGAGGAGTTGGAGGAGGAGGAGGAGGGCGCAAGAGGGAAGTTAGTCTTGGCTTTGGAGCCGCGGAGAGAGCGAGCAGCACCATCGTAGGCGAGTGCAGCTTCTTCAGGGGTGTCGAACGTACCCAACCAAACCCTCGTCTTCTTCCAGGGGTCACGTATCTCCGCCGCATAACGGCCCCACGGCCTCTTCCTCACTCCCCTATAGTGCCCTTCTCTTGCAGACGCCATCTCCAATCCAACCAAACCCACTCCCCAGACACTTTTTCCGTTTTTCAGATTAAATAATAATAATTAGAAGAAAAATATAGCTTCACATCGAGAGAGAGAGAGAGAGAGAGAGAGAGAGAGAGAGAGAGCAGGGGGGCCGGAGGCGAGAAATTGAGAAGAACAGTCAACAAAGAAGAAGCAGCTTGGCAGTATAAGAATGCAAAAGTTTTTTTTTTTTATTTTTTATTTTTTGGGTTTTGTTGTCGTGTTTTGTATCAGAGTGGAGAGAGGGGACCACACAGTCACCCGTAATCGTCGGTTGGACAGCGCGACGACCAGCTTACTTTTTTATATAATAATAAATAAATAAATATATATATATATAGAAAGAGAATTTTGATAATAAGATGCCGAGCGTTGGATCGTAGCCGACGGCGCTGATATAAGAAAGGATAATGCATCTAAATATTTTAATTTTAGATATACAATTATAAGCTGTGGGTCCCAACAGTCGTTAAGAAACATTAAATAATTCTAAGGTTGCCGCCGCCGCCGCCGCCGCCGCTTGATTAGACGAGAGAGAAAGAGAGAGGAAGAGAGAGAGTGTGTGTTTGTGTGCGTCGATATGTCTGTCTGTCTGTCTGTTTGTCTGTGTATGGGTGCACGTCATGTGACTACTCACCGCCGGAAGCTGATGTCAGCCCTAAGGGCCCACCGGTTACCATTGCCGAGCGGCGCCTGCCTTTTTGGTTTCATGCTTGTGTGTTCCATTATTTAATTTTAAAAAAAATAAATAAATAAATGATCAAATATTTCTCTCTCTCTCTCTCTCTCTCTCTCTCTCTGTGGGCTTTATCTGTGGATTTTATTTTATAATTTTATAATGCACCGGGGGTGTGGGTGATTGATGATTGCATGAGCGGATCAGAATATGGCAGGAGGCGACCGGGTGCGTGTCGGTTTTTGATTGGATTAGTAGCTGTCAACTTTGACAGGAGGACAGAGGTTCTCCAGAGCCCCCACGTGGAGATGAAAATATCGTGGGTTGCGTTGTTCGAGTCGCGGGAGACAGCCCCCCCGAGTTGAGTCGTCATACCTTATGCCGCGTGTTTTTCCTTTTTTTTTTTGACTGTCTCTCTTCTTTTTCAGGGCCTCACCTTAAACCCTCACTCCAAACATACCCAATAATAAATAATAAATAATAATAATAAATTATTATTATTATTATTATTATATATATATATTCTGAAAAATAATAAATAATAAATAATAGGTGAAAAGGGGATGCGGTGGGTGGGTGCGTGGGTGGGTGGTGGCGGTGGTGACCCAGAACTCGCCCTTCTCAAAATAAATAAATAAAAAAATAAATAAAAACTGACACATGTTCACGTGAGAGTGGGTGGGGCCATGGGATTTTTCACGATTTTGAGCATCATTTTCAGACCCCGCCTTAATTCTTACACACGGAGACGTGTTTCACATTGGATTTGTATACTTTCCGTGCCTTCTTTTTTTTTTTTTTATATATATATATATTTATTTATTATTATTATTGTTATTTATATTCCCATCCAATCTTCCCATTTTCCTCCAACCATCTTACCAAGAGATACCGTAAATTGAGACAGAAACGGAATCTACCAAAAAAAAATATCGATAGGTCTATTTCCACCTCAGAAAAAGATACCTAATTGAGATTGTACATTGAGGAGGATGGATTACATGTGTGTAGCACCATTCTGTGTATATGGCGCCTGAAGTACTTTTATTTAGAAAAAGATTTTAGTGCATTCAACAAAAAAAATTGAAATATTTAAATTAAAATAATTAATTTTTATATTATGTATTTATTATTTTATATTATATTAACATTTTATATGTAATATAAAAAATAATTGTATGTACTTTAGTTTATTAATTATTATTTTATACTACGTTACTTAAGTTCATGCTTCAACAAGAGGATCAAATTATAAAACATACAAGTAAAAGGAAATACTTATATAGGTTATTAAACAAAATGCATGGAAATATTCTGAAAAATATGAATATTCCCAAAAAGAAATTCTAAAATTCAAAAAAATTTTGGAAATTTTTATATTTCTATTTGGAGCTTTTCAATTTTCTTAGTTTTTTAAAATTTTTAATTACTTTTCATTGTGGATTTTTTTTCTTATTTCCATAATATTTTTCAATTTTTATTTTTTCAAATTTTCACATTTCTTTAAAATTTAGAAAATTTTTGGAGTTCTTGGAGTTTTGGAGATAATCTTTTTTTTTTTTTTTTTTTTTTTAAGTTTTGGATTTTTTTTTTATTTTTTTATTTTTTTTTTTTTATATTTTTTTTCAAGCTTTCAGATTTTTTTTTTTTTAAAAAAAAAAAAAAAAAAAAGGTTTACCACCTTAAAGATGACGTGACACCTATGCCAACTTCAAATTTAATGCATAATTTGAAAAACAAAAACATTAAGAACACGAATGCAAAAAGAGTGAAACATTGTTAGTGGAATCTTTATATTTGCTTAAAATAATTGTTGAAGAGAAGCATCCAAGACTAATTCAAAAAGTCAATAAGAAAACATTGGAATCACCCTCGGAAAGGTGTGATTTAATGGTAAAGAGATCACTCGTTTGTCATAGTAATGGATGGCTAGCAAATCTCATGGAAAAGATGTACAAAGCCCAAAAGCACTCTGTATCTGTAGAACAATGCATTTGTGTTAAGCCCCATGTTATATGGATGGCGTTTTTAGTTTTGCTCATTTTAATGAGCATTCTCAGGCTGAATGGCTTGTCGTAAATGGCGACCACCAAATTCAAATTCAGAAAGGATCACAGAAGAAGGAGGCTCCACATGTTGCATTTATATCACCAAAAATTTGAGAAGAAGGTGGTGAGAGAGGCAACAATTTATGTCATCCTAAAGCTACAAAGATGGATGAATAGCTAGTAGTTATTCATCAAGAGCAAAGAGCAAGATGCAAAAACGATGAATAGCTCTGCACCAGCACTATCCTGCAAGGAACAGTTTGGTGCACACCTGCAGGCACAATTCAGCCTCTCGTGACCGAAGTTTTAGGACTAAAGCTAATTCAAAAGGGCCTTCTGTGACGACCCTTTGCCCGCCCACATAGAATTGCATTCGCTGGGATGGGGTATTCATCTCTCAATGATCGTGTTGGGGTGTAAACTCTGAGATAAAACTGCTGACCCAGGTATTGCCTTGCCCAGTTTTCGGATCTGATGTTCCACATTCCCACATTGTCCAATGCCATGTAAATCGCAGTCCATGACTTGGGATACACCTGCATTTGCCACCAAACCTCTTAGTGACTGCCTAACCTAGAAATGCATCTACCACTTCTGCATTGCTCATGATTGTGAAAGAAAAAATCACATAACAATAACCATATATGGTAAATGTTATGCATACCTGAGTGGTGCAACGAGCCACTGCATCTCCCAAATTGTAGTGGTTTCTACTTGCAGGTGTCCACTGCCCTCCATCCATCCTGTTCATCTCATAGAAAGCTTCAACTTTTGGACAATACATACATGGAAAGAACATGTAAATGCAGAAGCATTGTCAGGACTGATAAGCTTACCCCACAACAAAGAAAGAATGGCCATCAATGTGCCATGATTGCACGGTGTCCTCCCAATTTTGGAAAATAATTTCAATGAATTCCCGGTAGTTAACATTCATGGCTGAGGTCTGAAGGTAAGCATTTCCGTAGTTGGGGCTCATTGGGATACCTCCAAGGTTGAAAACTCCAGGAATGTTGAAGTAGTCTGCAAGTTTCAGTGGGGTGTCTGCAGGCACATATGAGACACCATTTACAGCATACCTCCGCTTTCCATTGATAGCAGGAGCAGAGTTTGCGAGGGTGATTGTGCGGGTGGTCTTGATCAATCCATAGTGGTAAGAGCCTTGAGGATTTGGCCTTGGTCCACTGGCAGTCAGATTCCGTCTGTATTGAGACAAAATATCACACAATGAGATAAGACTTGTGTGCTAATCCCATGTGTACAGATATTTATTTGTTTATCATCAGGATCATGCATGCAGAATTATACTACAAACATTGGCAAAGTCGCTTGTTTGATTATGAGGATGAAATACTAGAGATAATGCATCTGGTTGTTACCACTGAACATGCATTACAAACTTAGAAAAATACTGAGAATTGGGCATACTGCAGGGAAACTTTAAGTCACAGTACCGTATGGATCTAGCCTGGCTGAGGGACCAAGCAATCCGTGTGGTTGGTCCCACTGGGACGGGACCAGAAACTCCTTTACGTGAATTGCTATAATGAAGCACGGCAGTTGTAGTGAGCACACGAGTGGTGAAACGTGAAGAAATGACAATGTAGTAATCTTGAGCCAGCTGATCAGCTGTGACCAAGAAAGAATAGGATTGACCCAGGTGAATGTCCATGTCAGAGTAGGTATTCTGTATGGTATGAGATCCTTCTACCTCGACCAGTTTCATCTTGTGCCCCTGAATTCTGAAGTTGATGGATGTTGCAATGCCCACATTTGATATCCTGAATCTATAAGTCCTGCCTGCAAGTAGATATGCAGTATATCATGTTATCCACATAGAGACTCAAACGCCTATAAAAAAGTACAAAAGACTCATAACAAAAGCTACTAAAGGAAATGAAATTGGAGCTCACTGACAAAATCGTTTGATACAACCAGTAGACAAATGAGCTGAGCCAATAAATCAAGAATAATTTAAGTGAAACAGAGACTTAATAAAGACCTGGATCAACTGTGAATGTATTTCCATTCCATCCATGACCATTGATGTGAAGCCCATCAGGAAATGGAAGATCATAACCAATTTCCAACATTCGTCTCAAAACCTGCAAAATGGAAGAGAAGGATTAATTTTGATAAGGAAAATTCCAAGACAAGAGAAGAAAGAATCAGAACCTCCCCAAATTGTGACAATTATGTGAGCAAGCACGTACATTGTGATCTTTCTTGTACCAGTCTCCAGCTAATAGAATGAAATCCCCAGCAGGAGGAGGGAAAGGAACAGGTATGAGAGGACGGCTCCAGATTCTGATGCCACCGAACCCTCCAGCTGCCTTCTGGAATCCTAGTGATGGGAAGTAAAAATAGCTACCAATCTGGTCTTTCACTTGGATGATGTAGGTGAAGTTTTTTCCTGGCTTGATTGGGCAATTGGTGCCAGAGACACCATCCTGCCACGAGTTCCTCCTTTGTTGTATGCCATTCCTGTTTGGAAGCGTCATGAACCAGGACAGTCAAAATTTGGATTCCCCTTACCATAAAGGTAAATGGAAGTTCAGGAAGGTCAATAAATGGACAATGGCCAAGTGACTTTTCTTCACAACTATATGATACAATATCTACAGATTCTACAATGCAAAATGAGTCTGAAGTTATGGACGTCTCCCTGTGCAAATTCAGAAATCATTTAATGCCTCTTTATCTGTTCCCAATAATGCAGTTGGGGCATATTCTCAAGAATACACAAGGGATACAGATGTTTCCCATGAAACATTGTAGATTTGCACTGAATGAGAGGGATAGCAAAGGTTTAAAGAACTGAAAGACACAAAACAAAGGCAAGATTGAGGATCAGAACCAATTTCAAGTAAGAAAAAAAAAAAAAATTTTAAGCAACATCAGCATATCCCCCCCCCCCCCCCCCCCCCCAAAAAAAAGGGTTTTGTCCCCAGTATTCAAGATATGAGATCTATCGAGTGAATAATCACATTGATAGCATGGACCCAGCTGCATGGCTGGATTATTCTAAGGGACTAGTGGACTGTTAACCAATAAGTGATTAAGCAAGTGGATATCATAATAACAAAATGAGCCACGGAACATTCTTCAAATCAAGTTAGATTCTATAGCGCATGTCTCAAAAGATGTAAACCGATGGAACCCAGTTCAATGATATCTAATGAAAATACCCTTTCTATATTCAACGTATCAAAGGTAAAAAGACATTTAGATGGGATATCCTTTGCCAATTACCCTTTCTAAATTCTATGACCAAAGTAATCCCCCATAGCCATTGCAGCCAGCCTATTTCATGGTTTTAAATACAAAACGCATTAAGGGACACAGGTGGCATTATAAATGAGAAAGCACCAATCCTATATTTCAGCAGAAGCAAGATTGTCAGCCACAGGTCCGATACAGTGCAATGTGCATTTAAAGCCAAAGTCGAGCAATTTATTCCAAAGGAAAAAAAGATAGACAGTAAGAGAGGAGAACTGGTTGCTAAGAAAATGCAGGAAAAAAAAAAAAAAAGCCACGATAAGAGGTGACATCATTATTAAACTCTATGACTCGAGATCTGACTTTCTGTTCTTCCATTTTCCTACACTTTCCGGCTAACCAAGCAGAAAGAAAGTGTCAACAACTGTGAAGAGAGAAAAGAAGCAAATAAGAAAAAAAAGGAAAAAAGTCAGCCTAGTTACCAAGAAATGAGGAATGGCTCTCTGAGGTAGTTGTAAACATTGATAATGAGATTATCGTTGGTAATAGCATCAATATGCGGGCCTGGAAACTGCCCATTTATCAGGATCCCCTGCAAGAAGCATGGCAAGGTAAGAACACCAAAGATGTCAAACCACCAAAAACCCCACCAAAAATTCTCTCGTGTTTTCTAAGTCAAGAAAGGTTCTTTCCAGGCAAAAAAGACCATCAAAAGCAGCTCTTTACAAGAAAAAACAATCAAAAAGCAGTACCCGTTGCTTGACGCCCAGAGGGTAGATATCACCGTAAGTGACTTTCCAAGTGAAGAATCTGTAAGGGTTATCGCCATTAATGCCATGAACAAGAAACAAAATGAGAACAAAGAGACAACGTAGAGCTCTGAAGCCTCTCATGTTTTCCTTCTTTTTTTATTCTTCGCACTCCCTCCCTTTCCCTCTCTTGTGTTCTCTGTCAAGGCAGCTCTCGATGAATGCACTTAAATAGTCTTTTAAGCACAAGACTTCAGATCTGTAACGCAAAAGCATATCCCCTCCAATGCTGCATTATAAGTAAAGAGAGTAAATGGAGACGGGCCTCACTCTTATTCTTCTCTGTCTCTAAAATTGCTGGCTTTCTCTGTCACTTATATTTTCTTTCCATCTTGGTCACGTCACGCGGTTAAAAAGAAACAATCCAAAAGCTTATAATTAGCTGGTAAAATCAAAACAAAATACAATTGAAATTTTAGTCAATTGAATCAAATTTTTTAATTGGTTAATCAAATTAATATAATCCGTTTTTTTCTATTCCGATATAATTTCTAGTCTTAGAATATCATAGGTAACCAAACAAACTGAAACATTTTTTTTTATTTATATTTTTCACTTTAATAATTCCACAAAAATGTTATTAATAGTACTATATATAACAAATAAATGTTATTAGTGTCTTATTATATCTTAAATAATTAATTATTTATCTTATATATAACCATAATTATATTTTTTTTTTTTTGTCTAAAAATTCCTCAAAATTATACTTTGTTACATTAAAATTGAAATTTTTGTATTTTTTTTTTTTTTTATTAAAAGTCATTTTGGTTAACTGTTTTAAAAAACATAACCAAAATTGAAAATTTTTCGTTAATCAAAATTTGGTTTACTAAAATGTTCCATTGAGTTTTAGGTTTTAATGTAAAATAACTGTATTTTTATGGTTTAATTTTTGATTTTCTTAATTCATTTTCATTGACCAAACCGTAAATATCTCTAAATGCAATACGGTTAGTTGTTTCAGACAATACATAACTTACATATTGCATTACAATGACAATTTATTATGCTTTTTTAGTTTTTTTTTATTAGAAATCTTATTAGACTATAAATTATATAATAAAAGATATATTTTTTCTCTTTTATAAATTTCATATTTTTATTTTAAAATTAAAACTCAAGATTAAAAAGGAAAAATCTAAATTTGTCAAAGACAAATATGCAGCATTACAGAACAGCTTGAGTTCGCGAATGGGACGCGCAAGTTGTCTGCGTGGAAGACATAGATTTGCACCGAGCACAGAGTAAATATGGAATGTGAGCTGTAACTGGATTTTGTTAACATGCAGAGAATCCTGCATATAAAAAATTTCTAAGTCAAATCGGGAGCCGTCAATATTATGTGGGCCAGCGTCAAAGTGGGATCTCACTGTCCATTTCGCGTTTCGTGTTTAGATTGGATTGAGGGGTAGGTGTGAAACGAGTGCATTCGATAGATTTGGCAAGTGAATCTGTGCCGGTTACAGAGTTGCTTCACGGGCAGCTTCACGTCACACACGGGTTCTGCCACACCCTGCACGCACCGTCCTGAAATTCCCCGCTGATCCATTGTTCCCCCCCCCCCCCCCCTTAGCATTGGCATTGCAGTTGGCTTGGCCTTGATACCTTTCAGCCACTAATAAATTATTTGTTAATTATTTTAATTAACTTAAAAAAATTATTAGACCGTAGACTCATAAATTAATAACGATAACATTTTCATTTATTTTTATAAATTTCATATCTTTTCTCATAATTAGTTTCCAAGTGTGCCTTGAGGATGCCCGATATGGTCCCTTAATACCCCCCCCCCCCCCGACTCCACCGCCCCGAGTAATTCTCAGGCTCGAAAGGGAAGCACAATCTGCATTCAGCTTGGACTGCTGTCAAAATGTTAGTGTTAGCTTTGAGAAGCTTTGATTGTTTAAAATTAATGAGCATTGGAGTGAGAAAGGAAGGAAGGAAGAAATAGATAGATAGTTTTGTTCTGTAAATTATTAGATAGATTCTTCTGATCGTTGCTAGTATGGCTGCTGCATTCAGCCATTTGCAACTATTGATTGCTATGGCTGCTGCAGTTGCTGCCATGACACACACACACACACACACACATGCCAAGCTCCGATGCTGTGGCTGCTGGAAGTGGGAATGCATCCATTAATTGGCAGATCTAATTGCTTGCTTGGCTCACCCCGTACGATTTCCTGTTTTCCTTGATTTTAACCAAAGGGGTTTGTTGTTGGACCGTCAGAGGATATTGTTTTGCTGATTTGTGTATTTGGTGGAAGGATGATAGTCATGGCCTACAATGAGGGAACTGTGTCGTAATTGAAATGGGGATGATTTGATGCCATTATTTTCCCAGCCGTTTTGGCTCCTGGCTTGGCAACATTGGTTACGACAGAAGATCTATCCCCCCCCCCCCCCCAGATGAAGAGCTCATGATTTGAAAATGCACTACTTAGGAGTAAGCAACGTTGACAAAGGGGAACAAATTACATTTCCAAAAAATTTTCATTTTTGCATCTCAACAAGGCATCACGGAAGGAATGTATATTAACATAGATACAGTTATAGCCAAAAAAGCACACAAAACCTTATTTATTGTGCCTATTCTATCATCTCTGAGGCTAACAATTCTTAAGCTATGAGCTGCACCACTTGCTGCAGTTGCATTCACCACTGTCTTCGTCTTGTTGCTGATTTTCTTACTGCACCCAAAAACCAAATATCAAAGTGCTTTAGAACGTTATGTGAAATGTGCTGATTCTTTAGTGCTTGAGCACTTTCCAGCTTAACAAGTAACAAACTAGTTTGAGAGAAACAATTAGACCATCAAGAAAAGGTATGCATACCTTCCAGGAAATATACAGTTCCCATTACCTGCAAACAATAGCAACAACAAGAAGAGGATATGAGATTTGAAAATAATAACCTAGCACAGACAGCAGAAGCTAAAACACAAATATAGGGACACCATTTTGCTTATGGCGACTTCGGACACATACAAAGCAATAATGGAACTTGCTTGCTGGAATGTATGCAAGATATTGGACCCACTTTCTAAAGAGAGGCTTGGCTGTGGACATCAGCTATTGGCATTTTCCTGGCTCCTAGCTTAATGGGGCTCACTTGATACAGCATCCGAAGAGAGATCATATTTAACTTGCAGGCTACTTCAATCAATGTCCTTCCATGGCCTTTTCCATACTACAATCAATCAAGGACCCATGTGCCTCTGTCGAGTAGGCATCACACAGGATTCCCTCTTCATGTCATGAGTATCCCCTGAGGAGTGTGGGTGGAGAATGAATTGTATCTTTTACCTTAATGGGGTAAAACTGGGGTCTAGGCAATTCATAATTTTCAGAATTGTAGTCCCTTCAACGGCTGAGCTTAAGGATTCTTTTTAATTTTACATTTCAGAAGATGCAAGTACACTTCATTTTGTAGGCTTGTAGTCCTCCAAACAACCAAGCTTAAGGGCTCTTTAGTTTTACCTTTCAGGAGCCTTAACTGGACTACGTGCATAGAAAAGAGATGTTCTGAATCAACAATAATATTCCTTTTTCCACCACACATATAACTTTGTAAAGATGGATATCTCAGTCTAATTAATCTGTACCTACACGTCTAATTTTCCATCTGACACAGCCTCCCAAAATTGACTACTGTCTATTAGACACAAGTTTCATGATCACCCATCAAAATTCATGAACACAGGTTCTGTAATAAAACACTACTAAAGCACACTTACTTGGGTCCGTGGTGGTGATCACGGCCGCACCCTTGAAATCACAGGATCCAGGCACCTTCTTCTCCTTCTGGTAATAGCTATCAAATGCATAGGAGGCATGATTCTTTACATTGTTGGGCTGATAACAGTTCTCCCCCGGCTGAATTTCACTGCAATTTGCTCTTCCTGGTCCACATGCCCAATCCAATGCTGCCTGCAAGGTCTTAGAATCAACACCATCCTCTGCAATGCAATATGTCTGGTTGGTCGTATCATTAGCCAAAAATGTGCCACTTCCAGATACATGAAGCAAATAAACCGGCGAGGAATTTCCATGAAACAACCCCCAGTTTGCTTCTGACACAGGTGATGATCTCAAGTCCTCATTGAACAACTCATATACGTACACACTGGAAGTGACTTCCGGATGCAGAGGAGTCCCACTATGATCGAAGACATGCTTAATTAGATTAGAATTATATGTATCTGCATTGTCAACAGTTGCATAGGGCTCTTTTGAATCACCCTTTGAAGGCCACCCAGTTTCAGTTACAAGAACCTCAACGTCAGTAACATTGAGATTCTTCATAGAAAAATAGGCAGCATCAATCATGGCATCAAGCACATTAGTGTAATGCAACAAAGTATTAGGATCTACCATTTCTTTAGATGGTGTCAAGGGCTTAAACAAGGAATTGTCAAGAGGCACTACTCCTTTGTTCTGCATAAAGACGTAATAAGGATAAAGATTCATCATCAATGGAGACCCAGTTTTTGACAAGAACTGAAGCAATGGAAGCATAACTGAGCTCCAACTCTGATTAAAAAAGGACTGAGAAGGCGGAAACGGATCGAGAATTATAGAAGCGGCATGTGGAGTTGAAATCTTGATCTGGGTATGCAAATTAGCAGCAACTAAAGCACTATAAAGTGACTCAATAGCTGGCATAAGCAAAGGAGCCGAAGAGGATATAGTTGTTAAGACCTCATCACCAACAGCAATTGAAGTGATTAGAGTTTCTGGATAGTAAGCCGCAACATTGCGACCAATCCAGGAGGCTGCGGTGGCATTGGAGGAACCAACAGCAAGCAATTGGTTATTGGGGACGCTAATGATGACGCGGATCTTGGTTTTAGCCAAAGCTTGGAGCAAGTCAGGGTCGGCATCATAGAGGCGGATGTGAGTGATCTTTTGAACTTGTAGGAACGAAACAAGTTCTTTACCCGACAAAAGATTGGACACATCAGTGCCGATATTGAAACCCACAAATGGTTCTTTGTCAAGTTCTTGTCTTTGCTGCTTAATTGGTGTTGCTGCCAGTGCTGACGATTTAGCTGCTGCAATTTTGTAAAAGATGAGGTCAGAATTCGAAAAAGACATGTTCTTTGTCCCTCCAGTAGTGACTCTGGAGGTGGGGGTTTGTGTTAATTACCTTGTGACAATGCGAAAAATGCAGCCGAAAAGAGGAACAAGGTGGTGGTGATGAGGGCAGTGAGCTTAGAGTTTGCCATTATTGAATGGGAGCTTGAGCTTTACTCCTTCATCCCCTGCTTCTGGTTCAACTACAGGCTCTTGCATTATCTTCTGGGGGTTGTATATTTCCCCTCTTTCTGGTGAAAATTCTTGGTGGGTTTGGTTAGAATTAAGAGTATCTTTGCTTGTTCACCCCAACAGATCTACGATATTAACGAGAGAGAAGACATTAAAAAAAATAAATAAAGCACATCACTTCTTCTCGAAGTAGGAGTGGAGGGATTGGTGTTTTTGGCCCTTATGGTGGGTGGGTTTAATTCTTACGGGATTCTAGGCTCCGAATGTGAATGAAGTATATAACGAGTGTTTTTCAAAAAAGGAAATTGCAGGTTGATTTCCGTGCACAAAATTCCCCAAAGTGACCTTGTGGACCGACAAGCTCCATGCTTTCTCTTCCACGTGCTTTGGGGACAAAAGTTGCAAAGGAAAGCTTATGGGAACTTTTTGGTAACTTCACTGCATTGACATGGCTTCTTCTGTTCTGCTGCCTGTTGCAGCTGGTGCTTTGAAGTTACAGGCTGGCATTTTCATCGTGCACCCACTGCACGGATAAAGCGAAATAGAGACGTTCACTCTGCAGCGTGCAGACATTCAAATCAATTCCACAAGTTGGATAAATTAAGACACATTGTACCTTTATTTTACTCTGCTCCACTTGCTTGCCTGATCACCATGTCTATTTCTTCCAGCTTCTATCAACATTTCTGGTTATGTTTCTGTCCAAATATCGAACATTGCTGTGTCTGGTATCTATTCCAGAACATCAAATTCATTCAAGTGGAGCGAGGGATAACAAATTCAGGGATTTTAGTTGCAAAAGGAGACATAAATATGGATTTAATGGTTATGGAACTTTGACGGATGTCATGTCTTTGTAAAATTATGACTTCTTTTCATTTTGTTGTGCCGTTGGAGTCCAAGGAAAAGGGCGAAAAACTCCAAAAGGCTCTTTTTTTGTGGGTCACAAAAAAAAAAAAAAAAAAAAAAAAAAAAAAGAAAGAAACAAAAAGCAAAATAATAACAAAAGTTTTTCCTTTTTTTTCCTCTGTGATCTAGCATTGCTGTATTCATACACCGTATTATAATATAAATGTTAATTTTATATTTTATAATTTACTGATAAATAATCACAGTTAACAATAAAGACGTAGGAACAATGGTCATGATACTTAAGTATGGACCCATCCCATATGCATTCACCTGCATGCATCCATGTAACAAGAGCTCTCGTAGACGCAGGAAACTGCAGATGTTTTCATCTGCTTGCATCAAAACACCTTGAAACAAACCTAAAAACAAACACCCCCTTAGAGGCTTTGCTGCTTTGCTTCAGTACCTCCAAACAGAAAGAGCCAGCGAAGCTTCCTGCTATGGTACTGTAAATAATCAAGCGTTGCGCGGAGTCAGTCACGAGCATACAGTGGAACTTGCATACCCTGGCATAGTTTCACGTGTGATGTGGGTGACCTCGCCACCATTTGTAGTTCTTTTTTAATTTTATTCTTGTTTTTTTCTTTCAGGCTTTCATGCTCAAACATCTGTTAGTCGTTCTGGTGGAATTAAAATTAATCTTATCAATCATTTCATTTCCTTTTTATATTCAGGCGAAAATTGCATCACAACTAGCAGCCCATATTGGTAACTGGGTGGATCCCAAGAATTCAGAAGAAAAAGGGGGAAAGGCTTACAGGGAGGTCGTCCCCTTAACTAATAAGTACATAATTTACCACCACGCAAAAATTTCATATTGCGTGAGGAGAGCGTGCTCAACTTTCGCACTCGGCGAATAGAAATAGTTTTCATCAGGAAACATAATGTGCATGTGGGCCAAACATGATAGAAAAAATATCAAAACAGGAGATCATAGTGCACAAGCAATTATTAGGCATATTGTTCAAACAAAAAGCAAGAAGGAATAAGCATATTATATTGGTTTGTAGGGCCTTTAGCATTTCCTTGCTTTTACTGTCTTCATTGTTGTTTCTTTTGATTGATTTTGTTGATTGCTTAACAGAACGGAAAGATAACTTTTATAAAGGGCCGGGATGACAGAGTATCCGAAACTTGGAAACTGGAATCCTAAGGACAGTTCGTCTGCTTTATTCCTCTATGCTTGGATTACGGAATTAATATATGATTTAACGGTGACCTAGCGATGGAAAATTAGGTGGCACAAATGCAAGTCAATTCAAGCCTTGTGCACCATGATTATACGATAATTAAATTGGATATTAAGATTACTCTTACCAAGTACCCAGCAGCCTACTCTCCCATACACTCACTAAACTAACACAACATCAGACAAAAAATAGGGCTGAGAAAAGCTGGAAGGACCATGTATCACCAACACCCTATGCATACAAGAATAACCAAAGCATTACATTGCCATGGGCAATAGTGCTGGAACTGGAAGAAGCAAACAAATAAGTTATCTTTTGAGGCTGAGGCTCATTGTTGAATGAATTCCAGCATCAATTTCTCCGACGAACTTCAATCATATCATCACCGGAGAGCATTCACGAAAGCCATCAAGGAGTCTGCGTCCCTTCTCTCTGACGTATACTTGATTGGACGAGACGAGTGTTTAGGGAAGAAGAGTATTGTGGGAAAGCTTCCAAGCTGCAATTCCCGACTTGCAAACTCCTTCTGATCACCATCTGCACGGAATTTTCCAACCTTCACTCCGCTCCCCACCAAATTATCTGCCAATTCAAGATAGGAGCTTTCCATTGCCTGGCAAAACTGGCACCATGGGGCATAAAGCACAACAAGCCATGGTTCCCTTCTCTTCTCTAACCTCAATAAGTTCTCAATTCCTGTCCTGCTTAAGGCCACCAGGTTTTCGGAATCAAAAATATCCGCTGCTGCAGTACTTCCATTCACATTGGGAGCTCCATTTCCATTGCCATTAAGCTGGACAAGATCTTGGTGTTTCAGATTTCCTTTGTGAAGACCGCATTCCTTAGCCTTGGCATCTTCCCACCACCACCTTCCCTCTCTCTCATGTTGACCTGGAAGAACTGGCCTCGTGCATGGCTCACAGCCAATGGAGACGTATCCTTGGAAATGCAAGGAATTCACAGGCACTGTCATGGCCCGAAGGAAGTTCCATACATCTGTGCTCGCAACATTAGCCATTGGGTTCCACTTGATCAGGCTACCAACCCCACCATCCATTCCCTCAAAAACTGGGTCCACCTGGACAACTGGAATTTCAGACCTAGTGCCTGGAGATTGATCCTTCCTTTGGCCAGTGATCCAAGCATGTAAACCCTTGAGCGCCCTCCGCAAGGGCCTAACCTTCCTGACTCGGCAGCACTCCTGGTGCCCATCATCATAGAAAGAGAACAAGCCCTTGCTCCTTACCAATGCTTGAACTTCAACAGCATCTGGAAACATGTACTCGATGTGAATGTCATAATGCTTCTCAACTGTGTCAAAAAAGTGGTATGTTTCAGGGTTCAGCCTCCCAGTGTCCAG
Source organism: Rhizophora mangle (assembly GCA_037832345.1). Taxonomy (NCBI): domain Eukaryota; kingdom Viridiplantae; phylum Streptophyta; class Magnoliopsida; order Malpighiales; family Rhizophoraceae; genus Rhizophora; species Rhizophora mangle. The sequence goes on along the minus strand of JBAPLJ010002079.1, from coordinate 431,641 downwards.
GCTGAACACCCTAAAGGGTCTACCAGTAAGCTTTGCATACTCAATCAAAGCAACATCTTCAGCACCACTGCACATGAATAAATCATTCTTAATAACGAGACCATACTTCCAGCACATAGAAGAAAAATGAAAATTATCTATGAAAAATTATAATTGTATCCTAGATGTACATGGACTCCCTGATAATTGTAAAAAGTTGCAAGAGCCCAAAGACTTTGGAGTGCTAAACTGCTCTTGATTTTGATGCAATATTCCTCATTCCAGAGGACCAAAATCAAAAACTTAAAAAACTAAATGAACACCATTGGACAACCCAAAACAAAGTCAAGTAAATAAAAGTAGACACTAGCTGTAGCTAACACGATGAGCTGGTCATTTTCTCTAGACTTTTGTTAATGACACGAGAACTTCCATTTATTTGAACAAATTAAATTCTCTAGAAGGTAACCCGATTTCGACAATTTTTGTGAATTTCATATGGTGCAGATTCCAAACCCAATTAAGAATTTTTACTAATAAATTCCTCAACCAAGACACAAGCTTTGACAATTATCAGTACTACAACATGGAAAAAGGTTAATTCAGTCAACGTGGGTGACATAGATTTGGTACGCGAGCCATGCGAGGAGATGGTCTAACAACGATTTTAGAAGATAGTGCCCTTCTCAGATAATCAACTTAGATTTATGCATCAGAAGCAAAGCTGTCTATCTTTGTCAATCAACAGTATCTGTATCAAATCGTACCTGAAAGCAATGGCGATATCAGTGCCAAATTTCTCAAGCGCCTTGTCTATGATCTCCAAAGGAGACGCCTTTACCAGCTCTCTAGCCAACTGCTCATAGTCCTCCTCATCCGCCTCCACCGCTTTTTCTTCCACCTCTGCAATTTCTACACACAACCACCGGCCAACGCAACTCTAAAAACTTTACAACCGAAAAAGAAAAAAAAAACACACACACACACACACAAATACACACAAACCACACCTACCAGGAGCAGCAATGGTTGCTGCAAGCGGGGCCAACGAATTATTCCGTTTGGGCTCGGCATTCACCGGCCTCACCGCAGTCCATCTCTGATAAGCAAAATTCGCACCGCCGGCGACAGGACGATCCAGGAAACGAAACGAACCGAGTTGTGGACCTTCCAAGACCAATCAAAACAAATCAATTTTTGAATTTTGAAAATTCTTTGCTCGAAAAATAAAAAAAAAAAGGCAATCAAATATGTTTTAAGCAAATGAAAAAGAAAATACCTTTGAGCTCGGCGGAAGAGCTCGAAAAATTGGGAGCAGAAATAGCAGCAGAAACTGATGAATAAGAAGCAGCAGCAAACAACGCCATTTATCTTAATTTCTTTCCTTCCTTCTGTCTATAAACAGCAAAACAAATAAATTGAAAAAGAAAAAACAAAACAGAACAAAACACAAAACGTCGTACGAGTTGTGTTCTGGTTGTTGCGAACGTTTTTTATTTCTTGTTTCGAAGAGGAAGGAGATGTGTTTAAATGATGGCCAAAGAAAACGCGCCTCGCTAGGCGGGGTTCATTGAACCTGGACGGGATTTCGGGCGAAATCATTTTGCTTACGTGGAATCTTGCGATTGGCTTGTCTTTCTTTCATTCCCCATGGCTTCCCTCACGTCGTATGGCCTACGCACTCCGAATCCTTGAAGTCAGACGATAATTCACGAATTTGTAATTCTGTCCCCTAACAATTTATTTTTGTTCAATTATGCACTAAACTTTCCAATTTTCTACATTCCATAATGACCCAATTTGACCATTTCAAGGTTGTTACCCCTATCATTGGTGTCATTCCATTGCAATAATGTCAAATTGGCATGACGTGAATTTTAATTTTAATTTTCTTTTAAATTTTTGACTTGTCCATACATATTTGAGTCCATGCAATGGAAATTTAAATATTATGTAAGGCAATGTGCTTCATCTACTAACTCATCTATTTTCTAAGCCAAGTGCATTTATAAAATATTAAAGTTGGGGACTAATTTGATACAAATTGAAACCTTTGAGATCCAATTGATTAACAATGAAGTTAGATACCATAACAGCGGGACATTTGTAGACATGCTGGAGGAAAAAATGGGTGGTTTTCCTTTTCTTTCTTTCTTTTTTCTTTTTTTCTTTTTTTTTATATTTTATTAATCATGGCTGTTGTTTTCCGTGGAAAAATTGTGAAGGTTGAGTCCCATCCCATCCCATCCCAAGTTGAAGGAGATGCTTAAGTAGGGTAGGGGGATTGACTTTGAGACATGGATTAGATTGGTGTTAGCCATTTAAACGGAAACGAAACGATTTTTTTAAAAGCAGACAAAGAGGGACTTTTATTATTATTATTATTATTATTATTATTTTGCTTTGAGAAAAGACAAAGAGAGAAGTTAAAGAGTGATGCCCCTAATCATTCTGTACTTTTTGGCCTCGATGATTTGTGTTTTAGAATATTGGGATTCATTTTCTTTTTTAATTACGGGATTCCTTTGACATTATTATTAAGCTATTTCCTTGATTAAGTTCCTTTTCCAAAGCTGTCAACGAATAATTGTTCGATCCATAATTATAAAATAAAATTTCTGCATCTCCTACAGCCTATAATCTTTCATTTCGTCTGTGATTTGAAAAAAAAAAAAAAAAAGAAAGATTGAAATTTTGGACCAAAATATGACAGACGGAGATCCTGAAAAAACAACAAAAATAAAAATAAAAATTCTCATCGAAGTATTGAAGAAGCAGCAAAACATATTGTAGGTGGTTTTTTTTTAAAAAAAAAAAATTAAGAATTTAAAGTTTTATCTTGAGTTATGAAATTGTATTTATAGAAATAAGGAGAATTTTCTATTATTTAACTTAGCGTTGAATAATTTTTAGATAGGCGTATAATTGTAATTTTATGAATATTAATTTTTAATCTGTATTTTTTTCATCAGAACTAAACCAGTAAAAAAAAAAAAATGAATAAATTAAAAAAAAGTTAAATTTTTTCATAATTTTCTTTCACACAAATTTGAATCCAAACAGAGACTTAATTATAACATAAGGACATACTTTTAACTCAGTACAAAAGAGATGGACACACAAATTAGTTTAATTTATTTTGCTACTTTATTGCACAAATTGGTCATACATGGACAGGAGACAAGTGGAGTAAGCCCCACATATTCTTTTGAAAAATATTATATCACATGATATTCACTCAAATATAAAATATACTTTTTAATAGTTAGTTATATATAACTTATTTATACATTTTATCATATTTATTTACATATTTTAATTAAAAAATAATTAAGAAAATTAATATAAAAGTACTAACTATCATTTCACTCCTTTTTTTTTTTTTTTTTTTGGTTTTTATCTATCTAACTTTTTTCATTGCGATAATAACAGAATATTCGATTATGCATAAAAAGATGATCCTTCAAGTTGCATATTAAATAAGTGGCCAACAGGGAATTTTCTTTTATTTATTTATTTATTTTTTTCAAATCATCTTGTACCTCAGCCATTTCATTAGTCCCAAAATTCTGTGTGTATTTGAACATTAGTCCCAACAGGGAATTTCCTTTTTTCATTGAGTTGTAACCAGCTAATTGGACCCACCGCGTACTGCAGCCACGGAAAAGAGAAATGGCAAAACCCCGACGATGACAAGATGCGATGGAGACGTTGGCGCTTAAAGGTTTTTTTGTAGGAACCCTATTTGGAAAAGTAAAAGCATATTTGGAAGACAGCCAACTGATGACATCGACTGCGAGCAAAGCAAAATAATCTGTAAGATATGGTTTTTGTGGAGTGATTTCTTTTTTTTGAAGTTGGCACTGCTCCCATGAAAGACAGTTTCCTTGGGGTTTCATTGGTCCTGAATTGGATACTCTCCTACAGAGCACATTCTTTTTTTGCCTTTGTATTCTATTTGATTTTGTTATGATAAAAGAGAGAGGATCATTCTCTCTCTTTTTTCTTTCTATTTATTCTTTTTATTTTGTGGAGGAGATGATCAGAGTATCATAAAAGACAGAGATGAAGGAGGGGGGCGAGGTTCTGATCCCTGTCTTTTTAGCTTAAGGTCCAAATATTCAACCATCGTAAAGTAATAGTTTAATTTAAGGACAATAATGTTGTTTCAAGTGACCAAAATACCCAAAATTCAGACAACTTCTCTCTCCTCCCAACACCCCATCAAAACGGTAACTGCTCCCTTCCGTCCATTGTCTCTCAAAATTGCTCCATCACCGTCAGAGACATCATCAAATCCTAGGATTTTCAGACAATCAAATGAGCCGGGAGGAAACTGGTCTGACCCCACAACCCCCCACCCTCTCCCTCGCCGGGGCTGACTGAACGGGACCCGCTTAAGGCTTATATGGGCAGGCCCTTGGGCCTAATCATCGATACTTGCCCATGACTATTACTAATTCCTTCTAGGAAGCTCAATTTGTTAAATTTCCAATTTTAATGCCTACTTTTACCACACAATAAACACATAAAAAAAGGGGGGTTTCGCACTAATGAAGTTGAAAGAAATAACTCACAATTTGGCGCATATTGGCTTAATGGCTCCAATTGCTAGACTGCCAAAGAGTGTCTCCAATGGTCACAACGTGTTGGCAGTAAATTGACCCTTCATTCCAATGTTTCTGCAAGACATTAGCCCCTTTTCTTCTTGTTAAGACAGCCCGGTGGTGTAATAATCTCGTTAAAGCAATGAATGACATTTTAGTTAAATGATATTAGAGTCGCTTTCATTAAGTCCAAAACCCAATATGACGAACCAACTGATTTAAAAAGGGCTAAAAAACAAAAAAAAAAAAAAAAAAAAAAGAAAAGAAAAGAAAAGAAAAAAAACCCTTTTGCAACAAAAGTTAGTCCCTAAATTGATATATGTTTGTGAATATCCCTAAATTGAGACACAAATTTCGTTCGTGAACACTTAAAAAATAATATTCACCCACTTACCTAAAACATTTGAAACAATTTAATATATCCTTAAACCAAACCCACTAAATGCATATTCTAACTAATTGGATACAAATAACAATAAATGTCATGAATTCATATTAACCAAAAAGTAATAAATTACCAATGATGTATAATAATTCAATAAGTTAAAATTAATTTTTTGATAAAAAAATTGATAATTTTAAAATAATATATACCATATAAAAAATTTACATATATATTTTTTTATATTTTATAAAAAAAAGAATATATATTTTTTATTAATTAAAAATTTTATTAAATTATAAATTATATAATATAAATAATTTTTATTATTTTAATAAAATTTATATTTTTATTTTAAAATTAAAATTTATGATTTAAAAATATAATTTGTCAAAATAAAATAAAATAAAAGCGAAGGAATTTGTGCTTGTTTGTATGGTGCCACGTTTGTGGGCTTCTAGACACGTAGCAGATCACAGGAGTTTAAAATCCTTCGTTATTTGACCATTTAATGATGCAATACAATACAGTACCAGATCCCGAGGATAACAAGGTAATAACACTAAAATGACGTGCAGATTCATCAATCCTTCCAAAACCGACCCATCACACACGCTCATCACGACTCTCATTCAACTGTAGCGGTAACCAGGCCGTAAAACTAGCATATCTCTTATGTTCAACCGACATACACTACTCTAAGTACTAAAAATATTATCTTTGCAAAGCTCCACTCTTTCCTTTACTTTACGAGGAAAACAAGGTAAGGGTTTTTTGTTTTTTTGTTTTTTTTTTTTAATAAGAATATTTTTCTTCTTCTTTGTTAGTTTCTGTATAATGGGAAGTGATTGCCATTACTAATTAGTTGATTATTTTTTTTTTTTAAAGAAAATTATTATTGAATTGAGAGTGAAGGAATGGCAGAGGCTGGGGCTGTTGGGGGTTCAAACGCGGAGCTGTTGGAATGGCCAAAGAAAGACAGGAGACGCTTCCTCCACGCTGTTTACCGCGTTGGCGATCTCGATCGCTCCATCAAGTAATGGATCTTTATTATGAATAAATGTATGTGATGTTTGGCTCTTGTGCTGGTGGGGTGTTTTTTCATGTCTTTTTTTTTTTCTTTTTCTGGTGGTGGGGGTCAGGTTTTACACTGAATGCTTTGGAATGAAGCTGTTGAGGAAGAGGGATGTTCCTGAAGAGAAATACTCCAATGCCTTTCTTGGGTTTGGCCCTGAAGAGTCTCACTTTGTAGTAGAGCTGACTTACAGTATGGCTATCATATGCCCCCTTTATTCTCTTTTGTCGTATTAGTTATTTGTGTTCTGTTTTCAAATCTTTACTCGTTTGTGTTTCTTTTTCGTGTTTGATCATTTCGGCTATTGGTAATCAGATTGTGGGGTTTTATTGTTCCTCTTCAAACATCATTTAACTTTATGGAGTAGTGAACTTATCAGAATTGAACCACTTGATGCACTAATGTTGCCACTGTTATGAGCTTATTTCAAGGTGTGTGACAACTAGGTGCAGAAATTTTGCAAGAACCTTGTTGAACATTGAAAGTCGACCATAATTCTGTCGGCATGGTATGTAAGAATTGACTTGCTTCCTATATTTTGCAGATTATGGAGTGACCTCATATGATATTGGAACTGGTTTTGGGCATTTTGCCATTGCGACTGAGGATGTAAGTGTCTTTATCTTTTGCTATTTATATGAAACTGTGGTTTTGTACACTGGTGCTGAAAATGACATTTTGCTTCCCATGGACTTTTAGGTTTTCAAACTAGTGGAAATTGTCCGTGCCCATGGTGGCAATGTTACTAGGGAGCCTGGTCCAGTCAAAGGGGGAACATCTGTTATTGCCTTTGTGAAGGACCCTGATGGTTATGCCTTTGAACTCATACAAAGAGGTCCAACTCCTGAGCCTCTGTGCCAAGTTATGCTTCGTGTTGGTGATTTTGACCGATCTATCAAGTTTTATGAAAAGGTAATGGTACTACTTATTCAGTATGATTTTTCTGATCAAACTCCCTGCGTCAAGTTTCTTTCAAAGGTATGTATTACACAGGACAAACTTTAGGGGATGAAATGCACACAAGTTGATTATCTTATTACCTTGAAGTTGAAATATCAGGTCATTTTTCATGCTGGGATCTTAGCTTAAGTGACTGCTTTAATGTGTTTTTATATCAGTAGTATGTAATTGTTGCTCATTTGCCCATTTAATATGCTGCAGCATCCATTATGTTGTTGCTAGGGTATAGTTACTCCTTATGACTGGTAATCTGTGGCAAGTTTGAGGGATATATTTAGAGCATGGGAAATAACTGAACAAAGATGACAAATGTGATGTGTTATATAGTGGGTCTGCTTAGAAACTGTTTAGTCAGAGTTATTTCAGAATGCATTTTGAAATTCTCCAATGTGTTAAATAGCAAAAAAATTCACATGAGGTTGAGGGCAACAAGGAGGTGCTAGAAGCTGTTTAATTACAGGGTTGACACATTTTTCCCATTTTCTTTTTGTGCAGGCTTTGGGGATGAAGCTGTTGAGGACCATTGATAGACCTGAGTACAAGGTGAAAAATTTTCTCTTTGTAAATTCTACAGCCATCCAGTAATTATTCTTGGAAACATATTGTTGATGTTCCCTATTTTGTTGAATGTGCTTTGTAGTATACCTTGGCCATGATGGGGTATGCTGATGAATATGAGACGACTGTCCTGGAGTTGACTTACAATTATGGTGTCACTGAATATACTAAGGGAAATGCATATGCTCAGGTTAGTTTGCTGCCTTTTCTACTGCCCTGTTAAAACAGTGAAATGTTGTGTCAGGTCTAATATGCTTGTTTTCCCTCCCTTGATGGACTGCTGTTCCCTACAGGTCGCAATTAGTACTGATGATGTCTACAAAAGTGGTGAAGTTGTTAACCTGGTTACCCAAGAGCTTGGTGGAAAGATAACTCGACAACCAGGACCAATTCCGGGAATCAACACCAAAATCATCTCTTTTCTAGACCCAGATGGCTGGAAAACTGTTAGTTTTTTAAATTTAAGTGGAATTTTGTACCCCCCCCCAAAAAAAAAAAAAAAACCAAGTGGAATTTAAGGGCCAAAAAGAAAATTGCAATCATGGAATTCTAATCTTGAAATGATATTTGATTGAATTGAAGAAATGCTTGTACGGCTATAGGTATATGTCTGTATGATGCATCTCATGCATATATATTGGCTACTTTGATTGTTTGATGATTACCTCTTAATTTTTCTGATCCAGAATTGTGTTTTATGGCATAAATATATACTTCTGTGTCTTCAGTTGTTGATAAGATCACCTTATTGTGTGTTTGCTTTGTCTGTGTAGGTCCTGGTTGACAATGAAGATTTTCTTAAGGAGCTGCAGTAAAGATTACCAATCCAAGAGCATTCTGGGTCTAGTAGCCACCGGAAATTCTCCTACTACATGAATAAGATAGCTCTTAAAAACAGCCAGTGATCCTGTGTGAATATTCCCGTGGGCTTTGTGGATATATAACTATAATGAATATGCTACTCCAATAATTGCATGTGTGCTTAGTGGCAGCATCTTGAGGCCCCTTTAGCTGTTACTTGTTTCATTTTCATGCTATTTCCTGTTTCCTGTTCAAATACAGAGACGCACAGGCATAATGAAGCAATCTTTACATTTTATACAAACAGTGTTTAATAGTTAAAACACAGACTAAAGATTGATGAGGTAACCTTCATGGCTGGTGTTTTTGGACTGAAAGAGAGCGATCCAGTAGCTAGTTATAGTAGCTTAACACGCATTTAGCTGATGTTCTAAGTTTGATTGACAACCCGCCAACTTTTCTCAGAAAGGGAATCATATCAAAGAATAACCTTCTACGCTCAGGTCAGGGATTTTTGTGTCCTGTCTAGCTTACTTGAAAATTGAAATTGTTCTTCTTAAGAGCTTTCCGTCCATGCAGAACAAACACTCCTCCGTCCGCCTGAGCAAATGAGAAATCAAGGAGGAATATCTTCATATTGCCGGATATTCAACTGCACATCCTTTCTTTCGAATATTATTTATGTTCCCAAAAGACGCAATGCACGTAGTGTTTGTTTTGCAATTGCATTGTCGAGTTTCTTTTGTTTCCATTCTAAGTTTTTGAATCCCCTCGAAAAGCTAGCATTATTTAACTACAGAAAATCCCCCATTATTACATCCCGAAGATCATAACAATCCAATGATCCCCATTTAGGAGGATGGGAATTTTCTCGGAACGGAAATGTAGAATAATAAGCTGAACTGCTACCTTTCTTCATGAGTTACACATGCTCCGCAGAGGCTCTCACTAGGGCAGGTATCTAAAGCGATTTATCCATAGGATAGCAATCAAGCACGCGAAGAAAACTTGCGTGTTCCTGCTGGGAGAAATAACATTAAAAATTGAATCTTTGAGTCAATATCTGGTTTGAGGCAGAGGATTCTCAATAGCAAATGGACATGGGTATGTATTGATGTAGCAGAACAATAAAAACCAAGCATGCGTTTGTGGAATCACCTCTAAATGTCCCAAAGCATATTGTACACGGAGATCAGCTATAGAGGCTTCAAAATCAATGTAAAACAGATAGTCAAAGCACCTGTCACCATAATACATCACAGCAAACGATGATCAAATCAATGGCTTAATCAAAATATATTGTCAAACAGTTTCTTTTTTTCTTTTTATGGTTAAAAATACAAAAGGGTTGCTAATCAACCTCTCTAATAATTTGTCTAAAGAAGGAATCCATCCAAAGAATACATCAGAAAAGCTGCCCCAAAAAGTTATACTTACTTGGCAGTCGATTTGTTAGAGTCATCAACCACCCTACATGGATGTTGCTTTAGTGGGCGGCTCTCTATATATTGGACATACAAATGTCCCTGAGTTCAAACAATGCCAATGCTTTAAACAGCACACTGGGGCCTTTTTCCAGGGAGAAAACAATGCTGGTCTATTCAGAGCGAGAAATAGTGTATTAGCGGTGTCAATGGAAATGAACAATGAATGACAAAAAATTTTTAACTTGTCAATGAAAATAAACAAGACTTAAATAATCAACAACCATACCTTATAGGGCCTATCAGTTCCTGGAAGTAGAGTTCTCTTGCAAGTATCAGAAAGCGGGTAACACTGTCCTCATCCTGATCGGTACAGGCGAATAAAATCAAGTCAGATATAACTATAGTAGAACAATCAAAATCTTGCAATGGCAGAAGCAACTTGAATACAGGCTTTTTTTGCATTAAAATTATGAACCAGTAAGTGCACCTGTGAGTCAAATGCAGCCTGATGAAGTTAGGATTAATTACGACACTGCCTCCATTTAGAAGGTGTTGCTTTGCAGTAATGTTAGCATGTTTTTAATTACAGGATTCACCAACAGATGCATCTTTGCATGTTTGGTAAGGACCACATCAAAGACCGAGTCATTAAAATGGACAACAAATCATGTTTAGAAACAAAACTAACCAGATGTTACTTCTACTGAATATTCTAATCATTACATAAAATCTAATGAAACTTTGTTATATATGAAATTATTTGTTCATAATCATTGAAAAGCTCTGGCAGCATGCTTCAAAACTCTCCAAGCTTCTGTGGATATGTATTATGTTGAAAAGCTAATATTAGTTTTCTGATTTCCATTTTCGTTTTGTTCTCTTGTTTTTAAGAATTGTAAATATCTACAATACCTACCAAAACATTCAGGAGCATTACATTAAAGTATAGATTACCAACTTAAGTTTTACTCAGCATGAATGTTATTTTCCTTCAAGATATTTACATGGAGAGTGACACAAAAGATGCATGAGTGGCGCTATCAGAATTTTTTCAGCAAGAATGTCGAGGCCATAAATTTCTGCTGCTCTAGCATTGGCAATGGCTCCGGTATCTCTTTTACCACTTAAGGCTACCATCTATGCTCAAACGTTTTATTACTCATATAAACGTTTGACATGATTAAGCATCAGCCTAAACCAAAATTTAATGACAGTTACCTCAGCAGTGCTGGCAGTATCATCAGCACTAACTTGGGCTATACCTAAGTTGCTCAACATCCTCTCACATTAGGCCAGTGCCTGGTGTGAAGAAAATTTTTGAGAGAGCATCTAAATTGAGAACCAAAATCATCCCTCCCAAGCTTTAATAGGCAACCGCCAGTCTCATTGTAAAGTTATTATACTACTTATTCCCAACGTCAAGAAGTTAAAAGTATATAGTAAACTTTTCAACAACTGTTTTATAACAAATATTCTGTTCTTTCACCACTATGGTAATGAAAGTGCTGGTTTAACCTACAACATATACGTGTTAAATAAAGTTTTAAAGTGCCACCTGCCAAAGGACTGGAGTGGGACTCACTAGATCACACTGCAAGGGTCTCCCACTTTGACTACTTCAGCCCTCGTAAATATGCCTAGCTCTTTTATAAGAATGATAAACATTTACAGTGTGAGTTGTTTAACACTTTGCCATTTTGGTGAGGTTGTAATGGCCACATAATTATGTCCCAGGATCTGTAACTAGAGAATGCAAATTTGATCCTAGCAAGTGTCCTTTGAAGAAATAAAACAAAAATGAAGTGCAAGACAAAACTTGCAAACCTGAGGAAACCTGAGGATGGCTCAAAACATGTTTCAACTCATCCTTTTTTACACTAGGCAATTCCAAAAGACGATGGTTAACTGCCAACTTCACCTCCCCTACTATATGCAGCCTATGACGAAGAAGAAGGTCATAATTATGATGCATGCTGCCGGCCACTGTATTCTCAATGGGGACAACTGCTTTATCCACTAACCAGAGTTCAACTGCCTGTTCAATAAACACAAGGATGGCAATTATGATCAGGTGTAAAATATCTCAATCATGGTCAACTGCAGATAAGGATTGTTTAAGACCTTGAATGCAACTTCATACTGCTCATATGGGATGGCTTCACACTTCGGGTAAGCTTTTAATGCTGCTGCCTCACTATATCCACCTGGTTTTCCCTGAAATGGGGTCCAAAATCAATACAAATAGCAGGAAAGACATTGAGGTTTTGAGAAGAAGAAAGCTTAAATGCTTACCTGATAAGCAATCTGTACTCTTCTATCATTGTCGGGTGATGCCGAAAGATCTGTTGCAGACAATGGTTCTACAATTTCACAGCAAAGCACTTATGGGTCCATTAGCACATGTCGATGTTTGGGAATCAATCTCTCACTCAATGAATAAACTGGTTTAAAGCTTATAAGAAGGAACAAAATTTTTTACAGGCTGAAAAAACGGAGTAATTCTATACAACCAGACAAATGCAGAAAAATCACAAAAAGAAAAAGGTAAAGGAAGACCGAGAGAGAGGCAGATTGGTTGCTCAAGTCCTTTTGTCTTGGGGTTCAAAATTGGAAAAAAATCTCAAGTAAATGCATCGATCTATTAAAGAGGGTATGAAGGAAGAGACTGCCATCAAAATAGGATTCATCATTAATCCAATTGTGCATCAAAACAATCCCTTTATAGATTCATGCAGAAGATGAAAATTGATCCCAGATATCCAGGGCTCACAAACAAAATGAGCATTTACTTGAATCAGCATCTTAGGTGGCAACTCGCAAAATTGAATCTACTTTCTCATTAAATGTTGAAAAAAGAATTACACTGCATCTATGGATTGCATTCAATCGGCATCACAGAAAAATCAAATGGATTACAACAAAAAATTGTTAGCCCAGTTTATGTTACCAGAATTTAGCTTTTTCCAAATACATGCAGAATCCAACAACTAATCCTACAACTTATCATATGTACATTCACATCTTGAAATCCTCCTTGAATTAGCAACCTATATGGCATTTCTATCAGTAACATCTACTTCCTCAGGTAGTTATTTACATCTATTCATCATTATGAATATACCGAAAAGACTTAATAGCCTCCTACAATCTTAATGAACATAGCATATTCTTCAATAGCCCAGTAAGCTAATTAAGTTCTCACAGAGAAACCATAACATTCACTAGAATTCACAAAAACATTTCAAGTCAGCACAAAAGACAAACCTACAATGCTCCCCAATTGCGATTGGTTGTCTTGAATTTCAATTTAGGAGTTCAATTTAAAGCTGGATTTTTAAAATTGAATTAAACAGGTTGATAGTATCCATGTCTCATTTTATACCAGAGCAGGTTCATGCAGGGTACAAAATAATTAGAAAATACAAAGCATCACTTCATTAAATACCTATCCAGTAATAACTAGGAAAAGCTTAAGTTCCAGAGCTGAAATTGAATGAACTCACTAGGAAGAAGGTCCATATACTTGAGAAACACCTTTGGTGCAGTGCCCTGAGCCTGATGAATTGGCCCAGAAGACTCCACTCCAAGAGTGAAGGGCTTGTCATCATCAACAGGAGTAACAGCTTTTTGAGCCAAAACAGCCAAACACTCCCATTCACGAGACCTCTTAAGACCTCCACTGTACCTCGATTCCATGCCAAACCAATATCGCCTAGGACCCAAATATAACACACCCACATTAGAACGAGGATTGATGGGGCTAACCCGGACGGCAACAATAGCCATCAAAGCTATAAAAGAGAGAGAGAGAGAGACAACAGTTTTCACTATGCAAAAGCAAATGCAGATGCGTAAGAAGAGCAACACCAACACCAAGAAGCAGCAAAAGCAAGCATGCAAGAGGAGAAGGATTGTTGGTGGACGAGATTTTGTAGTGGGGACAGCCACATGTACCCCACAGAAAGAAACGCTTGTGCGTTCAAAGAATCTGTTCCTACGCATCTATCATCTAGCAATGGTGATGCAATCACTTCTCTTTTTCCCGTCATAAATGCATCCAAATCTTGACTCCCATAAAAAAGAAAAGTGGGTAGGCAGAATATTGGCTATATATTCTACGGTAGGTGGGTAGGCAGAATGCTGATTTGCATGAACTCTTTTTCCTGACAAAGGTTTATTACCAAGGAGACAATTTTGTTAATCGTCAGCACAGATTCATTGCATGTTCCAGTTCGAGTTCTAGTTCTACTTCTAGCTGTGTTGTCAAACCCACTTTGGACCCACCAGGCGGACCAGCGGCCCGGAAAACTGGACTCCTGATGGGGCTGGGTTGATTAAAAAATCCCATTTAATTACACTAGTTAATCCTACAAGCTATTTAAAATATTCCATGTTTATGGTTTAAATTGACTCTAATCAAATAGTGACGGGTAATGTGAGCAATAACATGTGCCTATGGTCTGATTGAAGTTAACATAGACGTGCGACGCTACCAAAAACATTACTTAAGGCATTAACCTAATCCGATCAATTATTAATTCATTTGTTGAACCGGCAACCCAGCAACCCAATACTCTGTATACCTGGCGAGCAGCGAAGGGACATGGCGAGGAAATGCAGAGCCACATACGTGCGAGATGCCCAGCACACCTGCTTACATGGCGACGGAGTTAAACATGATGGGCCAAAGCAAGTAAGAAAAGTCAAACTTCGAGTTGACTTAAATTTCTAATCTACCAAGTGCTCCTATTGATTATATATATCTGTCACTAACTGTTAGTTTGACTTAAAACTTTTGTTGAATATCAAGCTGTCAAGGAGTTGGAGGATCAAAAAGCATCCTTAATCAAATAACAACTATATGAGTTGAATGCAAGCAATCAAAGATTCTTTGTGCATGCCACCAAAGTAATATATATATATATAAATAAAAAAAAAAAAAAGGATGCTTTTTGGCCTGGGAAAGCAACCATCCAATTAGCACCATTGCATGCCAATTGCTTCTAGTACTACATTTTGGGTATGACTGGGACAAAATGCCAACGCTCAATTGGTAACAATTCGCTTGCCAGAGATTAATTAATCACTCTTAATAATTAAAATAACAATTAGTTATACTTCACCCTACAACTACACCACTTGCTGCTTCAGCTTGCAAATTTGCAATGGAATGGATACAAAGATCACTGCATCTACCAACATCTACCAACATGTAGAGGGTGAGAGCACTTCTCTTTTTACAAGTAGACCATTTTGACATTTTGTAGGCAAATGTGTTTCCTCATTCAGGCTGTCTACAGAGCCTCCAAATTCTACAATTGAAAATTTTAAAGTTTATTTTTAATAGAATCGGTTAATTGAAAATTTTGTTTTGACTTGGATTTTCAATTTAGTATAACCAAAATTTTTTATTCGATTTTATATTTACCTGGTTTGATTTGGTTAACCAAACCAAAAGCGTTGACATTCCTGATCACCGGTGGAGTACAACTTTTATTAAGCATAGAAATTGAGTGACCTTAACAATACAAAATTAAATATTATCTTATGTTACTTCAGTAATATTGAATAAAACGAATCATTAAATCCCATATACAACGGCCCTAATCACAACGAGATATGCTCAACAATAAATTAAACACGTGAAATAAGGAAAAATGATTTTGAACTCCATTGACGGACGTTCAGACTCCTATCCCACAATCGAAATTTGTGCTCGTTTGTTGGCTAGTGCACATTTAATGCAAAGCACATGCTTGAAAACATTTGGGATGTTGATTTTGTGGGTGCCACCTCAACTAACCCATACCCGAGTAAAATATTAGGAAATTTTTAATAAATGGGGTTTATTTAAAGAAAAAAAATAATTAAATAAATTTACATGATATAAAACACTATAAATAAATTATAGTAAATAATAAAATATAACTAGTAGTTTTATTCTCTCGGTGGCATGTGGCTTGCAAATAAGAGAACCTTGCTTCGGCAGGAAGGCAGGGTGACAGGAATTGGAGGCATATTCTTGGACATGTTCTTCATTCGATTTGTTTCCTCCACTTTCTTTGCATCCCACCTTAGCGGAATCGGAGAAACGACTGAAGAAGCGGTCCAACAAAGCCATCAATTCATCCATTTTAATTAATGTATGCGTAACCAACAATCACCATGCTCTCTCCAACAAAATTTTATACCTTTATCTCAGCGTTTAAGAGACTTTTCTTAATTTAGTTTGCACCCAGTGCAGTGAATTATGCTTTTTTGTCCCGTCCTGTAGTTTGTATCTCGCATATACCATTATCATGGAAAGTCTACACAAGAAAACTGAGATGAACTATCCCATCGGAAAAAATAAAAAAACAAAAACACACACACACACACACACAAGAAAAACACATGGTGATAAACATCAAGAGGGGGGTAAGTTTGCTGGATGTCCAGACTCGAGAGGTATCTAGAAAATATCAGTTAGAGAAGCCCAAAATAATCAGAGTAAGGAAAAGAAAAGACCAATGTGGTTGGACTCAGTTGGAATTCCTTAGTTTCGTCTTCGAGTAATAATAAGAAGAAGAAGAAGAAAAGGCCTGGAATTATAGAAGGGCAAAGAATTGTCTGTGGAGGGAGCGGAAAATCCGTTAGGATTTTGGTCGTGGACAGTGGAGGCAAATTCCTGTGGTCTGGGCTGCACCTTGCTCAGTGGTCACGACAAACCAAAAACAAAAACAAAAAACAAAAACAAAAATGGCACCCGGATGGGTCCACAGAGGTTCGTGTTTAAAGATATCACCCATTCGGAAACTGATGACACCTCATCTGTCTTGAAAATATCAATTGGGGAATGAATTTTACACTCTTTCTTTTGTTCTTCTTGGCTTTTTAATTGCATTACGCCATTTCACTAGGCAATACACTCATGTGTACATATAAACTCTTTAGTTTTTGGTCGGGTTATATTTGGGTTCTAATCATCCACGATTGTAAAAAGTGATTGAATTTTTCTTTTTTTTTTCAATGAACATCATAAAGTTTGGTCTTCCATAATTTTAGTGGCAGTAAACTAACTCACCATGTAGTGTATAAGTGTAATCTTCTCAGCTTTTGACCAAAAAAACCAAAAAAAAAAAAAAAAAAAAAAAAAAAAAAAAAAAATTTTCAACAAAATTTTGGAATTCATTTGATTGACTTCACATGTTTGGTCCAATTCAACGATAAGATAATTAGCTAAATTTAACGTGTATGAGTAAATTCGAGCTGCAGCACACAGATAAGCTTCAACCAAAAAAAAAAAGTAAAGAAGTCAAGAGAAATCAGGGAGAAAGCTTCGCATTTTAATGGAATACGAGGAAGCACGCACCGTCGGATCTGATGGGAGAAGATGTGTAAATCCCAGTACAAGGGCACGGGAGATATGCTTGATGGGCCTCGAAGCCCAGTCTCCGGAGTCCATTGCTAACGATGAGAATGAGAATGAGCTGATTACATAGCTAAAGAGGCTGTCATTTGACCGAGCAGACGCAAATGACTCTGAAAAACAAGAAAAAGACTGAAAATCACATCATCGTATTATTATAGTAATAATAATGATAATAGAATATAGGACGACAGCAAAAAGAGGAGACATTTAGAAAAAAAAAAAAACAATAAAAAACAAAAGAGAGAAAGAAAAACAATGTCAGTCTCTGATGAATATGAAAAGTCGAGCCATTCCAGATTTGCCTGTATTTCCTCATCCATCCTTCCACTTTTTCAGTTCTCACAATAACCAAGAAAAATTAAAATAAATAAATAAAAGAAAAAAAAAGAAAATCATGAAAAGACAAATTTACCCATTCCTTAGGCACGCAAAAACCATTTAAGCATTTGTGCTTTTCCTTTGCTTCTATCCCATCCATATCCGTATCTGTCCAACCAAATTGCTTTTGGTTGGCAAATGATCTGCTTCGACTTCGACTTGGACTTGGACTTGGACTTGTCTTCTTCTGTTCTTCTTCACTCGCGTCTCCTCTGCTTCTCAAAATGTCCAAGCCCTCGACGTCGTCGTTGAGCTCTTCCACGACGTCGTTCCCGACTCTTAAGCCACAGGACTACGCCCACAGCCCCGTCCACTACGCTGTCGTTTTGGGGGACCACACCACTCTCTCGAGCTCCTCTCCTCCCTCCCTCGTCTCCCCGATGCCTCTCACATCCACACCGAGGCTGATTCCTTGGCTCAGGAACGTCTCTCCGACCAGATCTCCGCCGTCCTTGATCGCCGCGACGTCCCCTTCCGCGAGACTCCTCTCCACCTCGCCGTCCGTTTGAATGACGCCTTCGCTGCCCGTTCTCTCGCCGCCGCCGGCGCCGACGTTTCGCTGCAGAATTCCGCTGGATGGAACGCTCTCCAGGAGGCATTGTGCCGCCGCAGCTCAGAAATTGCTCTGATTCTGCTTCGCCTCCACCATTTTTCCGCTTGGGCTAAGTGGCGCCGCCGTTTGCCTCGCGTTATCGCCGTTCTTCGCAGGATGCGGGACTTCTACATGGAGATTTCCTTCCACTTCGAGAGCTCTGTTATCCCTTTCGTAGGCAAGATTGCTCCCTCCGACACTTACAAGATCTGGAAACGCGATGGCAACCTCCGAGCCGATACTTCCCTGGCCGGCTTCGATGGCTTGAAGATCCAGCGCGCCGACCAGAGCTTTCTCTTCCTCGGCGACGGTGACCAAATCCACAACGTGCCTCCGGGTTCGTTAATTGTACTCAACCATGATGATCGCAAGATCCTCGACGCATTCGAGAACGCCGGGGCTCCGATGATGGAGTCCGACATTGCCGGATTCTGCTCTCAGACCAGCGTCTACCGGCCTGGAATGGACGTCACGAAAGCCGAGCTCGTAGGCAGAACTAACTGGAGAAGGCAAGAGAAGACCGAATCGGTAGGTGAATGGAAAGCTAAAGTGTATGAAGTACACAATGTAGTTTTCAGTTTTCGGTCGCGTAAAGTCGCGAGCAGCGAAAACGACGTCGCAGGAAGCGAACAGGTTTTACCTCTAGAGCTCGACGAAGACGACGATGGATTTCTAGTAGCAGAAAATCCAAGTTTCGGGTTCAATCATAACGATGGGAGGAGGCACAGTAGCTTCGTGAGGGAGGAGAGAGAGTGGGTGACGGTTGGAAGGAAGAGCGTCGACATAATTCCGTCTTCGTCTTTGTCGTCGTCGTCGTCGTCCGCCTTTTTGTCTTCCCAGCGGCAGAGACGGGCGGCGGTTACAATGGCGGCACCCACGCCGCAGACGAAGGAAAAGGAATACGTCAGAAGCTTGAGGCCGTCAATTTGGTTAACGGATCAATTTCCGTTGAAAACGGAGGAGTTACTGCCGTTACTAGATATTTTGGCCAATAAAGTGAAGGCTGTACGAAGGATGCGTGAGTTGCTCACCACCAAATTCCCGCCGGGAACGTTTCCGGTCAAGGTATGGCCCCATCCGTATCATTTGATTGTAGTTTCTATTGGGAAATTGTGGGACCCTGTAGAATAAGATGGCGTTTATGAGTGGGACCTACCTTCACTGGACCTTTTGCTTCCAGTGCCTTCTTTTGAGCCAAGGAACCATTTTTGATTTTGAACTGTCTCTTGACTTCCAATTAGTGGAGAAGAAGCTTGTGGGGTCTGTTCCTAGCTGTGGGTCCTATTAGGTAGGATGGTCTCCATCACGATAGTCCTCCTTTTAATCGGACGGTGATGATTCGTGGGTCCCAAGTGATCCTAGTTTTGTCTGTTACTTTGCCCCACTCCTCCTTGGAATTTGACCTGAAAAAATACAGTACTGTCCACGTCAGCAAGGTTCTCTAACTAATTTGCTGATATGGCAAGTTTAAGGATATTCTTCCCATCCGTTTATTTGGGTTGAAAAATTAATTTGTAATCTGTAGTTGTATGGAATGGACGTGTATTGTTAGTTGAGCTTTTTTGTATGGATGTGATTTTGATTGACGGTGGTGCTGGCGCTGATTGGTTGTTTGATGTGGTGGGGACAGGTAGCGATCCCGGTGGTCCCTACGGTAAGAGTGGTGATTACATTCACCAAGTTCGTTGATTTACAGCCAACGGAACAATTTTACACCCCACTTTCGAGTCCAAGGTATTTTGGTCATGGAGGCAGAGAAGAATCAGAGGATGATCAAAGAGCTTCTTCATCATCCACGTCTTCCTCGTCCATCTTGGCCGCCACATCGTGGCTCAGACGAAACAGCAGCAGTAGCCAGTTGGGGAACAAGCAGCACCAACGTTGTTCTTCTTCTTCAGTCGGGAAACAACAATCGGATCCATTTGCCATCCCTGCTGGATACCAATGGACAAGGATTGATGATAAGTCGAGTAAAATGAAAAAATCAAAGTCCACAAAGAAACCCAAGTGAGGCCAAGAAAAAGGAGATACAATGGAAGTGAAATGTCCGAAAGGGAAAATGTTACGATACTCAATACTGCATGTGTCTTTGTTTTCTTTTTTGGGGCTGCAAGCACAATGTAGATGCACCCCATCTCGTTATGCAATGACTGGGGGGCCTACGAATGAGATTCTTTGGCAACTTTTCGCTTAGAATGTGAATTGATTGACTACACTTTGTTGCACTCAAGTTTTGTTCAATTTAACTGTTTCCTCTTACGGTTCATTTCATTGGCTCATTGTCTTGTTCTTTCATCTTCTTGATTCAAACTAAAGGGGCTTGTATAAGGGACACAGTCCCTTTAGTTCTCTTTTTAATGGACGGCAGGCAGGCACATAGTTGGCTTTAGTTATGGCTTTTATCTTTTTGAGATTTTGCTTTAATCTGCTTTTGTTCTGTGCGGTATATTCAACTGGTAACAGTTGTATATCAACTATTTTGAAAAGTAGGGAGACAATATTGAGCCAGGAATACTTGAGTAATCTACTGATGAGACCTGGAATCGAAGGCAAACCTCGACGCAATAGTAAAGGTAGCCACGGGGTTCGAGTTGTGAATCAATGCCTTGCAAGGCTACAGTCCGCTCAACTGTCTGGAATTGTGCGAGGTTGAATGTTTGGAGCACTTCATCTTCTCTACTCTTTGCTTGCATTCACTCTACTCTTCCCACTCCACACAATACCTAGTTCAGACATAATGCCTTGGAAATTCTGCAATGCAATCGCCAGTGGATGGTGAGGAACCGTGGGAGGCAAAATTGAATATCTCTTATGCTAAAACCCTCAATTATTGGCAGGCGATCATGTATCATATAAAAACTCCCAGCATGCTCAGGGCACATGTGGAGCAGCAATCCCGGAATAACTTCCTCGCTGTCATTTACATTTATGGAGTATTTATGATGTAATTTCCTGGATATATTCTTTGATGTTAGGTAACTTTGTCGTTGTTACTTAACGCAAGGTCCAAGTAGACGTGATGCTAACATGTTTGGGAGGCCACGAAGTCTGCCATTGTGAAAACAGGCAGTGCAAGTAGATCGGGGGAAAACAGTGTGTTTATGTTTATCCATGTTTGACTCCTGGTGCAACCTGGACTGATTCTAACTCCAAAGAATATTAAAAAATGAAAAAAATAATAATAAAGTGGCGATGCCACAGCACCGTTTGCTTCACAAGAAGGAAACCAATGAGTTGGCAAGTCTATTTCAGAAAAGCATAGTTGTGGTTGAGGACAGAGCATCTACATGTGGTTGGCTCTTTTCTTTTCCATCTGCTGAAAAGAGTTCTTGGGATTTTAATCAATTTGCATTAGTTCCCACGTCAAGTATTCAATCAATTTGTATCAAATACCACCCATAAGGTAATGCTTTTTCCCTCTCTATCGACAACTAAGAGAACTTTCTTGGTCTGCTCTTTGATTGTGTTGTTGTTGATTGTTGAGAATGTTTTGTTATTTGGATCCCTTTCCTGTGGCTCCATAAGACGCATGTTTGTTCTGGTAAGCAAGCCTCTTTGCTTTCATCTTTAAGATTTATTGCCATTGATGTAAATTGCCTTGGTTTTTCCTTCAAGTTTACAGTTAGCAAAACCTTCCACTCTATTCATGCCTTAAAATATAATAGCTGCATATGATGACATTAAAAGCCTTTTTTTTTTTTTGGTATGTAGGAGAATTGGATAACCATATAGCTTTTTTCTCCTAAAATTCTAGGCTTCATAGGTCAAGTAAGAAGCAATGGATGGTGAGGCACCCAGCTGGGCAGATCAATGGGGTCCAGGAGGCATTGGGGTCATGGAGGAAGACAATGATTCCAACAAGAAAAGGACCACCAACGACAAGGCTGATGGGAAAGGAGGACTAAATAGAGCCATAGGAGCTGTGATCATGGGAGCACAGAAGATCAGAAGTAGAGCCTCCAACAGCGCCAAGTGGGTCAAAAATAAATGCTGGAAAAAAGGCTCCCCTAAATGAATATCTAAAACTTCTTCCAACTCTTTTAACTATTTTCAGAAAACCTGATCTGTTGATCATGAGATGCTTTGACTTATTCTTAAGAACAACTACTGCTTCTGTTCTTCCTCCCCCTTGTTGAAATGCACGTCATGCAATCTTGCTGTTTACTGCTTTGTGTTGACTTCCTAGAATTAGTCGTTCAAATCATATCCGAGTCTATATACACCAAAATGATGAGGCTCGGCGAGTAAGCCATAACTGTGTACAGTAGCAATCCATCAAGAGATTCAAAGGGAACAAAGGGTTATAAAACTCGAGTCACAATAACATATTTATCGTATAAATCACTGTGTTCTCAAGGCTATGATCCAATAGGGTTAAACTTTGAAATCACCAGGTCCAGGACACCACCTTCTGTGATCATTGATGGTCACATGCCAATAATACGAGATCCATTCATTTCCTAGTGTGCATATGACAATTTCTCTCCATGTTGGTGTGTGTGTGTGTATTAAACATCAAAGATATTTCATTCATTCCGAGACCTACATTAAGAAGATCATACAATTGATGAGGGATAGAACATTCTGCAGGTGATTCAGTTCAGAGTCCATTCTTTTAATCATTGCACCAGAGTAGGTTTGCAATGATACCAACTATTGGACTGACTTTTGGGCAAAGCAATAACACAAGTTTTCATCTTGCAAGTTGCCAATGTTTGCAAAAGGAAAGTTAAAAGCCATCAAATACGATGAAACTGTCAGCTTACTGAAAAACAAATTAAATAAACCCACCACTAAATTATCATCATCAATTCATATCCAAGTGCCATGCTAATTAAACGACTTGAAGGATTAACTTAATATGACAAGGTCTCATTGATTTGAAGGAAATAGATGAGCAAATGAGAGCGTTATAAACTGGAGAATTTACACATTGCAGGTTTCATTTACAGAGGGCAGCAATATGTTTGCTCTTAGTGGGATCCAAAGGTATTCTCTCCACTGTAAGTCATATATAGAAAACCATCTTCATCCTTGTTTTCCTCATATATTGCAGACATCAATGCAGCTGTAATAAACAGAAGAATATTTATTTGACAGTTCAAAGGTATTGATTTTGTTACATAAAACATTTTGCATTTTGACTAACCAGAAGGAGGTAAAGTGTTCTTCACAAAGATGAATATAGCCTTCTCAGCACTGAGCTTAATCCTTTTCCGGACGACATAAACAAATTGTCCAATAGTTAAATCAGCAGGCACGAGATACCTGAAAACACAAGAAGACAAATTGACAATCACAAAGTGATGATCAGCCAAATATCAAACTACAATAAAAACATATATTAATAATTTAATATTTCATTAAAAATGCACTGCCAAGAACTTGCAAATGACATTGAAATAACCTAATGATCGCTATTCTAATACTTGATAGTAAAGCCTTCTCTATAACATAAAAATAAAAAAGGATACAAGTTATTGAAACAAGAAGTCCTGTGATATTGTCAGCCAACCAATAATGATCCAACGATGAACAATATAATTCATGTAGAACATGGGCAAAAAGCATGAAAAATCAACTATTAATCAGTAGAAACAAGCAGCATACATCTTAAGAATATGTTTTATTGCATGTTTGCACGTGCAATTTGTCTGTATAACTATGTGTCATGTATGGCTTACAAGATGAACATTATTAATAAATAACTTTTCACATGAATACTTTATTAGCAATCATTTGAATTAAACATAATTGTGTGTGCCTAAATAAAATGTAATAAAGTCAATCATGCTTTTGTACAATTGATACAAAAAATAATCTCTAAAGTTCTGAAATAAAATATATCACAAAAATTATTTTTTATTTTCTTATAAATTATATTATAATTATTATTTTATAATTTATTTACTTATTTTATAATATTTTAATATAATTAAAAATTTTAATTAAATTAATTAGGAAGATATATAAATTACTAAGTATTTTAAAATTTTTTTTAATTAGCCATCAAATATCTTTTTATTTATGTTAAAATAATTTTTTAATTTATTAAATAATTTTACTTATAAATATATATTAAATTAAAAATTAAATAATTAAAATAAATAAATATTTTAATAAAAGTATTAACTTTTATTTCTAGTTCATTATACCTAAGCTTTTCTAGCCAGTATTGACACTCCAAACATTAGCACACCTTTCACCACCAGTATCATAGACCAATCAGCAACACAAATCACACGGCGGTAAATGATCATTTCTGCACTCATATAACCCAAATATGTAGCAACAACAGCATATCACCATCTACTGGCAATTATGAAAATGGAACATAATAGGTTTCCCCAGAAAATAATCAAATCCAATCAAGGACGATCATGAAGAAAACAACTAATCAGATGCTCCAGCTAATCAGATGAACATGTTATGTGTTGTAAATAAACGAGAATTCATGAGACTAACTTCTTCTTATCAATATTAGGAACATCACTCCTTTCAGCCTTTTCTACAATGACCTGCGTCACAAGCATTGTAAGAGGACAAGCATAATGGGTATATATGGACAGAACAAATTTGAGATGGAACAACAAATTTCTTACAGGTACTCGATCAGGATATTTCTCCCTGATACGAGAAGCTTCTGCTTGCCTTCTTTCTGTTTAGTGCAACTAAAAAGTCAGAAGAGAAGTAAAAAGGAAAGAAAAAGAATTGAAACGCAAAATTATTGCAGACAAACTTAAAACAAATTCTATTCTTTGCATATCCTTCATGTTATAACAAGAAAGAAAAATGGGACAGCATAAAGAACCCAAGAATCAAGACCATAATAAAAGAACACTGCAGCTGCAGATCAGAACTGAACTATAAAAGAACAAAGGCGATCCAAACTAGGCAAAAAAACCGCTCGAGCCAAAACGAACCAACTATAATAGCAACACTGAGTTTTAAGCCACAAAGTGACCACAGAAGCCTAAAAACCACAGCAGCTTAACCACCAAAATAATGATGTCCATGAACCCAGACCAATCTTCTCATAATCCTGGGAAGAACCTGAAATATCTACAGAAATTGCAATAAACCCCATCACAGATTGTAAGATTCTGCATGACTTCAATACTATGTGCTCCAACCCAAAACCCTGATCACGATTACCCAGTGAAGTTTTCAAGAAAGATTCAATCTTTCACGGAGTCAACAAAAACAGCCATATGGGTTTCAACAATTCAATCAAACAAACACAGAATAATCAAATACAATTCACAATAAAGAAAGGTAAAGAGAAGCAAACCTAAGGGATGCTCGAGTTTGAAGGAGCTTTTGGCCATGGCGATGCTGGAGCTTGGATTACGACCACCTGCAAACTTCAAACATCTAAACATCACAGCCCCACAATCACAAGCAAAACAATCTCACTCTTTCTCACAACCCAATAAAGCAATTTCGTGTATATAATGGGCAAACAAAAATTTAAGAATTTTTTTAAGCCAAAACCACCCACAAAGCAATTAAAGAAGGCCAAGCAATACAATGTACAAAGATAGAAACTTTTTCACATACCCAACACGTAAACGAGAGAAAATTGATTGATTTCTTTTTCTCTCTCGAGGGAGGAGAACAACAGTTGGAGAAAAAGGCAAGAAAAAAACCTGGGAAGGGCTTAAAATATATATATATATATAAGGCAATTTAATTTTTTATTAAAACTAATAATTAATGAGTTTCAGTTTCATTACAACACGAAAACATTTGTTTTACTCTACACATGGGGACTTGTGCTACGTCCGTTACAAGAAATTCTGGTCCCATACGGCACCATGATTGGCTTGTCAATACGACATCGTCAGTTTAGCATAGAACATTGAGGGTTAGCATTAGCCCTGAATTCTGATAAATTACGCCTCTCTGGTAAACAACCACATTCACAATGGTAGCTTCAGTCTCCTAGAAAATCAGATAACCATGCTTATTGCCTCCAACATCTAACACTATTATGTGGACGTTATGGATTCTTCATGCCTTTTCTGAAGTTAAAGCCACAAGGGAACAGGACCAGTAGAGACTTGGAATAGAAAGCTTCGGTAAATCCAACAATAGTTAGGAGCAATAAATGCAATAAAAAATCTATAAATGCAGTTGAAGATATATATAGGACCTTCATTTACGGAAACATCCAAACATGATGGCGAAAATTAGCTGAACCTGATCGTGCAAGGAGTTTGAAAGGCAAGCTGACTATTCTCTAAATACTTGATAGTGCTTTCGTATTTTGCAAGGAGTTAATGTAATTGGAGAATTATACAGGGAAAAAAATTTGTCCTTGTCTCGTAATTATTCTTATGAGAAGCATGTTTGAATGAATCGGTAAACACTCCCAGAATTTACCTGAAAAGAAACAGAATTGCGGATATTGCTTGGCAGAGGAAAGCGGTATTTAAAGTTCTCTAACTTAAAGCATTGGCACCAGCAACAATCTCCAGTATCTCTCCTGTAATCTTTGCCTGGCGCTTCCTGTTGTAAACAATTGAAAGGTTTTTCTTCAGTTCTACTCCATTATCAGTTGAATTGTTCATGGCACTCATTCTAGCATCAAGCTCGCTGGCTAGAGATTCCTGCATCGCCTTCAAGATTTGGGTGTTCAAGTACAGTGGCAACAAGGCATCAAGAATTTCAACTGGGTCCTGCTCAAACTGCAGAATTGGTGAGAAATCTGGTGTTTGAGTCCTAACCACGTCTCTTTCCACAGTTAATTTCCCATCTCTTGTTGTCAGTCTGAAGAACTCATCCTCAGCAGCATCAACACAGACATTAATATCACAAATCTCTCCTCTCGCAGAGAGGGGAAGCAAGGTGTGGATAACAGGATCAGCCTCAACCAGTGACACAAATTTTGTGTACAAAAGCTCGACCTTGTCAACTTGTTCACTAATAAAGAGTGAAACGACATCATCCGCAATGGCCTGAGCCTCTTTAGCTGTAGGGAGGGTGGTGGCTGCTGAGTACAAGTGGGTGTTTCTCTCACAATGAAAACAAACTAAGAGAGCAAACAAGATGTATATGAGGTTAAAGACTCATAACTTGAGTCCTGAGGTTTTAAGAAAGAAGTGGTTTCAAGTGGTTTAATGGATCATACTTGCTACTTATTCCATATAATCTTGAAGGACCTGTGAAACTAAAAGCCCTCCGCTTTAGCTGGAAGAGAAGGGCAGAAGAGCTTCGGTTTGTAGGAAAAATGAGTGGAGGAACAGGGAGAAAATGGATGAGGATTTGGGATAGGGATTTTCACAGTTGGAGCTTGCTTGGGGCCCAATTTGATTCATCTTTGCTGAGCAGTGCATTCTGGGGTTAATGCCCATTCTGATGTGGCATGATCTCAGTTGGAGGCACCGGATCAGTTATCACTTTGTTGGGTTCCACACGTTGAAAGGTACATGCTTCTGTGTGACTTGGTTGCTCCTTGGTTGATGTTTATTGAAGTGATCCGATTTGGGAAACCAAAATCACAGCTTCGCGTAATTTTAGTCCGACGAGACTCTCACCTTATAAGTCTCTTACATTGAATGTCTGGGTAGGGTCAATAGGAATTTATAACAATGTAGCTCACGCATTGGCAAAGTTGGCAGGCACTATCAGAATCCAACTTTCCGCTGCAACAAGACTTCTGCACTGGGCATATCTCCTCTTTTGCTCAACAAGATGTATGCACTTTCACTAGCTAAATGAAATATTCCATGATTATTCTCAAAAACTTTTTTTTAAAAAAAATTATATGCAATTTCGAATTTGTGTGATCTTTAGGACAGAGTTTAATGCTAATTGTTCTCATTTCCCATTATGCATTAACTTACATAAATTGTCATGTACACGGCACTGTTTTTTCTTGAGAAAGAACTAAGGCACATCTTTTCATCCTCACAACGTGTGGAATGTAGCAGGCAGTCATTTTGGTAGTAGTCAAACCCAACAGGAGAATAGGATTATAAAAGAAGGCAATATTGGATAGCCAACAGTGCATAAGGTGGAAAAAAGTGTCTTCAATTTGGGAGTAGCCAATTCAGAACTTCAGATGAAAACAACATACGTGGATAGAGCCTCAATCATGCCACAAGCCGGGGAACACTAGAATTTACAAAGGAAATCTATACACATGGGCTACCAGGAAAATCACCGCTAAAGGATGCAACGCTAACAAGTTACTCATCCTGTAGCACTAGAAGACATGTTCTCTATCAAACGATTTCTGAAGACATAACATATATATTTTGAAAAAGATTAAAAGAAAAATAAACATATTTTTCTTTTTCCATCAGCAGGTGAAAATTCTAGTGTTCAGGTTGTTAATGAGGAAGATTTTGGTCTTTGAAGAAGGGAAAAAAAACATTATATTTAGAGAGAAAATCCTCATTTTCTATTCACTTTCATTGCTGCGAAATGAGCTCCTCACATAGGAATTATACAAACTTGAAAAACATGGTCTCATGTACCTTTGGATGCTAGAACAAATTAAGTCTCATACATACATAAAACAAAAACTTTAGCTTATCCTTTGTATCACATAATATCTCACATATTCCCACTAACATACTATGACTAAAAAATCTGATTTCTTAATCTTCAAGTCAACTGGTAGGGCAGCGTCTTCCTCTGCAGCTATTGCTGTATTTTTTTTTTTTTTTTGGGCACCTCCTACTGCTGCATCTTTTCTGCAGCTCTTTCTTCCTCTTCTTTTACTTCTTCTGCAAAATCTGTCTGCTACTTGGGGGGACCGCGGGGGGGGGGGGGGGTGAGAGAATAATGATGTTCTAGCCCTTGCTGGTATTTGAGCTACAAGAATGCAACGCCCATTTAGAGTGAGTGAATGAAATTCAATCAAACACAAATAGCTAATTAGCACCAATCTGACTGACTGCAATTTATCAAAGCCATCAGCCAAAACTGTCTTCAGCACATCTTGAGTTGTCTGTGGTCATTACTCTGCTCAAACCTGTATTTGCTCATCAAGCACGTTTTCTAGGTTTCCTCACTGCTGAAACCACCAGAGGACCAAGGCTAAGTTGTTGTGACATGCCTACATCATCCTTCTGATTTGCAACTAGTTCAGGACTTGCAACTGTCTTTTTGTTGTCTTTGTTAGGAGAGCATGAAGCCAGACTTTGGGCAGTAGGAACTTCATTGATGGTGCAACCTTCAGGGTTTGCCTTCATGCTTGGAAGGCCAATTGTTGCACATGAATCTAAACTTAACCAAGAAACACTCCCAGCATCCTTGGCTGGACTCATCAAACTTAATTTTAGAAAGGGATTGCTCCTTTTAAGAATTGAAGTAGAGCTGTGAAAAGGACCCCCTGGTTCACATCTTTGATCAAAATCCTTGTTTGTGGTGACTTTTTCTGCAGCACAACTTGAAACCTCCTATAAACAAGTATCCAGAAAGAAATTAAAAGACAAAAGTG
The DNA here is from genome assembly GCA_037832345.1 of Rhizophora mangle. Taxonomy (NCBI): domain Eukaryota; kingdom Viridiplantae; phylum Streptophyta; class Magnoliopsida; order Malpighiales; family Rhizophoraceae; genus Rhizophora; species Rhizophora mangle. The sequence goes on along the minus strand of JBAPLJ010002079.1, from coordinate 402,019 downwards.
AGAAATGGAATTATTAGACAAGGAGCAATTAGCCTATCTGCCACAACATTTTAAATATATGTTTAGCATTGGAAGATAAAGGAAAAGATTTCTACAAAATAATAATGATAATAATAATAAATAAATAAATAAATAAAAAGAACAGCAAAAACCAAAAGATCAAGGAAAAACTATGTTAGTTTGGTCATGTCAGTGTAACAAAACAGAATCAACAAATGGTGAAAAAATGTTTGCTTGGCTATTATCAATTTAAGTGTAAAGCTCTCTAGAGATGTGCAACCAATCATATTAAGAACCATTCCATCTAAAAAGGTGAATTTTCCATGAAGGGCACAGTTGCACAAACAGCAATATTATGTACCAAGATGTACCAGTCAGTTTAAAGGTTTACAAAGCTCTCAGAAAGTATGCATGACACTTGAGACTCAAAAACAAGGAATGCAATTAAATAGAGAACGCAAAGGCACCTTATCCTGCATCTCAGAGATGGGCTCACAGTTGGAAGATGCATCCCCATCAGAATCAGCCATCTCCTCACACTCAAACTCAACATGTTCTTCAATTTCTTCATCAGAATCACTCAACTCCTCCTGCTCCATCACAATCTCAGGATGAGATTGATCCCCCATATCATCCATGTTGGATCTGCAGGGATTATTGCTAGGCAGTACCAATGCATTGGCACCAGGAACAGGGTTACTAGGAACTGTGGGGCTATTATCATTGCAGTAATGATGTGGACTGCTAAGTTTATGAGTTACTGTTGCAATTTCAGAATTGATTACTGTGGACCTCGGTTGAGTACTTGAACCAGTATCTCTACTTTCCCTAGCTTTCCCATTTGTTGATATAGAACTTAGATGGATATCTAGATCAAGTTCATTTGCTTTCTCGGTGGGACTAGAGGGTCTAGGAGCAGCAGAAAATGATTTATTCTGAGCAGCATCAAACTGATTTCCAGTATGAGCATTGTTTGGAATTGAGAATGTTGTCAACAATTCATCATTTTCATCATCAGTTCTTTGCAAAAGAGGATGAAAGTCAATGCCATAAGATGCCGAACCAAATTCTGCTGCCTTTGAAGACATGCTGACAGATTGAACAGCATGGGCTACTTGCTGCTGACCCTGGAACAGACTTAGGTTCAATTGAGGCTGGCTACCAGAGAAGAAACTAAAAGAATGAGAACCACCAGTGCTGCAGCTCAATGGGTAATATGGCTGATGTCCATGTTCAGAGGCTTGAAACAATAAAGGATGCATTTGAGTTTCTAAATCAGGGCCTCTTTCTTCGGTAAAACCTGTATCTTGAACAAAAGCTGACTCTGCTGAGCAAGAATTTGTGACATTTTCTTTCCCTTGGTTACTTCTATCTCCATTAATTTTTACTGACTTAGTGACTTTTGAATTTCCTACATGCCAAACTTCTGGAACAATACTTTCTCTTCCAGCATCCCCACTGCCTCTTGTTGCTGGTATTTTCATAGACACTCCAGATTGGTTGTTTTTGAAATCTGATTGTGGAATTACACGAACAGATGGTGGAAGATTCACTGGAGGCAACTCTGGTGCTAATTTCACCAAGCGTGCACGACCAGTCCTCCGAGTCCGATAAGGCAACAAATAGATTTGGGACTTGGGTGTATTTGATGATGAATGCAAAACTTGATGGTTCAGTTGCATGTTAGTAGGAGCCAAATGCCTAACATGGGTAGGAAGAGATGTAGTATGACGATGTTGGTACAAGGATGCATGTGGAAACACATGGATTCCATCGCTTGGGGATTGAGCTTTTCCAGATCCATACTCCTTTGGTTGTTCCTCCAACTGACTGTTTGCAGAAATAGGATTCATGGGAGGGCCTTTTGCTCTAACGTCAAAGCAGGGATGTTCATTCAAAATGAGGCTTGAGGCGCCTGGCCTCCAATCTGCTAAAAACCCTTGATGAACAGATGCCTCATTTACATCATCTGCATAATCATCTTCACTATGATTTTCTCCAGTGTTACCATCCACCAGATTGTCCTGCAGCCAGTAAAGAGATCAATTGAGTTGAAAATAGAACTCTCAATGACCATCAACAAGATCAAGTTGAACCCTAAACCCTGAACAACCTAGCCCAAGCTCTTTTAACTTGATGAACTGTGTCACTAGACATTCTTGTACCCAATCAACCAAGCTTTTCTTTGCACTCCCACATGATCCACCAATTTTTATATTGAGACAGTGATATTTGTGGGATTTATTGCTTGATGTAATTAACAACTATGCTGCAAACCATCAAAATTGTAGAACATGAAAAGATGGTCAAATCTAATGCAAGTATGCCAGAAAGTAGCTAGACTTTAGCCTTGACAAATTAAAAAAAAAAAGTGTTTTCAGAGCTGGAGTGTGACTATGATTTTCCATTAGCCATTTAGAGGATCACAAAATGGATTGATACACCAAAAAAGACAAGCACCACCTCAAATCAATATTGGCTTTGAGTTATGTCACAGGTCTTAATTATTGTGGATGGGAACAAACCTCCTTTTCTGACAACGGTTGCCAATTTGCCGAATCTGCAATTTTGCGCTTTCTTCTGTTTAACTCATATATCCGCCGTTTCTCCTTTTTAGCATCATCTACCTTATATGACCTCTGAGTTCCAAGGGCAATCCTCCATTGTCGACGTAACAAGGATGGATCCCTATATGGGACAACATATTTCCATACTGACGTCCAGTCAAGTTTGAAAACTTTGAGTCCCTAGAGTGAGTTGGGGATGTTAAATAACAGAAAGCTAGACTGCAAGAGTGCTGATAAGCTGGAAGAAGAAAAAGAAAAAAAACTTGGAATGATGTTACCTCCCGAATACGTTCTATCTCTTCTGCAGACAATGGAGAGGTTTTTATCCTCTTAACTGCCTGCAAGAGAGGCAACAATTCTGTTAGCATTTTAATAACCATACGAATGAGCGTACAATAGAAACAAGGTTTGCTAAGCAGACCAAATAAGTTGATGAACTGAACCAAATTGGCCAAATCAGTTACGATATGGTTTGGTATTTTTAATTTTCCCACTTACATTATCAGTGCACTTCAGTTTAAAAATCCAATCACTATCATTTCTACACCTATTGGGTAGCTCTGCAGGCAAGTATATTTACAGTTGTACATTTGCATCATCAACTTAGAGAGATATGGGGAGGAAGGGAAATACACCTCCCATTGTTCCTATTTATTGATTCACATTAACAAAAAAGAAATGTGAAAAGAAGGAAGAGGGCAAACTTCAAATGAACAGAAACCAATCCAAGATTATCATGGGTATTCATAAGGCAACATGTGTACCTTTATTGGATTTTCTGGTGCCTTAGAAGAGCAGCGATTTTTCTGCCTAATAAAGATCTGCAAGACAATAAGTACAAGTTGCAGAAGCGCCACAGGGATGATTCATACATCAATTATATGTGCCAGTAACTTTTGATATCTGAAAAAGAACTACCAAAACAAGAATACCACAATTCAAAATCACCAAGATGCAAGTAAAGCTATCGCAACCATTCTCACTCTAGTATAGAGTATAGGGAATTAATTTTACTTTTTGACTCTACATCAATAAACCAAAAAGAAGATAATGAATTAGGTGCAAATCATCTTCAATGAACAATTTTGCTGATGATAGCTAATTTGAATGTTTCTCTATACGCAGCACCGGATTAGGTTTTTCCATCCAAAAAAATAAGTGTTGGACTATGTTTCCTTTCATGTTAATGCAGATCTCATTTCATGTTATTAAAGGCTAAAAGCTAATAAACTAAATTGGAAGTAGTGTCAAGAAAAGATGGCCTGCAGAAATAACATGTAACTTCATTTCAAATTACTGAAAGCTGCTACTCAGTTGCATTGCTTTTGTAAGAAAACAGATATTTGGGGATGAGTCTAGTTCCTGATATTTGGTACATAGAGATAGATGCTACAAGGATGCATTTCAGTATGATGTAAGTCTAGGACTTACTGAATAAAATGTCTTCCTGCCAGTCTAACCATGAAATAGAAACAATAAGGTCAATGAACTTTTTTTCCCATAAGCCATTATGTCAACACCAAAAGCTGTGAAGTTGTAACATGACCCTATATTAACTACCTGATGATTAGATTTGCACGGAAGAAAACGCTGTTGAATTGCTCTCCAATCTGAATTATATTCCATTATTCCCAGTGCCAGTAATCTGTACAAAATACATTGCAATAAATCTTGAACTAAAAGCAAGTCTCTATGAGTTATAACAAAAAATCTGTGATTTTGGCTAAATATGTACAAATGAAAGTGACCAAATAAAATTGCATAAAATGACTTTTGATAATTTGCTTACCCTTGTCACAAAGAGGATCATTTCAAAGCTTTATGAATTCAGTTTTATTTCATTCAAGAGGCATCACATGTCTCCTCCAAAATCTGATTTGTTACCTAAACATTTTATACACTTTCAACTCTAATAACTTAAAGCAAATATGGACTTTTAAATTTGATGCGTTACTAAAACTTGCTATAGAGTTTAATTCCATTAAATTCTATGATTGTGTAAAATTGCAAATGAAATGATCAATAACACACTTTACACTTTGGTGAGCTATTCAGTCAGTGCAGAATAAATGGACTTACTCATCCTCTGAATCAGTAAAAAGGATCCGATTTGCAACAGCTACAGGTGGCGGCTTATGGGGAAATAATGCTGGATTGAAGAGGGGAAGGAATCTATGCGCTAACTTGCTAATGTGCTTTGGAACCAAAGCAACTGATTGCTTCTTTGCACGTTCAACAATTGAAGCAGCCAATGTCTTTTTAGGAATCTGTTCACCAACCACAGGTGGCAACGCAGTGGCAGCAGGGGAGATGCTTGTGTTTTCTCGTGGAACTTCAGCAATTGTTTCAGCTAGAGATGGACGGTAAGGAAGATTGAAGAGTGGTTCCCTTTCATATTTTGCATCAAAACTACAATTAGCATGATGCTGTCGATACACCTGGACAGCTGTCAATATAAATCCAAAACAATGTTGAAAGTGTTTACCCTATCAAATAAGCATTTATTACAAATTCATGAGAAAAAAAAAATCAGTTCCTAAAAAGGACATACCATTATAAACATCTTCCATATATTCTCCAGCTAAGTTAAGTGGAGCTACATCCATAATTGACATTATGGGACACCTTATGGAAGGCATCCATAAGGGACTAGCAGTTTGCGATGAAACAATCTGTCCATCAGAAACAAGGTCTTGCCTTCCTTCAGAAGAAGAAATGTTTTGAGATGCTGATACCTCGGTCCTAAAAATTGGGTATGGGTCATGTGTGCATTGTGTTTGGTTAGTGGTTTGGAGCTCATCAGCCACTGATGGGCGCATGCTTGAACGGCTAAAGCAAATATCAGGATATGCAACATTTCTGCAGGCAACTACTTCATTGCGTTTCTGAATCATCTCCAAGATCAGTCCTTGAATCTGAGAGGCAATATCTTTCCGAGAAGAATCAACTACGCAAAGAGAGAATACTTGAACAAGAAGCTGAACATGTTCATGTATCAAACAATGCAGCTGGCCCATCTGCCGCGAGGTAAATCCATTTATCAAACCATCTTCTGCTGAGGAAAACTTACAGCTTGGAGCAATCTCGGTTGACATAGCTTTTCCATTAATGATAGGAAAATAGGCAGCTGCTCCACTAGGGTGAACAGGCAAGAGGGGACGCAATGGCCTCTTTGCCTGCTCTAAAAGCTTCTTTTCGTACTGAGCAGACACCCTCTGCCGTCTATTCTGCCTAGTCTCTGGCCGCCTGCCACCTCTACCATATTCCACCTTCTGATCATTGTCCCTTGCAACTTCATCAACATCACTCTCAAGCAATTCCTCAAGTTCAATCTCAAAATCTGCATCATTTTCCTCATCCTCCTCTTCATCAACATGCTCATTCTCTTGACCCAATTGACCATCCCCATCTCCACCCAGCAAAACGGCAGCAAGAAACTTCTTGTACTCCTCCTCGTCATCAACATTTCGAAGAAGATCATCCTCATCATCCGTTTCCTGAAGAAAGGTCTCCAGCTCATCAAGCGTGAAACTTACAAGCGAATACCGCGCCCTAGTGCGCTTGCAAATAGCATCCACCTCCTCCTCCTCATTATCCTCTTCCTCCTCCGCCTGATCATCATTCACATTCCCCACATTCTTCTCACTCAACCCCTTTCCCTTCTCATCAACATTCCCATTTTCGGGTTCCGAAGATGACACCGCCGCTTGCATAACAACTCCCTCGCCATGCTCGGAATCTCCAACACTATAATTCCTTACCTCGTCACCCACTTTCTTAGACGAATTCCCATCAAAGCCCTCAACTTCGGAGCTCAAACTGGAAGAAGCTTCCGGCGATGGCGTTCCCTTAAGAAAGGGATTGAAATCCACATCTTCCTCCTCGTCCCCATCATCATCATCATCCTCATTCTTGCACTCCTCTTTTGAACGACGACCCTCATCGATTTCAGATTCATCTAGAACACCCATGAAGAAACCTCGCGAAAATAACAGCCGGAGGCACCAAAATCAGTTAAAGATTGCACAAACCCGTTCAGATTGACAAATGACAACAATTGATTAAAGGAAACAGATGCAATTAAGGATGGAAGAATAAGAAAATTCTTGTTTTTTTTTTTTTTAGGGTTTAAGCAACCCTAAAAGACTAGTATTTTGGCAGAGACGGGAAGGAAGTTTAATAAGAAAACATCGAAAAACGTTGTACAACTCGATAACATCAGCGATTTTGGACAACCAGCAACGAAGAAGAAAACCGGTTACTCAGAGAGGGAAAACGGAGTGTCGTTTTAAGGTTGTAACGAACGACGGCGTTCAGTAGACAGAAAATAGGGATTTTTTTTTCTACGAAATTAATTATTATCGTTTAATATTTTCCTATATAGTTCCTTAAAAAAATAAATTTTTTTAAAAAAAAAAAAAAATATATATATATATATATATTATGGTGTGCACTCATTGAAAAATCTATAACTGCAATCATAATCGTAGCCAAAGGTGGAACAATCACTAACTATTCGAACCCGACAGCTTTCACAAAAAGACAATCGCCGGATTAATAATTGGATCGGATTGGTTAATTTTTTTATAAAAATAATTAATATTTATATATTATACAAAAATAAATAAAATTTTATTAAAATAAAATATAACCATATATATATATATATATATATATATATTTATTTATGGTCAATTTTTTTATATGCACAGGCACCACATGTATGAACTGAGAGAAATCCATTAACATGTTTGATAGATTTAAGATGAGAAAATATATATATATATATATATATATATATATATTACGAGATATATTTTAATAATTTTTTAAAGATTTTAATTAGATGTTAAAACAAATATTTGTATACAACCCTAAATAGTATTACAATTTTGCTTTATCATTCTTAATTAACATCACAAATGACTGCTTATGAATGATTTTAAATTTCGTATCTTGGACTAAATTCTTATAATATAAGGTAAGAAACTGACATCTGAAAAAGAGAAATCGTAATTGGTTTGGATCTTCCCATATGGGGGCACTCGCGCGTGTTGATGTTGGAAAGATGGTCGGTACTCATGAGCATTGCCTGAAACAAAAGATTACACAACAATGTATGAACTGCTTCGCTTGAGTAGGGGGGAGGGGGTTCAACTGACCCTGCACATCGTATGGATAAGGAATCAGAATGTCGTGGCAGTCCACTGAGGATAGGATTAGCTTGGCAAGACATCTATGATATGTACAGAAGGATAACCCCGCGGGATTGGTCATGTTTGATCAAGACACAAAGGGGGCCAACCCAACAAACTATACGAACCACCTCAACAACTTATCCAACTTTGAGAACTACCAGTCTTACTTTTTTTTTTTTTTTTTGGACTTTCTTCAACCACCAAAATAAATGCTTAATTATGAACCTCGCCAGCCACAAATGTCATCCCATAAATACCATCCTCTGGACAGTTCTCGGTGGAGATTTTGTGAGGATCAAAATGGGGTGCCTAAATAATAGTAGTAGTAGTAGTAGTAGTAGTAGTACTTCAAATGTCACTAGTGAAGACACCGGAGGTGACTCTAATAATGGACTGCTAGCTCCCAAAAGCTCTTGTTATTTAATTTTATGACCTGCGTTGTTCTGTTTTCAGATGTAAAAGGACAAGATTTCAAGCGGCGGGAATTCTCTGAAGATGAGGAGGACCTTATTGCCAGGATGTTCAGATTGGTTGGAGAAAGGTTTGGTCTCGTTTCGTTGGTTTTCTTCCTTCGGTTTTTGTCTTTCCCACGTGACATTCTAGTATGAAGCTACTGATAACAAAACAAAGACTTTTGATGTTTTTAAAGTGTTCCCTTTGTGTGGCTTCTAGGTGGTCACTGATTGCTGGAAGAATACCAGGAAGAACAGCAGAAGAGATTGAGAAATATTGGACTTCAAAGTTTAGGTCAGCAAGTGAAAGATGATGTTGAAGACCTTTTGTGTGTTATCAGGGTGTCTTACTTGGCTTGGACATTAGTTGTAGAGACAGCAGTCAAGGTTTTTGTACCAAAACTCACCAGAGTCTTTGTTAATAAGCCAATCCTCTGATTCGGTGTTTTGTTGAAGGCAGGGTACTCGTCAATTGTTACCCACAGTAGATGCACCTACGGATGACATGATCCATATCTACTGTCAAAACTCGTACTTATGTGTGCATATATCCTTCTTTCCTCCTCTTTTTTTTTTTTTTTTTTTTTTTTTTGGGCCTGTAAAGCTGTTCTTTCTAAATAAAAACTCAAAACCTTCTAAACATTCATATAAACTCCCCTGTCAGCTGTACATTCAACCATTCCCCACACTATGTTTGAGAGATGGGTGCGCTGGATGCAGTTTTTTTCTTTTTTTTCTTTTTTGGTAGAACTAACAATAATGGGAATGAGGGACCTTGAAATTGTAAACTTGAAAGACAAAAATTACAGTGAAATGAAACCTTTTAACAACCAGTCTCGTGAATATTTAAATAATCTCTCTAAATCATATTCATATTCAGGCATCTCATGGGGCATATTCGTATTCAATAGTTATAAGAAAACGTTTTGTGTGCAATAAAATTTTCCAAGTATAGAAGAAAACATTACAAACGTTTATGAAAATTAATAATTTTTATTGTGTAGCAATGAATCCTATAAATTACCAGGTAGCAATTTGATCGATTGCATATCAAATTTCCAGCTTGCTCACACCGAGAAGACAAAATTGCGGCTCTAGAAGTTGGAGATTTTACAGATTATGCATGTCAAACTGCTATGCAGAGGTGGGATTCAGATTGACAGCACTTGTCTGCTTTCAGATGGGAGCGACTTGCTGCGCTTCCAGTACAGTAACATCCTACACGGATCCACCATGAAGCTAATTGGAGAGGAACTTTTGACCCACCACTGCCAGACCACTTAATGCTCGTCTGCACGTTCGCCAAATAGGAATTACAAATCAAATGCCGTATTCTAGACAGCCGTCATTACATGGACAGTGGACACACACACGGAGGGTGGGATGTGGAGTGTGAGTCCCAACCATTAAGATTTTCATGAATACCATTACACGATGACATTTTTTTATTTGTAAGATTAAATAAAATGTGATTTATCAATGGTTTTTATTGCTCTCACGTTCATCTCAAAAGTGTTATTAATCTCAAAATGTAACAACAGCTCACCATAGAGGGTTTCACCGTATGGGACATGCAGACTATCCTGAAGCAAGACAAATTTGTGACATTATTAGTTATTATAAATATGTAATTAATAATTATAATAACGTGATACGAAAAGAATTCTAATTGGCGCAACAGTTGCAATAGAGAAAATGCATCTCTTAGTTTTGTTTAATAATATTGTAAGATACTAAATAATAAGTTTTAACTAAAATGCGACTTATATAAGATTAATCATATATTTTAAGGAGAATAATTAGAGTTTTCTATCAAATTTTTTAATTATATATTATTAATTAATATTACTATTATTATATGCCACACCGTCAAAACAATCCAGACCTGTTCACAGTCAACTAATTTATGAAAGTTGTTTTTTTTTTTTTTTTTTTTCACTGGAAACAAATTAGCAAGAGTTAAACAATTCAGACCAAGAAAAAAAAAGGGGGGGGGGGAAATCAGGCCTCTTATTTTACTTACTCTTTCCCATTAACCAAAAATAATATAGATTCTGAGGTCTCTCGGTGGAAGCAGTGCTCATAGTGCGGAGATGAACAGCAACCCAGGCCATTCAGTGGGAGGAGGATCAGCAGCAACTGCAGGTTCGTGGGTGTCACCAACATCAGTATCAACCTCAGGGAAGAGGATACAGAGGGAAATGGCAGAGCTCAACATGGACCCACCTCCTGATTGCTCTGCTGGTCCCATGGGTGACAATCTCTACCACTGGGTCTCCACCTTCATTGGCCCCCCTGGTCTCTCCTTCCCCCAACCTTTTTAGCAAGAATTGGTTCTTTTGTTCAATCCTCTGGTTCCTAAATTTTGGGTTTTATCTCTTTTTTGGTGTTTCATCTTGTTTTCTGTATAAAGTTCTGATCTTTGTTTCCTCTTGCTTGCTTAAGTTCTGATCTTTGTTTCCTTTTGCTTGCTTAACTTACCCTCTATTGCTTCATTATAAGAGTAGACAATATCTCTCCTTCCTCAGCTTTTGTGTAAAAATGAGTTATTTTGTTCAATTCTGTGGTTCCTCAATTTTGGGTTTTATTTCTTTTTTTGTGTTTCGGCATGTTTTCTGTATAAAGCTCTGATCTTTGTGTTTCTTTTGCTCGCTTAACTTACTCTGTATTGCTTCATCACAAGTGTAGACGATGTTGATGTTACTCGCAGGAACACCGTATGAAGGAGGTATCTTTTTTCTGGAAATTACATTTCCAAGCGAGTATCCATTCAAACCTCCAAAGGTATACATGGTTCCATTCGATTCACAAGTCCTCTATAACATATATGTTTAAAATGCATGAGATTTTGTGTTTACCTGGTGATCTAGCCTTCTGGCTTTGTATGCATCCATTCGATTGAGGATTGATATATTGACATGCTCTAACAATCAATTTCAATTCGCTTTTGAGATTGCAGTTTGAAGCCCAAATGAAAATTTCTCTATTATGTGCTGTGTGTGATATGATTTCTAACTTAACCCTACAACGCATCTGCCCTTGAATATTTGTTTCTGTGTATAAAACATCTGTATACAAATATCCAAGGATGGTGATCAAGAGCCAAGACATTCGATTGATGCTTTCGGGTGCTTACTCTGCATCTAATGAGTGCAGTTACTACTCAAGTCGGCAGTTGCTCTTCATATCTAGTTTGAGCCTCTGGCCTATCTGTCTCCCTCCTTATTGTTAACAATTACCTCATGCTCTTTCTTCTCTTTTTAATAGTCACCTCCCATGAGTGGATTTGACTTCATTCCTTGCTAAGTAAGCTATTAGGTTTGACTCAGAGCCCTTGAAAGAGAAAAAAAGGAAGTGGCAAACAGGTGATTAGTTTTAGTTGGTAGACTAAGTTTGACAGATATGATTCTAAGGCACTTTTGCCTTGGATTCCAATTTCATAGGTTTGCAACCCCATATTCTATTATTGATTGTTTCTGAGCAACTACATTAAAGGAAACATGCTTCCAATTGTATCTCTGATAATGTTGAATGTAGTGTATACTATAGTTCTTTGCACTCTCTATTCCTTATATTTATATTTTATTATGAATTTGACTTGCAGGTTGTCTTTAGAACCCGTATATACCACTGCAATGTGGAATCTGCTGGGAACCTTAGTTTGGACATGTTGAAGAATAGTTGGAGCCCTGCTAATACAATAACTCAAGTGCTACTTGCAATCAGATCAATTTTTACTCAACCTGACCCCCGTAATGCTTCTTGCTTTTTCAATTACCGTTTGAGCTGATTTTTTATGTCAATATATTATTTCTTAATTTTGTGATATATTGCATTTTATTCATGTTTGGTGGCATGTATCTATTGAGGGATTGATTTTGTCAAATACAGGAGGGGGGTTCTGGGAGTAAATTTATGTGATCCTTTGAATATTTCTAATCCTCCATCCTTTAATTCAGTTGAAAAATCTTTTGAGAACCTTACCAGGTCCACTGGGAGGGAGTTTATGGTATACATATTTCTCAACATTTTAAAATGAACAAAAAATTTTGAATGCCATTAGTCGTGGATGTTGCCAAACGAACAAGTGACATTGGAAATTTGCTGTTTAAGTAATATAAGTTCATCCTTAATATAAACTTGTGGCATCCAAAACTCATCACCATATTCAGAGCAATCTATTTCACTTAGAGGATTTTCTGCTTTTGCAGATAATCCTGCTGCCCCTGCTATTGCACACTTGTACTTGACAAATAGAGTGAAACATGATGAACTCGCTTCAGAGTGGACTCTGCGATTTGCCAAGTGAATATGATGACTAAAGAGAAGAAGGAATTTCATCTCAAGTCATGTTTACGGTTGTGAACAGCAGACCAGCTTGGCAGGGGAAACACTGATTGTGACTGCCTCCGTGGTACTTGAATAGCTGAAAAAGAAAAAACTTGTGATTAGTGTCAAAATTGTATTGAAGTTGGTGATGTATCATTGTACACCATCCAAGTAGTAGAATTCGTGGGTACACTGATCTAAGGTTCACATTATCCTGTAAATTTACCTACTGGACCAACTACTGACTACATATTATCTTTCCCAACCTCCTCTTGATGATCCTTTTTGTTGCAAATGCTGCATTGCTACTTTTGAGCAATATCATTAGTCAAATGTTGCCTCCAGTGAAAAGAGAGACCAGTTAATTCGTCAATCTTTCAACCATTACTCGTTTGATCTGGATAAGGAATGTGTTGTCTAACCATCACAAACGATATTAAACTTGCAGGCAAGTCTAAATATGTTAAGCAAAATTTTATTGCTTGCATTCTATTGACATAGCATTACATCTCGCCAAGCATGATATCTGATTCATCTGCCAACGGTGGTAGAAATAGGGTGGAAAAGGTATCAAAGTACTCCGGGGAAAAGAAGACGATGGTCAGCTCATTTTATCATCCAAGGAGAATACATCACTAGATAATCTGAGCATGGACTGTGGCCAAAACAAATCGAGAGAAGAAAAAGGATCCTCAAAATTGAAGTAACAAAAGACTTTTCTCAACTTATGAACAAACATTGTAATGCAAATCTAGGCAACTCAAAATTCAGTGGGACCTATGGTTTCTCAGATTCAAGATTGCAACCTGGCAGTGTTGTAACTAGTACCTTGGCAGAGTACCTATGGTTCCTCTACTCATTCACTAAATGCTTAGAAAAACTTTCCCGGATGTTGTGTTCCACTTCTCATCATCGCACAGAATTCCTCATAATTGATTCTCCCGTCCTACACATATTTGCAATATTAGTAACAGAATCAACAATAAAGGAGAATTCCCAGAAGTCCTAAATGCAAAACACGTACATTGTCTGTATCCACTTCAGAAATAATTTCCCTGATGCTTGCTTCATCTCCCATTCTGTATTCCTTCATAGCAGCCTCTAACTCATCCCTCGTTATGTGCCTGACACAAAATTGAAGTTTCAGTGAGTTCTTGAAACTAGGCATTTACACAGCATGGAAAAGGCTGCCATACGATCCCCTTGGGTGATTCCATGAAGCATGAGGGAGCTGTTGTGCTAGGGGCCATGGCCACTGTGCAGACAATCCCAGATTTACCCGAAAAAAATTCCTCATCATAAAAAAGAAATGTTGCCATATGGTAACAATATGCTAGGAAGAGGAATTTTCTAAATATCACTTTAGTATCTTGTTGTACCACATACTAAGAAATTAAAACGAGAAACATAATCAAGAAAAGGACAAGTCCGATGGGATCAGCAGTCAGTTTTAACTATCAGGAAAGAACTGAAGACAGGTGAAGTGAGAATTTTTTTTTTTTTTTTCATTTTAATTGGTTGAAATTTCAAGCAAATGCGTAATTGCAAATCAGAAACTTACAAGAAATAGCACAGCCTTTATAAACCCGCATAAATCAAAAACTCACCCACTCCCATCTGTATCAAAGTGCTGAAATGCTTTGAATAGGTGCTCGTCTCTTTCCAGTCTATGTCTGTGCATTGTAGCAGTAATAAACTCAATGTAGTCGATAGTTCCATTTCCATCCACATCAGCCTGACAACAGATATAAACAAAATGAATAATGTTTGAGTGTGAGATGCAACACATAGAGAGCAACGTGTGCTCTGTTCGCATCCCTGTGTTACTTACAGCTTCCATAAGTTGCTTAACTTCAGCTTCTGTCAGCTTTGATCCAAGCCGAGCCAGACCTGTCTTTAATTCTTCATAGGTGATGCTGCCACTATTGTCCGTGTCCATGTTTGTGAACATTGCTTTAAGACCTTTAATGTCTTCTTCAGAAAGATTTTCTGCAATAACCTGTCACAAAATTGACCAGTGAAGCAAAAGAAACAAGGGATGTCAAACAACTGGATAACCTATACAATAAGAAACAGGAAATGGGGGTGACATGTTAGTGCCGTCCCAATATGCAGTTTGAACCAATAACAGTCTATTTATTCTCAGACAAATGATTACCATGTTTAATTGCCCAGTGGTAGCAGCCTCAAATATTAGATATACTATGATTCCCAGCCACATGAACTGTGAAGAACCTTAATTGATTTTTTTAGATGAAGAAAAGAAAAAAGAAAACTTCCTAGCAGGGGGAAAAAGGTACAACTGGAGCCTAGCATTTACATGGAGTTCTTTTCACCTAACATATGAAGAGCCAATGGCATTTTGTTATTTCTGTTAGACCCATATATAGTAGCTAACTTTTAGAAGAAAAATTATAACTTTCTATGAACACACAACCAGACCATGAAAATCAGCCAACTAGGATCCAATATCTCCTCTCTCTCTCTTTTTTTTTTTTTTTTTGATGAATAGAAGAACCGTAAAGAAATTCAGATATGACACATTTTACCTTCAAAGCAAGCTGCTTGAGCTTATTCATTGCCCTGAATTGCTTCATTCTAGACAGGACTGCATTATCTATTGGTTTGTCTGAAGCTGCACCTCCATCTCTAATCCATGGATGCTCTAACCAAGAGATATATGTTAGCTAAAAGAATCAAGGTGAACAGGAATGCAATTTTGATTTACTCATAGCAACCAATATGTCACGCCAGCAGTTCAATGTGGCATTGTAGGCTGCGTTACTTGGCCCATCATGGGATTCTGAGGAGTAAAAGTTTGACCATAAGTCTGGCCAAAGTTCTTATGCTGCTTGGCACAGAACAGTTGTGAGACATAATATGGATGTTACGATGGAAGCAATTAGAAGATGGTAAAAAACTTGCAACAGAGAAAACAAAGAAGGGATGGATTGGGATAACATACCAAGAATTTGTGCTGAAGTTATTCGGCTTTTGGGATCTTGAGTCAGCATCCGTCTGACCAGATCCTTGGCACTTTCTGATATCGAAGGCCATGGATGACTTTCAAAGTCAATAACTCCTCGTAAAATGGCATCAAATATTCCTTTTTCGGTTTCTGCAACAGAAAACCAATCAGTCAGACTGATCTGCGTAAGCAAATTCAAAATGGTGAAAGCAAGAACATTCAAAGTCAATTTAGCTAAAACTCATCTATTATAATTGTTATTGCTAATATTACTATAATGCTGTCCTCTTTACCAGCCCAAAATGGAGGCACACCACTGAGTAGAATATACAAAATAACTCCTGCGCTCCAAATATCTATTTCCTTTCCATAACTACGCCGCAATACCTCGGGAGCAACATAGTAAGCACTCCCTACAATATTACGGCAGATCTTCCCTGCAACACATTTTGGAAAAGCGCAGTTAAGTTCATTGACATAGGTACTTCGTAAGATGAAATGATTGCAGAAAGAAACTCAACCAATCAACTTCACAAATAATAAAATGGATTATCCTTAACTTTTGGTATATCACAGCTCATCGCATTTCTCCATATATATACAACATTCTCTACTTCTACAGAAAGCTTTTCCAAACTGCACACGACACTAATGATTTTGAGCCACAAAATTCCCATTTCCATAGCATTCAAAATCCCAATGTCTAAGCAATTTCACCATTACAACTTCGAAACAATTGAGCAAACAATGTGATCCAAATGACAGATAAATGAACATTCACACAAATGATACAGAAAATGACCTTCCTCAATGAACACTGACAGTCCAAAATCAGTTGCCTTCAACATTGCTCCCTCTTTTTTGCCAGAAAGCAAGAAATTCTCCGGCTTGAGATCACGGTGGATCACTCCCATGAAATGGCAAGCATGCACAACATTCACTACATCCCTACAAATCCTAGCAGCATCTCTCTCTGAATAATGCCCATTTGCTATAATCCGATCAAAGAGCTCCCCTCCAGCGCAAAGCTCCATTACAAGGTGTACTGATTGCCTATCCTCATAGGCACCCCTGAATTCCACAATATTTGGCTGCCCACTCAAGTGTTGCATGATCTGCATCTCCCTCCTGATATCATCCCTATCATGTTTATTCACCACTTTTCGTTTCAGAATGGATTTGCAGGCATATCTGTGGCCAGTTGATTTCTCTATGCATACATATGAAATCCCAAATTGGCCTCTACCCAATTCTTTGCCTAAGGTGTAGTATTGCCTGATATCTTCAAATGGTTTGCCAAGTATTGTCTCAGGCTGTCGTGCTACCGATGGCTTTGTTGTGCCTCTTTCTGGTCTTTCTGTAATTGCCATTGGTCCCTGTTGCTGCTGGAGTCTTGTTTGGGGGGCTTGTACCTGACATGGGAGAGACACTTTTGACTGCTGGACAACATCATATTGGCTTTTTTGTGGTTTTGCTTGTGGTTGTGGTGGAGGCTGTGGATTTTGATGGTAAGATTGTTGAAGGTTGTGCCTTGAGTTATCAGTGCCAAGTCTATAGCTACTAGATTGTCTCCTGGGAGCCTCCTTCTTGCTGCCACAGCACCCCATCTTGGGATCAAAGATGAGAAAGTCAAACAGAGAATTGATCAAAGACTGAAACTTTGAACAGAAATAAATGAGAAATTGTAGTTATTAGAGAATTTGGAAATACCCAAATTGGACTTTTTTTTTTTTTTATTTATTTGGTGTTCTTACAGTCTAAACCATACATCTTGAGAGAGACAACCCGGTCTTTTGAGATGACAAAGTTTTCTTTCCCATTGACCTCCTAGCTCAGACTTTCCTTTTATACATCTATATGTATGTATGTATATATACGTACATACACACACACACACACACACACGCCCATTTGAAACTTACAAAAATGAGATCCATCACTCATATGTTTCTTGGTCTCATCCACATTATTTAATACACATACTAGACATCGAAACTGAATTTCGGGTGCGGTCGAAGCAATTTTTTTTCTATAAAACAGTGACTAATGGGCATGCGGTAATGTCCATAAGTATTTTTAATTGTTTATTTTTGGTAGGAGGTCGGCAGCAGTATTGATCCACTCAAAAAATCAAAAACCATCCAATTCGTTAACAGTTACCTTTTTGGCAACTTTTTTTCGAGCGCCAAAAAGAACAATTATTCCCTAAACTTACATGTTATTTCTTATTTCGTCCTTTCAAATTATTATTATTATTATTTTCTCTGATTCGAAACCTTCAGTTGAACATCTGAAAATGGTCCAAAATTTTGGCAGTTGTCTTTGATTATATCCAAGTTCGATGGCACCCTATGCTTTCACAATTGAATTTACGTATTTTAAAATCTTATTTTAATGTTTATGATTAAATTTGTCAAAGAATAGAGCTATCATTATAAAACTAGACAAAACTAAGAGAAAGCACACCCACTTCGGAATAATTTTCTTGTAAGATTAACTTATAGATTGCACAATATAGAGTAATTTATTCAGTAACCAGTGATCGAATCCTGCCACCAAAGAACCAAAAAGAGAGTAATTTCTCTTGTCAGATGAGACAGAAAGATAAATTAAGAGGTACATCCATTTGATTTATTGAATTCTAAATTTTTTGTCTTTTGGTTTCTTCATAGATGTGTTTCTGGAATGGTTAGACCTCTCCAAGGAGACATATGCAGAATCCCCCAGATAAGCCTTGAATGAGCCAGCCAAGTTGTGAGTGGCAGCCTATCAATAGACAGACCAATGTCCCCCCTCTTATGTAGTCACTTGTCGGTTTATCTCTAATCCAACTCAGGTCAATGCGAAGAAACAGCCATTCTCCTGGTTTAAGTACTGCGTAATTGAGAGATTAATGGCATGACCCCTTCTCTAATCTGCACCTCATTTTGCTGAGAAAAAAGAGAACAGCTTATATCGCCTGCCCATTGAATTTGTTAAATCATGCAGCACTAATAATTCTTTAGCAGCACAAAATATGAACCTAACATACCAAATTGTTAGGTCTGGTCGGCCATAATAAAGTGATAAGTCATGAAAATTGAGGAAATAATGACTCCTCAATTATTGTAAAAGAAAAAAAAAAAAATCTGAGGACCCCATTATATATATCCCATGTAAATTTAACCATTTGACGACCCCAAAACATGCAAACATAATATAACAAATTTCAGTCATGTTATGCATGAGGTTCAATTGATTTTCTTTCCATAGATTATCTAAAACATTTTTTTTTTTTCAACAAGCCTTCTAATTTCATCATATTTAAAATTTTCTTTTTATACACCATCTAAAATGAGAATATTATTTTTTTAATAGATTTCCTTCTTTACCCTTGTCTCATCGAAAGGATATGAGACACATACCCAAATTTTTTTATTAAAAAAAAAAAAAAAAAAGGATACAGCATTGACAGTGGCGAATCCAGACTTTTTTCTCGTGTAGGGCAAAGTTCACGTCCAAGTTCAAAGAATTACACAACTCAATGAATCCAATTTATAACTAAGAGCGCATGAATTATTAAGTTTTTGGTAGAAGAAAAACAATTAGAAATCTACGGTATGAGTTCAAATGCGTTCAGTATAGAGTGAACGTCGTAGGATACATGATTCACAGACATCATACGTAGTAGACATTGAATTACCGGTGCACAAAAGAACAATATACAAAGAGTTACACTGAGATAAACTTACGCGACCCATTAGCATTCGCTGAGGCTTGCGTTGAAACATTTGAGAATCCAGACCAAACGAGGTGGGCTTCCATAATGTTGTTGTTCAACTAGCCCGGACATGACTTGCCAATTTGGACCAGAAAAGAAGACAACATCCATAATGTTGTTTAGATCTCAGCCGTTATTTCCAAGATCAAAAGATTATGTTAAATAATAACACGGAGGAGCCTAATCCATCAAAAATATATATTTCTAAATGAACTTCGTTCAATCTCGTAGTCATATAGCCAATGAATAAGATTGTGAGGTATCCATTTTATATTTCTCCATTACTCTCTCAACAATTAAAATTCACACACGGGTGGCTTTTCTCCCCTTTTCTTTTTGATGGGTTCGGTTCCCTCCATTGAATTCCTTACGAATGATACTAAATGAAAATCTAAAGCATTTCACTAATGTCTTATTTTACGAAAAACAAATAATAATTTCCAAGAAGTGTTTTCGAGGAAATACCAAGTTATCAATGCACCAAAACTCACGAGCATTGTGAACCCATAAAAAATTGAAGTGTGCCTTTCCTCAAAAAGGCAAAGCCCTTGCGAATGGGACAACCCCAGTATTGTTTTGTCTTCGGCTCCAGCCTTTTCTTGACTCTGTCAACTTGTGTCACCCTCCCCTCATTGGCACCACCCAATTCCAGCATCTTGCCTCCAGGTGCTGGCCCTCCAAGTCCCATTTCTTTATTCCCTTGTCCTATATCCTTTTGTTTTTACTCACCGGTGGGCCAAATCCTGTTAGGATATTGTGCTGCGGTATTTTTTTTTTTTTTTTTTTTTTTTACCATGAAATTGAGGCACTCCTCATATATTTATGGCTGTTTGAGTCGAATATATATATATATATATATATATATTCATTTTTTTTTATTCATTTGTAGACACGGCAGTGCTTCAGATGTCTTCTTATTTTTTTGATTGGCATAACCCTACAAATATATTAGTTGTTATATTTATAAATTAAGATAAAAATTTATTTATTATAATTTTTATTCGTTTTAATTCAATTTTAGAGATGATTAACTGCTCAAATATTGTTGAATTCAATTGGCCCCTCCCGCGTTCAGCTCCAGCGTTACGAGTTTGAAAACTGACATGGCGCTCTCGACATAAATCTCCATTTACGAGGAGGTGAGTGACAATAAAAAGAACTTAAACCTAGACCAATACAAAAAGAAATACATCACTCACCTGACTATCCCCCCAAGTGATATACGTAATTTCATATATATATACGGAGAGGCCTTATCAGCCAAATAAACTAATAATAGTTGTGGCTTGGTTCCTTATCTTCGTTCCCTTGAAGATAGATTGATAATGAAATTTTAACTTGAAAAGTGCATAATTTGGGGTAAAAATCTTGGTTGAGTTGAAATTTTACATTTCCCAAAAACTGCACCATATATATATATATATATATATACAAAAGATCCTAAAATCTGAGACACCATAATCCCTTGTCCACTCAAATGTGATTAGGGAACATTTTAAAGTATTTGGAAATTTCTGATATGGTAAACTTTGTGTGGACTATATTGTTACATGGTGGAATAGATTGGAAAATCTTTGATGAAAGAACACTTGATAAGGTTCATGCTACCCTGTTTCATTATAAATCAATTAAATTGCAGTTATAGTTTGCTAAATCTGGAAATGATTAGTCATCCTCATTAACTGATGATTTTTGCCCTTGTTCTTTGCATCTTTCCTAAGCAATATTTTCATATTATTGTTTTAAATTTTTGTTAAAAATTCCCAATCAATTAATATTTTTACAAATTTTTGAATTATTAAAATGAAAATTACATGTCAAGGAGTTCTCCTTAAATTTGATTTTTTTTTTTTTTTGAGAAAATTGAATGAATGTGATAATAATTATTATTTTTTTTAACCGTCAAGATCACTCAATTTGTCAGAAAATTAACAATACCAAATCCAAATTCCAATCTAGCTAGGACAAAACAAAAGAGAGGCTCTGCTCGTTAATCAATCAGAATCATGCTTGAGCTCACCCGGTACAGAGTTGTGTTGGTTTAAAGGCCAAACCAACTCGGCCGAATCGTTGCTCAAGTTATAGTGAAAAAAGAAAAAATAATAAAAAAAAAACATAATTGAGCAACATTAACTAGCTTTAAGTTCATCTGGGGGTGGCCCATATCATCCATCGAACCCAGTTTGGCTCCACACGGCGTCACGCACGCGCCTCATATCACGGCCCTTGAGCGTCCGCCCCACGCCCTCAAACACCGATGCTCCGCCGATTTTCCCGTTGCGTGCATATTCACGCGCCAAGAACTCGTGCGGGGGAATCATTTCGGAGTTGCCATGGTCGCACTCATCATCCAACTCCGGTGAGTCCACTCGCAGAATCTGGGTCCAGTCAGGTATGTTCACGGGAGCTGACGTGGCCATGTGTCGTGGAGACGATGCCACGGTGTCATGCCCGCGGAACTGGCCAAGAATCCTCGGCGACGCCGTTTTGTCCGAGATATCTTCGAAGGCCAAAGTCAGCCCACCCACGTAGTGGCTGCCATCCTGAGATGTCCGAAGGCGGCCCCTAGTTGACATGTTTTCATTACTCGCAACACCCGGGCGTGACGCCCACTCACCATACGAGCCATTGACGACGACTTGTTCCCTCCCATCATCACCCAATTCATCGACCGTCGACCACACGTCCTCTTCCCCCAGCTCCGCAGCCTCGTTGCCGGTGGTGCCATGGTCGTCGCCATAACAACTACCTAGATATCTTTCACTGCGACTGGTGGTCAATTTCCTGCCCTTGGCCATATAATACCATAAAACAGTTTGCGAGAGACCAAACTGAGCAAATACCTTAAACCCACCTCCCAAAACATAAAAATCTACGAAACTACGAGATGGTAGATTTCAGGACATGAAGTCCATTATTTGGGCTCTAGCATAGGCTGGCTTTAGAGGTGAAGACATGTATATATAGCATTTGCAGACGTTGGGTTTCATTTCATTTCAATTTGGGTTCATTTTCCATGCATTTCATGGAATTGGTTCCTTGCAAAAAAAAAAAAATAAAAATAAAAATAAAAAAAATATATATATATATATAAGGCACAAAACATTTAATTTTTCTAACAACGTATGTACTTCTTTTTTTTTTTTTTTTTTGGTTCAATATATATATAAATTTTTTATCAAATTATTTCAAACAAATGCGTTTACCGCGCTGTTTTCACTCTATTCTCATCAAATTTTTTCCTCAAACAAAATATGACAAGATGGAAGGGCATATATTTTTTTTTCTTATTCTCAATTTTATTAATATTTACTTTTTTTTTACTTGTAGATATACAAAAAAAATTGATTGAATTGTGTATTTTTTATTTTTAATTATTTTTATTCTATTATATTTTATTATTTTTATAAATTATAAATTTGAGTTTATTCCCTAACAACATTCATCGAAAGAGAAGGTGCACTCAGAGATAAGAGGGGGCTTTGGAAAGCAAATGACCCGCCAAATATGTATATTGGTGGGGCAAATGTACCAGAGCAAGGTGATGGGGACTGCAGCATAGGCATGAGTAAAAACTTAAATGAGGATTAAAATTATCCTATTAACACATGCATAGCACTATCCAACAAAATCACCATCCTTGCCTTCCTAACTAAAGGTCAAAAAAATTAAAAAAAGGCCTGATTAAGGTAATTAATCTTTTAGCATTATGACTTAATTGCGAATTTACATAGTCGAGATTACCAAGATTAAACCAATCACAAATTGTTAACTTGAAAGGAATTATTATTATAGTGTTCCTCGTTAAACGCATAAATATTTACTTTTAATGTTTCAAATTTTAATCTTAAAAAAAAAAATAAAAATGAAAAATATTATCTCAATTGTGTCATTCACTCACAGACATTCATTCGCTTGTCCTATGCTAGTCACCCTACGGCACTCATCTCGTTCGTAAAATGACAAATTCCAATATGGGTCCCATTCTCCACGTGGTATTTACACCGGCCTTGCTCCCCATGCATTGTATGCTTCCGGTACCCAAAGGTCCCACAGCGACCATCATTCATAAATAATAATAATATTATTTAACAATATATCAAAAAAAAAAATTGGATGCTAGTGGTGGGAGAAAGAATGATAGCGACCGTTTATTGTGGAAATTATTTCTGATAATTTAGTCAGAAATCCCACGTTACAAAGTTCGAAATATGCAAATATAATAATAATAATATATTCACACAAATTTGACATTATCCTTTCGGACAAAAATTTTTCTGTAATACTTATAATGTTATATAGCTACGTTGTTAATGTATTACATATGTTATATAATTTATCAAAATTTTTATGTAAATTTAATTATCATCTATAAATGCATTTTTATTAAAATTATAATATTTTTACTTTTACAAAAAAATTTCTGATAAAATTTATATTTTTAAATCTGTTAAATTTAATTATAATTTAAAATTTTAAAAATTAAATCGAATTAATTAGTTAAATCAGTAAAAATAAAAATTAAATTAAAATTTAATTTTATTTATTTTTAAAATTATTAAATTTAAAAATTAATAATTAAAATAATAAATTAACTAATTGAATCAATAAATTAATTATAATTTTTTATTTAATTAATTTAAAAATTTTATAAAAATAAAAATTATATTATTAATAATTTTTATATATTTAATATTAAATATTAATTTTATTTAATTAATTTTAATTAAAATAATTAAACTAATTAAAATATAATTCACCAAAAATTTTAATTCAATAATTAATTTAATTATTCAAACTCCACTCTAACCACAATAATTTTACGGTCCTACTTGTATTTCATAATCTTACATTCTCATGATTCAATAATAATAATAATAATAATAATAATAATAATACTAATAATCTTGTACCTTCTACTCAACCGCCCCTCAATTTTAGCCTGCGCGTTGATAGTGGGGAGGGGTTTTCAAAAAGCAAAATGTGTTGGGTCTATGGTGGGGCACGTCGAACGGTTGAGAACGCAAAACTGTGGGGGGGGGGGGGGGGGTCCAGATATGGGTCCTACAATGACTTGTCGTCTTTCAATTATACAACAACAAGAACTTCATCTCAATTCACATCATTTACAATTTCACCAGTCAACCCGGGGCCTGAGAGCCCGTGGTTTAGCGAAAAAAGAGACCAACCACAGATTGTGAATGGCTTAACGATTAGGTACTTGTTAGTTTCATTTTTTTTTGACGAGACACTCGACAGAGTCTACTAACCACTCTATAATAAGCTTGAGAATAGCATTTGAGCTAGCTGGCTGCCTCCTTTCTTCTGGCCCCACGTTAGTCCTTTGGGTTCAGAAAAGTCCAGGCGTTTGATTTTCCTTATTCCCTCCATCGATCATTGAGATCCGACCTACAAGTCCGTTGTGTTTTCTTTAGACTCTATTCGTACAAATTGACGTATAAATAATAATTATTTTTTCTATTTATTTGTTTGAAATTTTTGATTATTTACTAATTTAATTACCATAATACTATTCTCAAATTTTATTTCAGATGTTTAATTGTGGACTTTCTTACAAGATTTGGTTCAAGTTTGACCACTAAACCTTTCTATTGATTTGATCCAACACCACCTTGATACATGTCTTCTCTGATGGGGAACTCTTCTTAATCTCCACTCTCTCTTTTACTTAACCAAAAATAAATAAATAAATAATAAAGTTAGAAGGCTTATATTTTTTGTGATTTAAACTATATTTATTGTAAATTTTATCTTTTTTGCCCGTTCAAAAACTATTTCTGGACAAGCTGGCATTTCACTCTATGGAGAATGCCTCTACACCCCGTCATTTCATTCCCTGACTTTGGATTCATTGATGTGAAATTAAATCGCTGATCTTTGAGGAGCAAGGTTTCAAATGCAAATGATAATTTGTGAGTGTGTTATTAAAATGATATAAAAAAAATTAAAGTTATTGAAACATAATTAATTTAATATATTTTAATATAAATTTATTTATTATAGTATTATAATTATTAATTATATATTTTATTATATATATATATATAATTAATAATTAATATGCATATATTTAATAATTATAATAAATTTTTATAATTAATTATTTAAATTAATTATTTATAAATATAATTAATTTAATATATTTTAATATAAATTAATATATTATATTATTATAATTATTAATTAATTATTTAAATTATTTAATAAATAATTATAATTAATATATTATAAATATATATACTTAATAATTATAATAATATAACATAAATTTATATATAAAATTATTTAAATTTTTTATTTTTATACGATAAATTTTATTAAAATTTAAATAATATTATTTTTATTAATAAAATTTTGGTATTAACTTAGATGACGTCTGTTTGAAATTGATACGCATCTCACCCTTAAATTTCGTGATATGAAACCCATATAAAAGACAAGAAATCATTTGGTCACATCAACGTACCTCATCATTTTAGCTAAAAGAAAATCATACTAATTTTTTTTTAAGAAAAATTGTCTTGAAAGGAGAGAAAGCTCCATAAAAAGACGTAGAGGAAGAGTAACACGAGTTTAAATCCTTGCAATTACACCGTATATACTGAGGAGTTAAAATCATAATAAAACTCTATAGCGCATGGGGTTTACCAGGTGTGGACCCTGATCCAAATGCAACCAAGTGGTATTGGACCCATCAATATTGCAATCACTGTCCTATATGCCATCATTTAAATGGATGGTTAAAACCTCTTGGTTTGTTTTCTTTCCTATGGTGGTGGCTTTTGGGGTGGTCGTGGGGGGGGGGGTTTGATGGGTTGATTAAAGTTCAATCTTAAGGCAAATTAATTGCACAAAGACGATGGAACATCTCCCCAGTCAAGCCTCCTCCAACACAAATCTGCTATGCAAGCTTCCTCATGGTGCAAGTTGCAACGCATAATATCGTTGAATATTATAGTAGCCTGTCATGTCACTTGCACGGCCATACCAAAAGCACCGCTGCTAAACTTTCTGCGTAAACCCACAAGCCCTTTACCTCATTTGCCCATAAAATGACAACCCATATATAGTGGGGTGGCGTGGGGTGGAGTGGGGGGGGGGGATTAAAACAGAAAAAATTTTGGTGTTTTAATTTATATTTGCAGAAGCAGAACCTCACCTACTGCTTGGTTAGCCGCAACCTAACCTCTAATGCCGCCACCCTACACAAGAAGTCAATCGAAGGGCTTTAATTAAAGCAACAAAACAAGAAGGCAAACGGGTGATTTACATCTAGTCACATGGATTCCAGGTAGATAATTTAAGCCACCACTTTGATAGCCATTGAAAATAGATTCTTTAATATTATTGCTGTTCAATGACGTCGGCCTAGTTTATGAGTTTCTTGAACTACGGAAGCATGCATTTGATTAAAGTTTATGTTGAAGGCTTTGTCAGGAAGGGGGGGCCTACAATTGTCAGCTCCAGCCAATCGACTGTGATGGAAGGGGGAAACTGCTCTTATCTAAATGTTCATGGTCACAGGATTTCATCATTGTTTGTGGACAAAAACAAAATAAAATAAAATAAATAAATAAAATGGAAGATGCAAATCTAGATGCCCTTAAGATGCGTGGCCTACACACACTTTCTTCCTTTTTCTTTTTTTTTTTCCCCTTTAATTTAAGGTTTTTAGTATTAGAAACGACTGTAGAATCAATGACGTGTAATTCATTGTCAGTCTCGGAGAATTAAAATATTTTGGTTGGAATGTGCAACTTTTGGTGTCAAGCTAGTTTCTTCTGCTAAGCCTTAGCATTTTTGCTTGATTTGTATAAATTTAGTTCCTGTAATGTCTGTCAATTATAAATTATCCTCGAATGGCTCATTGGTTTGAAGAGATTCTCTGGAGAATGAGAGGAAACAAAAGTTTCACCTTTAAAAGGTGGCACATACTTGTCATTTTCCCACAGGAAAGGTCGCATTCGAGATATGTCCACCACGCTGACATAAAATGCAATTTTCTGAACAATTTTGGTGGTAGCAGCTCAGGTGGTAGGATCCTTTCTATCTTTGTCCATGATGAATTAAACAACAACAATGACCGTCAATCTCCACTTGGAAGTGTTGCTCTCAGGTTGAACCAGCCATTTCCTATGACACTGTGGCCCATCTACCCAGTCTTCTTTACATTCGAATGGTGCCAACATAAAGGAGGATGGGATATGTTCAGGATCTTGAATTGAGGACACCTCAATAAAATGATGCTATTCATAGTTTTCCATTGCCTGGTGTCCAATAGAAGGGAAGTTAAAATTTGATGCTATTGGCTCAAAGAAAGGAAAGCAGTGAAAAACTATGTAGAAGTGGCATCAATTTTTTACTGGTTTTTTCATGCCAGGCAGCTTTGAGGGGGTGCATCGCAACAGTTTGGGATCTATACTTGTGTTGATTTAAGTTGCCATGCCATCTTAGATTGGTCCTGCCTGTTGGTTCCTACAAAGAAAAAGGAACAGTCCATCCAAGTTGGTTTGTGCAGTAAACAAACACAACCAAAGTAATTCAACAAAATAAGAATTTCTTTGAATACTCAAATCAATTATTATATGCCCAAGTTATTTATTGTTTTTTAAAATTAGTTCCAATGATTCCCCTAACAATTTTTTGGTTGGTCAATTGGTTATGACTGAGTCTCAAATTTAGACATTTTAATTTTGAAAATGACTCAAATATTCCCCCAACTATAGTTTATTTGACAAACGATCTTAATTATGATCTCTCTTAGTAATTAAAACAATTGATGGCAGTCTTCCTTTTCTCAATGTCCAGAGGGGGATGGATCTTACAAGCTGTCCAAAAACAAATACGTCAGACAACTAAATCTGCTTATCCCAATAAACCATTTCTCTTATAGTTTTGGTATTTCCTTCCCAATAGTGGTTACAGTAATGATTAACAGAAAGCTTATATTCACATTTGTTGATCAGTGAAGTGCAGCTTCCACTTGCAGGGTATGATAGTACCTGTAACCTGAACTTGTGGTTCCAGCTTTGGTAGCAGGTCTATTTTCTGGACCATGTGGGGTTCTGCAGCAATCTTTGATGTGCTAGTCCCCAAATTGTCCAATTTAAGTGATTGATTGATTCAGTTGGCATCTTCTTATGGGTGATGCGATCGCCTGGCAGTTTAGATCTTAACCAAAGTTCTGGCTCAATTATCTCGATTTCACTTCAATTTTTATGTCATCAGAAAGATAATTTAACTTGACGTGCTAATTACTCACACCAATTATAGCTGCATTTAACCCTCTTTATGTGCTTAATCTAGCATTTAACACCAATTAGGACATGCTTAGATTCATATAAAGAGTGACTTCCTTGCCAGAGTCTTTCTCTTGTGTTATAAATATAAACACTGTAATTACATTGTAATAATTGTTAGACACAATTTCATTATTAATTATAAAAATGTGTTGAAAAATTAAAAATATATAATTAATGCTTATAATTATATAATATGTAAATACACAGATTATAGATTCGTGTAATTTATTGTATTCTTACGTAGCTTTTCGTTACGGTCGAGGGTGACTTTTGTATTGCTCCAAACTGACTCATTGCACCAGTTGATCACAGTGGCGCTGTCCTGATTGAAGCCTGCACTTGCTTGGATTCACCCATTGGTAACCTTTCTTTTTTTAACTGTATCGAGTGGTCTCAGCTTCCAAGGCCAATATATAGACAGTCTGTGCTATAATAACGGCGCCTCTAATTATTTGCGTGCTTGCCATCACCAACTTCCTTTGTTTTCCATGATTTGTCAACTTCTTCTAGGAAAAGCACATTTAATAGCAGCTGTTTCTAGGTTTAGGTATTCAGTCCCTGTCTGAATCCTTGTCCATGACGAATGTCCTTTAAACCCTCAAATATCACAAAAAGGTTTAAGGGCTAACATGCTCATGTAAAAGTGAGCCGTGAGCTTTAACTTTAATGCAGTCGAAGTTGTTGAGGCTTGAGAATTTCAGTGCTGCGTGTGAAGAACACTTGCAACCCCCCCCTCCCCCCCCCCAAAAAAAAAACACAAATAACTTAGGGCTTCGTTGTGAACAATGATAGTAAGACCATTTTATTGATGATGGTCTTTGTTTTTTTTTTTTTCAATTTCCGAGCACATAAGGAATTATAAATAAAAATATATCTTATTCTCAGTTATTAGATAAATTACCTTGGATGATTCTCAATTTGACAATTTGATCGTAGAGAGAGCCATGGTGGGTGGGAAGCCATATTTTTAAAATTGAATTAGATAATCAGACACATAAAATTAAAAATTAAATTTTAATCTAATTTAATTTGCTCTAAAATATTATTAATTTTAAAAATAAATAATTAAACTATTGAATTACTTAGTCAAATTATAAATTATGAATTCATTATAATTTTTTTAAATTTTATTAATTTTAAAAATTTATAAAAATTAAAAAAATATATTTTTATATTTTAATTTTTAAAAAATTAAAAATTATACTATTTTATAATTTTTTTAATAATAAATTATAAAAATTAAAAATAATATTTATATGATATATTTATTCATATTTTAAAAAAATATAAATATATATTATATTAATACTTATTTTTTAATTTAAATTACTATATTAATATTAAATTATTTTATTTTTTAAAAAATATTATATAAAATTAAAAAAATATTATAAATTATAATATATTTTATATTAAATTTATTTAATTTAAATTATATATATTTATAAATATTTTATATTAATTAATTTTTTATTTATTTAATATTAAATATTAATTTTATTAATTTAATTTAAATTAAAATAATTAAACTGTTTAAATTTTTAAATTTAAGAATTTTTTTATTAAATTATTGATTTGATTGTTAAAATCTCGGCGATATGCCTGAAAAATAGAGGCCGAGTTGCTGTGGA
Organism: Rhizophora mangle; assembly: GCA_037832345.1. Taxonomy (NCBI): domain Eukaryota; kingdom Viridiplantae; phylum Streptophyta; class Magnoliopsida; order Malpighiales; family Rhizophoraceae; genus Rhizophora; species Rhizophora mangle. The sequence continues at coordinate 371,791 of JBAPLJ010002079.1, read as the reverse complement.
CAAAGAGAAGTAGAGTCCTCTCAAAGTGCATGATCGTCCCTTGCCCATGGGTACTATCTTATAATAAATGAGTTGGGCTGTAAAGCTGGGCTTTGAAAAAAACTATACATACGTTAAGCCCTTTGCTAATTTGGAGCCCAGCAAGTTCCATGGAGGCCCGCTAATGAAATCGTATCCACACAAGTCGGCAGATTCCGCAAACACCTGGGGCTTTGGTGATGGCTAATAAACAAGACCCAAATTCACTTATAAGAGGCTCGGGATTGTATCAACTTGGAGCCTAAAGTCTTTAGATGATACCCAAGCTGGACTTGACTTTAGGGTTCATTAGTTCACACCATGTCCAAGTTTGTGGTTAATATGAATTTAGTTAAAAAAGTTTACCATCAAATGTCATGAATTAGAGGTAAAAAGGTCGTTCTGCCAAACGTCAAAACGTTTAGTTGAACTAAATGCGGTGTGTAGTTATGTGTGGGGGACTAACGGACCATGCTTTTATGTGAGAGAACAAAGCAATTGTAGACTAGAAATGGGTGTTTGTTTGAGGCTTATAACCATGTTCACAGACATGTTTATAAACGCTTGTGCATGTGGGAGAATGACAGGAACAGGCAACAAAGCGTCTGTTCTTTCCAGCTAGTCTGCTTGGAAAAACTGAAAAGTATTGATTTGTTTGCATGGTTCTCAGCTGTGATATCACTCCGTGTCAATTTTGAGGTAATATTTAACAAAAAAAAAAAAAAGTTTAACGCTTGATTAATATAAAAAATAATAATTAAAAAATAGAGGTAAAATTAATATTTTTATTAAAATATTTATTCAATTGAATTTATTTAAAATTGAGTTGAATTTGATTCAATTTTTAAAATAAGATAATATTTCAACCTAAATAAGAAAATGCTTAATAACTAAATAAAATATTTTAAAATATTTAATTAATTCGTATATATTCTAAATAAATTAATTAAAAATTTTAATTATATTAAAATATTATAAAATAAGTAAATAAATTATAAAATAATAATTACAATATAATTTATAAGAAAATATAAAATAATTTTTATGATGTATCCTACGTATGACCTCCTCCACTTGGAAAAAAACTCACCATCGAGTTGAGAATGAAGAACTAATGTATTTCATATCACAAGAACAAATATTTAAAATAAATTGGTATCTATAGTATGCTTTAACGACTTATTTTGTAAATCACCGTGTGAGCAATAATATTAATAAATAATGATGTCAAATGATCATCTACTTGAATATCCACTCGAAGGAAATTAACAAATATTATACATAAAGAATTCAAATAGTCTTGGGACCTGTGAGTTATAAAATTACTCTTTAATTAGATCCTAGGACATGTGAGTTATAGGCTCAACTCTTATTGCTACCTATTGTAATTACACTTGAACCTCTTTTGATTCAACATGTACTTGAACCTCTTTTGATTGTACTTGAACTTCTTTTGATTCTTTAATGGTAGTCTCAATTTCTTAATTTGAATGGGTGACTGTCAGAAAAGTTATTTCCTTCACTTGAGTAGTCTTGGCTCAAGATCTTCCTTTCAAAGGCAACAATATATATTTTATCTCATTTTTCTCAAACTTGTAGATATTCTTTCGGCCTAAGTATTGAGCATTAACATCAAATTGCTAAGGTCATCCAAACAATAGTTGACAAGCATTCATGTCTATAACATCACAATAAACAATATTTGTCAATTGTGAAAGGGACCTTGCATAGTTTTATTACTCAAAGTTCTCCCACTATATTGATCCACCCAATAATGTATGGACTTGGATACTTCTCTACTGGTAGCTATAATTTTTTAACAGTTTTTATTCCAATAATATTTTTTTAACTTCCACTATCAATAATTAAATCACACAAAATATTATTGATTATGCACCTGGTACAAAATAACTTATTTCGTTAAATATCATTTTCCTGCTTAGAAGTTAGTTTTCTTATCATATACATAACTTTGTCAATCTTATACTTGTACTTCTCGTCATTATCATTGTCACTAAAGTCCACTATGTAAGCCCGACGCATGTGTATATTTGTTTCTTCATCAAAATTCATTGTGAAAGTTTGATACCTACATTGATTTGCAGGGATAGGTTGAACAAGAGGTTGATCGTGAGCAAAATCTCCAATCTGATTCCTTTCATCTTTCCAATTCCTGTTAGCACCTCCCTCATGCAGAGTTTTGAGTCAATTGTTGATGACTTTGTGTCCACACTCTAATCAATCAATTCTGTAGCCAAGGTTTTGTAGTGCCACCAATAGTTGATCAGATGACATGTATCCCCTGGTCTCTGTCAACATGATGATTGTTGTTCCCTCTATCTCGTGTTGCCATTAGAATATGCAAAACCTAGTCTAATATTTAATTAATTTAATAAATAATAATTATCAAAAGAGTAAGATAGAAGAAAAACTAATATTTTTATTAGAATATTTATTCAATTAAATTGATTTAAAATTAAGTTGAATTTGATTTAATTTTTAAATTTTTAAATTTATATATATTTATATATAAAATTATCTAAAAAAATATTTTGACTTAAATAAAAAATATTTAATAATTAATTTAAAATATTTTAAAATATCTAATTAATTTATATATATTATAAATAAATTAATTAAAAATATTAATTATATTAAAATATTATAAAATAATAATTATAATATAATTTATAAAAAATATAAAATAATTTTTATAATATTTATTATGTCATCTTGTTGACAAATATATATGTATATATTTTTATAAAAAAGATCAATGTTAATACAACTTTTCTCTTCGTTATAATTTTTCAGATTAAACAGGAAGGAAATCAGCATCTGCTGCAGTAAATGGAATTGACTGAGTTTAACGATAGGCAGAGTTTATTTTCTGACCACGTGTTTAGTTTGACATTGATGCCCATTTGCGGTCCTCTCCTTTCTTTTCTGAAATGGTATTTGCAAGTCTCTTTTTGGCTGCTCTGACTTCACAAGTGGCAACATAAAAGTACAAATGTTTCTGAGCTAAAAGTAGGATTCTTTGATTGAAGTTAAAGAAGATGCAAGCAAATGTTGATTTGGTGGACATAATTGTCTGGATCGTGCGTGGCAAACGTACCCGAGGATAGACGGAGTTTGGCAACTTTGACTCTTAAACGTTCAGGTTCTTGAGCAATCCATTTCCAATGTCATCTCCTACCTGTCAAATCGTGGCTGCGGCAAGGAAATGCAGGTATTGTGGAGGGATGAAGTCCAATAGTTCATTGATGTTTTAAAATTAGTCAAATCAGTGGTAACAATTTCACTTTGAAAATCAATCCGCATATGCATCTCCTCCCTTGGTTTGCGCTAATATGACCTAAAATGTTTGTGCAACCTCATTCATTAATTTTAAGGCAACAGTAGCAAGTCTAGTCATAAAAGTTATCTGAATTTTTAATTTAGAATTTATTATTTGATCTCTAATTTTTATTAATAATAAAAAATAAAAATGAAAGAAAATTAAAAAGATCGTGATCCAAGTAACAAGCAAGCAGTTGCTTGAATTTTCGGTAAATTGACATTTTTTTTTTTAAATTCTCAATTTTTTTAATAAGAGTTTCATTAAATCATGTGCTCCAACGTGCTCGTTTAGTTCTCATTTAAGACCATCCCTCCTCTTAGCCGCTCAATCTTGACAATTCTTGGCGGCTAGTCCCATTCAAGACCCATTATCATAGTGTGCATATATATATATATATATATATATATATATATATATATGCACATACATACATATCACAAACCTCTCTCTGCCCAAAATATCTTAGCATTGCCACCGATATTATTCAACAAGAATATTATATATTATACATACATTGATACATGGGAAATTGCTGTATGCGTGAATTGTCGTCGAGGGAGCTCGCCGGCGACGACTGGGGTCCGATGGCAGCAGAGAACTATGCTACAACCATAGAAAAGCAGAGGCTGCTTGGCGAAGATCGAGAAGGAAGGTTTAGTTATAATTCTAATATTGCTTCTTCGGGGGGTTCTGCCATAAGAGAGGTCATGAAGATAAAAATTTCCAGGAGGGAGCTAGAGGAGACAATGGAGAGGCTAGAGATTCAGGGTTTGTCCAGGGAACAAGTCCTGGCAAGGCTGGTTGAAAACAGTGGAATTGTATTATCAATGGATCACCGCCACAGGCATTGGAAGCCAGCCCTGCAAAGCATTCCAGAAGTGAATTAGATCAGTTTTATATTTAGTTTAATTTGTTTCCATGCAAAAATTGTCACCTTCGGATTTCTGCTTTAGTTCTTTTTCTGTAGATATACACCCCATTGATTCTTGAATGAAGTCCAGAATTGTGAACATAGAGAATAGGGGTGTTCCTTGTTGTTGAAGTAAAACAATTTTTTTTTTTATTTATCTCTATTCATTTTTGATAGATTGCCACATTAACTATAAGATCAAATGGAAAAGGGGTTTACAATTTAGCTGGCTTGATCTAATCTGACTGGCTACAAAAGTATAAACATTATTATTATTATTATTATTATTATTATTATTATTATTATTTTAAAAAAAAAAATCCATGGGGTCCAAAAATATGTAAGGAATTCATGGTTCTAGAATGCAGGTTGCGGCCTGGTAACAAGTATGCAATAGTTGCCGCCATAATTGGAATAAGAAGGGAGCGTAGTCAAGTTTTCATTCTTCCCGCAAGTGGTACCTTGTCAACGATAAAGAGAGGATGCATATATAAGAAATGTCAAAAATTAACTTCTCCAACATGTCATGAAAAGGTAATCTGATTTTTTTTTTTTTGGTAAATTCACTTCAATCGAAAACTGAAATTCAAAATCTTCAGTATTGGATATAATTTCAATACTGATAAATTATAATTCATTACCATCATTTGAGTTTTATTTTCTTATTTTTGATTTATTATGAGATTCATTAGACTATAAACTATATAATGAGTAATTCTCTTAACTCATATAAGTCTCATATTTTTTAAAAAATAAAAATTTAAGTAGTTAATTATTAGAGAGTATTTCTTAATGAACTGTGAGTTTTTTCCTGTAGCACTTCATCCACAAATTGAAACACAAATCACAAACTTGCCCACATCCAGGATCCAAAGATCCAACTCATTAAAACCCACTCCAACTGGGCCAACAGACCATGTCCATAACTCAGATCACCTGCCTTCCTTGACAGTAATCCACAGAATGGGTCCTCCCCAATAATACTCATCTTTTGAGGGGCCACAGCTCAAATTTGAAAGAAACCTCGCACCATCACATTTTCTTGCATCTCCCCCCACTTCAAAAGCCAAAAGTCAGAAAAAAATTCTCACGCGAAGTCACGAAACAAAACAGAATGTACCAAAACCCGCTGTCGTAGTCTTAAATGCCCATAAAATTAAGAACGGAAAAATTAAATCCACCAATTCAATTCAATAAATCGCCAACTACCCATTTCTCAGATTGTCATCTAACTGCCACAAAACCTCTCTGCTTGCCAGAAAACCAAACGTGTGAAGCACACGAACCCTGTTTTCACACGTGCCAAAGTAGTGCGGTGTAAGGCAAATTGATGGCAATTCAATGCATCAGTGCTATTCTATCTCAGCTTCCTTGTCTACGTGGGTCCCCCTTTCTCTCTCTCCTCTCTCTCTCTCTCTCTCTCTAAGAAAGTGAGAGCTTACAGCTGTTAAAAATATTGCTCTAGTCCCCACACACTTTAAATAGCTTTCACAGCTATGGCTTCTTTCTTCTCTCTCTCACGTACGCTCCACCATCTCTGACTTCCAGGCTAGAGCTTCTCGATTAGTATCTTGTTCTATACATTTCCTACGCTTCTTTTTTGCTCTTTTTCTTGTGAAAGTTTGCATCTTTCTTGCCAACTGCTTGATTGTTTTGAGAGTGCTTGGAGGTGGAGGCATGAATGAGGGGGTGTCTCCCCAGTTGGGTCTCAGTATGATTCTGCTAAAGGTGTTTCTTTTGGCTTTAAGTGAGTATCTAGCTCTTATTCTGCTGTTTCCTTAACTGGATTTTGCTTGTTTTAGTACGATCTGTGTGTTATGCTACTTGGGTCACTCTGAGATTGATGAAACGTTGACTGTTCTGATCACTTTTTGTGGTTTTGTCGAATTTACCAATGCTTGAAGTTCTTTTGGACACTTTCTTCCTTTTTGTCACAGTTGTGAAGGTTGTGATTTTGATGGCAATGAATTTTCCTGCATTGGCTGTTGAGCTCGATGCTCATTGCTGTTTTGTGTCATCTTCTGTTGACAGTTTTACCTTACAATGGTTGGTTCAATGTAGTTTATTTTAAGGTTTGTTTTCAGTAGCGGATTATATGCTGCTATGCTAGGTTTAACTGTTTGTTCTTCCACCGGCTCAAGTTTGGAGGGTTGACTTCTATCGAAGGATGTCTAGGTTAAGGCAGGATTTGCATTGATAATTTTCTATGTGGTCTGGCGTAGCTGCCATTTTGACGATTACTTCTAGCCGCCCCTTGAGCCTTTGTGTAAGGTTACTCCACTGTGACCTGGTGTTCGCGGGTTTGAGTCGTGCATTTAGCCTTTTGGCAAAAACAAAGTTAAGACTACGAGTGTTTCACCCTTTTCCTAGACCCCTCAAATGTGAGAGTTTTGTGCACTGGACACCCTGTGCTTCTAGCTGCCTCTTGGTTAAGCCTTGAGCGCTTTTGTAACATAATCTGGTCTTCTTGAAGAATCTTCAATGGCGATGGTATTGTGATAATTGAGTTTTTAGTTAGTTATATCCAATTATTAACTAGTTTGGTGTCCTATGTTCAGGAGGGTTGTTATTGCATTTTGCATTTTGTTTTCTGGATTTTATTGCATTTTGTTGTTGTGAATCACGAGTTTGTGGTTGGTGCCATGTAACCAATGTTACTTGATGCATCATTTTGGTTTTGTTGTTTAGTTCAGGCAGTGCACCGCCTAACATTACGGCTGCTTGTTAAGTTGCGAGTGCAAGTTTTGTGGCATTTACTTTTTCCTCCAATTCTTGAACTTCCAGCTTTACTTTCTTACTTTCTGTACATGGCAGAGTCAAAGGGTCTTGTCTTAGGTTCTGCATTTTTGGGTAAATATGGTTTACCATGAATTGTTGTGGAAGCATTTAGTGTTACATCATAATGCCTACACATTAAACAGATATCTGCATCTGATTGCATCTTCTACCCAATGACTGAAGTTCAAAGACTGTGGCCACATAATATATATGAGGAGAGTTTTCTACATATACTAAATTAGCATGATTATAACCATAGTGACCAATCTTTCAAACGCTAGGTCTGAATGAATGTCATTGCAGCCCCTTCAGTAATCTTAGAGGCTCTGTGTTGACTGACAGTCGAAGCCATGCATTTCTTCCTGAGATCTCCCCAATACGGCCCCTCAGCCATTTCTTCCTTTTCTTGCCCCTTCTCCTTTGGGACCATTCACAAATGCCACTATCCCCAAATTATCAGGTTTGTTTTTGGTCCACCGTTCAATTACCATCTAAAAGAAATCTCAGTTGAATTGTTCTGTTACAAATGCTTTAAACTTGGTGTTATTGTCTATTTGCAGGATTATGTCTTTTGAACTTCACAGCTGCTGAAAATTTGATGAGTGTGACATCGACTGATTGTTATGCCTTTTTTGCACCATTGCTGGCTAATGTTATATGTTGTCCACAGCTTGAAGCCACTCTTTCGATTCTTATTGGACAATCCAGTAAAAACACTAATGTGCTTGCCTTAAATGAAACTACTTCCAAATATTGCCTTTCAGATTTTGAGCAAATTTTGGTGGGTCAAGGTGCCGAATATAATCTTGGGAAATTATGTTCAATTCACACCTCAAATTTGACTGGAGGGTCTTGCCCGGTTAAAGATGTCAATGAGTTTGAAAGTATGGTAAATACTTCTAAGCTTCATGCTGCCTGCCAAAACATCGATCCTGTTAAAGAATGCTGCGAGCAAGGCTGTCAAAATGCCATATTAGAAGCTGCTACAAAAATTGCATTAAAGACTTCAGAAGTTTTGAGCATGGATCTGCCCAATGGATCACCTGCACAGCCAACTACTGTTAATGATTGCAGAAATATTGTCTTCCGGTGGTTGGCAAGTAAGCTTGATCCTTTGCGTGCAAAGGAGGTTCTCAGAGGATTATCTAATTGCAATGTCAATAAAGGTACAGGTGTAGGAAGCTAGCTCCATTTGTTGTTGCCTGAACATGTTAGGTGATTCTTGGCATTTCTAGAGTAGCTGCAATTCTTATGGTCATCATTTAGGGCACATGTAAGAGCTATAAGTATCATTATTTAACTCTCGTATTAAAGAAATCTCTTGTCACCAACATTATTTATGCATCTGTCAACTATGTTTGTTATGAAGGCAGGAAACAAGGCAAAGAAAAAGAAAAATTTATTAATTTATTTTTCTGTAAGGTACAAGAGATGCAGTGCTCTCGCTTTTTCTTTGTCCTCCTTGTCTTCCTTCAGAAAAAGATAAAGCTACTGGACATTGAAGCATCAAATAAATTCCATGTGAATGCTGAATATGACATGATTAATGATCAAGATTTTCTTGAGAATGCTGATCACTACAGGATTTCTGTTGTTTTTCTTGTCATGAATCTAATTTGTGGCTGAGAATCTTGTTAGGAAATCGTGTGAATCATCACTGTTGTCTTTATGCAAGCATCTTTATTCATCAAGTGCCGGTTATCTTAAATCCTGATGTATGACAAAAGAAAGTGCATGATCTCTTTACAAAAAGCATGAAATTGGTAACCACTATCATAGTTTATGCTTGCAAATCATAATTTTGACTTCATGGAAGTCTTTCCCTGGGGTTTATTGGTCTCTCAGTCTTTTCTGAGTGTTTCTCTTGTGTTTGGTGTTTCAGTTTGTCCTTTGGTTTTCCCGGAAATAAGAAATATTTCAAAGGCCTGTGGGAATGGGATAAGTAAAGAGACAGAGTGCTGCGCTGCCATGGAGAGCTATGTTACGCATTTGCAAAAACAGAGCCTCATAACCAACTTGCAGGCTTTGGATTGTGCTACAACTTTAGGGATAAAGTTACAGAAATCAAATATTAGTAGAGATATTTATAGCCTTTGCCACATAAGCCTCAAGGATTTCTCCCTCCAAGGTTTGCATTTATATATTTTCTTCTTGGTTTATTTTTTTGTCTTTGCATTTCTTGTTATTTCTTTATATTTTGCTTTCTCATAGCTGAATATTGCTCTGATGAGCAAACCAAAATTTTTTTATATTTGTATAAATTTGGAAAAGATACTAATGTGGTTGTTCTCTTGTTATTGTTCTCATTGAAACCATATTGGCGATTGACAATTTGGACATGTCAGTTACAAAACAAGGTAATATAGATACTTTCTTTAACTTTTCTATGTTGTTTTCTCTATATCTGGAACCCATTGCTCATATATGTTTTTTTCTCCTAATTCCCTCCTGAAGTATGTCCCTAGCGTCTGGCACTTTAGGATAAGGCTTTCGTGACACTTAAAACAGTGAAAAGGGTGATCCTCCTGCCTCCAGTCTGGAGAAGGGTTAATGTTTACTTTAGGGAATAATTGGAGATTTGTGGACCATTGTGCCTATTGGGAGGAAGCATGTTAGCCATATGGAAGAATTTTAGGGCCTTTCTTCCTTGGGAGTGGGGCTTTGTAGTTTATTTGGATTTATGGCATAGTTTCCTATATTTGTATTCTTAATGTACATTAATAGGAAGATTTGTTGTTGGTATATTGCATGCATGTTTGTGTGTTCGTGAGTGTGTGTTTAGTAGTTGGTACTACTAGTTTCCTCAATTGGTTTGCTTTATTACATTATCTAACATTGTGGAACAGAGTCTGGATGCCTTCTACCAAGTCTGCCTTCTGATGCAACATTTGACCAGCATTCAGGGGTCAGCTTCATCTGTGATCTGAATGACAATATTCCAGCCCCATGGCCTTCTTCATCCCAAATATCATCCCCATCATGCAATAAAAGTAAGCCTGAAACTCCGATTCATGATAGCCTACTCATAGGATGCTCTTCATTTGCCTTCAGCCATCTTAATTGATCATATGTAACTTCTTGAGCTTGCAGCTGTCAAAATTCCAGCTCTTCCTGCAGCAGCATCTGCTCAAAGTGGTGAGAACGTATCTTTGTTCTTGTGCTCTTATGGCCTTGGTGGTGAATAAGTTATCCTGGTAATAAAGAATCACAACGTTGCACATAGTACAATATATAAAAGATGGTCTCAACATATATTTTATGCTTGAGGACTGTTGATGCTTTGCTACAGCCACAACCAAACCTTCTGACCTGCACCATTAAATCCTCTGAAAATTACATGAAGTCCCCTTCTTTTCCAACCTCTACTATCCATCCCTGTTTTTAATCAAAGAGTGTTGTGAACTAGGAATGAAAGTAATTGCAAGTCAACAGCAATGCCCGTAAGCCACATCAATGCAACATATTGTGTGTGGATGAACTTGGCTGGTGCTTCAATTAGAATGGAGCTGATATTTTTGTGAAGAAAGCTTGATAAACCTTCGATGATAAAGTCAAAACCTCACATTAAAATCTATTCCCCCCCCCCCCCCCAACATCTTGCATGAATGTTGCCAGAGGTTACAAAAGCCTTTGAATATGCTCCGCAATGTTAAAAATGGAACAGGACCTTTTATGTCTCTATATCCAAGCTCTCAACTTTATTATTGTTGCATCATCCTAACCCAAATTCTCTTTTTTTAACAGGCCTTTTCCACGAAAATGTGATAGTTCACGTGGTGTTTGCAGCCTCCTTAGCTATTGTCGCAGTTTTATAGTCTTCTGAACCTATATTGCTTCTTATGTACATTGATTGAGTTCTCTAGAGTACCGTGATTTAATTAGTTACACTGTAGTATGATTTAATCAGAGTGAACTTAGGTAGAGGCTTCACATGCCAGACCACACCCCCACAACCCCCCAACCCCACCCCCCCCCCCTCCGCCAAGAAAAAAAGAAGAATTGCCTATTCAATGTCAACTTGGGAGGGAGAGTCTCGACCTGAATTTGGGTTCGTTTCTGGGGCTTCTCATTGTATAAATTCTTCATTCTTGCTTTGCCTGTCTAATAAAATTTTGTAGAGAAAAATAAAATTATAACAAGATGTGCTCGTTCAAGTGGAGAAGTTGAAATTTACCATCCTGCTTATTAGTATTTGTGATTGTATGGGCTAGCAGTACCCTTTCGTCATATTCTTCCACCATTCCCATGATTTGGTTTGTCAACTGACCTTCCATATCTGACTTTGTTTCTCGAGTTTTAAGCATCTTAGTTACCCATGTTGGATATATTTCTTGGTCCTCTTCAATTCGCAGCCCTTCCATAGAAATCGGATTATCAAACATACGTGCGAAAGAAGAAAGAGAGGAGATTGGGTGCCAATGAAGGGAGAGAGGGCATGTAATAAAGGACTATTCCTCAACAAACTAGGGTCACCTTAAGGGACAAATGACTTTAAAGTCAGTAAATGAACGGTCGGGCTTCTTGAGTACGGTGGGGCTGGGCCCTTCGGTAACAAAGATTGCAGACACGGTCTGTCAAGCAATTATTATTTCTCCTGATGGGTGGAGTGATCTTGAGACGTAGAAGTGACAACGGGGCAGGGGTGGGCAATGGGGCGGGGACGGGGACGGGGACAAGGACAGTCATCCCCATCCACTCTTTCAGACATCCAAGTAAAGGAATTTATCTTGATAGATACTTCTAACAACAAGCAAAAAGTGATAAATACATTTTTTTTCTTCTTTATTTTCTAGGAAGACATGATACATACTTGTTTTTTATTATTATTATTTAAAGATTCGCAGATATATATATATATATATATATTTTTTTTTTAAAAAAAAACATTATACAAAAAGCTTTAGGAGCTGAAGTTAATGAGAAATAAACTCATTTTCCATCATTGGCAATAAAGAAGAGCCTGCTGAAGGACTAGTGGAAGGGATATAGTATCCGAGGAGGGGACTGCTCGGAAGGAAGAAGCTTTCGGGTGGGAATCAAAGTTTACTAGCAAAGCTCTCTCTCTCTGTCAAATGGAGGGCTCTGACCCCTGCTGGTTAATGTTGTTTTCTTCAGATTAACAGTTGGATATGGATTAGAGTTGCATTCTGGAGATAGTTCACATACATTGGACAAAATTTTTTGCTTTAGAATTTTTGGTTTCCTAACAATTCAGTAATATAATGGTTGTTTTGATTTCACATTTGTTATTTTTATTTTTTAATTGCGTTCATCAAATTATTAATTAATTGAATACTTATATATTTGTAATTTTTATATAATAAAATTAAAAAACTAATTAGTGTAATGTATTAGTAGATGTAAGAATTTTAATTTAAATAAATTTTATATAAAATATATTATGATTTATTGATTTTTACTTTAAAATAATTAATATATATTTTTTTTAAGAAAAAAATATTTTAATCTAAATAAGATAATTTAAATTAAAAAATTTAAAAAATAAATATTAATATAATATAATATAATATAATATTTTATATATTTTTATTGAAATGTAAATAAATATATTGTATAAATATTTTTATTGATGTTTATAATTTATGATTTTAAAAAAAATTATAAAATAATATGAATCTTATATTTTAGAAAATCAAAATGTATAAAAAAAAATTATATTACTACTATTAGTCTTAATGAAATTTTATTTTATCTTTTTTTAAAGTAATTAAATTAAAAAATTATAATTAATTTATTAATTTATAATTTAATTAATTTATTTATTAATTTAATTATTAATTTTTAAAGTAATTATTTTTTAGGGTATTACTTTGTTTTAATAGAAGAAAACAAAATCACGTTGTATGCATATGCATATACACATAATATATATACATGTGGTCCTAAACGAAATTATTTGCACCTGCTGGGGAAGCTGTAAATCTTAAGTTTACGACAATATCGTCCCATAGACTGACTCGTCCGGCGGGACACACAGATCATTTGTCCGTATATGTGGTCCTTACAGAATTATTTGCATGTGTGAAGACTATGAGTTTTAGACACCATTGAGTTCCCCGTTTCAAAAAAGAACAGAAAGGGAGAAAACAATTGAATTGAAGACTTGTGTTCAACCCCATGTGAGTTTTGCCAGGATCTCCACTTGTGAACATTTTGATGATTTGCAACTATGGTTGATTTGATTACATGATCTATTAGCCAACCATGATTGATTTGATCACATGCTCTATGCAACATTATCTGACAAGATGTGGGTATGCATTATGGAAAACAATTTTTTTGAAATAAATCCTTAGCTAACAAATGTTAAATAATGTTGTAGCAATATTTTAGTTTTGAAAGTAAATGTTTTTGAAATAGATCTACTAGAAGGGATTGATGGTCTTTGGATGAGACTATGACAAGTAAAAGAAAGATTTCAGGGAAAGAAAAATGGAAGGAGGCAGCAGTCCCTTTTATGACAAAACCTGAGAGAGTTGTAGTCAAGATGAAGCGGCCAGGAAGTCTAAGGAATTTTTGATCTTTTCCTGATTTAAGAAGGTCTACGCTGGATTTAACTCTTTTAAGACACAAACTTTAGCTTGATGACGTAGTTTCAGAAAATGGTCGAAATCTTATAAATTACAGTAACAGACTGGGCTCTCCGCGAGTGAGAAATGACTTTAAACTCAAATGTATGATTGGTTGGGCTTTTTGAATACGGCAGGGTTGGGTCCTTCGGGGACAAAGATGGCCGATATGACTTGTCAAGCAATTATGATTTCTCCAGATGGGTTAAAGTGATCAGGAGATGTAGGAGTGGCAACGGGGCGGGGTGGGGGCGGTGGGGCAGGGACGGGAACGCCAGAGGGACGGTCATCCCGATCCTCGTTTTCAGGGATAAGGATTGAGGCTTCCGCCAACGCGCCCCATCCCTCAATGATAACCCATTGCCCAAGGCATGGAAAAGCTGACAACAAGCACAAAAGGTTAGCTTATGCAACCACGAAGCGAGCCATTCAGACATCCAAAGAAAAGGAATATATCTTTGATAGATACTTCCAACAAGAAACAAAAACAAGGACAAATCTTGATAAGTACTTCTAACAACAAACAAAAGCAGGGACATGATAAATACACCTTTTTCTTTTCTTTTCTTTTTTTTCTTTTCATGGTACACCCCTTTTTTATTTTTATTTTTATTTTTATTATTTAAAGATTCGCAGATAGGTAACAGTGGAAGAGGGAGGAGGATCCTTCTTGAGCTTCTTCGAAGCCATGGGCTAGTAGTAGTCTCAAAACACTACATCTAATCGAGAGACACAAGAAGAGAGTGAAATAGGAAAATATCATACATATAATTTTAAAAAAAATATATTTAAAATTTAGCGTTAATGATTAAAAAAAAAAAAACATTATACCATAAGCTTTAGGTTAGATTTTGTGTGAATATGTTGGTTAGATTTTGTGTCGCATCTTTAGTTTTATTTGGATTGCAAAATAATAACTAATTAAGTAGTGAACACAATGTAATAATGTAATAATAGGATATGTACCATATTAGTCTGAATGGTCACGCACAAATTTATATATTCAAATGAATTAGATAATTGATAAAAAGGTATGAATAATCATATATTATAAAATTTTGATTCATCGAGGATTATTTATTAATGCTTAGTTTTTTCCTCCTTTTCATTTTAATACATTTTTTCGATACACTATCCCATTTTAATTCAACGTTGGCTATAACTCCAATGATGGATTTGATAGGCCATGGAATTTTTCTTTTTCTTTTTTTTTGAGATTTTAAGAACAATGAAGACTATTAAATATATAAAAATTTAATATATATATATATATATAAAATTAAAAATTTGATTAATGTAATATATTAGCAAATGTTAGTAATTTAATTCAAATAAATTTAATATGAAATCTATTATATTTTATATATTTTTTATTTTAAAATAATTAATATATATATTTTTTGAAGAATAAAAAATTTTTAATATAAATAAAAATATTTTAAATTTAAAAATAAATATTAAAATAATATAATATATAATTTTATATATTTTTATTAAAATATAAATAAATATATTATATAAATATTATTATAATATTTTACAATTTATGATTTTTAAGAAGAAAAGAAAGAAGAAAAAAAAAAAATATAAAATAGTATGATTTTTATATTGAAAAATTAAAATGTAAAAAAAGAATTTATATTATTTCTATTAAATTAGTGATATTTCCATTTATATCTCTAATTTGAAACTAATTACTTTTATAATTTTTCATTTTTTTTGAAAGTAAATGTATTATAAAAAACAATAATTGTTTTACCCAATTTACAATCTAATTTATCGATTTGTTATTTTAATTACTAATTTTTAAAGTAGCAATTTTTTTTAGATAAATTGGATCAAACTAAAATTCAAATTTTGATTTTATTAACCTTATAGGTCAATTTATTTCAATTATATATATATATATATATATATTTATTTATTTATTTTATTAAGAGATTTATTAGGTTATAAGGTTCGACATCTCTCTGCAAAATTAGAACTAAGATCTTAAAAATAGAGTTCCCTTCTTAGGGTTAGAAATTATGATCTTCGAAAATTGAGATCTTTTCTATTGATTAGAATTTGTAATCTAGAAGATAAAAATGCAAATTCTTAATTACTAACCTAACTTCATCAGATTTGAATATGGCACATCATAAGGTATGTTCATCTTTTGTTAGTTTGGTTAAGCTCCGTACTTTTCAACGTTTATCGCATCACTTTTAATATATATATATATATATATATATATATATATATATATATATATATTCATATTAAACCCGCATCCCATATTTAATCAGTTTAATTGATTACAAAAAATCATTTGTGAGGAACCATTTTCACTCTTATTTATAATCTTGATGCAAATGATTTACATTTAGGCAAATTTAAGATAGTAGTTACAATGCGATCGGGTGGCATTAACTGTAGTCACTTGCAATAAAGGTCAATTTCCTGAAGCAAAATAGAATGTGATGGAACCCTTTTGGCTTCGGTTAGTCTTAAGCTACATAAAAAGGGTAAATTTATGTTTGGTATTTGTTTTAATTTTGCCATTAAATATTTTTTATTTAATTAAAATATATTATTTAAGTGAATTATCAGTTATCACATTTATTTATAATATGAATAATATAAAAAAATTAGTTTATCTTTTTTTATTTTTTTTTATAATCTCCGTGCAAGTATCGTGATGCATATCGCCCGTGATGTCTCTGTTGGCTTTTCCGGTCGTTCCTTCGTTGTGTATTTTAATGACTGAAAGTTGCCCCACCGGACCGCCACATTCACTCTTGCACATGCCATTGCTAGAAAGTGGAGGTAAGTGGAGTTTCGCCTTCAGAAAGTGAAAGGGTCGAGGAGAGGGGAAGGTGCGATTTGTTGGATCTGCGTATATATTTGATTCTCCTGAGTACAATCAATAGGATATATATTGCTAACAGTTATGAAGCTTTTTTTTTTTTTTTTTTTTTTAATTGAAGGTTCCCAACTCCTTTGTACATGGGAGAATATGATCAGCAAGCAGGTGGACGCACGTTTTTCTTGTACTCAGCGAGTAGTAAGTAGCATGATTGACGATCTCTCTTTTGGAGCAACTTTCTCTCTCTCTCTCTCTTTCTCTCTCTTTTTTTTTTTTTGTTTTTTTGTTTTTTTTAGCTCTATTGTCAATGTTATGCCTCCATTAACGATGCCAACTTGACTCCTATTGAATTTACTGTGGTTTTAAGATGGCACCTTTGTCTAACTGGCTAAACCCCACATTGAAAATGCCCTTTTTTTGGGGGGGGGGGGTGTGTTTTGTCGAAAAACAAACCTAATTTATTTTATAATAGTTTTAATAGGTATTACACAATTTACGATTTGAATGACTACGGTTGTTAATTAAATTCAAATAAAAAGAATAGTAATTTGGATTCAATCAAAATAATAATAATAATAATAGTAATATTTAAAGTTAAATTAAGATGAATAAAAAGTTTTAGAATTATATTAAAAAATTTAAAAAGTTAATGACAAAAAGATGCTTTATCTTGTTAAAGACTACGAGCCACAGGTTTTTCACTTAGATTTTGAGTTTTAATTCTCGACCAAACTTTACCAACAGAGCCCACTATATATCTACATGAACTCCTAACGGTCAGAGAAATAGAGAGAGAGAGAGAGAGAGGGGGGGGGGGATGGAAAATATGAATGATAACGGGGGCCCGATGGACAGCATTGAGAATGAAGACACCCAAGAAGCCGTTTTGTTGGACAAACAATCGTCGCAGGAGCAATTAAGTTCTGAGCTGGAGAACATATTGATCAACACTGATTTACCACGCTTCCGACGACTCCGAAGAGCTACGTTGGTGGAACTGAATATCCTCTCTCGGCTAGCAGCGCCAGCAGTGGTCGTTTACTTGCTCAACAACGTGGTTTCCATCACCACCCAGATCCTCTGTGGCCATCTTGGAAACCTTGAGCTCGCAGCTGCCTCCCTCGGCAACAATGGTATCCAAATCTTTGCCTTTGGCCTTTTGGTGCGTAACTTCTTCCCCTCAAACCCCAACTTTTTCTACTTTTCCTCTTTTATTTTATTTTGTTGAGATTGCAATTAAATAACACGAAGAGACGACGGGCCTTGATGATATGTGACGGTGGTGGTAAGGTTAGGAGGGTCTTAGATTATGAGATTGGTGGCAACAAGTCCTTGTTGATTATGGGATCAATATGTTTTTTTTGTGACATATTAGCTTCATGCTTGATGCAGTTGGGGATGGGAAGTGCAGTGGAGACACTGTGTGGCCAGGCCTTTGGTGCACACAAGTATGAGATGCTGGGAATATATCTCCAAAGAGCAACAATTCTGCTCACCATAACTGGGATTCCACTCGCCATAATATACATCTTCTCCAAGCAAATCTTGCTCTTCCTAGGGGAAACATCCGCCATTGCTTCCGCGGCCAGTGTCTTTGTCTATGGTCTTATTCCACAGATATTTGCCTACGCAGCCAATTTCCCCATACAAAAGTTCTTGCAAGCACAGAGCATAGTCTTCCCCAGCGCATACATATCGGTTGCCACACTCGCGGTTCACCTCTTACTAAGCTGGCTTGCAATTTATGAGCTGGGGTGGGGCTTGCTGGGGGCATCCCTGACGCTGAGCTTTTCATGGTGGATTACTGTTGTGGCGCAGTTTGTGTACATCTTGATGTCTGAAAGGTGCAAGAACACATGGACTGGATTCAGTCTACTGGCCTTCTCAGGGCTGTGGGACTTCTTCAAGTTGTCAGCAGCATCAGCCGTCATGCTCTGCCTCGAGTCTTGGTATTATCAGATCCTCATTTTGATTGCTGGGTTGCTCAAAAACGCTGAGATTGCACTGGATTCTCTGTCAATCTGGTAAGCCAAGCAAAGCAAATCTCTAAGTTGATTGCTTTCATGTTCAATTCTCTGGGGTGAGGCTGTGTGTTTTAAATTAATAATGTCCACATTAATTAATACTTTTTGGCTGCGCTAACACAAGTCATTAATGAACGACTGCGTGCCACAGCAAGTACGTTTTCAACCTAAAGAGTGAAATTTTCAATGTACAGATATTTGCTTGTACATTTCAGTTTCTACACCCAACAACTAATAGTCAAACACATGCACCATTTCATTGATACATCTCAGCCACATCTGATTTTCTACCAAACTTAACCAGAAGGCTACAGTTGACCATTCCCCGCAGCAATTCATATCCCAGCAATCATACACTCAAAACAGGGCCACCAGACCCATGTCCAACCCGTAACTCAACAGCAATAATACCAGCTACACCTTAAAATTACACAATCTTGAGTCAGTCCCCAAAACTGCCAGCTATCAAGTCTGCGACAAGTCCCCAAAAAGAATTTTTTAATGTGATTTCCTTGGAATGACCCAATCCCATGGAAGAATAGATTCTCAAAAAAACACCTAGATACGCCAGTCTCTAACGATGTCAGAAAATGGCTTCTCATATTATCGAGGCCCTGCATTAGTTGTTCTCATAAATTCATTATAGCAGAAACTTGCAATCTTTTTAAGCCAAAATTTCAGCCATTTATTAGCTTAAAAGCTGCTTTTTTGACCGGCTGTTACTTCATCTCTTTCTTAATTAATCATATATTAAACTCTAAATAAAATATAGCCTTCTCACCTGTAAAATTTCTTAATTGAATGCAAGAAGGGAGTAACATGGATTACAATTAAGAACTTTTGGTAATTAAGAACTCTCCTATGTAAAGCCTATCATAATATGTTAAAAAATAATTTAATTTAAAATTATTCTGTAAATCACATATTAAACAATACAAGTGCATTTGTTTCGTGCCCATTTCATGTCCAATAGTTCGTAAGATATAAAATCTATAATCAGTATTAAAAGTGTCATGCTTATGCCCTCAATATCTATATGTATAACATTCCATAACTATGGTATTCTGATCTGTTTAAAATGCAGCTTCTCTATATTTGGATGGGTGTATATGATTGCAGTGGGATTCAATGCAGCTGCAAGGTAAGCAATTTTCCATACATATTTTCCTTTTAGCATGCTTGATCTTAAAGATAACAATTTGTCATTAACTAATATTAGTGGCTGAGGCAGTTAGATTAAAAATAAGTACATCATGCCACTGCCTACATAGTACATAAATTTTCGTTAATTTTTAATTGTTAATGGCAGTGTGAGGATCAGCAATGAGCTAGGGGCTGGACACCCCAAATCAGCATCATTTGCTGCTGTGATAGCGACGTCAACCTGCTTCCTCATCAGCTTGGTCTTGGCTATACTTACACTCATTTTCCGCCATGTGCTTAGCTATATCTTCACCAGTGGCACAACCGTTTCGGATGCTGTCGCAGAGCTCTCTCCTTTCTTGGCTGTCTCTATCTTACTCAATGGAATCCAGCCTGTTTTATCCGGTAAGATCTTGGACAATTCAATTTTCAAATATCCTTTCTTTTTTTTTTTTTTTTTGGTCCAAATCTAAAATCACTGGATTCCTATTTCTAGAATGGAATGCTACCTTTACTAAAATTTTTATATTCTTTTTTTTTTTTTAATTTAGTTGACAAGTTTGTCTCATCTCATCTAAATAAATATAGACCGAATCTTCACGAAAACTAGTTTGATAAAAAACATGGTAAACACTTAGAGAGGCTTCAAGTTAGAAACCCAACAACCCTTACCTAATGATGATGCTTTCACTGGATGTGAACCTCGACCTGTTAAGTGAGCTCAAGAGCCAGAGTTCATCACTCTGATGAGTCGGATTTCTCATTCTTGTTATTCTCTGTCTTGCTTTTTTTTTCTTTTTTTCTTAAATGGTGAGAAAAATGAAAAAATATAAGTGATATCGACAGTTTTGTTAAGGAAGATTGCATCAATTCGAATTATTTTAGTTTTATGGTAAAATTATAGGATATCCAAAATTGTTAAAGGTAGTATTGGTTTAAATTTATCCTTCAAAACCTAGAATTTAACATATAAATAATGGTGCGGAAATAGGAGTCACTTTCATTGTAATTGAGGGCTCGCCTCATGGTTGTAGCCTCTGGATGGGTGAGAAGAGACCAAATTGAACACGAAATGTAAGAGAGATAGAATAAGGTGACATTAATTAATGGAAAAAAAACTCCTATCAATCGAAAAAAAGAAAAAAAAAAAAAAGACTAAAAGACAAAGTGGGCAACAATTATGGATATCGTGGGCTAGTATTATATGGACAAAAAAAAAAAAAAGTATACGAGCATGGAAGGCACCCAGAATAGATAACATATCGAGTGATTTTTTTCCCGGGACCGATTGTCATGTTAGAATGTGAAAGAAACCAACCAGTCGCTGCTTCTCCACTCGATATCATGGGCTAGTAGCTCAATGCTTCCTTTTAATCTTCTTCCTTGTACCGTATTTTCTTGAAGGTGTGGCTGTTGGGTGCGGATGGCAAGCATATGTTGCATATGTTAACGTGGGATGTTACTACTTTGTCGGCATCCCATTGGGTTGCCTTCTGGGCTTTAAGCTCGACTTTGGCGTAAAGGTAAATTGTGCTGCATGCCAATCCGCCATTGATTATTATGTTCTATCGTTATGGCATGACAAGTAAGCTAACAACTCAATTGCAAATGGTGATTTAATAGGGAATATGGTCGGGAATGATCGGGGGGACTTTCATGCAGACTCTCATTTTACTTTGGGTCACAATTCGAGCCGACTGGCATAAAGAGGTACATCTCGCGACTCATTGAAATTTGTAGTTAACTAGTTGCCTTATTTTCTAGCAACAACAACTCAATTTCGCCTTCAACCATACATCCTCGAATGTGATAATTTGATTATTTTCTCATAAAAAATAATAATAATTTGGTTAATTCATCAACAGAGGATTAAATTTAAAAAAAAAAAAAAGAAATCCAAAAATTGTGACAAACACCGAGGACAAGGACAATGGTTCGGTTTTTAAGTTCGTGCATTTAATATAAAAGCTAGGGTTTGAATCTTAGGATAGGGACTAAGAAACTAGATACTTCTTCCACTAGACTGTACCACTTAATTATACGTTTCTTCGTGGCCAAAAGGTGCGTATAAAATATTTCCACTTAATGACTGATTTTCGTCTCATAATTTTTTATTGTACATGTATTTATTATGGACATAAATATTTTCAGGTAGAGAGAGCAAGGAATCGTCTAAGTGAATGGGATGACTTCAAGGAGCCACTTTTGGAGAACTGATTAACGAGAGACCTGTTGTTTATTGCAAAAACAGAAAGGCCTGGCTAGGGGCACGAGGACCACCGCCGTCGGTGATGGGGCATGCACAGGGACTATACATTTGTGTTGTCTATCAAAATGGAATCTCTGTTCTCCACTAGTTTTTCTTCTAGAAAAAACAAAATAGAGCATTTGGGTCCGTCGTGATGAACCAACTCTTCAAGACTCGGATAGACCTCCTGAACCAACGGTCATCAACATTTGCATTTGCATGGCTGAGCTTTTGTTCCTTTTATTTTTCGTTTCCATTTTTTATTTTTATTTTTCTTTTTTGGGAAAAAAAAAGAAGGTTTTTGCGACATGCATATATGATCTATTTACTGGTTTATCCACAAAAGTGAAAAAAAGAATCTAAAAAAAAACCATTGAACTACTTACAGCGAATAATATATTTTCTTCTGTTCAATAAAAAAAATCCCAGTAAATCAATAACTCTGATTGTCTGCAGGCAAGCAATATGAGTCAGGACCCAGACATCCGTTCAAAGTGGCCATGGCTTAACTGCCATGTCCGGAGATGTATTTGGCCACGTTGTGGTTTCCTGTGCCCTTGGAGCAGCATGCTTGTCCAAAATAATATTTTTGACAGTCTTGGGTAAAACAACAGAGAGGTGTGTCAACCATAGGGGTGGCTGATTTTCGCGGATGCAAGTTTTGTCCCACTTTGGTTTTATCACTCTCACCGTTTATTTATGTGAAGGGGAGCTCATTTCTATGAGTTATGGAAGGAAAGAAAAAAAAATTAAATAATTAAAAACAAAAATGAAAATCACAAGAGAGAGTGATGAAAATAGAAATTACGTGTAGTGTACTCAACTAATCATTAATGATCTATATAATTCATTAATATTGTAATCGTCATTAAAATTAAAAATCTCAAATTCAAATAACAAAAGTAAATTAAAAAAACAAAAGGAAAACTTAACTAACGGTCAATCTTCCACTCAAAGCCTTGTGCTGGTAGTTACCAAATGAATCACGTGTAGCATTGGTTATCTAGTACATTAGAAACACGGAAACGAAAGGACAAAATAGATATCACTGTCTCCAACAGTAAACTAGAGCCATCCGGATCTTGTCTAGAATATATATATATATATATATATATATATATATATATCACACCCCCAGCACGCAAAGTAGTGACAATATGTGTTGGAACACTTTCCTCTCGGTGGAAAATCATTTTTTTTAATCATTTTTCTTTTCCTTTCCATAAATCTCAATAAAATGCTTGCAGGAATTATAAATCTGAAGTAATTGGGAAGCAACAGGGCATGTATAATATCATATGGTCAGGAATGAAAGGAAGGGATTTTCATATACAGACAGACTATCATCTTACTTTGGATTACATTTTTATTTTTATTTTTTCGATATGTTATCTTGATTGAGTTGTACGAACAATTTTTTTAAGCCAATGTGAACAAACAGAAAACAACATATAACAATTTGTTTTAATAGAACAAACAAAATCATGCTATACGAGTGTATGTGTATGTGTATACACATAATATATATACATGTGGTCCTAACGAAATTGTTTGCACCTGCTGGGGAGGATGTAAATCTTCAGTTTACGACAATGTATTGACTGACCAATCCAGCAAGACACACGGATCATTTGTCTGTATATGTAGTCCTTGACAAAAATATTTTTTCAGGTGTGAGGAAACTATGAGATTCTTACACTATTGAGTTCTCTGTTTCAAAATGAACAGAAAGGGAAAAAAAAAAAAAAGAATTGTTCTAACGTTCTCCTAAATGCATAAAAATTAAAATTGGGAGAAAACAATAGAATTGAAGACTTGTGTTCAACCCCATGTGATTTTTGTCAGGATCTCCACTTGTGAACATTTTGATGATTTGCAACTATGATTGATTTGATTACATGATTTATTAGTCAACCATGATTGATTTGATTACATGATCTATGCAACATTATGTGACAAGATGTTGGTATGGATTATGGAAAACAATTTTGAAACAAATCCTTAGCTAACAAATGCTAAATAATGATCAGCAATATTTTAATTTTGAAAGTAAATGTTTTTAAAATAGATCTAGAAGAGATTGATGGCCCTCGAATGACATTATGACAAGTAAAGAAAGATTTCATGAAAAAAAAAAAAAAAACCGAAAGGAGGCGTTGAATTTGAGGAGGAGCTGAAACTTTCAATAGGCCCCACCTCTGCTAAGGCTTCCACATTTATACCAGCACCAATGGCAATACCGATTAGCCTCAAAACAGCTTCAGAACGCAAACGGAAGGACATGGTGTGGCATTCTCAGAGCCGAGCGACAAGAACCTCTTTCTTGGCAGTCCCCACTAAACCTCGTAACCAAGCCAAGAAAGGCTTCACTAGTTTAGCTAGCACATTCATAAATGCATTTCAGTATTCAATCACTTAATATATCAGAAAATAGAAAACAAAAACTAAGGGCGACTACCATTACCTGTGAGCCAAGATACAACCGACGAGGGAGTTACCTTCAACGATCAGATGTGCCACTGCTGCACTTTACCACCGTGCCCACGGCTTTATTACTGGTTCGGCCTCGTTAATAGACAAAACGACTATGGGCTTAGAGAAGACACAAGGGGCCTTTTCATCACAAGCTGGCCTTTTGATTTCGCAGTTGCTTCGCCCACTGGGCCAAGGTCGCAACAGGAATCATATTAATGTATAATTGAAGATTTGAATGACTTATGTTACCAATTAAAATTTTTTTTTTAAAAAAAAGTAATTTGGCTTCAATTAATAAAAAAAAAATAATTAAGGTTAAATTAAGATGAATAAAAATTTTAGAATTATATTTAAAAATTTTAAAAAATTTATCACAAAAATATGCTTATCCTGTTAAAAGCTACGAGCCCCGCAAACAGAAAAATTTCTGTTCCTCCAAGATTTTGAATTTTAATATTTGACCAGACCTTACCAAAAGAGCCCTCTATATATACACACGACCTCCCAACGGAGAGAGAGAGAGAGAGAGAGAGAGAGGGGGGGAATGGAAAATATGAATAATAACGGGAGCACGATGAACAGCAGTGAGAATGAAGGCAACCAAGAAGCCGTTTTGTTGGACAAACAATCGTCGCGGGAGCCATTAAGTTCTGAGCTGGAGAACATATTGATCAACACTGATTTACCATGCTTCCGACGACTCCGAAGAGCCACGTTGGTGGAACTGAATACCCTCTCTCGGCTAGCAGCGCCAGCAGTCGTGGTTTACTTGCTCAACAGCGTGGTTTCCATCTCCACCCAGATCCTCTGTGGCCATCTTGGAAACCTTGAGCTCGCTGCTGCCTCCCTTGGCAACAATGGTATCCAAACCTTTGCCTATGGCCTCTTGGTACGTAACCTATTCTTAAACCCCAACTTTTTCTTGTTTTCCTCTTTTCTTTTTTTGTTTTTTAAATTTTTAAATTTTTTATTTTGTTGAGGTTGCCATAAAATAACTCGAAAAGAAGACAGGCCTTGATATGTGACAGTGGTGGTAAGGTTAAGAGGGTCTTAGATTATGAGATTCGTAGCAATCAAGTCCTTGTTGATTATGGAATCAAGATATTTTTGGTGACATATTAGCTTCATGCTTGATGCAGTTGGGGATGGGAAGTGCAGTGGAGACACTGTGCGGCCAGGCCTTTGGCGCACACAGGTATGAGATGCTGGGCATATATCTCCAAAGAGCAACAATTCTGCTCACCATAACTGGGATTCCACTCGCCATAATATACATCTTCTCCAAGAAAATCTTGCTCTTCCTAGGGGAAACATCCGCCATTGCTTCCGCGGCCAGTGTCTTTGTCTATGGTCTTATTCCACAGATATTTGCCTACGCATCCAATTTCCCCATACAAAAGTTCTTGCAAGCACAGAGCATAGTCTTCCCTAGCGCATACATATCGGTTGCTACACTTGCTGTTCACCTCTTACTAAGCTGGCTTGCAATTTATGAGCTGGGGTGGGGCTTGCTGGGGGCATCCCTGGCGCTGAGCTTGTCATGGTGGATTATCGTTGTGGCGCAGTTTGTGTACATCTTGATGTCTGACAGGTGCAAGACCACATGGACTGGATTCAGTTTACTGGCCTTCTCAGGGCTCTGGGACTTCTTCAAGTTGTCAGCAGCATCAGCAGTCATGCTTTGCCTCGAGTCTTGGTATTATCAGATACTCATCTTGATCGCTGGGTTGCTAAAAAATGCCGAGATTGCACTGGATTCTCTGTCAATCTGGTAAGCCAAGCAAATCTCTAAGTTGATTGCTTTCATGTTCACTTGTCTGGGGTGAGGCCGTGTGTTTTAAATTAATATGGTCCACGTTGAATAATACTTTTTGTCTGCAGTAGCACAAGTCATTAATGAATGGCTGTTGGCACGTCTTCAACCCAGAGAGCAAATTTTTCAATATAAAGATATTACTTATACTTTTCAGTTTCTACACCCAACAATTAATAGTCAAACAAACGTACAATTTCTTGGATACCACTCTCGCGTTTTGATTTTCACAAAACCTAACCAGAAGGCTCCAATAGACCATTCCTGCACAAATCCAAGCAATCAAGTCAGTCCCCCAAAACAGTGCAACGAGACCCCTGTCCAACCCGTAACTCAACAGCAATAATACCAGCCACACCCTAAAATTTCACGATCCTGAGTTAGTCCCCAAAACTGTCAGAGCTATAAGGTCGGCAACAACCCCCAGAAAAAAAATAAAAAAAAGTCAAAAAACCAAAATGCCCCAATCCCACGGAAGAATGGATTCTCAAAAAACATCTAGGTACGCGTGCCTCCAACAATGTTAGAAAATGGCTTCTCATATTAACGAGGCCCCGTATTAGTTGTTCTCATAAATTCATTATAGCAGAAACTTGCATTCTTTTAAAACCAAAATTTCAGCGGTTTATTAGCTTCAAAGCTGCTTTCTTTGCCAGCAGTGACTTCATCTCCTTCTCAATTAATCATGTATTAAACTCCAAATACTCTAAATAAAATATATATCCTTCTAACCTGTAAAATTTCTTAATTGAATGCAAGAAGGGAGTAACATGGGTTTACAATTAAGAACTCTCTGATGTAAAGCCTATGATAATATGTTAAAAAAATCATTCAATTTAAAATTATTCAATAAATCACATTAAACAATACAAGTGCATTTGTTTCGTGCCCATTTCATGCTCAATTGTTTGTAAGATACAAAATCTATAATCAGTATTAAAAGTATCATGCTTATGCCGTCAATATTTATATATATATATATATATATATAACATTCCATAACCATAGTGTTATAATCTGTTTAAAATGCAGCTTCTCTATATTTGGATGGGTGTATATGATTGCAGTGGGATTCAATGCAGCTGCAAGGTAAGTAATTTTCCATAAATAGGTTCCTCTTAGCATGCATGATCTTAAAGATAACAATATATTATTAACTAATATCAATCGCAGACCAAAGGCAGTTAGATTAAAAATAAGTACATCATGCCACTTCTAGATAGGACCTGCATAGAACATACATTTTCATTAATTTTTAATTGTTAATGGCAGTGTGAGGATCAGCAATGAGCTAGGGGCTGGACACCCCAAATCAGCATCATTTGCTGCTGTGATAGCGACTTCAACCTGCTTCCTCATCAGCTTGGTCTTGGCTGTTCTGACACTCCTTTTCCGCCACGTGCTTAGCTACATCTTCACCAGTGGCACAACCGTTTCAGATGCTGTCGCAGAACTCTCTCCTTTCTTGGCTGTCTCTATCTTGCTAAATGGAATCCAGCCTGTTTTATCCGGTAAGATCTTGGACAATTCAATTTTCAAATACCCTATTTTTTATTTTTCTTTTCTCAAATCTACAATCATTGAATTCTTATTTATAGCATGGAATGCTACCTTTACTAAGAATTTTTACATTATTTATTTATTTATTAGACAAGTTTGTCTCATCTTAAATAAATAGACCGAGTCGCAGCCAAAACTAGTTTGATAAAAAGCATGGTAAACACTTAGAGAGGCCTCAAGTTAGAAACCCAACAACCCTTATCTAATAATTATGCTTCCACTTGGTGTGAACTTCGACCTGTTATGTAAGGCTCAAGAGCCAGAGTTCATATGGCTCACTCTGGCGAGTCATGCATCTCCTTGTTTTTATTCTTTTTATTGTTTTTTTTTTTTAATGGTGAGAAAAATTAAAAAAAAAAAAAGGAGCGATACTCCCAATTTTGCTAAGGAAGATTGCACCAATCCGTAATATTTTAGTTTTATGGTAAAAATATAGGATCTTCAAAATTGTTAAAGATATTATTGATATAGATTTATCCCTCAAGACCTAGAATTTATGTTTCTGAAGTGAAATGAAATCATACTATTTAACATATATAAATAAAGTGGGGGGCATTAATTAATGGAAGAAAACTCACTTCTATCAATAGGAAAAAAAAAATAAAAAAAACCCAGATTTGCACTGACCTGTTCTCTATTCAAACATCCTGTTCTTTTAGTTTGTGCAACAGTTATGGACAATTTCTTTGTTGAAATCTATTTATGGATTGAATCCTTGAGAAATAATTAATATAAGAGGATGGAAGACACCCAGAATAGACAACGAGCGACATTTTCAAACGATCCAGTGATCTTTTTCGTGGGACCGACCATCTGATTGAATGTGAAAAAAACCAATCAGTCGCTTCTCCGCTAGATATCACGGGCTAGTAGCTCAATGCTTCCTTTTAACGTCTTCTTCTTTGTACGGTACTTTCTTGAAGGTGTGGCCGTTGGGTGCGGATGGCAAGCATATGTTGCATATGTCAACGTAGGATGTTACTATTTTGTCGGGATCCCATTGGGTTGCGTTCTTGGCTTTAAGCTCGACTTTGGTGTCAAGGTAAAATTGTGTTGCATGCCAATCCGCCATTGATTATTATGTTTTATTGTTACGGCATAACAAGTAAGCTAACAACTCAATTGCTAACGGCGATTTAATAGGGAATATGGTCAGGAATGATCGGAGGGACTTTCATCCAGACTCTCATTTTACTTTGGGTTACAATTCGAGCCGACTGGCACAAAGAGGTACACATCCCGCAACTCACTGCTATTTGTAGTCAACTGGTTACCTTATTTTTTAGCAACAATAACTCAATTTTCGCCCTCAAATTTTATGCAAATCTTCATTTTTATCCTTCAACTTCATATTTATTCAACCACGCATGGAATGTGATAATTAGATTATTTTTTCATAAATAATAATAATAATTTGATTAATTAATCAACAGGGTTCAAATTTTTTTTTTTAAAGCAAAAATTCCTAAAATTGTGTCAAACACGGAAGACAATAGTTCAGTTGTTAAGTTTGTACATTTAAATATAAAAACTAGGGTTTGAATCTTAGGACAGTAACTAAGAAACCAGATACCTCTTCCATTGACTGTAGGACTTAAAAAGGCAGATTAGTTGTGGTTATTACAATTTTTTTTTAAACAGTTTCTTAATAGATAAACATGAAAATATCGGTCGTTTGATTAGAAATGGCCACTGGGGTGGGACATTAATTTTACGTTTCTTCGTGGGCAAAGGTGCATATACAGTATAGTTAGTCGTAAAATATTCCCGCTTAATGACCCATTTTCGTCTAATAATTTTTAATGTAGATGTATTCATGGTATTATGGACATACACTTTTTCAGGTAGAAAGAGCAAGGAATCGTCTAATTGAATGGGATGATGACTCCAAGGAGCCACTTTTGGTGAACTGATTAAGGAGACACCTACTGTTTATTGCAAAACAGAAAGGCCTTCCCGGGGACATAAGGACCGTAGCCATCAGGGACTATCTATGTATGTTGTCTAGCAAAATGTCAACAATAATCCAACAATCTCTATTCTTTACTAGATTTCTTTGAGAAAAAAACAAAGAGTATTTGGGTCCGTCGTGATGAACCAACTCTTCAAGACTCGGGTAGATCTCCTGAGTCAACTGTCATCAACATTTGCATTTGCTTAGCTGAACTTTTAATCATTCTATTCTTTGTTTTTTTCTTTTTGTTTTATTTATATATATATATATATATATAGACACGATCTCTCATTCACTGGTGTATCCATAAAATTGTTTTCGTCAACTAAACCAACCCCTGAAGTCGTAAAGTGAAAAAAAAAAAAAAAAAAAAACCTTTAAATTGCTTGTCGCTCAAAGTCTCTTCTGATATTTTGTCCTTTGAATCTGCTTTCGGTAGAGTACGGTTTTATGGTTTTAATATATATATTTTTTTCTGTTCAATAAAAACAAAAAAAAAGCCCAGCAAATTAATAACTCTAATTATCTGTAGGGGAGCAAGATGAGTCGGGACCCAGACATCCGTTGATTGTGGCCACCGCTTAACCGCGAGTTCCGGAGACATCTTTGCCACGTTGTGGTTTCCCGTGCCCTTGGAGAAGCATGCTTGTCCAAAATAATATTTTTGACTGTCTTGGGCAAAACAACAGAGAGGTGTGTCAACCATAGGAGTGGCTGACTTTTGCGGATGCAAGTTTTGTCCCACTTCGGTTTGATCTCTCTCACCATTTATTTATGAGAAGGGGAGCTCACTTCCATGAGTCATGGAAGGAAAGAAAAAAAAAAAAATAAAAACAAAAAAGAAAATCACGAGAGAGAGAGAGATGCATGTGGTTTGCTGGCTGGGGCACTCTACAAGTTTAATGTTGATGTCGTTTTGGCGTGAAAAATCAAGCGGGTAAATACCCAATGTTGATGATGGGGCCATGTCGAATCTGGTTGGATCCTACTTAAGTAAGTATGTGTATATAAATTATGTAATCAAAAATTTTATAAATTTCATATTTTAAAATTTTATATTAAAATATAATATTAAATTAAACTTATTAAAATTTCTTACTGGTTAAGATTTTTCGAGGTTTCCTGTCAGCCTCATTCATATAAAATATTGCAATGTAAAGTGGACCTTCGCGCGGGGGGGGGGGGTGATGCAAGTAACAATTAATACAAGGTCCCCGGCTGTCCTCCTGATCATAATGATGATGATGCAGACCCATGCTCCCGGTCCCCTCGGCTTTAGTGTCCTGCTCCAGCAGAACGATAATATTAAAAAGAAAGAAAAAATGGGTTTTCAAAAATTTTAAAAAATAATTAAAAAACAAAAAAAAAAAAAAAAACACGGAGGCTTTGGGAGGGGAGCATTCAAAACCCCCACCCCGCCCCCGAGGGAGGCCAGAGTCCAGCACCCATAGGCAGCACTTGGGTCTTAAGTTCCAGTGAGCCCACAGTCTCTGATCCTTTCTGTTACATTGTCTACATAATGGCACAATAGCTAGCCTAGGCACCAGGACCCATAAACAGGCCTTTTAATTTTGCGGTTGCATGGTCCACTGGGTCGAGGTCGCAGCAGCCCATGCTTCTGCCGAACAAGGTTGTTCCTTTGTTAGAAATCAGGGTAACGAAACCAGGATGAGTTTAACCCACGTTGATCGATAAGTTGTGCTATCCATGAACAAGTTTTGGGCTTTCTGAGTGAAGGGAGTGCCCCACTCGAAGCCTGGCTTATTTGAGCCTCTTTCTATTAGGCATGCGGCCTGCCCCATTCATTAATTTTAGTTTTTGTCCATTCGAAGGTCTGCTGGGGGAGCAATGAGATCATGATGTAAGTTTAATGGTATTAGATTAGTCTTCAAAGTTGAAGATTTCGAGTTGGAATCTCCTAGAGTCCATTAATCAAACCAAAAATAATAATAATAATAATATAAAATAATATGATTTTTTTTATTAATTTAATTTTATTATAATATTATATTATATTATTAATTATTTTTCCAACACTTAAAAAGAACCAATTTTATTATTTTTTTTCTTCCATGTTAAGGAGTAATAATGGCTTGACATATCTCACCTACAGTTTCAATGAAACAGAATTTCATAGATTGATTGCCATGAAAATAACTTTTAACAAAGCAAAAATTAAAAAAAAGGGGCATGTACGTGCTTCAAGGAAACAGAGAAGAAGCGCTTCCAGTTGGCAACATCTTTTGCCTTTAGACCCTGACTCTGGCAGCAGTTACAGTTTCAAGCATGGTCTTCCTCACCGTCTTCAATCTCTTCCCAATCTTGATTCTTAACCTGCAAAATCTGACCCTCAAAAATGATGGTCTGCTTCGAGAATCCACGGCTTGAAGTGTTTTGTAAATCAAGAACTGTGCCCGTCGATGAATTCTCTCTTCTGGGTCCTCTTTATCCAACTTCAAGTATCTCCTCACCAATGCCATTTTCTCTGGGTACCAATGCTATTTTGAGGGAGAGACAGTCTGGTTAGAGGCTTAGAGTAGAGAAAAAATTAGAAAGTAGTAATACAAAATGGAATGATATAAATACGTGTGTGTGTGTGTGTGTGTGTGTGTGTTGAAGAAGTTTACACACACACACACACACACACACATATATATTTATGAAGTTGGGGTAATCAAGAGAGGTGGTGGGGATTGTGGTTGAGAGACTGAGGAGGTTAGTATTGCTGATGAAGCAATGCATGTGCACCAAGGTTTGGTAGCCAAAAAATGCTAGAAAATTGAGCTGGCCATTGGAGTCATTGGATTTTAAAAGCTACCTTAGTTTTTATTTGGTGAGTCTTATAACAAGGAGGTCTTCACCCTGTGCAGCGGCAGTCCTGTCCCGGCTCATTTGCTTTTGCGCGAAGAATATGGCTGGGAGAAAGTAGTACCTCAACCACATTTGGGGGTCTATTTGAATTAAATTGCTAGTAAGCTATTGATTTTTGGGCATGAAAATTCAATGTAAATGAGTAGAAGGGTTATCCATACATTGAGTTTTCCTGATAATTATTAGAATTTAATATATAATTTATTCTTTAATCACTTTTAATCATTTAAATTTTTGGTTAAATAATTTTTTAATATAATATTAATTTTTTCTTTTATAACTAAAAAGTTATAAATTCAATAGATATTGTTATCATTCTTTTAGTTATTGTGAATATTTGCAATTAAGAAAGGCTTGCAATTTGTTAATATTTTTAATTCAATCAATTTGGGCGTAATGTAATTTATTCTTATATTTCGCTCCACTGCTCGAAACTTTTAGGTTAGCCGGTTTCCTGACAAAACACACTGCCTTCAGACAAATCTTCTTTTTTTTTTTTTAAGGTTTTCTCCTTATAACTTCAGAGCCGCAAGAGTTCAAGAGAGAACAGCAGGCCTTGCATAAAGTAGAAGCCAAAATTCCACCGGCACGCACCATCTTCGGAAAGGAGAGCAGACAAGAAAATTAAAGTCTCAGCAGAAGGGTGAGGTGGACAAAACCATAGCAAGGGCCAACATGTGTTGCTTCCAAGTTGCTGCAGGCTGCTGTTGTCTCTGATCATAGACCTAACGTATATATGAAGTGACCTTCTTAAGGCACCCTTAAATCCGATTAAAAAATCAATTAATTAAGGTGTATGAGGTGGTGAATATCATTGATGTTTCATGTCAAGCCAAAGTCTTAAACCTCTTGTATGCATCATATCAGAGATGCGGTAGGTAGTTGACCAGAGAAGATAATTTCCAAAGTCCTTCATCAGTTAGACCCAATGAGCATGTGAAATGAGATTAACAGGCCAAACAAGTAATGCCCACATTAGCATAAGTCTGAATAGAATGTATGGTAATAGAATCATGCGGAGGCGACTAGGTCAGAAACTAGTGTGTTAGAATTCTTAGTAGCACATAGCTTAATTGACCACTAATGAACTTTAACTCAATTGTACTGTGGTTATTTTAAAGACTAAAGGTCTTGAATTCTCGTTCTAGTTAAAATCAATTAACCAAAAAAAAAAAAAACAAAAGGACTTAAGGTTTTACTTGGCGACTACCTTTATCCTTCGGCCGGTGGGTAAGAATTAGTTGTATAATTAGAATTTTTTGAAGTGGAAAATTGAGAAATGGTAACGTCACATTCCATGAGTGTTAAATTATCTCAAGGGGTTTGGTATGATGTTTGACAAAGCAAGGGACTACTACGCTGATTGTCACATGCATAGGCAGTTTGGCGGATAATGTTTGAAATTCTCGGCATTTGTTTGAGAGTTGCTTTCTTCACGTCAGTACGTTGCTTTCCTCTCTAGACTAATGTTTGGTATGGGTTTAAATTGAATTCATTATAAAGAAAAAACAAAAAAAAACAGTTGTTTCTGTAAAAATTTAAGATATCTTTTTTTTTTTTGGTGCCTGATCAGTGCAATGCTCTACCATTGGGCCATATGGTTTGCTGACAACATATCATTAATTTATAGTTGATCTGAGAAGTGACATACCATTGTAATCCCAAAGAGGATGATTTGAGAACACCAAAAGCCAAAATCCCTGCATTTGGGTCTCACATGACATAAGCTAATACCCCACAAGAGTAGTGGATCGGAGAAGAAATAATTTGTACTTAAATCATGAATTCACGTTGTCAAAGGGATTAAGAAAAATGTATGAACGTACGCTCACGAAAACAAGAGGCACGAGGTGATTTATCATTATAAGCTTTTGCTGATGTCTAAACTATGACTACAAGGTTATATACTGGGCTTTCCCTTTTTATTTTTCTTGATACAAAAGGTATTACATAAATTTAATCTTTTGGGACAGCAGGGCAGGTATGTCTTTAGATAACAAACTTACACAACATCCCCTCATTGAGAAGAATATACAGAGTCCTCGATCAACTTGACGTAAAGTTGCTGCCTAGCCCACTGATCCCTCAAGCTTCAAGCTCATCAGCTGGTTTACCTCAGCACCAAATTCATCCGGAAGTTCATTGAACACATTCTGGCAAAACCCAGAAATCATGGCAGCCATGGCCCTCTCATAGTCCATTCCCCTTTGCTGGAAGTAAAACAACTGATCTTCCCCAATTTTGGAAGTGCTCGCTTCATGTTCAACACGGGCTGTGGGATTCTTCACCTGTTAGACAGCAGAGATTAACTGGTTATGTAGAATCCAGGTTTTCTAGGCATGACATAGGATGACAAGGGACTTTGCCTGGGTGCATATCCACCAATGAGAATAACTAAATGCAATTATTACATAAAGCTGATTTCTATAGTACAATGCAGCTCTAATTATCTCAACCAAACTGCCAAAAAGAGGATTCTTATGTATAAAGAAAAAGCCCATCTTCTCCAGGTTATAAAGTGAAACCACCAAAGGGACAGAAGAATGCAATATTTTACATGGTAATATCCAGAAATTTCCCAGACAAAATTTCTCCAAGCAATAAAGAATTCGTGTTCAGCATATACAAACAAAGGCAGTCACACAATGCTGTGGGACACAGCACTCCAACTTATTAAAAAATTAGTATTATAGATTCCAAATCACATTCACTCCTTCATCATAGTACTAGCTAATTAGTAATAACATAAATCCATTGCACTAGTTTTTAGAACCCACAATGATACCAATAATGAAAGAAACTACTTTACATCTGGGTTAGTGTTGCTTAATATTCCCATATACCTTCACCCTGCAAAGTCCTATTCACACTCAAGCCAACTGCAGGTGCTTAAACCATTTCTTTTCAAAAGAGAACAAAAGCAATCAGCCTTAAATATACAACTTAAGTTCAAAAACCAGATTGGCTTTCCCCATGCTGCTTTACAAACAACACTTTAAAGCACTTTAGAGTACCCTCCTCCCATCCTTCACTCACTAATTAGGTGACTGATAACAGATACAGAATCAGACAAAAGAATTCAGCCAAAAAGGAATTACACAAAGACACCAACTGATGTTAATCTGAAACCAGACCACGGCAGATTTTTTCAATGAATACAGTTAATATTATTCAAACTCTTTGACATATAAACCAATCTGAATAAAACTAAAGAGCACAATAAGCATACTCTGTGCTTGAGTATTGAGTCAATCACAATTAATCTTATGTTGACAAATAACATTTAACAGGTTAAGAGAGTACCTGAATGTATGGATAGGTGTTGGCAGCCGCAGTGTCACCAATAAGCATTGAGTCGCACTGTGAGGAGTTTCGAGCATTGTCTGCCTTTGACTGAATCTGGACAAGCCCCCTGTAACAGTTTCTTGAATTCCCAACTGAAATTCCCTTTGAAATAATACGGCTTCTAGTGTTCTTCCCCTTGTGAATCATCTTTGTCCCTGTATCGGCCTGCTGATGGTTATTCGTCAATGCCACAGAGTAAAACTCTCCCACAGTATCATCCCCTTCCAGAACAACACTCGGATACTTCCAAGTAATTGCAGATCCAGTTTCTACTTGAGTCCAAGATATTTTAGACCTATTCCCAGCACAAAGTCCTCGCTTTGTAACAAAGTTATAAATCCCACCTCTTCCTTCCTCATCACCAGCATACCAATTCTGCACCGTGGAGTACTTGATCTCTGCCTCTTCAGCACAGTACAACTCGACGACGGCAGCATGAAGCTGGTTTGTATCATAGGAAGGTGCAGTGCACCCCTCCAAATACTCCACAAAACTCCTCTCATCAGCAACAATCAGCGTCCTCTCAAACTGCCCGGTTTCCATCGCATTAATCCTAAAATATGTAGAAATCTGCATTGGACACTTAGTATCCTTCGGTATATAACAAAACGATCCATCACTAAACACAGCAGAATTTAAAGCCGCATAATAATTATCCTCGAGAGGCACAACTCTCCCTAAATACTTCTTAACCAAATCTGGATACTTCTTTATGGCTTCAGATATTGAACAAAAGATCACACCAGCCTTCTCTAAGGTCTCCCTATGCGTAGTAGCTATCGAGACACTATCAAGAACTGCGTCGACTGCAACATTAGCCAACCTATTCTGTTCATTTAAAGGCACATTCAGTTTCTCAAAGTATTTGAGTAATTCCGGGTCGGCCTCTTGGAGGCTATTCAAAGTTGGTTTCTTTTTGGGAGCGGAGTAATAGCAAATTTCTTGAAAATCAATAGGTGCGTACCGATTATCAGACCATTTAGGCTCTTTCATATTCAAGAATCTATCAAAAGCTTTCAATCTAAACTCAAGCATCCAATCAGGCTCTTCTTTAAGTGAAGATATCAACCGAATTGTCTCTTTTGAGAGACCTTTAGGGATCGAGAACGAGTCAATATCAGCACTAAACCCAAATTTCTCCTTGTAATCGCGGTTCCGGAGAATTTCCCTGATTTTATAATCAGAGCTAGTAGTAGCAGCAATAGTAGAAGAAGCTGGTGCTGCTGTAGTCGAAATAGAAAACGTATTATTACCTGAATGATCCGAATCGAACCCGGCATCAGCTCGGACATTGACGAGATTCTTCGAGGATTTTAAGTTTCTGGGTACGATTGGTTTTGCGTAAAATGAAAAGGGGTTCGAGGGTTTTAGGAGTTTCGACGAATCGGAGATGGGTTGAGGTGAGAAGCTGGAGACACCGTTAGCTAGCAGAGACGCCATTGGTAGAAGCAGAAAACAGAAATGGAAAATAGAAAGCCCAAAAAGACTAAAAACTAAATGAAAAAACCCTTTTTCTTTTTCTTTTTCTTTTTTTTCCACTTTTTTGGCTTTTATTTATTTATTATTTTGTGGTAATTTTGGATTTTGCTTGCTGGCCATAAGTTTGCCGATTGACTTGTGCATCGCACACGTACCTTTGTGCCATTTTATTCTTTTATATATACATGGGGGCCTTAATTCGAGATCATTCCACGACTTTTCTTGCTGCTTTATCTTGCAAAATTTATTTGGTCTTAATGCTTTTCGGTGCCTTGTGGAGGCGCTCAGCCTTCTAACTATTAACGTGCTAGCCTTTGGTTATTGGCTTCTGTTCTGCGTAGATCGAATGTGATTTTCTTCGTTCAGTTAATGTCATCTTGTGAAAAGTGATATTTTTGGGGCTATTATAAATGGGTGCAGTTCATTACTTGAGCTTTTTCACCAATTCAAGTTGTTTCACATCAAGCGTGTAGATAATGTGGCAGCACATGAGCTTTGCCTTATGGGTGGTTACTAATGTGGAGATCAGGCTGCCTCCTCCTAGTAAGAAAGATTCACAGACTGCACCAATGACAAGCCTTACAGTGACTATTTTCGAGAGGAAAGCCAGTCGTTCTGAAACAAACTTTGCAGCTGAGGGATCTCCGATCCACCAATTGATGGGACCTCAATTTTCCTTGTGCTTCCTCAAATTCTCGGGCACAGATGACCTTGGAATCCATAACGTTCAAATCTCCTCCCATATTTTTTTGATCATTGCTATCCTTCATTAGCTGTTTACATTTTTCTTAACAAAATTCATCTAGTGTTGAGTAACCAGAACATTTGAAGACCTTCAGGTGGACTTGCAATTGGGTAAACAGACATTGATGACTTCAACATGCGATCTTGAGTCGGCGCATGTTGGTTTTAGAAGGAGTAAACACACAATGGCAGCTTGCTGTTTAGATTAGTAGCAGACTTGCGGCAAAAATGAACAAAACAACTCTCAACTCTTTTCAATGGATAACCAGCCCTATTATACATGAAATGCTGGAGAGGTTGCATCATTACAAATTTAGTTTCCACACATTGAATGCCAATGAAAAGTAGTGAACACTCGTACACATGGAAAATCCTAGTCCACAACTCACATTTGGAGCCTAGACAGTATTTAAATGTCCATAACCCTACTTTGCCTTTACAAAGAGACATGACAACAATATGCCGGGAGCATTTTCATTGTAAAATTAGCTTCGAGAGAGATGCTCACTGAAGTTATTTGCCGATTTGCATGACATTGTAGATTGAAAACGGAGATCATAAATATTGACATCTTTAAAAAGTACACATAAAAGACACGCTTTGATGCATAAATAAAATTATTTGTAAAAATAAAAATTATAAAAAAGGGTAGAGCCGAAATATCTCAAGCATCATTCAGCTAACCAAGACTAAATTTATCAAACTCGGCATGCCTTTCGAAAGCCTAAATCAACTTAAAGACCATCCATGCAGGCGATTGATGATCTTGGAATCCATAATGTGCTCACTGAAGAGAAGGCCCCAAAAAGTAAATATGAAAATGACGCGTATAGTCTTCTATTAATGAGCATCAACCACAATGCACCAAGGAAAAAGTCCATTGATCAATTTCCCTTATTGAGCTGGTAAAAGTGAGTAGTGATCTCACAATTTCCATATGCATCCCCTTTAGTGACTTCTTTCTTCCTCCCTTCAGTGTTCATGGCATGAGCACCCAGCCTAATTCACACCACATGGTAGCCCTCAAGGCCTACTGAGAACATCCACATCAAATTGATAAACAGAGAATATATGAAAGCAGTTAAATAACGTAGTTGCACAAAATTTCATATGGTAGAAGTTTAGCCGGCGTATGCTATAACCAAGAGAACCACATTTTAGAGAGAAGTTGATTCTTTTTCACATTAGAGATAGCATAAAAAAGCTGTTATAAATAGACCAAAAATTTCTCAGCTATAGCCCACTTGCTGCTGCTGTTGCTGCTGGGGTTGCTGGTAATTTCCGTAGCCAGGATAACCTCCATAATACATGTTAGGGTCCTGTGTGGCAGTGGCATATCCATAATTTGCATATCCTTGTGGATATCCATAATATCCACCATTCCACTGGTTAGCATCTGGCTGAGACTGAAATGCAAAAGAGATGACCAGCACATTTGTCAGATTCAATGGAAAACAAGAAATACCTTGAGAATGTAGCAATGGAATCAATCAAGAAGAGATGACCTGTTTGTTTGAAGGATTACGGCCCCATGAAAGTCGAATATTCTGTCCACCCAACAGACTTCCATTCAACATCCGCAATGCTTCCTCAGCACAGCTCCTGTTACAGTAAACAAAATCCAAATTAGATGTGCTAAAATCTCAATAGAGTGCAGATATCTAACAGATTAACTTACTTGTCAGCAAATTGAACAAACCCACAACGCTTTCCATTTGGTATCTTTACATGCACCAAGTGCCCATATTGGCCAAAAAGTTCTCTCAAATGATCATCCATAACATTGGAATCCAAATTACCAACAAATATCTGCATTGAAATTTGAGAAAGTAACAAGCATGTTGCTGAGAATATAATGGCAGAATAGAAATGAATGAAGTACCCACAGTTGTGTTATTTGGATCATTCTCAATCTGAGTCTGAGAACTCTGATAGGAAGCTGCGTATGGAAAATAGAGGTGAAATAAAACAGATGCATTATAGAGAATCATCCTCTTCAGATCTATGTTGAAAGGACAGACAAAGATAGTTGAGATGCTTCCAGAAGCCTTAGTTTAATCCAGTTCAGGAACCTCAAATTTAATTCTTTATAAATATAAGTGACAGTCTCTAAGAATTAAGGGCACATGATTTAGGAATTGAAAAATGAAACAAAGACAATGTACATCTTCAATGCTGCACCAACTTCTCAACACATCTTAACAGGCCATAAAACAAGTACACTGCTTTAACAGCTAGACCAAATAACATTATCAATAAAATAAACAAATAAATGGCCCACAATTCCAACAACATTGCATTAAAGCCTGATTGCAATAAACTCTAATGCAATATAATGCTAGATGAGGAATGCTGCACTCACATCTAATGATAAACACCAGCCAAAAATAATCTCGTAACATTACTTGGGCTATCGCATATTACTTGAAGTTCACCAATTAAAGTAAAAATAATTATTGGAAGGCATCAGTTTAGAACCTTGCCCATAAAACTAATACACATTACTTCAAGTCTATTAATTCGTTAAAAGCAATTTGCTGGTAAACATCAGTTTGCAAATTACAACCTTGCCGGTAGAACCAATACACAACCAATTGAAGTGGAGACAAAACTCAACAAACTGAAGCTAAAAAATCGTGCAGAAGGGGCGAATCAAGAAAGAACAAGGGATACCATTCCTACAAAGTACCAAATCTGAAAATGATAACGGCGCAATGTGTGGTGACATTTATAACCATAATCAGTCTGCTATATGCACTTTGTAGCCATAACAAGTCACCTTGTACACAATGACCTAGAGAGTTACATGGCCAAATAAGCTTGAAAACCAACAACCAGAACAAGAAATTTGTAAATAGTGAATAAGACTGCATGACAGGCATCAGGACATAGTTCTTTGAAATCAGTCTAAAATAAAAATGGAGAAAAAAGGATTCCAAAACTCAACATAGAGAAGGGAAAATGGAAAGCTAGAAACATTCTAGATATTGCATATCACAGAGTGGATAAATATCAAGGAAATTTGACTGAGAAAGCTCAACTAAATTAAAGACTGAAAAGTTACTCTGAAAAATGTAGCATAAAAGATGCCACATGAAACCAAAAAAAGGACAAGACAAAAACTAAAAACTGACCTAAACGAGGCCACGCACTAAAGGGGTGACCAGTTCAGCTGAAATCAGTTCCAGGCCCCTAGGTGATGGAGCCTCTTGAAGCCCTGCTTTGAGACAACAGGAGTTTTATAAGATTGTGCAAGTTTATGACTTTTGATAGAATTTATGTGGCCCAAATGTTAAAGGAAAGTATGGGAAGGAAATGACTTTGGAAACTGCTGCCCTATCTTCAAAAACCATAACTGGAAGAAAGGAAACTTGGCAAGAAATGGTAAGCATACTTCACGTAAGAAACAATACAACACTGAAATCTATGCAAGTACCCAAGCATATCAATGAAGTGAAATCTTGACTACCACTGCACATTAAAATGAAATATTCCTGGTCTTGGAAATTAGAATTTAAATCAAACATTAAAAACTACCATAAAGAAACGTACAACAACAATAACAACAACAACAAAGCCTTATCCCAAATGAAGAAACATACCTTTTGGATATTGTTGATCAACCCCAGACTTCTTATTTGTGGCTAACCCTATTCGCATAGCCCTTGTCGAGCAGAAAGCCCCATTCATCTCAGTCATAGCTCGTTGTTGTTCACTTTCATCTCCAAAACGAACAAATCCATAACCCTTTGTGCGTCCAGTAAGCCTATCAATTACAACCTTTGCACCCTTGACAGAGGGATAGTGGGCCCTGAATGTCTCTTGTAGCATGTAATCAGTAACATCAGCAGCCAAGTCTCCCACAAATATTGTGTAGTCAGGATTATTATCACGCTTCTCAGCCCCACTATATGATGCCCAGTTCAGCCTGAAGCTCTGATCGCTATTAGGCATGAGGGTGCCATTGTATGCATGCAGTATTCTTTCTGCAGCTGCACGACTAGTAAATTCAACAAAGCCATAACCTTCCACTTGGGAAGTTTGTTTATTACGAATCAACTTCACAGAAACAACCTGCAAGTATAAACACCATCAGTAACAGAAAAAGGGAAAACTAATCATCCATTCCTCTCATTTAACCATGCAGCACATACCTGTAAACATACAATTACAAGTGCACACAAAGTTTTAGGCAATGAACAAAAAAGCAACTTGTCAAAAGGCACAGCACAACAGCTTATCAAAATTTTATGCTTTTGTAATTCACTGATTGCATGTCTCACCCCTTGCAAGCCAATAACGAACATTCATATGATTTATCACAAATTGGATAAGAGATATGCTATACAAATGTGAAAATTTTACAGCACTCTTTCACGGCAAAACAAAATAGTAAAATTAAAATAATTCAATCAATTCCAAAGAAAATACATTCCACGCATCATTCCATTCAACAACACCAAAAACCCAGCTAAGGAAACAGCTTTCCTGGAAAACCAATAAAAAAAAAAAATCAAGGCGACTGTACATTCTTACTACAACTGCACAAGAACCCATCTTTTCTTCTATAAAATCCATAATTAAACAAATAACCAAAAAATCATAGCAAGAAACTAACCATAGATGCCCCAGGAAGATCCAATACAAAATTTCAA
The DNA here is from genome assembly GCA_037832345.1 of Rhizophora mangle. Lineage (NCBI taxonomy): Eukaryota > Viridiplantae > Streptophyta > Magnoliopsida > Malpighiales > Rhizophoraceae > Rhizophora > Rhizophora mangle. Next base: position 328,993 of record JBAPLJ010002079.1, on the reverse strand, counting down.
GGAACCCAGAGAGCAAAAAATAAAAATAAAAAAATAAATATGAAAAGAGATAAAGAAAATTACGTAGTAACATAAATAGCAAACAGAGAAATATCTATACCTCGCCGGTGTGAACAAAACAGCTCTGGAGATAACTCTCGTCCATCCAGTACTGCAAATCGCCGATCCACATGGTACGGACCTCATCGGCGGTGGCAAACTGACCCGGTTGCTGCTGCTGCTGCATTAAGGGTTGGTGGTGGGCCCACATGGCCGGAGGAGGAGGCTGAGACTGCGGAATCGGAGGCATCATCATCATGTAAGGGGCTGGTGGTGGCGCCTGCTGCTGGTATTGCTGCGCCTGCGTCGGCGGCGGGCCCATGGGTGGCTGCGGGGCAATTCCTCCGGCTCCTGGTTGCTGCAACATGGCGGCGAAGATTGGTGCTCTCTAGAGACAGAAACGAGACAGAATAGTATGGGAGTAGGCTTTTTAGAGAGAGAGGGAGAGACGACTAAGATAGATATTAAGTAGGGATTTTAATATTTGTTGGGCTATGCTTAGACACGGGCCCCCTGAGAAAGATTACCAAGCAGCTTCAGTTTTCGACCGTACGATTCTCATCCTGAGGTCTCTTAGCGGGTGGTCCCACTCGCTTGTTGTCAATCCCTTCTGCAGTAAAGTACCAATCTTTGCCTTTCAATTTCATGGAATCCCTTCTGCAGACCGTACGATTCTCAACACGTACGCGTTTGCTAGGCCACGATTTAGGAAGCATTTTATTGGCATTCTCCTCTCTAGTTTTAATACTTACTTTCTAGATTTTTTTGGACCCTTCGGGGAATTGAATTTGTTAATATTGTTCATCGATTTTGAAATTTTTTATCTTATATTTAAATATAATAATTAAACTATTTTATGTTAAAAAATAAATATTTTTTTAAAATTTTATATCTTATAATAAATTTATTATACATATTTATATAATAATATTTTTAAAAAATTAATTAAATATTATTATATAAATATTTGTTGCTTTTGATAAGTGTAAAAATTTAAAAAAAAAAAAACAATTATTAGAACAACATTGATCTCTGCAAACGGAATATTTTTGAAGAAAATTAGATTAATATCCAACAAAATTACCAATTTTATGAGAAATTAATTAATATATCACAATTTTTTAAAATTAATAATTTAAATTATATAAAATTGTTTGGTAATAAATTTAACATACTGTCAAGTGAACGAAGACAGTTAGGACAAATGACATGCTACCCACAAAATATTTATTAGAATTCACTTTTGATGAAGATTTTTTGGGTTAAATGGACTTTTAAGTCCAACTCATTTAATTTTATTTAATTGAAATTATAAAAGTTAATTATAAAAATTCAAAAAAAATTATTAATTAAATTAAAACCTAATTAACAAGAAACATTTTTTTTCTTGCAAAATTAAAAATATTTTGAAAGCACAATCCTTCAGAAAATTGGTTGAAGCTGTTTTGTTTTAGATTTAATGCATAAAAAAAAAAAAAAAAAAAAAAAGGAAGGAAACTCAATTAAACAATAATTATTGTAAAAAATATCTCTAGTTAACACTTTCATTGTTCTTGCCAAATATTTTATCTCCTCCAACAAAAACTAATGCCATACCTCTATATATGATAGATAAATTTTAAATCATTCTGAGAGAAGTATTTTTTGAAATTTTTAATAAAATATAAATAAATATTATTTTATAAATAAATATAATAAAATTTTATAATTTTTTTTATATAAGATATAAATATATTAAAATGTACTTTTTCCTTTTTTTTTTTAAACTAAATTCCATCGACCACTTCTCACGGCAACGGGCGCTAGGGTGGCAAGAACAACCATCCTCACGCCGGCGACAATGACAGCGTCTACTCCTTGCGTGGATTTCAAGAAATGGAGCTTAGATGGTTGAAGGTCCAAGAAAGCATTTGTAATATGGGAAAAGATAAACGTATGAGCTAAAAGAATGATAAAAAAACCAAACATTAAACTAAAAAAACTTTAAAATTTTAAAATTTAATTAAAATTAAATTAATAAAATTTATATTTAATATTAAATATATAAAAAAATTTAATAATATAATTTTTTTTTAAAAAAATAAAAATATAAAAAAATTATATTTTTATATTTTTAAAAATTTTTAAAATCAATTAAATACAAAAAAAATATAATTAATTTATTAAATTAATTATTAATTTTTAAAATTAATAATCTTAAAATAAAAATAAATTAAGATATTTAATTTTTAATTTTATCAATTTAACCAATCAGTTTAATTCAATTTTTTAAAATCTTAGATAATATAATTAATTTGCATAAGTTATATTAAGAGTTGCATGTTATAATTTTTTTGGGATATTAATACGCGATGTTATTAAATGCACGTTGAAACCAAAAAGCACGGGAGATTCCCATCCGCGTCGCTGCCTCACCTGTCTCTGTAACGGGACCCTTCAATAATTATTGCTGACATTTAAGAGACTGTAGAGAAAGAGAAACAGAAAAGCTTAGTCTTGAAATGAAGAGCTCAAGTAATTTAACAACTTAGCAGTTTATAATTTTCCCATGGAATTGGCCGTGAGTTGCAGCGACTGGCACAAGGAAATCATCTGTCCGACGGTTCTTACAACATGTAAAATGCAAACATGGCAAAAGGAATGGGGACAAAAGGGTAGCAGAAAAGCTACAGACAGGGGGAATGTCAACGTGGAAACTTGTTTTACAGTTCAATCTGTCAACTAGTTCAGCAGTGACCAAATGTGAAAGACTTGCAGGAGCTACAAATGTCCCGTGAGAATTTTGGTTAGGTGGGGGGGGGGGGGGGAAAGGAAAGAAGAGAGACAGTGAAGGGCACATTCCGATCAAACTGATCGGCGGCAAGTAATAAATATAACAATAGAACAAATCAACAACATAAAAATCTGTGAGACAGTCTCCACAAACTGCATAAAATTTTCCTTCTAACAAATTTTGACCATATAAACCTCATACAAGTCATCTAACAGCCAACGCCTCTAAGTCACACAACCCATTAAGGGAACGCAACTAGTAACACTCTTTCCCCAGCTACAATTAATTGTGCAACATACATCTACAAAGAATTGCCGCCACCTAAGCCATACAAGAAGAAGACATCTTGTTTCATTCACTGGCTCCACTTGAATGCCCTACTCCCATATTGCCTACCCTTGAACTGTGCGTGCAAAGCCATTCCTTTTTTTTTTTTTGGCAAAAATGGCATCTAAGAACAAAGCGAATATTTTGCCTACCGGATTGGGTGGTATTGGGCTGATATTCTCTTGGGAGGCAACTTACGCAGAATGTAAAGTACCAGTGCTGACGGTAGAATCTCAACTAGCTGTGATTTCATCACCAAAAATTCCACTTTCAGTAAAAGAAAGGCAACACATAAATGAGATGTATGGGAACAAGGCCGATTAAGTACCGTGTAATAGATCAAGTTCAAAATTGGGTGATCCAAAACATCAAGAGAGGCATCCGAATCGAGAGCAGATAGAAGAACCTGGATAAAGAGATTTGAGTTAAAAGTGCATCAAGAAAATCCAATGATATTTTTGTCATTGCAGCAACCTCAAAAATCAAATGCAGTAGCAATATTGATCCCTGACTATGATCTCCCCCTTTCAACCAAAACAACCAAGCAAAGAACCACTTTATGTGCTTGGTGCATTATTTAGGTCAATCATTTATTGATACATTCATTAGAATGTGCACAATATGCATGATTTTCTATTCATAGGATGAGGTAGGATTACTACACATTAAAGAGTGATGTCACAATTAACTTTGTTGAGATATCTAAGCTAAATGTTATTAGACTGCTCCATAGCTCCCAGTAACAGCTAACATTGCTGAAAAATGTATGCCACCCATTTAATTAAACAAAATATTCTTAGAAGTCAACTGAGAGAAATATTGTGAGACTTACCACAAAACATCTTATTAGGAAGCAAGTGAAACATATAGCTGTAACTGATCCAACCTGCAATTGAACATTAGTTAGATCATCAGTACAAGTTAATTAGTACTAAATACTACTGATCAGAGCTTGAATTGTGCATTTTTGCATTGCTTGTCTGTCCTTGTGTGGGCCAAATCCCCAGATTTTTCAAAACTCCCTAGACATGCAAAAGAGAAACACTACCCCCACTGAGACCAAGATATATTTTTGCACATTTATATTTATGAGCTTGCACTTATCACCTTCACAAGCATGAGGGGCATGTGTGTGTGTAAATAGACACACTGTTCATTGCAGCCTTAACTATACTGGCTTATTTTCCAAGGGTGATGAGAACCAAAATCCAAAGGACCAAAGCAATATTGTTGGCAGATGTGTCAAAACATAAGACGTTCAAGTGATAAATAAAGTGAAGAAAAAGAAGAAAACCTCACGAAGCTTCTTTCTTCTCCCTTTAGATTCAATTGGGAAACGTCTCAACATGAAAAATAATCTGGAAGCATTGTACGTCACCATAAATATGAAGGCAATACTGAAATTGCCATAACAACATAAACAGTATGGTGAAGAAGACTCACCTTCCTCCATACAGCAAGAAACCTAACGCTGCTATGATTGATACCACTGGAAAAACAGGGGAAAAAGGAGAAGAAAAAGTACATTCCAATGAGTACATATGCATCTAATAGAAGAAGTGACATGTAGCATGCAAGAAAAGTTAAATAGTGGTGTAAGACAGAGGTCACCTGCAATGAATATCTGTCCAATGAATTCAACAATGCTGTTATCATGGACCCAGAGGTACACCCAGATGCAAACCTGAATTAAAAATACCATTGATAAGGCTTTTCACTGTATAAAACAAATGAGAATATTCCAGTAGCCATTAAAGACCCCAGCCAGTATATATGCAAAGCAATATGACCACACAAATAAATCAATGTTCTTGTATTGGCACATCAGGAGCTTGCCAGAGCTGTTTGTGCCAGGAACCCATCCATGACTACATAGTTTTAGGTTTTATATACCCTGGTGTAAGTGTTTGTTTTGAGAGCTCTCAGTTGCTTGTAATATATACTGCCAGTTTATTTGTGGCAGAATAATACATAGCAGACCCCCCATACAATAAGCTTTAACACCATGTCAATCCAGACAGTCACAAACCTTTTATCATATCCATTGCTTTTATATGTAAAGAACAAGATGGGAAATCAAAAGACAGCAATATAAGCTGCTTATAATGCTGCTAAGTTGGAAATTTTGATTTCTAGTATTAGCAACTGTAGCAATGACCAACCTGTATGAAATAAATTGCACCATTGACCAAGATATAGACAATCCGAAGCTTATCTGTTGGCAAACTTCTTGCCTGTTTAATTCAAACTAAAGAACATCAGAATTCTTCACATCATCAATTTGGGAATAAAAAGAATCAATCCTCAACTAGGAAAATGCACAAGCAACTGTCTTAATACTCATGACAACACCACTCAATCAGATACTTGCCTGATGATATATCTCTGCCCAAAATAGAACAAGCAGTGTATATGTTGAGAAAAACAGTAGTCCGGGAAGATCCAATAGTACCAGTGTGAGTACCTGGTCCAATGGAATGATAACCCCATGTAAGCATAAAAGCCTAAAACATTAACAACTCCACATAATGAAGCACTTTCATCTAATTGCAACCACTTCATGCATAGAGATCAAGTTCACATGCACTTCTTTCCAGCAACTCATGGTCAAGGAGCAAGTCAGTAAGATGAGGGGAATTGGAATCAATGCAGAATCAGAACTTAATAAAAGCTTCAACAACTAACCTTGGGATGCAAAACAAAGACTTGTCTGTGAAATCCAAACACAATTGCACGAACTGCAAAATATAAACCCAAACAATCAAATTAACTTCCAAGTTACACAAAATATAAACAAGAAACCGAAATCACCAACACTTAAAATTTCAACAAGAAACCGAAATCACCAAGACTTAAAATTTCACCTCCATTAACTATGAAGTTCATGAGATGGAAAACTTTCTGTGTCGTCCATCCATACTCAGGCACTCTCAATTCTATCCGAATCAGTTGAATCTGCAAATGAAGGCACAAATATGGTGCATTAGCATTACAAACTCTGTTGACCAATATCTTAGGTCCCAGGACAGAACCACAGTAGTCACACAAATTAGCAAGTCAAACTGACAACAAATAACGAACAAACAAAAACCATCCAGAAAAACAAAAAACTGAAGACCCCAGACAGCAAAGGACACATGCAATTGACAAGATTGTTCTTTTTTGAAGAAATAAAAAAAGAAAAAGAAAGAAAACAGCAGCTTCTACGATCAAAATTAATGACCCATACAAAACCTAAAATTGGTAATAAATCCCTTTTGACAGGGAAACCCATTTAAATTCAAGAACTTCAATTTCAACTTATTAAATGCACCATTTTTTTCTTTTTTTTCTTTTGGATTCTTAGCAGCACCCATTAACCCAAAAACACTCGACATTAAAGAGACGAGAGGCACAAACAGGAGACCAAACTAAGAATATCCAAGTGATATTAATAGTCACAAGAGTATATATCAGAGAGAGAGAGAGAGAGAGAGAGAAGGACCAAAGCAACAGCGGAGACAAGAGCATAAGCAGCACAGAGAGCGAAAAAGATCCCATCTTGCCACCGAGAAGACTCATTGATCTCTTCCCACCAATCCCCAACAGATCCTCCAATCACTCCCATAATCCCTCCTTCTCCTCCTACTCCGCCTCTTCCATCAATCATTCTCCCCATCCTTATTTTTTCCCCAAGAAAATCCACAGGAAAATTCCCTCTCCCGAAACAACAACCCTTGAAGGAAACCACAAAACCCCCCCCCCACAAAACCCACAAACTAACAAAACCCAGTAAGAATAGCAAAAAGAAAAATTGATCTATTGACTGATGGGTCGCCAACTCCCGCTTCTCTTCCCTTCCCCTCCTACTCTCTCAACACTACAATAGCGCAATTCCAGCCAAATTTTAATAAATCACAGTGCTTTTGATTCAAAAATTTATTTATTTATTGTAAACATGTAATTCTTATTATTATTATTATTTATAACATAGTTAAGGAAATTCTTGTCCTTACAGAAATAGGAGTCTGCTTTCCAGTTAATTTCGGAAAAGCCACTAAATTTATTAGAATTTATTACGTAGTAATAAGATGAGAAGCGTGCAAAAAATAAACTGTCTTTTTAAAGGTTCATATACTTTTTTTTTTAATTAATATGATTTTTATTAAATTATATCATATTAATACATACATTGTCACCGTAATTTTTCTCTCTCTCTCTTTTTTTTTTTTGTGATTACATTGGTTGGTGCTAAGATTTAAGTTCTAATCCTAGATTATGCAGTCTATAAAATTAAAAGTACCCATAATACAAAGGGTCAAGAAATTTTGAAAAAATAATGATACAAAAATATAAAGTTTAAATAAATATAAATAATTTTTATATTATATATATAAAATAATATTTTATATTTAAAATAAAATATTTCACATATAATATAAATTTTTTTTTTATTATTAATAATATATATAAGAATAATAAAATAAAAAATTAATATTTTTTTTTATTTAATTTTATTATTTTGTGAAATAAAAAAAATATATTTTATTCGTATTTTATATTAATTTTATATTAATAAATAAATAAATATTTTATATTTATTTAATTTTATTATTTATGTAATTAAAATTCTTAAATTTTGAACTTTAATCTAAATTTTATTTTGAATTAATCATTAAATTTATATTTTTAATTAAATTATTAAGCTTAAAAATAAAAGAAGAAATTTGAATTTTTTTTCTCCATCACAAGCTTTCCTTATCACACAGTAATATTACACATATGGGTTATGGACATTTTCTTTTTAATCTTATTTATTAAATTTGTGATTATTGATAAAAAAAGAGAAAAAAAAAACTATTTGGAAACAAAAATGAAGTTTTGTGCATGAAATTGAAAGAAGACGACCAAAATAATTTCAGGAATCCGTTGGTTTAAAGCTTAAATTGGAGGGAATTCGTGCATAGCACCGCAGGAGCAAGGAAAGTGAAAAGGGGTCCCACCGCAGGCTTGGATCACCGTCGGAGAATCTCTAACCATCTGATAGCTTTTGATGCCGCTGACCGTGACGTTGCAAGGCGGCGGGGGCCGGTGACCGTCCACCGTCAGCACGTTAACCGCTTTGAATAAAATATATGAAAATTGTCAAAATACGTTTGACCACACAATTATTGTTTTAATTGTATATTTGATTAACTTATATCTGGATATTTTCCTTTAAAAATTCAAATGCATGATTGCCCGACCCTTATTTACTTTATTTTAATAATTATTATTTAATTTATGATTTAATAAATTTTTTAATAAAATAAAACAATTCATGTAATTTTTTTTGGGGCTCCTTATAATTCAGCTTTCTTTCTATAATTGGAACTTTAATTTGTTTATTTATTTAATTATTTTTTTAATTGATCAATATTCGGTTGATATTCATGGCATGTTGATATTAATATATTTGGATTTGAGTGATTTATTGTGCTTATGGTTTAAAAATTTATATTTTAAATTAAAAATAAATTCTCATAATCATAATTATAAATATACTCTAATTTTTTTTTTTTTTATTTGGGACTTATGAAATCATCGCTGTCCATTTTTACATCACTTCCTCGTTCCCATCGAACGGCCACCGTGGTCAGAAACACCAATCTTCGGTACACCATCACCATTGGCTGACATTTCCCGAAAACCCTCGCCAGGAGACTTCGCTTCTCCTCAGAACCCAAAACCCCCAAAAATCCAGATCAGAAAATCAAAATTAGTGAAGTCACTCAGTCAGTCTACGAGCAAAATGGCCTTGTTCACGCGCCTCCGCCCGCTCATCCGCCACCGGAGCTTCTCCACAATCCTCTCTCCGGATTCCAAAACCCCGCTGTCAGCCAAGGACAAGACCCGAGCCGCCCTCTCCCTTCTGAAATCCGAGTCTAACCCCGAGAAGATCCTCGAGATCTGCCGCGCCGCCTACCTGACCCCGACGACCCACCTCGACCGGATCGCCTTCTCCGTCGCAGTCTCCAAGCTCTCCGAGTCCAACAACTTTTCATACATCCAGCAGTTCCTGGACGACCTCCGCCGCTCGCGGCCGGACCTCCAAAACGAGCGGTTCGCCGCCCACGCTATTGTCCTCTTCGGTCAGGCTAACATGCTCAAGGACGCTATCCGGACCTTTCAGGAATACCACGAGAACGTTCTCTCCTCGGGTGCTGAATCCGGGTCGGTCAGGACCTTGAATGCTCTGCTTTTTGCCTGTTTTTTGGCAAAGGATTACAGCGAGGTAAAGAGGATTTTTGTAGAATTTCCCAGGTCTTATAAGATTGAGCCTAATTTAGACACTTATAATACGGTTATTATGGCATTTTGTGAATCGGGTAGTTCGAGTTCGGTTTACTCTGTATTGGCTGAGATGGATAGGAGAGATGTGGAGCCGAATAAGACTAGTTTTGGGCGTTTGCTCGCTGGATTTTACAAGGAAGAGAAGTTTGAGGATGTGGGCAAAGTTTTGGACTTGATGAAGATGAAGTATAGAATCAACCCGGGTGTTAGCACTTACAATATTCGGATTCAGAGTCTGTGTAAATTGAAGAGGACAAATGAGGCAAAGGCGTTGTTTGATGGAATGTTGGCAAGGAATATGAAGCCTAATTCAGAGACTTATGGTCATTTGATTCATGGGTTCTGCAGTGAAGAAAATTTGGAAGAAGCACTGAGGCTGTTCAAGAGAATGGCAAGTGGTGGGTACACAGCGGATAGTCAATGCTATTTTACATTGGCACACTACTTGTGTAAAAGTGGGGATTTTGATACCGCATTGGTGATTTGTAAAGAGAGTATTGGGAATGGGTGGGTGCCAAATTTTTCAACCATGAAGTCGCTGGTCAATGGGCTTGCGGGTGTTGGGAAGGTGGAAGATGCAAAGGAGACTGTTAGGCAAATGAAGGAGAAATTTAAAAAGAATATTCATTTGTGGGATGAAATTGAAGCAGGTTTGCCTCAGTAGGAATGTGTGTGGTAAGCTTTTTTTTGTCCTCTAAGACTATGAAATTAAGAATCTGGGGAACATTCTGTGAGAATTGCTGGCTCGTTAGTTTAGAATAAATAACAATTTTCATTTTCTGCTTGTGCCCAAAGCTGATGCAAGCATTGTTTTCCATTCAAGTTGCAGGGGTCTATAGAACCTAAGTATTTCAACTTGTTAAATTTCCCCCCTTGTCAAGTTGCAGGGGGATTATAAACTCTATTTGAAAAAAAGTTCCTTTTCATCTGTCTGTGGCATGTGCATAACTTAGCAGCCAGTAAACTGGATCATATTGCTTTAGCTTCCATAGATTCAATTCATCTTCTTCTACTTCTTATCGAGCTATTTAGTTGGAGTTAGTTTTCCTGATTATCTCTGATAGTGCATAATGTTGTGCCGCATGTGGACTGGCAAGTATTTTTTCTTCTCTCGCGTACTTTGAGGACAAGCATTCCATAATGTGCTCAGCTCGTGCATTTCCTTGTTTTGCAACGCCTTGGTTGCTGTGAGACAACGCAACTCCTCTTACTTGCAGGGTTGAGAACCATTGTATGGAGATAAGTAAGCTCATCCCTGAAGCTGATCTCCGCGAGACTTTTTAAGGGAAATTTTGAAGCATCGACATTACTTCTGTGGCACGAGTGCCAACCATAGAATCCTGTGGTTGGAATCCTAGATAAATTCTCCGTTTTGGAAGATGTTGCATGCAATTAGCAAGCACTGGAATGATTATATTTTCATTGAATAAATTGTTTATTTACATGATCTTACGCTAGTTTCATAATCATGGACTAACAATTTTCAGTGAACTGACATTATCAACTTCGAATGCTCTGCCTTGTTTGGGTTTGAAGTGTTCCAGAGAAGTCCTCGTAGTTGACCGCTACCCCTACGCCTGGGTCTTCAGAAAAGCATTCCTGTATATACCTAACGGGGACCAGCTTTGATGACCCAAGGTGGTGGCAATACTTTATCACGTCTACTTGTCACATGTTAAACCCAATCTACCCAGCATTTTCCTCACTCTTCAATGTCAATGATGCCCATATTTACTTACCTAGGAAAAAGTATAGAGAAATTGATGTCCCCTACCAACAACAAAAAGGCGAACATGTTTGGCACCAAGGACTTGTATGATAACTAGAACTCATGCAAAGCAGAGAGATGGCCCTGTTTTCCTTAATCATTGATTATTTCCTCCAACTTGTGTACAATTTTCTCGATCAAACAAAATCACATGCAAAATTTCAAAGATCATCATGATTTAAGTGAAGTTTACGTTGGTCACAAACTCAGTAGCTGATTTCAAAGGATATTGAAGTTGCAGCTCCTTGCGCTTTTGGGTCTCATCAAAATTCAACTTTTCTTCTACTCATAAATCTGACCAACTCTGTTCTCCGTTGCTTAATCTCTTCAAAAGATTTCGTGTATGGGCACCAACATCCACGAGATAACTTGAGCTGGGTCACACAAGATATTGGATCATGGTTGTGCAGAAACTACGACTACAATTTCCTTGTAAGCAATGCGGAGCTATTTTTCATATTTTGTACTCCATATGCAGCACCAGATGCCACAGTTGTCAAAGCAACCAACCAACTGCAGAAATTTGACATCAATAATGGGTGACAACCTTGACCAACTAAACAAATCAAATGGCAAATTAGGCAGTGACTAAGTTACCTCAGATATGTAATATACAATTGAGTCTCCTCAGTTCCAAGCTCAGGTTGAAGGAGAGCTCCAGCAACTAAAACCAACTGGAAAACTGTATTAACCTGTCAAAAACAAATATTGGTTATGGATCCAAAAAAATCTCCACTCAATCATGTTGTTGTCATCAATGGTGCTAATCTACCTTTCATATCAACCAATATTGGTGAGTTGAAAATATCCTTTTCTTTGAAAACAAAAAAAAAAAAAAAAACCCATGTCTAGGCTCCGACCTGTCTCTATGGCCAATTTTGCAACAACCACTTTGCATCGTGTTCTTTGGAGTTTGGACCATATAAATAGGCACACATATAAGTATCACACTTTCAATCTGCCCATCTAACTACATCTGAATTTTCCGCATCTATTCAAATTACTTCTGCTGAAATTATATAACCTACCTTCAGCTGCTTTTAATTCATACCATAATGCTCAAATTATATAGTTTACCTTCAGTACATTTGATTCTTACTATAATATTATAAGTTTATAACAATAAAACCTGTATCAATTTTTGTCTTGTTAGGCCTCATTCTTTTAATTTTTTGCAAGAAAAACCATCTGTTAAACAAATAAATGTATTTAAAAGAAAAAAAAAAAAAAAAATGAGTGCATGATACATGCCTACAACTCATATACTAAATATGAAAGGTCAAGGCATTGAGTGAACATGAAAAGAGGTTCAACCTTACTTATGAAGAAAGGCTCAACCTTCTCGCGACGGGTCCCATCAAGGTTCAAGAAATCATACCAACTATTCCACTGAAAAAAGACCAATAATAAAAATCAAAATTTTAGCAGAAAACGAGAAGACAGAAAATCGGGGGATAAAAATGATAAACAACAGCTTTAGGCAGTTATAGCTCACCTTCCAGCCTAAACTGCTAGCTCTATGGTATACTGCACCACCAACAAGAACAATATCTCGAAATACAACCAGTCCAACCAGTCCAGCTTCATAAGGTGAAACAGAATACGATGAGTTGAACCACCAAGTCAATAATGTTACTTAGCATAGGAACTATGTCAACAATATCACTAGCATATTCACTGCCCTCCAGTCACCAAATAAACTATACAACTGTTACATCATGTATGGATAATCCCACACTTGAGTGCATGGTTGTGTGCCTCCTTGCATGCATGAGAGAGAGAGAGAGAGAGAGAATACTCCTAAAAACTGAGACTACTTACGGTGCAGAAGACCCTTCTGTACCATAGCCAGCACAACAGATGCAACAAGAACCTGCATTAAGAGAAAAGATCAAAAAGAAAAAATTAGACCCTAGAATATCTAATAAAAGTTGGCAACAATAAAAGTGTAGCAATTGACAAATAATACTCAAACTTCGAAGTGCAAAAGGCTTGAATTTTACTTTATCGGCAAGAGGATCAAGGTAGGAACCCACAACAGAATCGATTTTCATCTTCCTAGCAACATATCCATCTAGCTACAAGAAGGGGCAATGAATTTTATATTTCCATTTTCACTCTGGAATTATTTCAATAACAGATTAATTTCATGGCACAGTTACCCAGTCAGTTGCCCCAGAGATGGCCAACCCCAGAAATGCAGCAGAATACCTTTCATTTAAGATCATCCTGCACAAAATACCAGTTAAAAGCACTGCATAAACAAAAAGACATGTGCATGAAAAACATAAACAACATTCAAATGGCCTAAAACAATTGGTGAGTTTTCATTTAGTATTCAAAAGCTTGGTTGCCAACCAAACAGAAGAGAGTAATGATAGTAACAGCATCATGAATCCATCCAAACATAAAAAGAAAAAAAATGCGCCATCAAAATTTCATATATTCTGTTGAAATGTGTGGATTGCAACAACCTAAGATGGGTCATTTACAATCTCCAATTCATTTCATTCTCTCATCAAAATAGATGATCCATTCGTTTCATCGAATCAATGATTCCAACTCATGCCCACCAACTCGGGAGAAAATACAACAGAATGATACCAAGTATTCCCATTTGGTTTTTAACCAGGAAAAAAAAAAAAATCACCACCAAAGTATTAAAAAAAAAAAAAGGAAAACAAAAGGCCTAAAGAGAAAAGCCGTACCATCCAAGCAAAGGGCCGGAGAGCAAACGGGCAATGGAGATCAAATTGGGCAAATTCACAAAACTTTCCACCAACCCATTTCTCACAACACCATCCTCCACCTCCTCGAACCGGTCAAACTCTCGTCCTTGACCCAGCAGCAATCTCGACCCGACCCGACTCCGAAGCAAATCCAGGCTCAAGGCATCGACTTTTCTCAAAGCCAGGAAGCTTCCGCCGCGGAAGTGAAGCGGGATGGATGACTGGGACAGGTTCCACGGGGGCGAGAAGAGAAAGAGAGGGCCGTGGAAGGGCGGCGCGGCGGCCACCCATTTGGAGAGAGGCGAGAGGAAACGGTGAGGAGGAGGGAAGTCCAATGGATGGAGAGAGGGAGGAGCGTACGGAGATGGTATCAAAGAAGTGGTTGCTGCTGTCAGGAAAGTTCGAATCTTTTCGTTGCGATTTTTGTTTATCAGGGTTTTGAGTGACCTGAAGGTCGCCATTGTTGGACCATTTGAAGTTTTTTCTTTTTCTGGTTTTGTGTAAGAAACCCAAAATAAAATAATAATAATAATAATAATATTATTATTAGGGTTTCGTTCTTTGCAGGGTTTAAGGATAGAAGTTGCCACGTGGCGTGTAAGCAGGTGGACGCGTGTTGAGTATTCGGATCTGTGTTAGCTTCGTCTTTTTGCTCATCAACAAGGCAGCCAATGAAAGCTCTCCGGTAAAACTATGCATGTATTTTCTCGTTATTCTAAATTTAATTTTATATTTTTTATAACATTTTTTTAATTGATTTTGACTAATTTTTAATTTTAAAAACGACTTTATATGTTATTAATTAAATTTAATATAAGATTTTTTCATTTACTAAAAAGTCCATCAAACGTAAAATATATAATAAAAATAAATTTTTATTTTCATAAATTTCTTCAAAATTTTTAAAATAAAAATTTAAGTTATTACTGAAGCATACCTAAAAATTGAGATAAGTCACTAACCACAAAATTTAGTAATAGAATCAACTGAATTTTTAATTTCAAGTTTATAACTCAATACTCAATTCTTAAAAGAAAGGGTGAGGTAAAATTGAATTGTTCTACCATCTCATGCAAGATTTAACCTATTGGTGAGTGGCTCAGCCATCTTAAACTCATCTCTGTCTGTAATTCAAGTGCATGTACAGATTTTAGTTTTAGTACAAACTCATCCCTTTGCATCAGTTTTTTTTGTTTTTTATCCATCCACACCATTTTAGAACTAGGGATGGCAAAAAATAAATTAGATATTTATTATGTAGAAAAGAAAAATGAACCCAATTATTCCTCTAAAAATGTTATATAATTATTATATAAAATCTAATACTCATTAGATAGAGAGAGAATTATCTAAATTACCCTTCTAAAATGGTATAAAATTATTATATAAAAAGTAAAATAGTAAATTTTTAACTGGGATAGATGAGATGATATTTCTTTGCTTCAAAATTGTTCACCTAGATCCCCAGTCAATTTGCGTTTGTGGGTCTCCATTGCCATCCCTACTAGGGACGCCAAAATTCAATGGCTATGGTATGCATATTGGATATTGCTTGCTCGTTTTGTACATGTCTGGAACACCAGTAATTTAAGGTGATCTTGTTTGACATTCCCAGTAGATACAGCACCAGTCAGTCAACTTTGTTGCAACAATGGTGTACAGTCTAGAGAATTATAGCTCTGAAGATTCCACTGAGAGCTCACAATTTTGTGGTGTAAAATTAGCTGAAGAAGAAGAGGTAGGAGATGAACATGTTCTCCTGTTGTAGATTTCAACATGGTCTATCGTCCAATGAAGGTGAAAGTACTTTTTAATGGATTGGTGTTCTTGTTCTGTCTTAAGTATCTTTCTCTAATGGATTGATATTATTGTGATTAAGCCAAAAATGGCTGCATTTTTGAGAGGATATTATTGCAGATGACTCATTTGTTTGTGTTCTGACTGTGCAGTTAGCAGCGGGCGTAGGGAGAGCAGAGGAAATAAAGAGCTGGAAATGCAAAAGCATCTGCTCAAATATTCACTCATGAAGAACTTGCCGCGGCAACTGACAACTTCAACTCTGATTGCCTGGTTGGAGAAGGTAGAATCGGGAATGTGTACAAGGGGAACGTCGCGAGCATTGATCTAGTCTGTCTTCCCTCCCTGTGTAGATATACGTGTTTTGTCTACAGTGTCTTGTACACAGTCCTTTATTTGTTTTCCAGGATGCAGCTATTAAGCAACCAGATAGGAATGGAGGACAAGAAAAGGGAGAATTCTTTTCAGAGGTTCTACCATTGAATCTCTTTCAACATCAGAATCTTATCAGGCCGATCAGGTATGGTGTTGATGGCAGTCACGGAATCTTAGGTTACGAGTTCATGCCCAATGGATCATAGGAAAGACACCTCTTTGGTATATCCCCTACCAGTTCCTTATTTGCCTTGACTGAACATGCGCCAGTAGTTCCCAAACTTACCTAATTCTGTTTAAAGATTTGCCTAAGCTCCTAGATATTTATGCATTCCACGGTTATCAATGGCATCTTAGCCTTGCCTTGATCTGGTGTAGGTCCAAAATGTTCTGATAGCTAACTCGAGTGATCAAGTCTTTTGTATCCTATGAAGTTGATGCTGATGTACTTCCATTTTCCAGTTTACTCCAGGAACAAAGCCACCGGAGTGGAATACTAGGTTGAAAGCAGCAGTAGGAGCAGCAGCACAAGGGACCGGAACACGTGCACAATGTTGCCAAATCCACAATCATTTACCATGACTTACAAAGCATCAAATATATTACTAGATGAAGACTTCAGTCCAGTGCTCTCTAACTTTGGACTTGCGAAGCTCTGTCCAACAGGAGACAAAGACTGTCTGTAAGGGGACAATGGACACCTATAACTGCTGTGCACCAGAATATCAACAGATGGGTCAGCTGACATAAACAGTTTTGGTGTTTATTTCTGGAGCTGATTTCAGGACAGAGAGCAATTGATAGCACAAGACCAACTGAAGAGCAGAACCTAATTTATTGGGTTTGTTCTTGATCTAATAAAGGTACACAGAATCATGACATCTACTCAAGCAAACAATCCATATTCATTTTAGCCTACAAGACTGTAAGTTAGAGACTTACAAAGCCACAGTGTTGCTTCCTTTACCAGCACTGCTGCACACCTGTAAATGTCAAACAAAATGGAGTAACCTTACAGAGTTGCAGTCATACAAAGCTTGCCCTTCGAACTTCAGCTCATTCGTTATTTTCACTCAATGGGGTTCGAGTTTATAGTTAAGTCATAAGAGGGTGATACTCAAAAGAAAATGTGGAGTCCCATAATTTGTGCAACATTTCTTTTATGAATTTTCAAATGACGATAAGGCATACCATTATTGAATTAGGAGGTTTTAATTAAGCTAGTATTCATAAGAGGGATGGAATGTAGAATTGAATTGTTCAATTCTAGTTCCTGAAACACGCCGCAATTGTCAGCTCCGTCCCTTCTTTTCTGCAAAGCCACTTTCTAAAGTCTGTTCCACTTTGATAATAACAACATTGAAGGAACCAAGGTTAACAGCACTCCACATGGAAAACACCTGGGACGATGACAACCATGACAGCTGGCTTCAATGACCAGCATGGTCATTATAAAACTAGATAGGGATTTGCATATTGAGTCCGATGACCAGCACAGTCTACCTGCTGGTTTGCTAGATAAGCCAGAAATACATGTTGAAGCAGGTACAAACGTTAACTCATGCCTTATAACAATTCCAAATCATCGACTAAACATTATTAGATTTTTGCACTACTTGGCATAACCATACTATGAGGAGGCATTTATGCTTCATCAGATACCTAATTATAGATCAAGCTCCTTTGCAGCTGAATCAAAAATCTCAATCAAATCCTGCTTCACCCCAGCATCAGCAAATATAAAATTAACTGCATTACTTGCAAGCTCAAACATTTCCTTCTTTCCAATACCTAAGCAATAAAAAATTATAGTAAGCGACAATTGCTTTAAAAAAGTTAGTCACTGGAAATATTAAATTACACCCACCAAATGCAGATGAAGCAAGGTTATATTCTTTGGATAGACTAGTGGAGAAGACTCCAGGATCATCAGTGCACAAGGCCATAGGATGTTTTGCATTGTACAAATCAGCTGCATCACAAAGCAAAATCTTATAAGTCATACTCAAAAAGTGACCTATGGGTTTTCTAGAATTGCTCAGGAGGCCTCCAAGTGAATATTGTACGCCAAAATACCCACATATGATTAGCTAACTCCAATGTAGACATTAACCATGAAATAGAAACAGGGGTCTATGTGTCTAACCAAAAGGGTGAATATCTATTGAAGAAACTGTATCAGTCCTGATGTTGGATGTCAAACAGATCTCTACCTGCAAAAGTATGCCAGAGAAACAAAGAAACTTAGCAAGCTGACCATTTATTCTACATTGTAGATTCTAAAACTTCTCAAAGCCTCTCTTGCATGTTACATAAGAAAACTATGAAGCCAACAAGTAAAGAAACAAAAGAGGCAATGTACTTTAAACATGTGAAAGTAACTGTTTAATTTTATTTTTTGCAAACTGTTCAGAAGATCATCAATCACAGGAGCTTGAGATCTTCTCAGAAAATCCTGGGGAGTTTCACAGTATCTAGCAGGTGCAAACCTACTGACAAATTACTTGCAAGGGGATGAGGTAATTCAAAAGATCATTAAAATCTAGCCCTTTTAATAGGATGCATCCTCTAGAATTTTTGAGAAGTCGTAGTTTATCAGTATGCATAGAATCAAGGAAAGGAATGGGTAAAGGTATCGCACTGGAATTTTGGATGATTCTAGCCTTCTCCACTGTTCCTTTCGCAAGCAACAGGCATGGCCGATCCTGTGGGGCAGAAAGTCTAGCATTGCTTGGATCTCCACATGATTAGGGACCTACAAGCACCAAGTTTATCATATGAACAAGTAGTCTCAACAATAAAAGCTACCAAAGATATTGCCGGATGTGTAACAGCAAAGAGAAAGAAAGAAACAAACCTCTCCACAGTGAAGAGTCACAAAGAGGCCTCGATCCTGGGCAAAGTTTAATGCCGGCAAAAATGTGACCCTGAAACAGGGGCAATAAGGATTGGAGATTGTAATACCAAGCATAAACTTTATCTATTGGTTAAAAAATTACACCTAGCAAGGAATGTACCAATCACCCACAACAGGATTTCCAGAAAGATCAATACCAACAACGCCAGAATCTGTCATCTCCAGTGCCAGATTAACCTATGAAAAGTTTGGGAGAGAAATCAAAGCCTAGTACAATTTACAGATTTTGTGCTATACTAAATCCACTTGAACTGGCATACAGTTTCCATTGCAGCCTCGGTGGTCTCACGGCGGTCAATGCTGAGAAGAAGTCTGACATATATCTTCTTCTTTGCTGTTGCATGACATGTATTGCTCTTTGAATTGACAGAAGTTCTGGCATCCAAATTACTGGAAGGAAAATCTACGTCAACAGAACTAACAGCCCTTAAACCTTCCAGTACTGCCTCCATGTAAGATCTTTTAGTCATTCCTATGGAATCATTCCTCTGTATAACATGGCACCCAAAAATATGTTTTTCATCAACAACTCAAAAAGAGTTTTACATGACAAAGGCAACATAGAAAACCAAAAACTGCAGTTCATGTAAGTACCTTGGGAGTGGTTCTCAACTCCAAATATACAACATTCTCAGAAGCAAAATCTTCAACTACCTGTCTCCAGAAAAGATGAAGAATTAAGGCACAAGAATTAACATTTGAAACCCCACAGCCCCAAAGCACACTCAAAAGGAAAAGAATATACAAATGGCTAGTTTTCATACTTCTTTTGTGATCCTTGCAACAGTCTTGTGATCAGTGGTAATAATGTGAATCAGGTCAAACAACTTGAACACCTCGCAAAAAGAACGGTCATCTGAATAGAAGCAAATCAAGTGTCTCCAAAGTCTCACATCAAGAAAGAGGAAATTGAAGAAACATCAAAACCGACCCAGAAAATCGAAATGGACTATGAGTGGAATCACACACTTGATTTACGAGATGCTGTCAATTTATGCAGAATCTACATAATAACCCAACTCAAGATTCAATATTCAAAATTGAAATGGATACATAAATATGCTCCTTCCCCCTATTTTGCTCAGAAACTAAAAATGCATCAGTGCCAGGAAACAGAAAAAAGAGCATACCTTTCATGATAATATTCTCTACATCTGAGAAAACTATGCTGCCCTTTTCACCTAAACCCCTGGCAAGTTCTCTGTGTGCAAATTCCAAAAGCAATTAAAAGAACAAGAAAAAAAGAGAACAGAATAACTCGAGCAACTCAGTACAGACAACAATAAAGTGCCCAAATTTTAAGTTCCCACCATTCATAAAGACCTCAATCTCAATTCAGAGAAGAAAACAAAGAAGACGAACAAAGGCAAAGAAAAGTGTAAACGCTCACAGAAGTGAGGAGTTTCTAATGGAGCCATTGAGATGGGCATGAAGTTCAATCTTTGGCATGGAAACCCACCACTCCATCTTCTTGCTTCTGTTTTGGATGGGGGTCTTTGTAGCTTTTACCGTGAGGACTTTGTGACTCCCTTGTCTGGGGTCAACACCAAATCTTCGTTTCTTTTTCAAATGTTAGGACATGCGAATCAAATCACTGATTTAGCCATTATAAAATCCATAATCTGGCCCAGACAAAGATTGCCACCAAAGGACAAAAGCTTATTGAAGAAATGACTTGCGTCAGATGTTGATTTGTTGTGGAGCCTACACTCGATGAACTAGACAAAGACAAATTGCAAGTAAAAGTCCAAAAAGTAAAATAGTAAACAGCTTTTTATTGTCTAAATCCCGCCAACTTATTGCATTGAAAACGTAGATTTATATCATATTACATATTTATATATATATATATATATATTTTTAATCCTCGAAACATTAAATAACTCACAATTATAACATTATAATTTTCACATTCACGTTTAAAATGCATCTAATTTACCAATTCCATCCCATGTAGTTTTTCCAACCAGTAAATTGCCCCAGAATATTTTACCGGTGGCATTCATTCATCTGCTTTCACTACTTGGGAGAGTTCAGAGCAGGAACAGCGAAATACCAACATCAAGGATATGTACTTAAGATCCACAAGTACAATTGCCGTTGTCTGGTTAAAAAAGGACAAGGACTCATGAGTCAAGTAAGACAGGTCCGTTTGGTGTATGCGTTGTGTTTGGGGTCCACACTCCCGGATTGCTGAGTCGATGGAGTGTGGTCTCACATCATGTTGGGTTCCCAAGAACCAAAAGCCATAATGTGCATGTCGGACGCCGGGCCAATCAAGTGGCTCATTCCATGGCTCTCTACCTTATAATTGTCTTTGGTGATGAAATATGTCGGTCTGATATGCTGTAAAGTCGGACAAAATTGTTAACATTAAGCATCTGCCATTACAATTATTGATACATTGGATTGGTGGTTTTCTAATTATAATTTTCACAATTAAGTGTCTATATCATTATGCTAAAAATTCAAGTTGTCAGAGTTTGCAAGAGGAAACCACAAAAAAAAAAAAAAAAAAAAACAAAAAACACTTAATTCAAATATGGGTTCTTTGAGGAAGCCTCTTCATTCCGGGGAAAGAAAGCCCTTAACCAGGTTAGGATTCATTGTTAAAACCTCTAAATAACAAGCAATTTTGATTGTAAAAGAAGTAACATCGTCTTGGTGGATATGACAGAGCCTTTGGTGATCCGTCAATGTAGGCGAAGAGTTTTAACTTTTAGGTTCAAATCAACAGTGTATGTATGGACACTTACAGTTCGGTTCCAATATTGGTTACATTTATTGGTCAGCTTTTGAGAAATATCTCAATTGGGAATAGAACCGAGCCCCGTGATTCCGGTTTGAATTGAAATTATGGACCACAAACTGGCCCATGGTTCGATTCATTCCGGCCAGGTCGGTTCCAATTCACTTTCAAGCTGCACTAAGACTGGCCCATGTTCGGACAACATTTTATCTTTTAACATACATTGCTGGACTTGTAATAGTTTCTTTTTTTTTTTTTTTTTAAGAAAATATTTTCAATAAATAAATGCAATCATTTAATCTGTGACTTCTGCATGTGCTTGGATAAAAATTTAATTAAATTAGTTATTTATTGCAATGAATTTTGCAACTCATTTTTAATGAGGTAATTTTGATGTGTCATGGCTAGTTATTTATGGACATTAAAATTGACAAACTTGTACCATCCATGGTTTGGTTTGAGCAGATGGATTATATTAAATCATTCCTTAAAGTGGCTGACTAACAAAAAGAAATTTCAAGATAATAATTATTTTAGTGTTGAAAAAAATTGCTTATTGTTGCTTACAAAAATACTTGTATCTTGTCTGTTATGCTATATCATAGCAATCAAAAATTTAAATTTTAATTTAAATATATAAAATATATAAAATTTTAAAATATATTTTTATTATTTAATTTATAATTTATTTAACTTTTTAATGTTAAAAAGGGGGGGGTACTCGTGTCTGTGTTTTTTTCTCTTTCCAACCGGTGCTCAATTCAAGACCTTCCTGCAGGGAAATGAAATTGGAGTTGTTTGCGAATAATTAAGGAGATGGCGTGGGGAAAGGTGGAGTTCAATTACATCGACTGCTTTCTTGTACTTTGAGCAGCAATCTGACGGCTACTTGAAGGAATTGCTTCATAGGGATGTTCAACCAACATAAATGGCCTCACCCGCCAAGCTTGTACCTGGATTTGCTGGGGCAATTGTCTCCTCAGATTTCTGACAGGTCCCTTGACTACCTAAAAAAATTATTATTATTATTATTATTTTTTATCTTAGAAAACCAAAATCAACAAGGGCCACCAGCTGTTTTAATTTTATTTTATTAAAGAATCTGTTTTTCTGGGAGCATAGTTTTCATTTTAGAAAGGACTTAATTTTTTATTTATATTTATACAACAACCCTTAAATTAAATTAAGGGAGGAAGAAAGAGTGAGACTGAAAAAATATTTAAGCCCAATCTCCTGCATTAAATAAGATGATATTTTCTTGTTAATAGCACACAATTTGGTGTATAAATTGCCATCTCTCCCTGCCATTATCTTTGCATTAATCTTAACCAAGACAGCTACTTTGCCTGGCAAGTCAAACCATAGCAATGGCGGCAATGTGGAAAGAGTTGGTGACTGCATGCTAATGGCAATAGAAACAATGCAAGCTTTATTATTTTGTAAGGGCAGGAGGGAAAGATCTCTCTGTCTGTAGCCTACAGAGCATCCTGAGATGTGCAAGATGATACCTGCAAATCCATAAAATAGGGATTATGGGCATAAAAGTGATGTCCAGGGGACCAACCCATTTTCAAAATGGTATGGAACCCACCTGTTTATACCTGGGCAGTTTAAAATATTCTTGTATTGACTAGGATGGCCTGTCATCCGTAGCACTACAAAATCAATTTTCCCTTGAATTTTTTTAACAGCATCTCACTTAATGTTTTTTTTTTTATTATTATTATTTTTCATCAAAGTGAGGATTGAAAATCACTAAATTAACTTAGTTGATTAACAGTTAATTATAATTACTATCGCATCTAATTTAATTACTTTAAAGCAAAGCAGGCGTGGGAGTGAAATCAGGGCCTAGGCAAAATCACAGCCTTCAAAGGATTCTTCATGACAACAGTGAAAGCAAAAGTCTCGGTCGGGTCGGGTGGGTTGCCCGGAACCGGCAACCACTTGAAAGCATGCACCATCCTAGCAAGCAACAAATGTACGTGCAAGACACCCAGGCTCCAAGCCGGACAAATCCGCCGGCCGGCCCCAAACGGCACCATCTTCACCCCGCGAGTCCCCGTGACATCCACGTCAACCCCTTCCCCACCGTCCAAGAACCTCTCGGGTCGGAACTCACCCGGATCCTCCCACATCTCGGGATCCTCAGTCACCCATGCAGTGTAAAACTCCACGTTAACGTCCGCCGGAATCGTGTAGCCACCAAGCTGTGTCTCCTCCGTCGCGGCGTGGGACAGCAGAAAATGGCTCGGTGGGTGACGCCGGAAAGTTTCTTTCACCACCGCATTTAGATAGCTCAGATTCTCCACATCCTCTTCTTTGACCAGCCCGTCTTTACCTACACGAGCAACAATCTCATTGTAAAGCTTCTCTTGAATCTTCTGATTCATAACCAATTGAAGCAGAGCCCATTCGACGGTGGTTGCGCTGGTATCGGTGCCGGCGCTGATCACCTCAGAGCAGAGAGTCACAAGTTCTTCTTCACCCAACGGAGTAGCTCGGCATGCCACATCCATATCAAACAGGGAGTCTATGTAGGCAGCACCCACCGGACTCACCATCTGGGAGCCCTGGCCTTTCTCGAGAAAAGCTCTTCTGTTTCTTATCAACGGAACCAAGCACTCTATTTGTCTTCTCCTCAGTTCCTTGGCTTCTCTCATTTTCCTCCTGCAAAGAGGAGCAAGAATTGGCAAGAAATCTGGAAGCTTTGGCGTTGTCATTAACATAACCTCCTTGAGTAGGGCTTCTATGTTCATGATCCTCTTTTCGGAGATTCTTGCACCAAAGCAAAGGCAGATTAGAATGCTGCATATGGTGAGTCTGCAGTTGCTCATGACCTCAACAAACCCATTTTGGAATGACTCTTCTCTGAGCTTCTTCATGTGGTTCTCCAGAGCCCATTGTCGGATCCAACTGCACTGCTTGATCTTCACCGGGTTTACGAACTGCCTGACAAAGTTCCCGCGTAGAGTTCGCCACAGAGGCCCGTACTCGGCGGAGTTGATAGCACATTTTCCAACGCTAAACACGAGACGCATCGGGGAGTCAGCCGGCCGGCTTGCGAAGGTTGGCCCTCTCTGGACTAATGCTTCGCGGATGAGCTCAGAGCTGGTGACAATGACCAGAGTACGTTGACCCATTTGCATGGTGAATATTGGGCCGTATTTTGCACGTAAATCGCGTATTACAAAGATGAAATGGCGGCGTTCGAGGATGATCTGGAACAAGTTCCCCACCAGCGGCCAACCCGGAGGGCCTGGCGGGATGTTCTTGGTCCTACCGCCGACGAGCGACCTGTATCGCCACCATAGACGGAGGGAGACGAGTACCAAACAAAGGACGAAGACTTCTATCAAGTCCATTGGTCAAATGAAGGGTGAAGGAGAACAGAGACCGCACAATGATGAGACTGTTACAATAGTAAGGACACACACTGAGATATATATATACAGAGAGAGAGAGAGAGAGAGAGAGAGAGAGAGCGAGAGAGAATGAAGATGTGTAGAAAATGATGAGCTTGAAAGTGGGGTGTTGAACAGTAAATGAGTTTGGTAGAACAAACTCATCAATGGTTGAACCTTTTGAGAAGTTTGAGAGTTTGGTTGCTTATATATTTTAAATGTTTCAACGACCAAAATTTTTGACAATTCTAAGTTTTGAACAGTGTGTTTAAGGAAATTTAAACCAGAAATGAGACGAAAGAAAAAGCCAAGTGTAAATAGAAATAATCAAAAATGGAAAAAAAAAAAAGTAAAAAAAATTATAAATTCAATACTTTAAGTTTTTAAATTGAACGGCCAAACCGTTCATGTAAGAAATCAAAATTATAAACAAACCACAAAATATTCAAATTCACCCCTATCAAAAAGAAAAAAAAAAAAAAAATAAAATTCAAATTCCTTCTTTAATCAGAAGCAACATGATAGGATACCCGAATATCTGTGGACTCGCCAGGTCCAATGCAGCATAAATGGATTTCTGTCTAGTTCTGTTAGCCCAAAGGTAGGCCTCAATCATAAAGAAAAGTCTTGGGTGTACAGTGGACTTGTCCTGCCACAGCTCATTAAGAAAGGCTGAGGCCGATCGACCCAAATCGCTTTTGTGCTTCTCTCTCTCTATATATATATATATTCCCTTTTTTTAAGAAAAAAAAAGAAAACCCCTTAAAATAAAAAGGGTCTGTTCTCGTTATAGTTGTAACGACCCCAGGAGATAACAGTTGCAACTTCAGGCTTAGAGGCTTAAACATCGTTAGTGTCAACATCTCTCTTTAAAAGGGCAGGCAGCCATAAAGTCTAAAGAGGCATAACAATCCAATAATCAGTGATCCAGATTCATACGGAACTGTGCTGCTTGCTTGCTTTTTCTCAATTTAACTAAAAAGTTATTAAAATTCACATTTGATTGCCGTATGTCAATGTTACTTTTTGTGCTTGGAGGACTTCTTCGAAATGGAAAAATAGCCTTGTAATTTTTATTTTGGTACGTCGAAATTAAAATTCATATTTTGTTAAAATTTGAAGCAATTGAATTGTAAAATTTTACGGACCTATAGAAATTACTAAATGACAAAAAAAAAAAAAAAAAAAAACAAAGACCCCCACCACATTTCATACCTTTTGGATTAAAATCCATTACTCTTTTTTTTTTTTTTTTCAAAAAACATTTAAATTAACGTTCAACAACAATTAAGAACGACGAGTGACATTTTTGTGAAACAATTTTTTTTAAAAATATTTTTACCAATGTAACTTAATATAAAAGTAAATAAAAAAATCCCCTAAAGCAATTTGCAAAAACGCAACAATAAAATCCTTATATCAAAGAGTTTGACTACGGGGACCAATTTGATCCCTGCATTTTTTTTTTTCTTATTTTTTTGTTATAAGAAATGTCCAAATATATATCTTTCGAATTCCCTGGCCTGGAGGGAATGATAGGAGAGAGAGAGAGAGGCAGGAAATTAAATTTTATTTTTGAAATTTTTTTTGCCAAAAATCTTATTTTTTAAAAAAACTTACATAATCATTTTTGAATGACATATATAGATTAATGAAATTAAATTGATTTAACAATAAAAATAAAAAAATATAAGTCTAGATAAAAATAAATCTGAGACACGGCGAGTTGTTTTTATTTTTTATTTTTTTTATTAAATTTAAAAGGAGAAGAAAGGTCCCGCATTGTGGACGGATTGCTCTCTCTAGCAACATAAAGGGCAGGCAGAAGCGGCTGGAGGGAGGCTGCAATTACTCTTCTCTGCCTCGCTCTGCGCTGCCATGCGGGTAACGCCTGCAAGAAATGAATGAGCGCCCCATGGACAGAGAGAAAAACGCAGAAAGTCGTTCAGGATGCATCATTTGTATTAAAAATTTATTATTATTTTTTTAAATTCTAATTTTTTGTTAAAAATAATCGAATGTATAATGATCGCTTCAAATATACAATACGGCAGGTTTGGATGTGCAACAAAATATTATTAAAATTTTTTAATAACTTGTTTCCTATTTTAAATTTTTAATATTTCATATTTATTTAAATTTAAATTTTTTATTATTCTCTATTTTATAGTTAACAGATTTTTATATTAAAAATATGATAATCAAATTTTAACTTATAAATATTAAAATCAAACGTAAAAAAGAAAAAAAATATTCAAATCTAATGATATTTAAAATATACAAATTTCTTAAAAAAAAGTTAATAAATAATTTTAATTTAACTCACAAGTATATTTTTTAATAAAAATATTAAAAAATAATAATAATAATTTTAATTTATTAATATGATAAATGATATTTATGATATTATTTTAGTATAAAAATAAATAAATAAAAAGCCTGGTTAATTTAACAGTGCACCCATATATTAGTGAGTCCATCGTTGAGAGAAAAAAAAAAAAAACCTGCTAGTGTAGCGCATTATTGGTTAGTTCAAAAGTTTCAACAACGTTATTAATTGTGGCGATTAATGCAACCAGATAATAAATTCTCCAGCAGCTGTGCAGGTGCTTCAATGCGTTGGTTGACCACGTGGACGGCAAGGGCTTTACGATCTGTTGGCCTGCCTTCTAGCCGATTAATTTCCAGCTCTACCGAACCGGAATTGAATGACTCCAATGGGGACACTCGGTGCACGCGCTAAGCACGTGAACGACGGCAATACCATGGGCCCTTGCATTTAATACTCTTATTACAACTCTGCCCATTGGATTTACCTGTCCACGCTTCTCCTGTCCATTGGATTTCATTTTCGTTTTTTCTTGACAAAAAAAAAAAAAAAAACATTCTACCACGTATTTAATTAATTGTAGTTAATTATCGTAAGCATAAGTTAAAATTTAAAATTATTTATTATTTTTTTTTTTAAATAAATGAGCATAATGTTTGAATTTAATAGATTAGATGCCAAATCAGAAGAGAATGTCTTAGAATCACGACTTGACGAAGAAGGTCAGAAGATAATAGATATGATTATACTAAGAAATAGACCTAAAGGCGAAGCGTGTGGAGGTTTTGAAGGATCTCCCTACGGACATCGTGGTTTATAATCGACGGTCTTAGTGCCTCACACGTGGGTTGCCGGGGTTGCACCTATTAGGGTTGACCCTCTCACTAAATTTTATCTATTAAAAATGAAAAAAAATAATAAATTTGAATCAATATAAAAAAAAAAAAAAATTATTACATGAATCATCATGTATATGAGTTGAGTTAAAGAACAGCTGTCGGCAACCGAATTCAATCTCCTGCACAAAAGTTATCCCATCGAAACATTGATAGCTTCACATGGTTCGTTCGCACTTAAACATAAACTTCTTTTTCTTAAAAAAAAATTTTTTTAGTTTCTTTGAGAGGCTGATAGCACTGCGCATAGGTTTAAACCGTAGCTTAATTCTCTTGAGTTGAATGCCTTCTCAATAAGTGCTGCCCAGGAAAGTTTCTCAAACAGACATTCTAGCATGCAAATAAAAGAAGAACATGGGTGTCGTATTTTGATGACAAAACAAAGCTTTGAGCCACAAATTCATTTAAAATTAAAACCTTTTAAAATCAAATTACTATGAGGCATGACCAGAGCTTTTTTATGAGATCTTCAATTATAGCCCAACTAACTTCAACGGCGAGATGTCAAGATCGCCCAGATGTCTAAAACATGTCATGATGCTAGGCTTGATGTGAGCCAAAAGGGCTGGAAATTTATGGTCCAACTAACTTTTAACACTAACGATTGATCGCCAATCTTGCTTCCAACAGTGGTATTGTCAGGCGCGAATTGCCTGCTGCCATCACTAACGCCCACAGAATCAAAGCGAGTACTTCAAACACTTTTCAAACTTGGTAGCAACGCATGGTGACATAGGAAGAGCTTCATAATAAAGGGTGTCGGAAGAGACTGCCCTCCCTTACTTTAGCGGCTTCGTAGCTTTTTCTTTTTTTAATTTATTTTTTAACCTGTTGCCCTCTCCCCTTCAGGGTGGTTGGATCGAGCACCGACTCGGTACATATACATTTATTGAGAATGACTTGGGATGTGTGGCTGAGAATTTGGGACACAATGAAAACAGCCATCTCAGTTGCCAATGTTCTTACAAGTCAATTACCCATACAGAAAAAAGCTCACAAACTTACAGTACCGTGACATTCATTTTTGGCAACATTAAATGTGGTTAGGTTGGCCACTTCTCATTCAATTAGCCTCTCCACGGTCCACAGCATATATATACCGAGAATGCGGTTGGAGGGGTTACCACAAGCATCATCATCACAACCGCAGTTACCTTATTCTTGTTATCAGTTATGGAGTTGCTCGACCTCTTTCTATTTGGCATTTCTTTAACCTTTATCGTCATATGGTGGCGACGCTTCACCGTCGGCGGCAGTGGCAAGGGGGCCAAGAGCCTCCCACCAGGCCCCCCTGGCTGGCCTCTCGTGGGCAATTTGTTTCAAGTTTTGCTCGAGCGACGCCATTTCATCTTTATTATACGTGATTTACGCGCAAAATATGGCCCAATCTTCACCATGCGGATGGGTCAACGTACTTTGGTAATCATCACCAGCCCAGACCTCATCCACGAAGCCTTGGTTCAGAGAGGTACTACGTTTGCCAGCAGGCCGCCGGACTCCCCGATCCGGCTCGTATTCAGCGTCGGGAAATGCGCAGTCAACTCGGCGGAATACGGCCCTCTATGGCGAACCCTTCGCCGGAATTTCGTCACGGAGTTGATAAGTCCGCTGAGGATGAAGCAGTGCAGTTGGATACGAGAATGGGCTCTGGAGGGCCACATGAAGCGGCTCCAAAAGGAAGCCATTGATAACGGCTCTGTCGATGTAATGGACGTATGCAGATTCACTGTTTGCAGCATTCTGGTTTGCATTTGCTTTGGGGCAAGAATCTCTGAAGATTGGATCAAAGACATTGATAATGTGACCAAGGACGTCATGCTCATCACCTCCCCACAGCTCCCCGATTTCTTGCCGATCTTCACTCCATTGTTCCGCAAGCAAATGAAGAGAGCAAAAGAGCTAAGAAAGACCCAAATCGATTGTTTGGTTCCTCTGATCAGAAAAAGAAGAGCCTTTGTTGAGAGAAACGAAAACCCCAGTAATGAAATGGTTAGCCCCGTTGGTGCAGCCTATGCGGACTCGCTCTTCGGACTTGACGTCCCCAGCCGCGGCCGTTTGGGTGAAGAAGAGCTCGTCACTGTCTGCTCCGAGCTGTTCGTTGCCGGAATCGATACAACGACGAGCGTGCTCCAATGGGTCTTTCTCGAATTGGTCTTAAACCAAGACATTCAAGAGAAGTTGTACCAAGAAATTGTCCGTTGCGCCGGCAAAGACGGGCCGATCACGGAGGAGCTTACGGAAAAAATGATATATCTTCATGCCACCGTCAAGGAATCTCTCCGGATGCATTCTCCGGCGCATTTTACCCTATCCCACGCCGCCACGGAGGAGACGGAGCTCGGTGGTTACAAAATTCCGAGCAACGCGTACGTTGAGTTTTACATTGAGTGGATGACCGAGGATCCGAGTCTGTGGAAGGATCCGCATGTGTTCCGACCCGAGAGGTTCTTAGACGGTGGCGACGGCGTGGACGTCGACATGACGGGGACTAAAGGGGTCTTGAAGATGCTGCCCTTCGGAGCCGGCCGGAGGACCTGCCCGGGGCTCTCTCTTGGCTTGTTGCACGTATACCTGATGCTTGCTAGGATGCTCCAAGCTTTCAAGTGGTTGCCTTTACCCGATCACCCACCCGACCCGACTGAGATTTTTGCTTTCACTGTTGTGATGAAGAACCCTCTTAAAGCCGTAATAATTCCTAGACAGTAAAAAAAAAAAAACCATATTGTTTCGTTTTAAATTAGTAGAGAGTTAATGGTTTGCTTCCTCCTCTATTCTAATTATAAGATAAAAAGATTGATGATTCACTCTTAGTATGAAATAAAATAATTATTATTTCAATTATCATTAATTTATTGTTATTTAACCAAAAAGAAAAAAATGTATTAATGTATTAGTTGAGCCTCTGAATTTAAAATGGTAATATGACAGATAAACCAACATTGAGAAATGGAACCATTGAATTGAATTGCCCTTCAATGCTACAACACTGCTGCCACCTGCCTCTCTGCTGCTTGCATTAATGTTCCAAGAGGAGGACAAGGCAGGAAAAAGTGAGGCCCTTGAATTTATGAATCATAAGGGTCCCCACTCCCCACTCCCCACCCCCCACCTCTTTCGGCCATTCAAAGCCACCGTTTGCATGTCTATTTATATGATCTGAAAAAAAATAAAAAATGGGCGATTGATTCCACGATTGTCCCCACCTTGATGTCCACTTGTTTTTGCCAATTCATGGCTGTTCCAACCCGTTTGAATTTGAGCCCTTTTTCTGTTTTAATTTTGTGGAATCAAATTATGATATGCATACGCACAATAAGAATGACACCATAACGTATATGAGATGATTGTAACCCGCTTATGTTAATTTCGACATTTGAATTATTAAACTTAATTATAAAAATTTAAAATTATTAATTATCAATTGTAATTAATATCACTTATTATTTTTGTAAAAAAAAAATATTTTATTACTAATGCATTTACTTAAAGTTTTAATTATGATAGATTATTATTCAGAGTACCCTATCTGAGATCCGATTGGCCAATAGCAACAGCCCACATCCCTGAGCTGCTCATGCATAATTTTTTTTTTTTTTTGATAAAATAAATATTATCTTATAAATAAATATAAAGTATTTTCCATTATTTATTTCATTGCAAGATTTTTTATTTTACAGCAAATAGAAAAAAAAAAAACTACAATCTCCAGTCATTAGTAACATCATGTTATCTTAAGCAGCATCAGTCTGATCTTGACAAAGAGAACTCATGTTAAGCCTGTCCTAGCAGAACCGATTCTGAGTGACCGTCCAAGAATCATTAGCAGAGAATGTCAGTTGTAGGCCGGCACCAGGCTGGTGTCTTCATTCGAATGATTCTGTAATCTGCTGCTTCATAAAAGCTCTTCAAAATCTTGGCTCTACTGCTTTGCCTGCAGAAAAAAAGTATACCAGAGTGATTTTAGGCATGAAAAAGAAGAAGAGGGGTTGGTGGCTCAGTTTGGCTTTGCTGCTAAATGTTAGCAACCCTGATGAACATGGAAAGGGTATATGCAGATTTCTTTGTCTACATACAAACAAGT
The DNA here is from genome assembly GCA_037832345.1 of Rhizophora mangle. Lineage (NCBI taxonomy): Eukaryota > Viridiplantae > Streptophyta > Magnoliopsida > Malpighiales > Rhizophoraceae > Rhizophora > Rhizophora mangle. The sequence goes on along the minus strand of JBAPLJ010002079.1, from coordinate 296,497 downwards.
GGCAGAAGGAAAAGGCAAACCAAAAGGCAAATTTGTTCATGAACTTCTTAGGGTATTGGTCCCCTACCAAAATCTAGACAGGTCAGATATGTTATAAATAGATGTGAGAATATACCTGCGAATAAAGGAAGGTGCCGAGGATAGCAATGGCTAGTCCAAGGGCATTGATGGGTCGGATGGGTGTGTTGAAGATGATAATGGAAGAGACTATAACAGATACCCGCTTCATTGTGTTTCCAATGCTAAATGTCAAGGGAGAAATTTGATCAAGGGACATGTATGAAACTTGATTGTAAAGGTGATAGAAAATACTCTGGGCCGCCACCCACCTTTCATTTCAGAGTCACAAACATTTTCCTTAGTAAGATATCAATGGGGAAGACAGTATCCCATATGATATATGTAAAATCTCAGAAATTGCCAGAAAGTGGTGGAAAATCTTAGATGCTGAGGTGCTGATCAAAAGACAGTACAGAATGTCTGCGTTACTATTTGCAGCTCAAGCTTAGATACCTCCTAATGTATATAACAAGAAAGTCATTCTCGTACAAACAGAAACTAGGCCAGCAGTTGCTTCAAGGACAGTCAATGTCGTACAATTCCATTTCTCATCATAATGGGAATAAAAGCCTAACCATACTGGCGCTCTAAGTTACTAACTAGCAGATGATGACATCTATTCAGCACACCAAAGAAATTTTAGCTATTTGAATCAGTGAGCAGGAAGATGTTGGTGTAGATTCCTAACAGAAGATTTGATCACTAAGTGAATCAAGCATTGTGATCTCCCACTTGGATATAAGTTAAGTTCTGATAAAACAGAAATGGACAACCACACTTATGTCTTCATCGTTAAGCTCAAGCAGATTCAAGCTCCATGGTCCAAGAGTGCAGATACTTTCATACTACAATTCAATTATATTATAGTAAAAAGGAGAAAACTATGCAGGTCATAGTAGTTACCACACAAAGTTTGGTCCAATTTGAGCAACAGCATTTTTCCAGCCAGCAGCCCACATCCGAGGGCCTTCAACAGCAATTGCAAAAGGTGTGAGTATCAACAGAGACAACATAGATAAACAAGCATAGTAGTTCATCCCACTAACAGACTTCCCCTTCATCCCCTTCTTTGAGAATATGTTCCGGAACACAAATGCCAAGTTCGATATCATAGCCCCCATAAATCCTGGGGCACATAGAAACATAATTTAGAACAGGACACCAAAACTCACATCTAACAAAGTTTACAAGACACAGTTGATACATCATTCTATTCAAGTAAAATTTCATAACTAACAAAAGATCTCACCAGTCATGTTCAAATTGAGCTCAGTGATGGCTGCTAGAGCACAACCTCCAATGATTGGAGCAAGTGACAGATAAACTGGCACTGGAAATGTCTCACCCAAATGAAACCTCGAAACCAGGACACTGAATGCAGGCTCCCCACTTTTGAGGACGTGGGTGAATGAAACTGCAACTTTTGACATACTCACAGTTGCAGCCACATGCCCAATTGTATGTGCCACCGCAACCTAAACACAAGGAAATTACTCATTCAGATTAGTTTCTCTGCTAACAGAGTAGACTAAAAACAGACGAATATACAGATATCTCAAAAAATCACTTACTGGGAGCAGTGTCTTCCAAAATTCAAAGTCAGTTTTTGGGGTATCAGCGATCCTCGTAGCCCAGGAAATCAGCATCATGAGAGAGCCACAAGCAAGGGAAAGTGTAGAAGTGAGCCAAGGATAAGGAAAAGCATTTAAGACCTTCTTGTTATAAATATTGAACACCACATTCAAAGCCCACCAAGTGGCAAAGTATATCCCAATCTTGATCCTCCGAGCTGCCTGCTCGTCAGGTAGCTCAATGTTAACGTCGAGTGGCCGTGACCTGTCAGCCTCATAGGCATTGCACAAAGTCACAGGCCTCTTTTCTTGGGACTTTGTGAATAATGTGAAGTTATCAACAGAAGAAATGTGAAGAGGTTTCATTGAAGTCTCTGAAAGATTAAAGTTAATGCCTTTCTGTGAATTTTTGATAATGGGTAGTGGAGAAAATTGTTGTCTTACTCCTGAATGCCTTCTGGGGAGGAGATCAACGGAAGTAAAAGTGTACTTTGTGTTGCTGAGCGAACAAATCATGGTTTTCATGGTCAGAGCACTACTAGAAGTAAGTAACCGGAGAATGTGTAAATTGCAGTTGTTATTGTTGTCCCTGAAGAAGGAGTCTTTAAAACCAATTAAAGTACAACTCTTGATAAGTTGATGTTTGGATACTTGGAAAACTCAGAATGTAAGGAAAAGTATTGGTCTTTTAAGGGAATTTGACAGAGGTGGTCAGATTAGAGGAAAGGAGTTGAGAGAGATTGGCAACTCTTAGGGAGCACATGTGGCAGAAAAAGGGTATATATAAGCCAAGGTTTAGAGAGAGAGGAACGGTCTTGGTGCTTAAATTGTGAGAGAGCTGCATGGGCATGGACAGAGGGAGAAAAGTGGGGACCGAAGTGATGATTTGTGAAATTACTGATGTACCCTTCTGTACTGTCCTTTTCATGGCTTCCCAGTTGCTGGATAGAAACATTGATCGTGTCTTGCTTGTGCAACTGTAGCCACCCAAAAAATCGCAAGTCAGAGAAGCTGTTTTACCCCCTCTTTAGTCTCTTTTTCAATTTAAAATTGTAATATAGATTGTTCAGCAATAACTTCATAATAATCTCTACCCTTTTGAACTCTCAAGATTGTTTAGCAAGCAGACGAAGCAATCCTGTGATAATTCATAACGTCAGAAAATTTCAGCTCAGGTTTTCATAGCACAAATGAAGGGCAATTACACAACAATGGCACCTAAGAACAGTCAAATTTGTACTAAATATTGACCACAAATGGAAATACTATGTGTATATTTCTCTTTGACCCTTCAACATTCTGAGTACTTGCAGGCAAATTCAAACTTTTCTGCATCCAGTTGTTCGATTGAGTTTGGTGAATTTCTCCACATTTTCCTCATGACTTGAATCGATATGTTACTTTGAATATTCAACGGGTCAACTCATTTAAATTTCTCAGCAAAATGTTGTATTTTGGGTCAGCAATTCTTCCCAACCTCTAAATCACAACGTGATTTGTGGGATATTTTTTTTTTTTCCTGTCCATAAAAAGCTACAATAATAATTATTTAAAATAAGAAAATATAAAATAAAGATTTGATATAGTATGCGTGCAACCACAATTACAATAATTACATAATATTATTAAATGTCAATTATTTTGTGCGTAAAACAATTAATCAAATCAATATTACTGGCAATTTAATTTGATTTGATCGTAGATTTGAATCTCAACTTTTCAATCAAACTGCAAATCTCGATTGTTTCCTTCTTCAAATTATCACATGTAACCAATTTATTTTTGAACGGTTCAATTGTTTCAATTTATATTGAATTAATTTGACGAAGTTGGTCAAATTTGAACGGTTTGATGACCTGACAATCCACAATTCTGTCTCCAGCTCGGGTGAGTTTTGCACCTCAATTCCCTTGAAACAACGCCATGGACCATACGGACACCAACCTATAAAAGGAGAATCTTTTGAGCTTCATTGATTGATATTGGGAACAATGCAAAGTATCCCATCGAAGAGGGGCCACACCCCATCTTTCTCCATATGGGCTTTTGTTTTGATTTGCATCTTGCAAAGCACTAACAAAATTGTCAGCTTGTGAATCATCGCATGCGGTGCCGTGTGACTCGACTTCCCAACGTTTCTCCAATTTTTTGCATGCCTTTTGTGTTTGGACGGACGGCAATTTTTACGTCTAATAAAATATTTTGGCTGTACACGGTTTGTGCTGGAGTTGCTGAGTTGTGACATTGAAATGAACGTTTGATATTGCAGGTGGGATTGGCGTCTTATTCTGAATTCTGAGCCCAAGATGGGAATCCGTGTGGCTTGAGCGATTGGCGACAAAGATAGGCCATTCTCCGAGTGTGAGGTGACCTCCACTGATCCACGGCCGTTGGTGTACGATTTTATAGAAGAGATTAAAAAAAAAAAAACTATGTATTTTGTGTAATTAGGATTGCAAAATCTCAACTTCGTTTAAGAAATAGAGTCCAAAAGTAAATTTTGGTGACAATTGATATGTTTGAATTACATGTTAGTTCGATTGGTTATGCTTACTTGACATTTTCTGTGACAAAAATCACATGAACACAATATATAGAACTTATACAGGAAAACAGTGATATACACTCAATAATTGCAAGTTCTGCTTTGCATAATCCACATGCCATCATCTTGATAATGTTATGTCAGCAGCGGTGTGCTCAATCAAACATTTTCCTGACAAGGATAACATTGCCTTGTCTCCAATTAAACATAATAAATAAACTTCACTGAATTATGTTAAATGAAAATTGCACCAATAATTCCAATAATATTCCTCTTCCAATGAAGGAAAATGAAGAAGGATACAGAGAGATTGTGTAAATGCAGGTTCAATTCAGAATTATTATATTCTAAGGCATTATTCTATAATTTTAATTTAGGGTCCAAACACTTATTAATCTTATTTATCAGAAAGATATCATGTGCAAGTAATATGCACTATAGGACTTAGTTCATTATAGGGGAAAATGAGAGACAAAATATTAATATAGCCTTTCCAATTAAATTTTGGATTGAAACTTTGTTGTTGTTATCATGATTCATTCATAATTAAAGCGAATAAAGAATGACTTGTAGCTGGCTGCTGGTCAAGCGTTGTGAGAGTTATAAATGTTGTACATCTCTGAGATGAATAATAAATTGATTTTATCTGACATTTTTACAGTTCTGGGTAGCATTGAAAGCCATCCAAAGTCAGTGGAGATCATAGGGAAAAAAAATATTGAATGGTTTCAACTACTCAACATTGGTTTTAACTCGTTTGCTTTTGGTGGTGTCTGATATTTGTTGAAAGGTTAATGATTCGCAGAGAGCTTCAGCCCATGGCCATTGCCTTTGTCAAAGGAGTTAAATGTATATATATATATATATATATATATGGTGAAGTAAATGTGTGAAGCAGATGCCCTTCAGATGGTACTGCAATTTGGAGTGGTGGTTTAAGCTAGAGCAGGTAGTTGAATGCGCCTTTTATTTTCACATTTGCTTTCTAAGTTCTTAATTTTTTTTACTTCACCTGTTCTGGAGTACAACATGCAAACAGCTAGAGGAATGACTGCAATGAGAACAAGCCTTTTTTAATGCTAGAAGAAAAACTACTTGTTGGACAGCTCTCCCAGCAGCAGTTATGTGTCTTTTGACAGTAGAAGGGATGCAACTATTAAGTATGCCCTCCTAAACCACTGACAAGCGTACCCGATGTTTTATTGCAAATGTCAGGAAAAATTACATTTATGGATGTCAATTTTGTACAACACCTTTAGCACCGTGTGTCAGGATAACAGATTGGAACATTAGATGCCTGCGTCCCATTTCGGTCTCCTCTTGGACCAGAACTCTCCTGTGGGTCTCAGCCAAGCCCGAGAGTTGTGGAGCGGAGTCATAACCAAAGCACCCTTCCGTCATAATGATTGTGCTATCCTATGCTCTATTCAGCAAAGCTTGAGAGTTGTGGAGTAGAGTAGAGCATTAGGAAAGCACAATCATTATGGCAGAAGGGTGCTTTGATTGAGAGTAGTATGGGAGCCTTATCCTTTAGTTTGAACTAGGAAGTGATAGTTTTGAAGTTCTATGCACATAACATTCTTAAATCAGCCATAGCATTTTGAGATTGATTGCTGGGTAAAAACTGCATGTGAGTGAGATATCTAGTTGCTGATCGATACATATTGCTCTGTTTTATCCACCTTTCAAGGGAAAGATGAAAAAAGAATGTCCAACTCCAAGGAATGGATTGCTCTTGTTTTTCATCAGGAGGGGTTTCTCCGAAACAAACCTGTGGTTTCTAGGTCGCGATAGATTAAATTTACCTTTAAACTAAGGCTCGTCCGTCAAAATAAAAACGAAGTCCAATATCTATCCATTGACACAGACAGGAGTCAAAGAGGTTCAAAATCCTACTTCTTACTCTAACAATGAAACTGGAAACAAATGCACAAAAGAAGGAAAGGGAGTTTCTAGACAACTGCAAAATAACCCTCTCCTAGTGCTACAGGAACACTTGGTCCTAACCAACTCTAAAAGGCTAACCTAAAGGAAAACAAAAGATGAAAATGCTGACAAAAGGCAAGGTCGGAGGCTCATATTCATGGATTGCCAGGCAAAGTCAATACCCGAACCTATAACCCTTGCAGAGTGGTGAGATGCCTGTTTTTGACTTTTAATTCTCTGCCCCTGGCAGACACCACAAGGCCAGGATCATTTGAGGTGCGTTCTTGACTCTTCTACTCGCATTTTCCTTTCCTTTTTATTCAAATGAAGCAACTTGAGTTTTCTATGGATTTCGTTTTCCCATTCACTTGCATCCACCTGTTCTTGCTGAAGCCAAAAGAACATGGAAAAAAGAAAACAATTAGAAAAGGAAGAAATGTAATGTGTGAATTGAATAATTGATGGAAAATGTTGTCGTCAACTGACTAGCAACGATCCAAATGAGAAAAAGTAGATCATTCTCACCATCACTAGGCCTTTTTCCAATCATGCAGTCTCTCCCATTACTACAGCAGCTTTGATCCTTTCAACTGTGCACTTAATTAGACTGTTCACTGTTGCTACCGACGAGAGGGATAGCTTTGCTGTTGGGGTTGAATCAACTAGGATCTGAAATGCAATGGTAAGAAGGGCGCCCCCCGACCCAACATCAATAATTTCAACAGGGCTCCGTTCAGGTCCATCAGGAAGTATAGCAAAACCTGATGGAAGTAGAGCAACATAATCTGGGTCTCCACCACTCAGGACAATATTCATGGCGGCAACGTCCACTGGAGCATAGATTACATATGAACCAGTAGTATCGGTGCAGCTCTCCTGTAATATCAGCATGTTGCTCTGGTTTGAGTTTTTGCTCTGCAATTTTGTATAAATGTACACATATGTCAGTGCTTATGGATCATTTCTATTCACAGATTTGAAAATTTAACAGGAGAGGCACACACAAACATGGAGGCAAACGATCACGCAAATAGGAGCATATTTCCACAGCTTACATTTACACGAAGTAAAGAGACACAGTTTCCAGGATCGCGACCATTAGCTATGTGAGCCATTTCTTGAACTTCACCGCCATTTGAAAGGATATCCCACTGCACATACAAATTAAGCAAATTTTATTTGTTTCAAGCCAATTGTATTCATTGTATCATCTAGCCAAATAGGTAGAGGTTGCAAACCAAGTTTCCTATTGACAGCAAAAAGTAGAATACAGCTTGAAAGCTACATGACTTCAATGGTTCAATTTTACCTCACTTCGATAGTTCTCATCCCTCAGGAAATTGAACACCTTTTTGGGTGGAACTGGAATCCAGAAAGAAGTTGCGGCGCAAAGCACGATACCAGGAGGCCTTCCGGGATCATCCATACTCTTTCTGGTCATGACTCTTACATCATCCGAGCTTGTTGTAGATAATGTTGTCCATGCATGCGCTGTAGAGGCACTGACACCAGTGCAAAAGCTCATCACCATCCTTTCAGCCAGCTTCAGCATGCTCTTTCTGCCTTCTGGAGTTGTTATTACTGCCAAAGATTCAAAATCAGAGATTTTTTTTTTGTCGTATAAATAGGAGCCAACTTTTTACCTCTACACTCCTACAATTGGAAAAAGGAAAAAACTAGTTGATGAATAAGAGGGGACTACCACAGAGATCTCCGGCTGGAATGTTGATGGCCATCGAACTAGCAAGACGTTCGCATTGTCGATCTAAGGTAGCTACCCAACGTTTTGCTCCAAAAGCAAGACCAGAATCAACTAAGCGTCGGTATAAATTATGAACCGATCTGTCATCCACTTCAATGTGCTCAACCCATGTCACCTACACACAAAAATGAGCAGTGAGCTACTGTAATAAAGATTGAGATCTTACCTGCTGCAAGGAAGAAAAGCTAGAAAGCAGCTGATAAGATTGGTGGTGTGTAAGAAATTGAAGTTTGAATTGGTACCTTCGAGTAACCATTTGGCAATTCTTCAATTAAACAACCTGATGGCCTTCTTCTACTCCTTGATATTGCACTAGGGAGTAAATTTTCTAAGGAAATATCAGCCACTGCCCAAATCCCTTCAGCATGCTGTTTACAGTACCTGACAATGTAATTTTCCCGAGTTGGAACCAGGGGCGAAGGCACTTGGAACTCAGCTGTCATCTGCCAAAAACCAAGGAAAGGTACTTCTTGATGGGTTGAATGGAATGAAAACATATGGATTATCCAGTGGAGTTCAATTTATTCAAAAGGAAGTTAAAGCTTTTATATTGAAGAATGTTTTCAAGTTCTGCAGTACCACTTGCAAGGCTCCATTATAATTTCCTGCCACTCCTGTTGATAGGACTTCCAGGGTCATTGCTCTCGATACAATCCCACAAAACACAGTTGACCACTGATTCTGAAAAATCAATGATATTTGATCATAATTAGTAATTAGCATAGGTAGCACTTGATATTAAAATAGCAATACCAATAAAAAACTATAAAGTATAGATGAAGACCTACCACATCCATGAGAATCTCAACAAGGCTAATATGATTCATAATAACAACTGCAGATTCCCTTGAAGTTTCAGATCTTAATCCCAATGGTTTTGGACCAATTCCCCTGGGAAAGCTTCTTAGATATTCCTCTTCATTCAACACCTCAGTAGCATTCTCACCAAGAACCCACAAGGGTTCTCTGGCCTGAGCCATTCTGACAAGCTCCTCCATAGCTGCAACAGCAAGCTCGACTATTATTGGCTTCTCTGCCTCACTTGGCCCAGTAACTGATCGAAGAAGATCAGTAGCCCCATACATCTCCCCTACATAGCTCACTTGCGAACTAAAATGGCTAACTCCAAGGTCAAGCGACCTGGAAGGCAAGCTAGGAGAAAGGTGGGGAAAAGAAGCCAAAGGCTTGCCAACATACTTGGCAGCAATAGCAGATATCCTGTCAATCTGCACAAAATAAGCATTTTCTTCAATGAAGTGCCGTCACAGTTTGTAAAACAAACATGAATAACCAACCATGTGAATATGTTTTCTGCTCTGACCTCATCTCGTAGACGAGCATTCTCAATCCTCAAATGCTGTTCATCAAAAGACATCTCTCCAGGAGCAGCTGGACCACCACAGTTGGGGCATGAGGCATTACTCAAGGCTTCCTTATACCTACTATTTTCTGCCCGGAGTTTTTCATTCTCAGCCTTAAGGGTCGTGTTGTCATGGCGTTCATGTTGTGCCTACAATAAAAAGTGGCAGTGTAAGCTGTACTGAACTCTCGAAAGCTATTAGAGATGAAAGGAAAGGAAAACGAAAGCTCTATTACGAGGCCACAACCACAGATGGGGTGGACAAGTAGCTATTGATTTTCACTGTTTCATTAAATTTTTTGGATTGGCGCAACAACAAGAAGAAGCCTTAATTTTATATTTTAATTTGAATCGATTATATGAATGTTTTCTCATTATTATGATGTATGGTACATTAAGTTTCCTTTGGGGTGAGATCAAAGTATCATAATTTCTTCCAAACGAAAGATTTTCAAGTCAATTTGAATATTTCTATCCTTGTTCTTTCGCCAATCACTCTAATGGATACTACGCTTATAATTTTTTTTTATTGGTAAGTAGCAATTAATCTATACTCTTTTTCCTAGTGTTTAGGTTTCAATTGAATGATAAGAACCCGAAGGGAAAGTACTAGTAACTCTCTATCACGTTGGCAGAAATGCTCCTTTAGTTTAATATATGGGGAAGCCATCTTTGCCGTTGGTATAGCAATAAATGTCAGAACAGCAATTAAAAGGGTAGCTCCGTGGCTAGGCCTGATATCATGCATAGAAGGTGCTTTACCTTCATCTGGGTGCGCTTGTTTTGGAACCAAAATTTAACTTGCAAAGGCTCCAAGCCTAGCTCGCGGCCGAGCTCCTTCCGTTGCTTGTCATCCGGATGAGGGCACTCCTTGAAGAAACTGATAATCAAAGTTCAATCAAAATTGTCAAAATAGGACTCTTAATCAAGTTGGGATCTTATCCTGTCCATCTCCCTCTCATCACACGCACTACCATATTTACGACTTTGGACTTAAAGGGTATGTATGAAATCTTACGCTTCCATTTCTTGGATTTGACGTTGAGTATGGCGATGATAACGCTTCCTCTTGAGGCGTTGGCCGGGATCTTCATCTCCGGAGGCAGCTTCATTGGTCTCAGTGCCAGATTTAGTGTCATAATCATCATCTTTCAGCCTCCCCAATTCAGTATCGGATGATTTTGTGGGCATATCAAACACGTGGTGACTCTCAAACATGTTTGGTTGGAACATTTTGACAAACCCCACAAAGCTTTGGATGTTGTATGTGGTTTGAAATTTATCTGCAAGGAAATTTGTACAACGAGGCTCTCAGCATGCGGCCTTGTAAGAAAAAAAAATATCAAGTTACTGTAAGGAGAAAGGAGAACTCGCGGAGCAGCACAAGTGGTTCATATCCCAAAGAGAAAAAGACAAAGCACAAATGAATAGGAGAGGATGTAGAGGATGGAAACCAATCTCAATCCTCTCAAAGATGAACTTTATAAAGCAAGTGATCTGTATTCTACTGCAAAGTTTTGTGGTGAATCTGGTGAGATAGATGTATCCAAATATGGTTAACAAAATGTTTTACAAGGATATGCTGCTCAAAACGCCTTGTTAACTATGCTTAAGCAATAAGCAGGACGTATCTAAATGGTCCCGAAATGCGCATATTTTTTCCATAAAAGAAATAGCTCACCTCACAGCGCCACACCCCCCCCCCCCAAACCACCACAAAAACAAAGAAAAGAACAAATGGAAAAACAAAAAATAATGAAAAAGAAAAAGATGATAGGAGCTTCAGCGAATAATACAAGGTAAAACCAGAAGATCATGAAGAAGCACAGTAATTTAAAAAGAAAGAAGAAGAAGTAAAAGAGAAAGGGGCTTTACCGTGTTTGACTAGCCTTGATAATGATGAGTAGAATCTGGCAACCTTGTTTCTTCCTTAAAGTCCATTACACAAGGTAGAGTCACCCACAAACCCTAATTCAGCAACATCTTTCTCTCTCTCTCTCTTTGAAAGTCTCTCAGTTGTCACCTTGCCGGTTTATGGCTTGAAATGGCTGCTTAGGTTCATTGTTTGTGGGGTGGGTCTGGTTTAATAGATTCTCGCTGCATCTGTCTCAGCAAAAAACTCAGTCGGATTAGTACAAGTTGCCCAAAAGGTAGGAATGACTTATGGGATTTCTGGTCTTAATCAAGAAAAAATCATAATAATAATAAAAAAAAGTCTACAAGGCCTTCCTAGACTCACGTGCCAAGAATTATTAGATGAAACAAACAATTAAAAAACAAAAAACAATTAATATCTTAAAGACCAAAGAGTTGACAATGAGTTAACCTTAACTGCCCTTTTGACCCAACATTTTCAACCAAGAAATGTAACGCCTACTAAGATCCCCCATCTCTCTCTCTCTCTCTCTCTCTCTCTCTCTCTCTCAAGAATAATAACTGAAATATTATTTAAAACATGGAAGAGGAAAAGCAATTATCTTATGATCTACTACACAGGCTTGCACTAAGTCATAGCAGTTAACTGGTAAAGAAGGTGATGGTGGTTTTGAAAAACCATTTGATAGCACTGGATTAAAAGTCAACACAGGTGGAGGGTTTTGGAGACATGGGTTTTATAATTCATAACTTACCAGTATAATATAGAAACTGAGGCTCAACTTCTCAGCCCTTTCGTGGGTACTTCAATGCTAGGATGATTAGATTGGTTTCTGGGCTAAAGGGTTGTGGCTTTGCGTTGCAGAGAAATTAAAAATAGAAAGAGAGAGAAAGTGGAGAAGAAAAAGCAAGAGTAACTTTGAAGAAGGTGAGAAAGGGAAGAAGAAAGGAAACAGGTGGAGAGGATGTGGCAGCAAAGGAGTTATTGCAGAGCGTCTTGAGAGGGTGCGATTGCATTTATGGAGGGGAGGAGAGGCGTAAATGCAAGATAGAGAGATATAAAGAGAGAGAGAGAGCATTTCATGCATTGAATTCCTCCACAGGGCTACACGGTGATGTGAATAATGGCTTAATGACTTCCAAAGCTTCGGCCATTATCACCACCTCAATAGCGTAAAAATCTTTTGAACGTTAAATCCTCGTGTTCATGAATGTAACGAATGCCCGGAGATGCATGGAATTGAATAGAGAAAAGAGTAGGCTCCGTGCCAGGCAGTTAATTAATAGCTTTTGCATTCTATACGAAAAGCATTTTCCATTTGAATAAGACAGTAGTTTTCACTTTTTCTATTTTTTCAACTAAAAGGTTTAGAATCAAAATTATATTTATATAGATGTGGATTCACTCTAAAGAATCCATTCATTTGCATCAAATTCAGAACTTCAATTCATGTATATTTATTTTTAAATGAAGTAAGTTTGCGCTCATTTTTTCTTTAGAATATAATCTTATTTTTTTCTTGTTTATATAATTTTTTATTTAAATCTTTGAAATTTTAATTTTTTTTATAAATATAATTCAAACCATTAACCTAACTTATCATCGTTGATAACAGTTTGACTAGTATAACTCTTATATTAGTTTGACCAAAATTGATTTACGTACAACTCTAGTATCAAAGGTGAGTATATATATATATATAAATTCAAATCTCACATCAAAAATTGATTATATGTATAAACGATTGCTTCGAATTTGCAACGCGACTGCTTTTTAGTGCGCAACACGTACCTTTTCCCTTGTATATCATGCAGTAACCCTAAATTTCGGCTCCAACGTAAGTGCTATGGGTCCTTCTAAATTTCTAGGGTGAAGATGAGTGCAATATCCGCTACTATGATATCATGTAGTCTAATTGCCTCCTATTTTATAGACCAAAAAAAAAATATTGGAACCTATTTATTCCTTAGATTACCTAATAACATGAATTTTTGGGAGATTCATAAGTTTTAAAAAGACTAGAAACTGTAGAAAAAAAATTTTAAAAAAAAAAGAAGGAACAAGGTAAATGTTGCTTCTACGATGGCCTACATGAATTATTGTAAGATTTTTTTTTTCTTTTTTATTTGTTACTAGACAGTTTGGCTAAACTTGAGATGGTGCTCATATGGAAGTAAGAAAAATGTTCTATGAAGTAGAAAACAATAGCAACTTCGTGAGAAAATAAAAAAAATAAAATTGTTTTTGGGAATGATAATGCAGTCGCAGTTGAGATTACCATGGTTAATGCAAATGGATACACTATTTAAAATGCTCATGTTAATTATTGTGGATGGACATGTATAGGGAACTATGTAGTGGGTTGCCATGAGTTTACTTCTTCCACAGTGTTTTCTTGGAAGGAAGGAGAATGAAGCAGAAAGAATTTTGTGAGAGGTTGAGGGAAGAACAATTGTTCTCCATTCTCTCACAACTTTCTTTTCCATCCCCTCTTCTCCCCCCAGCCAAACATAGTCTAAAGAAGAATCATATATAACTTCTCAGCAAAATTCAAACTTTGCGATGTATTATTGTAAATTTATGAAGACGTATTCGCATTGCGTTTTTAGAAAAATAATAACCATAAAACATCAATCAATGATGTTTACATTGTTGGAAATTTGTTGCAACGAATGTGTATAAATTAGTTGAGACCAAATTTCCTTTGGAATTTTGCGTCCTTACAAATGCCTGATCTTAGCTTTATTTAGACAAAGTCCTAGTTTGGTAGGAAAACCTAAATATCGTATGAATATGCCACTTTTCTAAGTAAAGTGCACGTTTCTGTCTGTCACGCACACGACATATCATTTTTTCTTGTACCAGCCTTGTAAATTGCCAAGAGATAAAAGGACAAAAAAAAAAAAAAAAAACAACCCCCCGTACCCTAATGGTAAACTGTGGCTCCCCTGTGAAAGAAAGTGCATGTAACTTAATTTTCTCTTGGGATTACATGATAAAGGAAAGAGTCACCTTCCAGAGCAATAAGATCTGGTCAGAAGTGGTTAGACTGATGTTATGTTAGCGTCAGCATGTCATTGCATGTATTAAAAAATTATTTTTAAAAAACATCTAAATTTTTTTTTTGTTAAAAATTAATTGAAATATTAAAATATACAACAATTAAGATGAAATGTACAATAATTAAGAAAATATTAAAATTTTTAGTTGCATGTATTTTTATTGTCCGATTATATGTTTTATCATCCTAATTATATATTTAATTATTTTAGGCAAAAAAAAAAATTTAAAAATTTAATAAAAAATTCAACTTTTTATTTTTTATTAAATGGCAAAATCCTATTGCCATTAAACTTTGCAGTAAAGGAAATTGGGGCTGTGCCTTCAAGTATTTCTTTTCCGCCTTACTTACTGTGGGGCCGGATCAAATTAATTATTAACATATCTATCAATATTCCCAGTTTCTTGTTTTTAATCGGAAAATTTCAGTGGTCAGCACCGTGGGTATAATAAAGATCATGCATGAAGAAAAAAACCAACTGGATCGTGCCAAAAGAAAAAACCAAAAAAAACATTCCTAGCAAACAATTAATGAGTGGAACATCCCATTTTGTTGTGCTTATAAATCCGATATGGTTGCATCATTCGTTAAGTTTTACATTTTTTTTTCAAAAAAAAAAAATATATGTATATATATTTTCTTGAGCAACTTATATGTATACATTTGTTACGTGCATATTTGTATTTATAATTATCACTATCAAATTGAAATTTTCATAGGCATTTTTATTTTATTATTTAAATATTACTTCAAAAATCATCTGCTGCACATTTATATCTGTTAATGGCATGACCATTATCGTTGAATGCTTATGGTCATAACGTCCGCATTAATGTGCCAAAACAATTGTCTACTTAACATGTTTGCAAAGTCTAAACACTCGTAGACTGCACACATTCAAAACTCTTCTGTACATCTGAGGTCTGAAACCACTTAGAACCAAAAATTGCAGCCTCGCCTACTCTCAAAAAGCATCCCTTCCTACAGCATAGAAATGGCCGGTTGGCAAGCTGAAGAACAGCCCCTTCCAGTGTACTTACACAATACCCCACTTGCCACTTGTGCTCCTGTATATTAACTTCACACAAGCTAGAGGCAGTTGCTCATTTATTATGGTGGGGTATTTCCTTGAGAATTGGTTGTTTGTTGTGGTATTTAGGGGCTTTTTTTAAAAAAAAGAAAAAAGAAGAAAAGTTTTCAGTGCAAGAACAATAATTTGGGTCTTAATACTGTTAGTAGACCAAATGAACCATTAATTTCTAACATATTATTTTTAATTTAATTTTTATATTTTACACATTAATATTTGATATCACATCTTAAATTTTAACTAATTTAATCTAATAAAAAATTATAAAATATTATAATTTTATTAATATAATAAAATAAATACAAACAACAACTAAAAAAATATATAAAATATATATATAATATATTTTTATATAAAAATAAATATTTATTAAATTTAAATTATACTAAACTCTTAATTTAAATTAATTTCTTCTTAATATTATTTATTGTTGTTAGTGTTAATAGTGAAGAGATATAATGCAATGCAGAATTGCAAGCTAACATCTTAATTAAGGTGCAACTCACATGTAGCTAAATTTTGATCCACAATTTTATGGGGTAGCATTTTCTTTGAACTCAACAGATATCCATGCATGAATTCATTTTGATTTCTATTACATAGAAATGAAATACGATATTAAATCTTTGAACACACGGTCCCAAAAGATGGGGAACCCCTTTTTTGTGCCACCCTTTTTCCTCAATTTTAACTTTTTTTTTTTTATCCATTTTGGTTGACTTTTATCAAATTTTTTGATGACTAGAAATAAATTCTAAGGTAGCTTCTATGGCTCATAATACTGCTGTAACTCCTTATATGGTAGTTTAATCTCGAGGTTTAATTCTGTCTCTATTATTTTTTTTTTAATTTTTTATTTTATGTATAGGATAAAATTTATTAAAAAAAAATATATAAGAGCAAGAAATTATATTAAAAGCTGTTAGACGAGAGAAAGATTATAACTAGACAATGAGATTTGTTAGCTGCCCATCTTTGTAGTGTTACCTTTGGTTTCTGCCATCCAGTTCAAATTATACAGTTCCATCCATTTTGCTTAATAGATGCTGTGCCCCAAAAAAGAAAACAAAAATTGCTAATAGCTATCAATAAACCCTACTGTTCTTTAAAAAATGGATAAGTTGTTAGTTAAACTTGCAATTAAAATACATCTTTCTCCATGGTCAATTAAGAGGTCAACTAAGTAACAGGTTATATGCAACAGAGAAAATTTCATTCATATAATCTTCTAAAACTCTTGCCTGTCAACAAATTGGAACCTGACCTCTGTAATTTAGAATTCCAGATCCTTAACTACCTAAATTTTTCATTGACACCAGATTAAAATGGATATACCTTTTTGACATCATAAGGATTTCCAAGCTAATAAAATGTTCTGCTGATTAGGGATAGAGTTATATCAATCGGGTCTTCTAATGGTAGAGGCATTACATTGTGCACAAAAAAAAAAAAAAAAAAAAAAAAAACAAAAATGCCCCTGCCATTTTACCATAACCACTGGACATAAATTAAATTTCCCTCTGTTAGATGAAGTTTCACCTGATGGCAGGTGAGAAGTACAAACAGGTATTTGATTCCAGCATTTATGGAAGCTTCAAGTTGTGTCATCAAGCACGCATATAGGTATTTGATTCCAATGGGCCTCTTAGTCCAGAAGTGATGATTACGCATGTCCCTCCTTACCCAATGTGCCATCTGTTTGGTTGCTGGAGTAGACTAGTTGTTCTTCCCTTCCTACACTCGACGGTGAATAATAGTTGTGGTTAAACTCACGTCAATGTGATTCTGTGGGTTAAACTCACATCAATATGGTTCTCCTCACAAAATTTTTAAGATGCGATGACAGATAGAAGTATGCCGCCATGGCTTGACTCCCTCCTTATTCTCAAGTTGAAATATGATCCACGTTAATTACTTACGACAATGTGGCAACCGGTTGGTGGAGAAAAAAAAAAAAAAAGAAAATCTGTTCTTCAGCAATTATGACATAACAACGAGATACATTCCGTTTGGTATTGTTCACTATACCGATTAGATCATACGGCGAAGAAAAAGAATGGAGGTAGTGCTTCAATCTTGCTCTGTAATTTTGAAGGAAGCCTGGAAAATTTGACGTAGACCATTGTTCAGATTTTGTTTGTAATCATTGTTCACCAACCACTTA
This sequence comes from Rhizophora mangle, assembly GCA_037832345.1. Lineage (NCBI taxonomy): Eukaryota > Viridiplantae > Streptophyta > Magnoliopsida > Malpighiales > Rhizophoraceae > Rhizophora > Rhizophora mangle. The sequence goes on along the minus strand of JBAPLJ010002079.1, from coordinate 279,082 downwards.
TGCCCCTCGAGATTACAATTAATTCAAATTATATTATTATCATAAATATTGATTATAAACAATTCATATAAATGTCTTTGTAACTAACACATTAATGTTATATTAAGGCATGGAATTTCCCCCCTTTTTTTTTTTTTTTTTGTTTTTCAAATATATATATTTGCATGGAAGAGTTTACACAAAGCAATGTGTAAATTTTACGGGAAATAAATATAGATAAAGAAACATTAATATGTCCATTAATTTGTATATTTATAATTTTTATATTAAATATATCGAATTACCATAAATATGTGAACAATAATCATAGAAGTGGGGTGCGAGACTTTATAATAACTCCAAAGGTTTCCTTTTCAACCTCTAACTATTGGGTTCTACGTTTAAATGTGATAAATGCACATGTATGCAATTTGCTCAACAGAAAGAATAACTTTAAACAATACGGAGGTTGAATAATAATTGTTCAACTAAATGTTCAACATGAAAGCAGTACAATACAACAACTTTCTTTAATACAACATTTTTTTTTTTTAGGAAAAAAGAAAGCCACAAATGACTGAAATTCACGAACGAATCAACAAAGGGCATGCATTTAATTGGTTTATAATCACAAACCAAGCTTTGATTTGCAAAACTGACTGGACAAAGGCAGTTATGTAACAAGTGACTTTGCTGGTAGCATTTTTCTTGAGGATCTTCAACGCATTTTCCTTCCCATGCAGGGGCGATTTTGAAATTATCGTTACTCAGTAGCTTCCATGGAGAAATCGTCAACAATGTGCTCATGTTATGCCGCAAGCGAGCCTGAATTTAACCCTCTTCAATCGGAGCATTGCCTATAACAACCGTGTGATGCTTAATGTATGCCGTGCTTTCCTCGTACTTCAAAAAATTTTGAGGTTGAATTATGATTTTTTTTTTTTTAATATTTAAAGTCAAAATCAATGGTCCTTAATTCAAACCCCCTTTTCTTTTTTTGGTTGATTTTGAGCCATTTTTCTAAATTTAACCCATTTTATGATTCAATGGAATGCAAGAGGCATCCTTTATTTACTATCCATAGCCAACTGAGCATAAACTAAAAGGTTGTCTGGTCCATAGCAGAAAGGATGTTTTGTATTGCCATCGACGGGACGGAAATTAATTTCTTCCCTTTCAAACTGGGCTGTTGACTCAAAATTCTACATTATCATCGATTGTCCACTGTACTGGTGAGATTGATGTAACATTGAAAGGCCTCTACATCTCGAAAATGTTCTCCCTGGACGTAAGGGTCTAGACTGCTTGGGACTTTCCCCTCCAGCCCAACAGTTGAAGCCCAAATATGCAATATGCAATGTTGGTCCCTTCTCGTTTCAGATGTCTTTTCCGCTTCAGCCCATTAATTCAGGAGAAGTACAGAGCACAGGCAGGGCAGCATCGTTATCATAATGTTACAATGATGACGCTGAATAGCTGACCACTTATTGCTGTTTCCCACTTCAAAATGTTGATGATCCCTATTCACAGAGCTGCCTTTTCTACCTTTTATTATTTTTTTTTTTGTTTTTTAACTTGGTGGTATTGCGATCAAATAAAACGTTTGCAAACTAAAATCTCGTATATTTGGCTCTTTTTTTTTTTTTCCTTCTACAAATGACTAGGTTTTTGCATTAAAATGAATGTCAACTGTTTCTAAACACACAAATTAACAAAACCTATAGAAGGGCCCTACGGATTTTTTGTCAGCAAAATTGCCACTAGTACGAGCAGAACAACCTGTACAGGAGTTACATGAGGGCAGTTTGCATTTCCTGTTGGAATTCTTGTAGGCAGCGAGCACTCCTCTCCGTTGAAGAGGACCTTTGTGGGAAATCCGTCTCCTTTGGCTATATTAATTCCAGGAGTAAGCTTCTTTTTGAAGGAGATGACAGATTGTTGCTTTCCAGGCACCAACGAATCGGACTTTGGATCTGATCCATTTGTTTCTCCAACCAAAAAGTTGAGTCCTTTTAGACCTTGCAAGAATATTGTGTTGTTATCTTGAGGAAGAAATGTTCCATTGAAAGAGTAGGCTCTTTCAAAACCCATCGAGGCTTTCTTCAACTGAATTGCAGCAAACCAATCCTCAAAATTGAATCGTTCCCAATTGAATAAAGTAACTCTAGCTGTCCATCCATTCTTGTAGTCTGTGTTAATGTGCCAATTTATGCTAATTCCACAATTATCAGGACAAGGCAACGGCTGTGGAACAGCAAAATGCTTTATTTTCGCCCAAGCTATGGCCTTTGTTGATCTATTCTCGAATGGCACAAGAAGAGCTTCTGCAGGGAGAAGCATTGCTGGGGCCTTCTCGTTACACTTTGTGGTTTCTTCGCATCCACAAGCGCAAGTATCACAAGGTATAACAGATTCATTGTAATATGCAGAGAAGGAAACGCAGCATCTGGAACTCCTTTTTGTTGGTCTAGTGATGTTGCAAACTATTTGCCAGGTCGCAATGGCCATGCTTTTAGCTTGAAGCCCACTTGGCTCTGGAAATTCTGTTGGACTAACTCTACGTGGGGGGCCGCATTTGTACTCAGGATTTAGGACACCAACGATTTTCCATTTCTCTGGAGGATAAAATTCTGTTCGATTTACATCAGGCGGAATTTTATACACATTCATTTGAAATGAAGCCTTTGATTGGCTAGGATCCATATGGCTTGGCAAAAGGCTACCGTTTCTGCAGCAATTCGGTATCCTTCCAACTTCTGTATCATTTGCTCTCTCGCGTGGCAAGTCACCGATGATCGGATTCTTCTGACAATTCATGACCTCTGAGAAATCCAAGCTGCTATAAAATGTTGAAGCAGGTCCGTAGATGCAATCTTTATAGTCTATCAGGCGCGTGTAAGCCCCTTTCATTGTAGATATGAATTCTCCCCTCATCCACTCCCAAGTTAAGTTCCAATGATCAAGACGGCCTAAAGGGCTGTTGTTCTCTATCGTCACCAGAGCAAGATAGCTGGATGGATAGGCTTGAGTAACATCGTAGGAAATGGTAAGGTCCCCCTTTTGGGGCGGCAGGAACTTGTCTTTTTTGGGTTTAACTTTAAGTTTTTTATCCTTGACACAGCAGACGTACATCGATGTCTCTGCAGATCAAAATGCCAAATTCCTTCCATCATTGAATGAACAACACAGAACCAAAAGAATCTGAGCAACGCAAAGAAAAGTGTGGTGGTTTTTTAGTACTCACTTTTTGTAGTTGGTGCCGGGCATTTGTAGCCGTCGTTTACAAGTTGTATAGTCTTCGGCATTGGCACCCCAGGTGGCTTGACGCCAAACTGAGTGCCAGTCAATTGAATTTCTGCCCCAATTTGGCTAAGATCTCCGGCAGTGTCTATGGCAGTTTTCAAATCCGCCAGGGGGTATCCGGAGAGGTGAGTCCCGTTGCTAACGTCCGCTGGTAATTCCTCATTGTCCATCAACAATGCTCCGCCTGCACTAACAAGAATCTCCCTGTGTTGAAATCCAATGAACATTTTCCATGCATTAAGTTGTACCGTGCCTGTATTCAACACAGTTGCAGTGGCATTGAAGGCCCAAGATTGTGCTGTTGCATTCTTCACGCGGGGATATTCTTTCACCCTGGAAACGAAATCGTAAGACAAGAAAACCCCGTTGCATCTCTCTGCAGTCGGGGGTAGGGCCACCGGGGTACCCTCATCATCCTGCGCCAGAATTGTGATGTCTGCGAAAGAAAACATGACCAACAACATGAAAGCTAGTGATCTCCATGGCAATTTCATGTCTTTCTGTAAAGATTACTGCAAAAAAATGGATGAGACATATAAAAATAAAGACAGCTCAAATATGGAACATGGGTCCTTCTAGGACAATGTTAGCATAAAAACGTGCAACACCGATGAAAATGGTCCAAATCAATCCGGTGAGATTGCGGTGTAGTTTTCGGATACTTCTGATGAAGGCCTAAAAAAAAAAAAAAGGGTATAGAGGAAAAGTTGAATTGGAATTTGGTAGCAGTGAAATTGATGGAGAATAAGTCAGCTAGAACCTGCTCCTCTAAATTAGCGATTTATTTGGCGAGGGCAGAGATTAACGGTATTTTAGGCCCTTGTGTTTCTGGTACTAAGCCGAAAGACAACAATGCCCCCGTCTGGTTTCCTGACTGTCCATCTCTTACCTTTGCACATGATTCTCTTTTATGTTCTCATCCATTATGAGGCCACTGGGAAGCATTGCAATGGCGACAGGAAAAATTTGGGAAGTTACTTCTTTTAAATGATGTTTTTGGCCTCTGAACATCGCAAAAATGGCAAGCATTATAGGATTGACTCATCCATTTCGGCCTTGGTACAAATTTATTCTTGAAATATTCCCAGATCTTTGTACAAAAGAATTTTCAAACGAACTTCTTTTTTATTAATACTTACTTGCAGCTCGCCTTGGATCTTTGATTGAACTCATATTTGAGTTTTACTGAACTTTGAGAGGTTCTTAGCAAACCAGTTAAATTTCCTCTTGAGCTGTTTAGACCATTTGTAATTTAATTGCATTCAATTCTAAACAAGTTTCTCAACACAAAACAATGATACAAGAATATTTGCGAGTTCTAGATACGAATCACAAGAAGCTAATGCCTATTTGGCCCGTCTCTCTCTCTCTCTCTCTCTCTCTCCCTCTCCATTTTCTTTCATTTTTTGATGACATTTAACAGGTTTGCTAAGTTTATCAAATAGGAAGTTAAAAAAAAACAGGCTTTAATTAAGGGAACTAAGAAGTGATTCTCGCTTATGCATGAACAGAGCTAATAAAATCAGAAGTTGCTCCAATTTTATTGTTATTTTATATATTTACCTTACTAATATTTTATTTTATTTCCATTTATTTATTCATTTATTTTACCTAAATCTTTTTATTTTCCACACGTTCAACAAATTTCTAGCTCTGCCATTGCGTATGCATATGTATGGGACCTAGAGAAAGCCACCCCAACTGCAATGGAGTGTGAAGTTATATTCAGAGAAGCAAAGAGATGGCTAAGTTTGGTTAAGACAGTAGATTAGGATACATTTCATGCATGGTGGGAAACAAACTTTGCAGATTCCAATGATAAATAACACAGAAAATCAAACCAACGCCAATTGCTGACTGAAAAATCTAGCCATAATTGAGGCGGAAAATGTCATTCTGCACCAAGAAGCTTCCTTGCAGCGTGGGAATCAAGTGAAACATCTGCCACAAAAACAAAAAACGTCAAAAAAACAAATCCTCATCTCAATCTCTGAACCGTCAACATGCAAAATCCTGATGACGATCACCAAAGGACTAAACAAATTTCAACAAAATAAAAAAGGCAGGCTCCCACAAAGCTATAATGCAAGTAGCAGAAAAGGATGTTGGAAATCTGTAGAAAACCTGGCTAAATCTCAACTGGTGCTCTTCTCCTGGCAATTGGAGGCTGCCACTAACAAGGACAACAATGCCACCAGTACTAGGAGAGGAAAGCTGTGAATCAATGGTGCTGATAATGTGTTTGCATTGATCAAAAGGCAAATTGTTTAGCTTGATGGAGATATCAGCAGCACCCAGTGTCTTCTGGCCCTCAAAAGTCAGCATGGAGCTGGCCTGGTAGAGAGAGGCAAGAGAAGATCGTTCATTGTCGAAAAGGTAGTAGTAGTGATGCACAAATGCTCTCCCAACCATTTCAACCTGGTCCTCCATTCTCTCCTTCTCTCTTTCTCTCAAGTTCTTACCTTCTCTATCAGGCCATGCCAATAATATAGAGGGAATTCATTCCCTATAAAGCGCATAACTTTTTCTGAGAATGGGAAAAAGGTGGAATTAATGGCATCCCATTGCCTTCTTGATTGGTAGAAATTTGACTATTGTACCCCTTTATTCTCCTTCCCTCGGTTTGGCAATGAACTGCATGGAGACGGGTGGAAAGGTAATTGGAACTGAGAATCGAAACTGCTTCTTTCTTACGCAGGGTGTATGACTGTTGGTGTCAAGGATACCTATTAGCGTCAACATGCCGAACAGATTGATGCCACTACATTTTAAGACACTTTTGGCCGTCCAAACCAACTTTCCAGTGCTGAAGCCCGCTCAAGGTCAGCCTCACATGCATGCAATCAACAAAGCGAAGACCCACTGCTAAGAAAGGTGAAGGTTCTGACTAGGAGATGAAATGTGGGCAGGTTTATGACTGTGAATGTTGAAATGAACATCGCCAAGAGCGTGAATGGAACGCTTTCAATTGTTGTTGGGTTGGGTCTTATAACTCTTTATACCGCGAACCGAAAGTGAGGAATATGCTCCTAAAATTGGTGCTAGCTAATCCTTTCTCGGAGAATGAGTGCCCATGTTACGTATACGCACCGGGAAGGTGTGCTGTATTGGGTCAGAAGCCATGCAACTGTTTTACTGTGCTTTGTGGAGAGGTTGTTTTTGGTCATGGTTGAAGTTGATTACTGGTTTTATATGAAGGGAAACGATTGTATGTCAACGTGTAAATACAAACACACGGATCTGACTGCTAGATCGTTTGCACCCCATGGCGCCCATAAAGTAGCGAGAGAAGAACTGCAAGACATATTGGGCTATGGATTCTGCTCGGCTGTCAACTGCTCCAGGATACGATGAGAACGAATTAGCCTACAAGATTCATGGAGTGCTGTCTTTAGTTACTCTGCTTAGAATTTACAACCATAAAGAGTTGCATGGTGACAAGATTTTTGGGACGACTCCTCTGGCTGCTTCATACTGCTTTATAAGCAATACTCCCATGCGCAAGAAGACACCAAATCTACAACCCTCTAAGATACAATTTACAGGTACTCGACAAACCAACAAGGAAATTAAGCAAATAGTGGTGTCCAAACTCCATGTCAGATTGTTCTGCAATGGCTAAAATAACATTCTCCAAATGTGTGACCATGGCAGAGAAAAATTTACCAAATCAACAAGTATGAACTGTGTACAAAGATATGGCATCTAAAGCTTTTTGTCACCGCACAAAGAAAAAATGCCACAAAGTAGACCGTAAACATGCTTCATCCCAATAGAAAGGAAGTGCCAAAATGCATTGCCAGTAATTTATTCCATCCAACAACTTCCAGGTTAAAGGCTTAAAGCCATTAAGAAAACGGTGACCATCAGAAGAGTATTTGTATCTAAGAATCCAAGGAACTAATATGCAATTTATAGAAATGACAAAAAAAAAAAGGGGGGTTGGCAGATGCGTTGCTCACCACACTAATGTTATGCACAGGATGGAGATTCACACGAATATGTAGACAAGAACTTCACCAAGTGGGCAAACAAAAGCGCAAACTAGGTTGAATGGGGCCTCAAGCACTTACAGTTACAGGCATCAAATAGGTAAGCAATGGAGCATAGAAGCAAAGCTTATCAGGAAGAAAATTGATGCAGCCCCATCCCAACTACCTATGTCATAACTCCTGTTATTCTTACCGACACACTAAGCTCTTAGCTTCATGGTATTCAACATTACACACAACTAAGTTCCACAATTCACTATCTGCAATTTCAATTTGGTTAAAGTTGGAAAAGACATGTAATAAGAACTAAATGAATATCAATTTGTGCAGCTATCATTCTCATAATAACTTCAGTCTCAGTTGAGAATCCCAGGAATCAGGTAATTGCATAAGAGTATGTATCAAAAATAACTCAAACACCCACCTAAAAACCATGCAAGCATAACTGCAAAATCTCCTGGTCTCACCCTAATCATGTAATGACAAGCTTGCTTGAGGTTCAACTGCAGGTAGCCATCATTGCTACCAAAGCAATACATCTTAACATCAAGGTATAACACCAAGTTTCAGATTTTATTGCAAGAATTGAGCATACTTTTCTATCTCTTCAAATCAAAAAAGCATCCCTCACTTCCAACTCCAAGGCCAGAAAGCGTGGACCACATGACCGGTCTTCCAATTGTCCAAGAAAATCACCATCCTGACCGCCCAAAACGACAGGAACAGAGCAACAAGCATGACAAATCTCTGGACATTAACATTCTTTGTTCTAACAAGCACGTGGGTCATAAAACCCAACAACAACCCGACAACCGTGTACAAAAACCCGACCGCGAACCCCTCCGCCCCCAATTGAGTTCCGGAGCCCCGGTGAAAGAAAATCAGCCTACTTGGATCATTTCGGTCGACCCAAAAAAAGGGCATTTCCCGAATTATGTTGTACATTGAACCGGAAACGCTGAAAAAGTACACGAACAAAGCTCCGGCCAGCCAGAATTTCCGGTCGTGCAGCAATGTCTCGCCGGTCAAAATCTTGTTAATCAAAAAGGGTGTCGAGATTAACAAGGCGGAAATCAAGAGACCGAGCTGTTTCTTGGAAAGAATCGGCGGACGGTGAATAGGTCCCACGGAGAGCTTGGTTCTCGATTGAATGAAATCAGCAATGGAGTCAGCCATCCTCGAGACGGGTCCATCGTACATCTGGTCCGATTCCTTCGGGTCATTGACGTTGGGGCCAACCAGCCTGATGTGGGGCACAAAGTCGACGCCGAAGAGGGCAAACGAAGATTGCGATTCTTCGACCTCGATGTCACAGAAGAAGAGCTTACCGGTCCTGTTGAGGTTGTTGGCGATGAAGGAAGCGGCGACGATGGAGAACTGGCTGTGCATGTCCTTGAGGCGGAGCTCCCGCTTGCCGTGGAGCTTCTGGGCGTCGAAGAAGATGAGGAGAGAGTAAGGACGCGGCGGTTTCGTAGAGGTCAGGAAGCGGGAGACAAGCCTGTCGTCGAGGTGGATCACGCCGGACTGGGATTGGGATTGGAGGGAGAGGAGGTGGGCCACGAGGTCAGTATCAGAATCGGCGGTGGTTGAACGGAGACATAAGGAAACGACAGCTGTAAGGAGGAGGAGACGGTGGGCGGCGGAGTGCGGAGAGTTCGCCATTTTTCAGAGGTCCGGTCACAGAGAAATAAAAGAATAGTGTTCCCTTCTGCGTGCGAGGGTGGCATAGAAGAGTGTGAGTTGTGGCATCACGACAAAAACGTTGTCGTTCTGGATCGTGGAACGTAAGATTGCTGAAACTGTTAAATTTCAAAATGGCGGGAGATATATGTAAATATATATTTTAACAATAAAGAAAAGTGTATTGCAAATATAATAATTTTCACATAAATTGAAATCAAAGGAGATCAGTTGTTAATATATTTATTTAAATTTTTATAAGAATGAATCTCTCTTATATTTTATTTTAATATTAATGGATATAAAATTTAACATAAACTTTTAAATAAGATAAATAAAGTCTAAACAAACAAAAGAAAATAAAAAAATTACAAAATTAATAACTATAAAATCTTATGATTATAATAAATAAATACAAAAAAAAATATTAGATCATAATAAGATATTTTATACTATATATAAAATAATTTATTTAAAATAAAAAATTGATAATTATTTTTAAAATTAACTCAAAAAATTATATAATTCAAAAAGATTGAAAATAAAATTTAAAAATAATTTACACACTAACTTTCAATATATTTTTATTATTTGATATTTATTAAAATTTATAGTGAAATACGGGACACATGTTGATTTTGAATCACCTTTTAGCAACATTTTATCGCCCTTTTCTGTCCATTTTCTGCCGCAAAAGCCCCAGCGCATTGTAATGATAAAACTTGCAATGGTAACCAATTCATTTTCTTTCATTTTATACAACATCTTGGCTGCTTCCTCCCTTCATTGATTTAGCTCAGCGATTTCTCCGTCTTATCATGGAATCCATATATGTTTCTCCTTCATTCTATACTACTACCGATGCTGAATGATGAACCTATGGCGGTCTGCTCATTGGCAAAGCAGGTTATTGACTTTGAGTCTTGGACCTATGAAATCTGCACTTTTTTGATGGGTTTTTCTAAAGGACCGGTTCATGAAGCCTAGTTGATCGAGTCATGTTTTTCCTCTTTCAAACAAATGTTTCCAGGTGCCATTGTCAAATTCTTTTATCAACTCATTTAAAAATGTAATCCTTTCTGGATCACTCGCTTCCAAGGGCCTTGCCTCCTCCACATGATCCCCTTCCAGCAGTTTAAAAATTTCTTAATGATGGCATTGTTGGAAATTAAGAGAGTTTTATTTTGTCTTGCAATTCAAAGATAAGCAATTCTAAATGTTATGGTAGAGTAAATTCCAAGAGCCCAGTTGGGTTTTAAACAAAATCAAAAGGATAACAAAAGCATCCGGGATATAAGATCAATCCACACCAGCCTCATCGATCAATCCAAAAAAAAAAAAAAAAAAAAAAAAAAAAAAAGGCTTATATATGTTTCAGGAACCTTGAAATGAATTGAAATTGTGATATCATGCATCAACAGTCTCCCCGGTCTCAGCAGCAGCAAGAACAAGCTCCGGCTGTAAATTCTCAGCTTCTCTGTATGTCCCATCAATCACATTGGGCTGCCCCAAAGCCTTCAAAGCCAGGTGTGCCGCCTTCTGCCCTGATATCATCATTGCCCCAAATGTTGGGCCCTGCAAAGAAAGAATTACCCAAAAAAAGAAAAGAATTAAAGAGTTAATTAGCCAACTAATTAGCATTCAAATTAAGCAAAAACTAACATAGTTTCAAAATCTACCATTCTTGGGGCTCCATCAATTTCTGCAACTTCCATGCCAGTAACAACCATTCCAGGCACAATCTCCCTAGTGAGCCTGACAATTGCATCCTCAGCAGCATTCATATCAAGTGCCTTCATTCCTGGAACTGTGTCAATCATGCCAATACTCTTCAATCTCTTGACCCCAGTGGCACCAAAAGGCCCATCATGCCCACAAGAACTGACCACAATCTTGGCCTCCATGACATTGGGATCCATGCAAGATTGAGTGTCATGGTTCATGGACACCAAAGCCCAATTGGTAACCACACCAGACACTCTCCCTCCCTTGACTATCAAATCCTCAGCTGCCACCGCATTAAACAGCTTCACATTAGGCCTAGCCAGGAGCTTGCTCATTATAGTTGAAGTGAACAAAGCTGCGTGCTTTACGACCACATAGTTTTCTTGCTCATCATACTCAACGCCGAGCTCGTCGAGAAATCCATGAGCCGGTTTCCGCACAACCATGGCGGAGAACAGCTGGCCGCCGAGCCAAGCGCCGCCTCCGGGGCTAACTGATTGTTCGATAATGGCAACGCGGATCGAAGGGTTCTTGCTGAGCTCGTAGGCACAAGAGAGGCCAGCAGAGCCAGCACCCACAACGATGACATCAGTGTCAGCGTAGGTGACCATGTCTGTCATGTACCGACGGGTCATTTCGCGGGCGACGACGGATTCTCTGATGGGTTGGAACTTGAATGATTGAAGATCATAGGATGGCTTTGTTAAGGACATGCTGATGGTGGTGGCGGCGGCGGGGGTTTGCGAGGCCGATTTGACAGGAAAGAAACGAGCTGTGGAGATGGGTGTGCCATGAAATGCAGACTTGTGATCGGAGAAACAACATTTGGGGTTTGTAGAGAGGGAGGAAGCGATTGTTGCAGCCATGGATTCTGTTACTCAAGTGAGTGAATTTTGATAAGACTGTTATAAGAGTTTGTTAGGGTGTGAGCTTTTGGCTTTGAGTGCCAATGTGGAGTAGGAGAGATGGGAGTATTTATTGAAGAATTGTGTGATGAGGAGAGCATAGATGTTAAAATATCTGTGAAGAAAAATGTGGACAAGAAAGTGTGTTGTTCTGTTGCAAAAAGGTTAGAAGAAAATAATAATAATAATAATAAATTTTCTTTAAAATAATAAATTTAAGTAAATTTAATTATTTATAATATTAATATAATATAAAAATTAATTATATTTTTTTAATAAAAAAAAAAATCAATGAGGATAAGATATGAATGGCTAATAAAAGCTTGTGGGACCACAGCCGCAAGGATTGAAAGAAATACTAAAATCATTAAATAAATTTTAATGACAGCTGTGGGATTTGAACCCACGCCCTTTCGGACCAGAGCCTAAATCTGGCGCCTTAGACCACTCGGCCAAACTGTCACAGATGGCAAAGTACATTAAATTTTTATCTCACTTCTTTTGGTCAAACCCACCGAGCGCGCAGCCTTTCCACTAGAACTTAAATGCTATATTTTAACACTTACTTGATGCCTTGTATGCTATGTTGTTCAGTTTCGAATATTTGCTCTATACTATTTAAGTTAATAATTAAATTAATATTTTAATTATTTTTTATATTAAAAATTTAAATTTTAATTATTATTAATTTTTTATAAATAAAAATTTATATTAATAATATCATATTAAATTTTAAATGAGATAAAATATAAAAATTTTATTTAAAATTTAATAATATTTCAAATATAAATTTTTTATAAGAGAGAAATTAGGTGATTATATCGATAAATAATTTTAAATTTTTATTCACATATAATAATTAATAAAATTATATTATATTTATTTTATTTTTTTAATTAAAAAGAAAAAAAGACATGTGCCCTGGATTACATTAATGCCTCTCATCTGAATCCTTTTGGTAAGATACTATTCTAAGTCTATTTGTTCATGGAAGGTCGGGCCTCCTACACTTCGCGACAGATACATTTGATTATATTTATTGCATTAACATGATCGAAGACTAACCTTCAATACAATACAACACAACAGATTCTTAGCTACCAATGAGCTTCAGCCGTGGACTTGGTCCATTCAACATGGTCACGGATTAAATATATAAAATTGGATCATCTCCATTAAAACATACTTGTCATGATTTCATTCGTCTCTCATTGGTTTTTTCCAATCTATGACTGCGTCGAACATGGACAAAGGGGTATTGCAGACACTGTGAGTTACCCAACATTGCCAGTGTGTTCATTTAATTTATGGGATCATTCATTTTCTGTTCCATCAAGAAAATATAATCCGTACCATAGATTCTTTGTCCTCTATCCAAGCTTAGTGTCTGTTTGCATCAACCTCTGACTTCCATCAACAATAATCTGTAAGATGTTGAATTTAGAAGTGCAAATTGCAAACGCGAGAGTTTGGATCTCTGCGTGTGCATGTGGAGGGGAGATGATCCATAGACCATGGATATGCATTTGTAGCAACCCCACTTTTTTGTTTTTATCTGGCAGTCCGTTCAGCGTTGATGGTTTTCACATTCCTAGTTTTATTGGGGTGCTAAATTGGTCGACTCATGCTTCAATCGGCGGGATTTTCATTGGTCACAGGTGGACTCCTTACGAGAACACAAGGTACATGATATCCAAGCAACAAGTGCACCAGGCTGCAAATTATTGTCATACATGTGCTTTCAGCAAAGGTACTGCCTCCGGTTGTGCTTTTATATATATATATATATATATATATATTTATTTCCTGGGTCCGATAAAGACATTTTTAGCTAACTGTAACTCGTGATTACTGGGTAGGAAGTGCTGATTATTTCCTGAACTTTGCAGGAGTTTGCGCAATGTGCAGGAGTTTTACACGGCAGTGTGTAACTCAAAGCATCTGCTATTTGGATGTGATGACTTTGTAGACTGATGACTGGTTTTCAGCCTGGTCAACGTTACTATTGACCAGTAAATATGAAACTGGGGCAAAAAAAAAACAAAGAAACTAATGCAATGTTCTTGGCTGGCCTTTTTTTCTTCCCCTGATTAGTGAATCTTGGTAATAGCTCTTGGCAGTAATTCTCATTGTCGGCGGTTCTTACATGCATCAGTTTCTGTTTTCCCAATCTGCCAATATGCCTGTTTAGTTACAAGATAAAGCGAAAGGGGGCAATATCCCAGAATGTTCGAAAGACAGCTGTCGTAATTTAATGGACGGATTATCGAGGTGTTTGGTAGGATTATTGAATGTCGTAGGGAATCCCTGAGTTTGGATTTATCACCTTGACAGTCTTGTATATTTTGCGTTGATGTGTCCAGGCAAGGCATCCTATTTACCAGTTCTGGGGGCCTTGGAATTCCTCGGCAAGGATTTAGTCATTTAGGTGGTGCAAATGAGCATATTTGCACAAGCAGAGCGGTCCCAGGCATTGTGAAATGGATTATATTAACTCAACAGACACAGCTCCCTTTCTACTTGCTTGCTTGCTATGTGCTACCTCTTACCATCTTTCATGGATATGATAAAAATACCTAAGAAAACTTGAATGTTGGAATGGACGGGAACATTGGATGAGTATGTCTTTTATGACGATCATAAATTAAAATTATTGATCCACAAAAGAAGGAAACTGGGCATTGGGCATATCCGCATAAGACATGATCCATTTGACCTTTGATTATACTTGGAGAAAACACCAACACAATGAAAGATACATATAAATTGACTTCCCTTGAATGGTTCAAGCAGCTATGCCATTCATTTTTTTTTTTTTCAGTTTCACTCACTGGTCGAGTGTCTGGAGTTCCAGTACTTCTCAATATCCTCAGCTGTTCTTCCAGGAATCCTCCCAGCAATTAAAGACCACCTGGTTACAATATCACAAATTGAGATAAGATACATTGAAACCTGGAGGCTTAATAAAGTTGGGGTAAATCGAGACAACAAAACCAACCTTTCTCCAACCAGATTGTACATCCTAATTACGAGATTTGCTTCATCCTCGGAGAACTCTAGCTTCGATTCTCCACTTGTTTGCTCTGAACCAAACATCCCAAAATCAATTTAAGAAGTGTAGAAAGCAAACGTAAATAGTTTAAATGAAATGATCCAACACTAGTATGTAGAGACCATTCTTTGGAGCAAGCATTTAGGCTGCAGAAGCCTGTTTGAACAAGTGCACTAAGTATAGCAAGGACAAAGTACTAAGTAAAACTATTTTGCTATGTTAATACATGCTTGTAAGAAAAGAAAAATGCCAATATAAATGATTGGAAAATTGGGTTACTTCGAGAATCCATGGAAGTCTCATCTGAAGAAGAATGATCAGAGTCAGCCATATGGATAACAACTCAAGTGCCAGTAGGAACTCAAGCTTAGGCTAGAGGGGTGACTTTTGAGGCGGTAAGAGGTGGTTAAGTGCTAATATAGTGCTGCTGATGGAACAGAGGACGGAAATTTTGTTAGCCATCGTTGAGAGCAAAGAATGGAAGGTGTTGTAGCTGAGAATAGTAGTTGTACAACAGGAAGCGGCCACAATCTAATACTAACTGGTTTGATGGGCCGTTGAGCTGTTGGGACACGTACTCACAGTTAAGCTTTGTCGCATGCAATCCATTAGAGGACACTACAAAAGGAGAAAAGAAACAGGAAAAAAGGACCTGATATTAATTAAGAATGCAAAAGGTGGGTAAAGTTGTTCCTTTCCAATCTTCTTTTTACTGAATATAATGTTAGAGCATGATTACATTCTTCTCATTGCAGTCAAGTATGTCACATACTGCTACTACAAACATCCTAGTTTGAAAGACCTTACGGCTAAAATTATGCACAAAAAATAGAAAAAAAAAACAGTTTATTTCAGAGGGAATATGCTATTCTATATGGGGTTTATTAGACGTTGGTCCAATATGACTCTAAAAACAGATGAACATGGACACATTCATAAAAAAAAAACATTGACACAAACTAACAAAACTTTCCGTAGTAGAAACATCTGAAATATGTTCATCTTTGATGCCTACTGCTAGACAGTGCTGATAAGTGGTTTTCATATTGGCCAGTTCAGTACATACGGGTGTTATAGAGAACCCATTTGGGGCAACACAAGCTGGAATCCATTTCTCTTCTCTGGTAGAATGTCTGTCTATGTTTAGGTGCCGGGCACCGCTGAATATTCTTCATATCATTGTTCAAGCATTGAATATACTTCAAACAGAACTGCATTGCCTTCAGGCGTGCCATCTAAAAAGTCCATGCTTCATGATTCAAGAGACACAAGTGCAAAGCTAGGTACATATGTTCATTTTATCAGGAAGTAAAGCAGTAAGGTCAGAACTACTCGGCTTTTGGATAAACTGCACCAGTGTTACTGAACTTGTCACTTAGCTTCAATTGGATCGCTGAACTTCAAATTGCTGCAATTAGTTTTGACTTTGAGTTTTGTTTCAACATCACAGTAGGATTCTTTACGAGGTCACAGTTTTCAGCCGTAAAAATATCTTCTGTGAAAACAAAGTAAGATTATGTCAATCTCACTCTTTCTCACACCCCACAACTCTTTCTTACACTCCACAACGTGAGAGTCTTACGTAAAGTACATTTTTTTTTTGTCAGGCTTCCATTATTCTTCTTTAAAAAAATGTAAAGAGGAGGCCTACATGACTGTTTTACGTAATACAGTGCAGGGACGGTTGTACATAGGAAAGAGGCAATTGGCCCCTCAGTCCAAGTAAATTCTTTAAATACATATGGTTTTTTTTTTTGGGAATAGGGCATCCTGCATTGTTAAACAGATCCTACACGCTGCATAGATTTGGTTATCTAAAATTATCCCCTCACCCCATATAAATCTTTTAAATATATATGTATTTTTTTACATAATTACCTGAAATTGTCTCTTTCCCCATTATAATTTTCTAAAATTGTCTCATAAAATTGTTTACTGCTTACTCTCTCTTTAAGTTGCCTCCATTTTCAAGACTTACAGATTTGCCTCATGTGAAAAAATTTTCTGGTTCGTCCTTGATACCATGTAAGCGTCTATATCAGTTTCCTCTAGAAAGTTTACCAACAAAAATTGACAAGTGATGAGAATAGCCAAAAAAATAAAAAAAATAAAAAAAAAACAAAGAATTTCGATGACTCAATTGAGAAAGCGACAATTTGGATAACATGTGGACGCAGTCTTTTGTCTTGTAAATGTCAGCTATCCTACTCGGTTCCAGCACATGGATTATACAAGAAATAAAGGACAATTTGGATTTTCCATATCTGTAACAGTAGCAAAATTTGGACCACATCCTCAAGACCCCAGAGGTTAAAAATGTACGTGTTGGAAGACCCCGGCAAAGTCCTTCGGTTGATATCATTTACACACAAGAATGACTCCATGCCCGCGAATAAACAAAAAAGAATGACTTAAGTTAGCGTGTATGAAGTTATTTTTACTGTACAAATAGCCCCATCTAAACACTTACTGCAAATTGGAATGGAGAGGTGGCATTATTTAAACAAAAATGTTGCATGAATTCGTAAGTTAGGTTTATCCTAGAAGTTGATCAATGATTTTTTATTTCCAATCTAATATGATTGATCACAATTGATAATAAATATCACAAAAACGCATTTAATAATCATAATAATAGAATGTAAAAATTCATCAAGATTCCTAGTTTAGACCACAGTTAAGCGAGTTCCATGGTACTCCATTTACCAAAATTATAATATTTTTTACATATTGCCGAGGAATTTGTTTATTGAAGGTCCTTTTAAATCAAGCAATGACACGGATTCCAACTCCTGTTTCATCACAATTATGCAAAAACAGGTGGGATACAAGCCAGGGAGATTTTTGGTTTAGATGCCACCAGGAGCTGGAAATGACAGCTCATGGACCATCAGAGGCAACAGATATCAAACAGTGAGATTATCAGATATAGCAATGGGGTACAGATGTAAAACATGCTTCACATTATAGAAATGGAAGTTTCTCGTTGGCCATACATGACCAAAGCATCTATCTCAACTGTCGTTCAAAAGAAGAATAACGTTAGCATTTGAATTGTTAATGGTTATGTGTACGTTGAAAGGTTAGTTTAGTTCACAATCTCCATTTGCCAAATGACAGCTGTTAGATATGGCGAATCATGCAGTCTACAAAACAGAAGAGAGAAAGATACAGAAACAAGAATAGTGGCTGCTGCACCACATGGAGTGATGGAGAACAAAAATCAGGCAATTAGACATTTATGCACAATTGAGTTCTCCATAATATAGAACTACATCATAGTAAATTTTGACCCCCCAAACTTCAACTCAAAAAAATCTAACCTTTCTGTACCTTTTGTAGTAGGTTTCAGCCACTCCTGCTTTTTTTTGAAATCTTTACTGCTGTGATTGCAGTGACATTAAATTTGGAGGAAGGCCCTGCATTCAGGGTTTTATGCCATGCTTCCCTCTTCAAGGCTTTTTGCTAGATTTTCCTCTTCAGCATATACATTCCTATGGCAATACCATTCAAGAAGCTTAGATCAATACCCTCATTTTCCCCAAGACACTAAAGTTCCATGGTTCATGGCTGCATCAGTCCAATCAGGACAATCCACCACAAAAACGTAAGATCCAGGAGAGCAGCACAAACTCATAAACATGATATATGCATAACTGAGGTGCAAATTATGGTGCAGGTAATCATTTTATCAGAACAGAATAGATGAAGTAAAATTATGAAAAAAAAAAACAATATCAGAGAAAGGATGAAGTAAAACAACTTGAATCTGAAAAAGACACCTGATTGTGATGGAGCAATCTGCTTCATAAAGATGTTAATGGCCACTGCAAGTTTTATACTGGAGAGAAACGCAAGTCCAGCTAGTTTCATATTGGAGAGTAACTGACTCAGAGAGGGAAGTAAATATCTGGTTCAAATTGTCCAAGTTATTTCAGTGACTGAAAAATCTCAATCAAGTAGCGTACCACCAACATCGATTGAATACAATGGCCTTGCTCTCACTAGATATGGAGGAGCATGGTCATCACTCAGCAAGGTACCACATGATGGATGAAAAAGGCCTCTGCAAGGTAAAGACAGGAAATTAGGCTCTCTCACTAGATATGGAGGAGCATGGTCATCACTCAGCAAGGTACCACATGATGGATGAAAAAGGCCTCTGCAAGGTAAAGACAGGAAATTAGGCTTTCTGTGGGCTTTAGGTGCCTTTCCAGTAATCTAACACTAAGAAACTTGGTCTAACATGAGACCAGAAGAACCAAAAGTCACACAGAATTGGAATTAACTAGCTTTATTGAGTTTTTAACAAACAAAGCAGTTGTTCTAAATTATTTTTAGCTTCTTTCTTTATTAAAATTTAAAACACAGGTTTAAAAATAGATTTACATTTTTGGGGTTCCATTAGAGGACCATTATGTACTAAATTTTAGCTATCAGATATTAAACTACAAAATGGCAACAACAAAGAAATATTGTGCTTAACGGGAACTAAAGCTACAAAAATTCCTCGTCCCAACATTGGATCCTCAACCACGGTACATTTGTGGTTCTTAAGGTCTTTGAAAATCTTATTCTAGGTGAATTTTTTCTTTAACACTGGATGGTCATCAGCCTTTTCCTACTGTTTCATTTCTGGATAGATAAATGCCCATAAACCTTTGCTCCAGTTCTTGAATTCTCGGCATTTGGTTCAGTGAATGGATTTGAGTTCCATCTCCATCCAAACCAATGCTAGAGCACCATTATCAGAATTTGCAAAAACTTACAATCCTCATCTTAATATCATGTTATCATCCACTTGTACCAAAATTTGGTTTAGATAGTAACAAGGCAAGGCTCCCACAATTGAGGACAACATGATCTCGATTTAGGCTGAAAATTGACTTTTCCCATCCTTATTAATGTTGCAATTGCAGCAAGTGTGATTATAGTCT
Source organism: Rhizophora mangle (assembly GCA_037832345.1). Lineage (NCBI taxonomy): Eukaryota > Viridiplantae > Streptophyta > Magnoliopsida > Malpighiales > Rhizophoraceae > Rhizophora > Rhizophora mangle. The sequence continues at coordinate 259,509 of JBAPLJ010002079.1, read as the reverse complement.
AGTCATTGGGAGATGATGTCAAAAGTCGGTTGCCTGACAGAGCACATATGGTTTTCATCGACAATTGGATGATAACAAGGAACAGACATACCTAGCTAGCTATCTCCAGTAGAAGTCAAGGAATGAGGTATCATCTGCTGTTAGGGACTAACACTGACAACTGCAATTAGGTAACTAGTCCAGTTGGCCTGTGCCTCTAGATAAAATCTGAATTGGGGATCCTGTGACAAGTGAAGAGCGAACATGATCAGATTTAGATACACATCTAAATTGGATTCTCTGTAACATAAATCTTCACAGAAAATTTTGTTCCCTAAACATCAAAACGAGAAATAAAAATCTGATCTTTCAAGTTCCTTTTGTTGTAGGTTTGTTGAAGTGATACACATTTCAAATATGTGAAATTTTGGTACTCTCCATAAGGAATACCAAGCTCTGCTTTCTTCAGGGGAAAACTTCTACTTGGATTGGGCAGAAATAAAGGATCAAACATATATGTGAAAATTTGGTTCTCTCCATGAGGAGGCTTGGTGCTAGATGCTTCTTCACCATTTGCATTCCTAAGTCAACACTAATGGAGAAGTTGAGATCAATAAGGGCATAGAATTCTCACATCCACCCATTGTGATCAGGGCAATGCACTACAAAGACAAAAAATACAAGATAAAAAATCCATACTTTTCAGCACAAGGTCATGATTGAGAACTTGTAAACGATAGTGTCAGCAATCATAGGATAAAGACTGGATAATCTGAAATTAATGAATGAAATAAAAATTTCAAGAATGAAAATGAAAAATTGGCATCCATGGTGATAGAGCATGTTAGTGACCGAAAAACCCCGAAGTTCTAAGCCCTTGCTTTCCTTTGATATGCATTAGTAGATAATACAGGACAACTTATTATTAAGGAAATAGACGAGGTGAGGCCAAGACAAAGTATGGGACTTACATGAATTATGCGAACAAGAGTAACGAAGCGAGCAGAGCTATAATAGCACCCTAATACTGGCGGACTTTGACGGACAATAGCAAGATGATAGGTTTTCATGAGTATAGGTATAATCTGCGTTGAAAAGGCCTACCAAACCAGAAAATCAGCCTTGCTGGGGGCTCTAGGTGCCTGCCCGGCGCATCCAACATCAACAAAATTGGATCAAATATAAGAACTAGAGAACAAAAATCAACAAACAGATGTGAAATAACTTATCTTTATTCAAGTTCTAACCGAACGAAACACTTTATTCACAAAAGGCCTCAACAGGGCCGACCAGAAAACAGAAACTTTGAAAACCAACACTATGACAAACAGAGACATAACCAGACAAGAGACCCCATTAAGGCAATCTCTCAGAATCCAAACAACATTATCATAACCCCAACAACAACCTTATCGATGCAATCCGATCAGCAACCACCGCGCAGACGCAGAACAAGGTGAAGCGTTGACTCCTTCTGAATGTTATAATCAGCCAAGGTCCTACCATCTTCCAGCTGCTTACCAGCGAAGATGAGCCTCTGCTGATCGGGCGGAATCCCCTCCTTATCTTGAATCTTGGCCTTAACATTATCAATCGTGTCGCTGCTCTCCACTTCCAGGGTGATGGTCTTCCCTGTAAGAGTCTTGACGAATATCTGCATCCCTCCACGAAGCCTGAGCACCAGGTGAAGGGTCGACTCCTTCTGGATGTTGTAATCAGCCAGGGTCCTGCCGTCCTCGAGCTGCTTACCGGCAAAGATCAGTCGCTGCTGGTCCGGCGGAATACCTTCCTTGTCCTGAATCTTCGCCTTGACGTTGTCGATGGTGTCGCTGCTCTCAACCTCAAGGGTAATCGTCTTTCCGGTGAGAGTCTTCACGAAGATCTGCATGCCGCCACGGAGTCGGAGCACGAGGTGGAGGGTGGACTCCTTCTGGATGTTGTAATCCGCCAAGGTCCGCCCGTCTTCCAGCTGCTTCCCAGCAAAGATCAGCCTTTGCTGGTCCGGTGGAATCCCTTCTTTATCTTGGATCTTGGCCTTGACGTTATCGATGGTGTCGCTGCTCTCCACCTCCAGCGTTATGGTCTTGCCCGTCAAAGTCTTCACGAAGATCTGCATCTGTATATACATACATAACAACAACAATCCGCAAACAAATTTCAGAAACCCCACAATTCAATTCAATCAAACAGAACCCAAAAAATTAAAAAAAGAAACACACTGCTACCTTGAATTAAGTTGAAGAAAGCTTAGTAGAGAAAGATTGATCGATCAAAATCAGGGAGAAAGATTGATCGATCAAAATCAGGGAGAAAGATTGAACCTTTGGTGAAGAGAAGAGGAGCCCGGAGAGCTTGCTTTATAGGAAAGCCGAGGAAATCAAGGAAATGGACAGACCAATGGAGATGAGACACGTGACTCGTCCTCGACAACGTTTGGTGGACCGGTGGCTCAGGTACTTTTGCTTTATTTTTTGTTCTTTTTTTTGGTGGGGGGGTTATTGTCGGTTGGGCTATTGGGGCAAGGTGGCCGTTTGGTATGATGCCGGTTTGTTCGGCCGTATTCATTTTCGTGGACGCTACTTTACCTCTCCGTTTAGACGGAGTTAAAAAACAAAAAAACATAGGACAAGACGAAAAGAAACGGACCAACATGGACATGTTCTTAATTCTAGACTTGTCAAGGGCTACGGTTTAAGCTCGTCTACGTAATAATAACGCAATACAAAATATGTGAAAAGTGTGTAATTTATTTAATAATCTATATATTATTTTATTATTTTTATTTTTAATTTAATAATTTTTATTAAATTATATTACATTATTTTTAGTGTGATATTATGAAATTTATTTTTTATTTTTTTATTTTTAGGATGAGTTTTTCTTTGGGTTGGTTTGATTGGTGGCTTTGACTCCTCTTTCTTTATTGTTCTAGTGGGAAAAGTGTGATTTGGTCATCAATTATATAGATATAAATTACATATAACATATTATACATAGATATATTTATTAATCATAATTTTATATTTTTAAAAATTATTCATATTTTTTTATTTGTAGTGTCTGGGGCACTATTAACTTGATCCACACTTATGTCAAGCCACAACCAATTATATTATGTGTTGACTCAAGCTTAAGTTTGAGTATCAACAATATTTTGATATCATTTGTAATATATAACTTTTTGATATATATCTAACTTGTACATATTGAAGGGACTATACATCATTAACTTGGACTCCAATCCATGGACCTCAATTCATAAGCCAACTTTTATAATGTTGTAGTTAATTTTGTATTCATTTGTTAGTCAATCTGTCTTCTATTGTGCATATCTTAATTTGAGTGCAAAATGCAAACATAATTATATAGTCTTAAGGATGTTATGTCAGACATTTGTTTAACCTATACAAGTGTTAAACATTTATCAGACCTGTTAACCTATGTTCATTAGTAAATTTTGATAAAAAAAAAGAGATATTTATTTGAAATAAGAAATTATTTAATTATAACCTACTAAATTTTAGTTGTGTTCTATATTTAAGGTATGAGAAGTCTTAAAAATAACTCTTTTTTCCATACAAGGACAATGATGCATATAATGTAAAAACTTGAACTTAGTTAATGAGTCTATCATTTTATGAATTTAATGCCAAAATGTAATAATAATAATAATAATAATAATAATAATAAATTTTATTTGAAAATAACAAATACAAATGAATTTTATTACAAATTTTGTAGTAAATAAACTATAAAATAAATAGAGATAATTCTTTTAGATAACAAAAAATTTTTATCTAAATAAATGACAAGGCTTTTTATTTTTTATAAATGCTAAATTGTATTAAAAAATTTTTATCAATAATGAAAAATAATCAAAAATTAATTAAAAATGATATCAAAAAAACTTATGCTTTATGATATTTTCTATCACATTTTTTTTCTTCATTTAGAAAATCACAAGTGAGACATAAGAAAAATGACTAATGAGTTGATTTTGAATTATCTAGTTGGTTTTTGGCTCATTGAATAATTAGTTTGGAAGAAATTTTTGGGTGTGGTCAATGGTTTGCCATAATGCACATTGTGAGTGAATATACTACTATAATTTTGATGGTAGTAATAAGTAGGGGACCATAAGCCTAAAAATCAAACTAAATCAAAATTATTTGGTTGACCAATTATAAAGTTTGTTTAAGTTAACCATGTTTTCTTTTTTTTTTTTGGGAAATCCGTAGTAGAGAGAGAGAGAGAGAGAGAGAGAGAGAGAGTTTAAATCCTAATTTAGATTTTATGCCAACATTTTATTGGATAGATTAATTATAATGCGTTCTTGAGCCATAATCACAAATGGCTTGGAGGTTGAAGGCTTCTATGATCTCAACTAGACAACTAAATCCAACTGCATTATAGTAATACTTTTGCAAATGCCCTAACTAAGCTCGTGACCACCAAAATAATGCCTTTCTTACCTTGGTTATGAGGCCTATTGGCTACGAGCAACGTGGGGTCAGTCAATTCTAGGTTGGTGGTTTTCCTCATTACTTTGGTTATGCAGGAGGAGCTTTTGTTTTTACGGATCTTCATACTCCTGGGGTGGCTTTTAGTATTCTGCTACACTTTAGCCGAGATATTTTTGGTGATGGAAAATAGCAGTGATTTTTTTTTTTTTTTTTGTAAGTCACTACACTAATGAATTAGAGTGAATTGTGAGTAAATATATAGGTCATTAGTCTTTCTTTCTTTAGGGATTGTTTTGTTTTTTTTTTTGTTAAGTAACTTCCCATCAAAATTGTTTTTTGCACATTTTATAATTTTTAGAATATAATTTATGAAATTACCTTATTGTTCAAAAAAATTATATATGTTCTAGAGACCCTAATTTTAAATTTTGCACATTTTTAATTTCTCACATTTGTTACAATTAATTATTGAGGACAATAATCATTTTTCAATTTAACTCATTATGTTTTGTTTCATTATCAAATTTTTAAAGGTGGGTAGAATAGTTAGTGTTTAATAAAAGGCAAGATTATATTTTTTATGGAAAATTCATTAAAAAAATTCATAAAATCATTTGAAAATCAATAAATTTTAAAAATTCATCAAAATTTTTACCAAAATAAGGAATGACGATTAAGGGCCGCACACCAATTGAACCATAAGGCAACATGTAGGCATCTAGATCATACTCTTTATAGGCCTTCTAATTTGTCTTGAGGATGACATTTTGCTTTTGCCCTTATCTTACTCCTATCTTACCCTCTTCCAAGTATTTTGCTTATTTTGGCAACTTGTATATATTAGATATTATATATAATTATATCATCATCTAATTCTTATTTTGAAATAAAATTAAAGTAAAATAAAAATACTATGTTTTATAATTTTATAAATTATTTTATAATTTATTTACTTATTTTATAATATTTTAATTAAATAAAAAATTTTAGTTAAATTATTTAAAAATTATATAAAATATTTAATAATTTTTTTACTTTAATTTATCATTAAGATTTTTTCTATTTAATTAGAATAATTTTTTAATTAATTTATTAAATATTTTTTTATTTAAATTAGAGTATTTTTTTAATTAATTAAATGTTTTTAACTTTAAATGCATATATAAATTTAAATGTTAAATTATCCTATCATCTCAATAAATTATTAATGAAATTTATTCAATTATCAATGATAATTATTGTTTTAGAGTTTTTATCTTTTTAGAAGATTTAAAAACCCTTATTTGATAATCAAATTCTCTTTCCTCACCTTTGGGTTAATTGCACGAATTTGAATGTAATTTTTAGATGTGTTTGGAAAGGAAAGGAGTGATTATATTTGTATACAACTTCATAGTCCATTTTGGCACATCCATTAATATCCAAATGAATGCTTAAAATTTATTATCCTTAATTTATGCAAATAACTTTCATATTATTCTATAACAATTAGCTCACATTATGACTTGTTTGATTTATTCATAAAATAGTTTAGTTTTAGTGAAACCATTATTGAGTCTAAAGAATTTGGCTCATTTTGATAATTTATTTCTCACTTCTAGTCATTATTTTAACTTCAAGAATTTATATTTGATTTTCATTTGTATTTAAAAAAAAAGGTTAATTAATTATATATATACAAAACATCATAAAAATTTTAGTACATCCATTAACACACAAATAAATATTCGATATACAATACAATTAATAAAATAACATAATTATGTTAGTTCATTTGTTAACACTAGTTTTAAGTTAGTCTTTTAATTTATAAGTATGGTTATTTCATTAGGCTTTGGTTGACCAAATTTGCTTAAAGAATCCAATAAGTTGCATGGTATCTTAAATACTTATTAAAATAATTTAAATAATGAAAAATAAAGAAACCTCAAATCTCCCAAAATTTATAGAAAATGTCCACAAAAATTATTGAAAAAATGAAAACACTCAACACCTTACCGCACCACAAAGGCGTGTCAAACCACCATAAACTCAAGGAGAACCTCCCTCGTCACACATAAGATATATGGGTCATCTATCACTCAGTTTATCAAAACGAATCTCTTTTCCTTATTTCTTTTCATTCCTTTCAATCATTTTCATTTTGTATTCTGTATTTAATCATTTACTTGGTGTTTGTATGAGGTGTATTGAGGTTCCTTATCATAGTAAACTAAGTAATAGAGAACCCAAAAAGGAAGACATTCATCCTTAAGTTTTTATCTTATACACATGCACGCACTACGATAGATTCAATAATCTATTATGGCAAAAAGTTGACACAAGGATGCATGCAGTCTCAGAATATGCACATATTATTCCACCATTTTCTTGTGCAATTGTAGACATGACGCATACTTTATTGATCCTGATTATAATCATAACCTAGAGGAAATGCTGGAGGATTAGCCTCAATTGCATTGGAATCAAATGGGTTGACCATTTGGGTAGGGACCATAAGAGGATCCAATGAGGTTGATGCACCATTGGTCCTTTCAAGAATGTTTTTCTTCATACTTTTTTGGAGATCCTCAAAAGCTTTCCCCAGTTGGAGAAGCTCTTGCACATTGAGCGCTTCCACATCAGCACTCCACCAGCCCTTTTCTTCATGTCCATTCATTTTTTGGAAGCTCCTTTTCCTTTTCCTTGAGCATGTCTAACTCTCGAATCAAGTCATTGTATTGTGTGTTCATCTCATTAATTCTCACTTGTCGATGTGCCTCAACTATGGATTGTGTGTTTTGATCAGTGGGATTCAGTTCATGGCCAAAAAAGCGATTAGCGATTGCATCAATAGTAGGATGGGCAAATGAAAAGGGTTTACCCTTTGGGGAGTATGCCACAAAGGCAATTTCAGCACCAGTTAGGGTGATCAACTCACTTGCTTTTTTGTATATTCCAGATCTACGTTTGGAGAAAGTGATGAGTCTATTATCTTCATCTTCTATCTCCTTTATTTCAATCTTTTGCCTGCCTTTTGTTCTTTTGCTTGTCATTCCCAAAACCTTCTATGGAAGTATAAGAAGGGTTTTGGTGCAGAGCTTGATTAGTTTGTTTTCTTTAGTTCTAGGTCTATTAATAGGACAACAAAGTTTGTTGATTCTTTTTTCTTTTCTTTCTTTTTTTCTTTCTTTCCATACATGTCAACTTTGTCTAATTTCATTCATATTAATGGATTACAATCACACCTAGCTGTCAAAACTACTTTCTTTCCTTAAATTGTTGTGTATATCCTAATTTAACAGCAAAGTGTGAATGTAGTTGTATAGTGTCAATGGTGTTATGTTGGACACCTGTCTAACCCAAGCATGTGTTGATTTGTTTGACTTGTCAATTTATGTCTGTTAAAAAATTTTGAAGAGGTAAGGTACATATATCTAAATCAAGAAATCATGAGCCTGATTCTTGATTATATTCTACTTGATTTTGGTTTTGAAATCTTGAAAATACCTATTTTCCACACAATGACAATGATGAATATAAATGTAAAAACTTAAAACTTATTTAATGAATTTCATCATTTCAAGGATTTGAAAACTGGAAAATGCTAATAATTTTTATTACAAAATTAGTAGTAAATAAATTACAAAATAAATTAAAATAGTTTTTATAGATGCTAAAATGTATTAACAAATTTTAATCAATAATGGGAAATATTTAAAGAGTAGGAAAAAGTCATATCCATGGAAATTTAAGCTTTATTATCTTTACTATGACTTTTTGTTTTCTTCTTTTAGAAAATCACTCGTGAGGCATATCGAAAATGACCAATATGTCAAATTGTCAAGTCTAATCTAAGCTCAATTAAAAATTAATATGGAATTAATTGGGAAAATTTTTGGATGTTACCGGTGATTTGCCATAATATACACCATAAGCTTAAAAATGAAATATTTGTTATATTTATTTATTTATGTTATGAGTATAACAAATTTATTATTTTTAACTAAATTTTTTTTAATTTCAATTAAGTCTAAATTAATTTCTTTCCTTTTATACATGAAAGTGAGTTAATTTAACTTATTTTTTAGATAAGTTAAATTGGAAGTAAACTCAAAATGAATATATTATTATAATTTTTATGATAGTAGTAAGAAGGGACTACATGGCTAAAGATCAAACCAAACAAAATTTTTGGTTTACATGGATTCAGTTGACTAGTTATGAATTTTGTTTAAGTTAGCATAAATTTTGGTTTGGTTTTTTCAGTTGACCTTTTTTTTTTTTTTCTTCTCTATTTTAGATTTTTTTGAACACTGTAGCAGTGAAAGAGAATTAAATCCTTAATTCAAATTTTATGCTAGCAATTTAATAGGACAAATGAATCATGATACGCTCTTGAGCCATAATCACAAGGGCCTGGAGGTTTGAGGTTTATGTGATCTCAACTAGACAGATAAATTCTTAAAATGAATGATCATATTCTAGAGACCCTAACGTTGATCTTTGCTCATTTTTGGTTTCCTAGCGTTGATCACTGTGTTTTGTTTCATCGTCTTAAGTTTTTAAAGGTACGTAAATCACTTGGTGTCTAATGAGGAACCAAGTAGGCTAGGGAAGGTTAACTCCTTAATACTCATGCAAATGCTCACGATTCATTGCCCTTAATTTGTGCAAGTAAATCATTGATTATTCTATAACAATCAGACCACTTTATGACTTGTTTGAATTAGTCGTAAAATAGTTAAGTTCACAAAAAGTGAAACCATGATTGAGCATAAGGAATTCAACTCATTCTCATAATTCATTTCCCTCTTTCCTTATCATTGGTTTAACTGTAAAATTTTAGATGCAATTTTTATAAGTATTTAAAATAGAGATGGTCATCTACGTGTGTATATATATATATATACACAAAACATCATTTTTTTTTTTTGAATGTCTATTACTATTAAAATAATTACTTGATATATTATTAAAATTTTAAAAATTAAATTAGATTACTTAATCAGGTTAATAAAATTAAAAATTAAATTATATATCAATTAGTTTATTTTAAAAATTATTAATTCTGATAATTAGTAATTAAACCGATGAATTGGTCAATTAAACTATTAATTGGTAAAATAGTTATAATTTTTTAGGTTTAATTAATTTCAAAACATTGTTAAAAATTCAGAAAATAATTTTTTCTATATTTTAATTTTTTAAAAAATAAAAATTATATTATTAAAATTTTTTTATATTTAATATTAAATATTAATTTACCAATTTTATTCTAATTAAAATAATTAAATCAATTAAATTATCATCATCTAAATTTTTTAATTTAATGATCAATTTAATTCTTAAAACCTTATATACAATACAATAAATAAAATAACATAAGTGAGTTGATTCATTTGTTAACCCTAATTTGTGGGCATGGGTTGTCTCATTATTCTTTAGTTGACCAAATCCCCTTATAAATCCAATAAATTACATAATTCCTTTAATATTTATTTAAATAATTAAAATGATAAAAAAAAAAATAATAATAAAATCTCTTAAAAATTCTTAAAATTATCTACAAAATATTTTCATATTATAAGAATATATATATATATATATATATATTTTTTATAAGTTGTTTGTACTTTGTTTGTTCACATTTATTTTTTTATTTATTATTTACCATAAAATTTTATTATATTTTTATTTTTTAAAACTTACAATAATTCAAAAAAATTATTAACTTATGAGTTACATAATTAAAATTTATCTTTCTTCTCCCATAAATCTCACAAAGTTCACTCTCGAGATTTGAACTTATGCCTCCAAAATAGAGATTTAACACCTTAATTATTAGATATCCCACATGATTGCCTCTCTTTAGTGGTGAACAAGATCAAATTTATCACTAATCCTACATAGAAATAAGGTGATTATTCTCATAAGAAGTAAGAAAATAATAACCGGCGACTTCGCGATGCTCATGACATACAAGTATAGAAGCATAGAAATATTCTTCGCACGCATCCAACAGTATAATAATTACATATTTGATGCAACTATTATACCATTGGATGCATGAAATTAACCGCTTACCCACTGCCAATCTTGAGAACCCTAAAAAGAAGTTGTCAATCCTTTTGACACTTATTGTGTGACACTTCATCGGTTTGTGTGTTTGTGTCTGAGTGTGTGTGTGTGCGTGTGTGTGCGTGTGTGTGTGTGTGTGTGTGTGTGCGCTAATCCTGTCGCGGAATAACTTTTCTTAAGAAATAATAGCAAGTTTCAAACATGGTCTTGAGTGAAATTTGCATGGCGGCGATCAAGAGCATGGTTCAAAAAGCCCCATTTAAAGATAAAATACTGAATTCCCATTGCAAAGTAAACTTGGAAAGTATGCAATACATCAAAAAGAAATTGGTAAAAGCAGCAACCATATGGTTCTAAATCTGATTTGAATTATGCCGAAAGTAACTGCCAGATGTACAATAAAAAGGGTTTATAATTGCAGCCATTAAAGCCACAATCCCTGCAATATTATATATGCACAAGTACGTAACTGAAATCAAAAGGCATTCAATTGCACCCCATTAGAAATGCAATTTTACCAACATTAGTTATGCCTACATCTACAGTAAAAAGCTTCTTAATCGCAGCCATTAAAACTAAAATTCCTACAATCCTACAGTTACAATCAAAACCTGCATTTTCACGTCAACGTAGCTATGACAATGTTAGGAAATATTCAAAAGTTGCGGTTGGTAGAGGAAGACCACGAACTCACTATGGCCAGGAGGGATGGATTTATGTGACTGAAAACTTTCAAAACGAATTTTTGACTTAATTTGAACAAAGATCACTCGAAGAACACATGTGGGATAGGATGAAGAAGGATTCAAACAAACAAACTGTTGGTGCTATTGATCAGTGGTGAGATGAAAAGATCAGCTATGATAGGAAATAATCTAATAATGGGTAGCCTGCTTTGTGATTCATTTCTTAGTGAACTTCGCTTTATTTGCTTGCACATTGCACATTTGGTTCTAAGTTTTAATTTGAAGTTGGTGGACTCATACTTTATTCTATTTTGATATTCAGGGTGATAAAGCTGAAGACTTGAAATTGATTGCATAAATAGCGATTCTTGTGTCTGGCTACATTCATGAAGAGCCATGCATGACATCTTACCAAACACAGATGTATACTCTTCTTCATAGTATGCTTCGTTCCTAAGGCACTTGTATTTTTTTTTACATTATGTTTTATTCCCAAATCACTACATTTACTATATATTATTGAATTATTTTGATTTTCCATTTAGTTTCACAAAAAAGCTTAAGTTCACTGCATATTTTTTTCTTATTTCTAATAGAATAAAGATTAAATGTCTAATAATATATTACTAACTTGTCAAATAATTTGTATGATAACATATTTACAAATAATAATGTCCTTTAAAATAATTATCTACCATAACAGCTACCTGAGTTAAAAACATTTCTAAAAGAGTGCTTTCATTCACCGCAGATTTTTTCATTAGTTTACCAAAATGTTCATAACAAACTTGTTAACGGCTAAGCTAAGTGTTTGAACTATCAACCATAAAACTCAACAATAATATGCAAAATAGACCTTAAAATGCAAATCCTGCAAAATTAGCCATGCCTACAACCACAAAATCAAAAAGTTTCTTATAATTGCAGCCATTAAAACTAAAAATCTAGCAATTCTACAGTTACAATCTGATCTCAATCCAATAACCCCACGTAATGGAAAGAGAATTTACCTTTGAGAATAATAGAAAATGAGATTATACATTGTAAATTGATTCAGGAACCTCCGGTAACACTTCCGTTGAAGATCTCAATGGTATCGCCTTGGTTGACATGGTGCCAGCGAAACGACCTGTCGTCGTCCATCACGTTCTGCTTGCATATGAAAAAGTACCCTTCTTGTGGAAGATCGAAATTCAGTTTCTGGTGCAACTTCTGCAGCTCCTTCCTCAGCTCGCCAACGTTATCAGATGGGTTCACCTCCACCGGTATCTTCTTGGTCCCGCACTTGGTCAGCACCATCACCTTCAGCTTCTTTGGCCCTGCAGCCGCTGTGGGGCCTCCCGATCCTGCCCCAGACCCTGCTGGAGAGGGCCTTACATTGACGACAATCTCACTGTTATCCACTACCTCGCAATCGCGCAAAGAACGATGATCCTGCAATTCTCCGCCGCTTGATTGGAGGAATAATGCCAATCTGTTGATGGAGACCGTAGGATGATTCAATTCTTGATGAACCCTTTCTTTCAAACGCAAAACACTGTCGTTTGTGTCCATGTCTAGATAGACATGCGCCTTGGAAGAAGACGAAATGCTGATATTCAGTCGAACTTGAATCTTGCTCGACGATGGCGGCGGCCGCGGTGGCGAGGATTCTTCGGCTTTGACGACCTGAGGTGGTCCTGGATTGTCTGCGGCGGCAATGTGGAGCTGAATGCGGGAGTTTTGGAGGATTTCACAGTATTCTACGTCATGGCTATCTTGAAGAACACGGCCATTGAATACTAGGGTTTGCTTGTGAACGGGTATGTTTTGGTACTTCTCTATCTTTTCTTTGATCTCTAGAACAGTATCAAAGAAACCCACTTCAATGGAGAAAGGCCTCCCTCTTTGCGGTTCAAAGATCACATCCATATCGAAGAAAATGGAGAATCTTTGTGATTTTGTGTGCAAGAAGTGAAGGTCTTTGTGAGCCTAGTTGTAACTGTATCCGCTATCGTCTTAACCGTAAACCGAAATGCAAGGTGGCAATATTGTGTGTTATTTATTGTGTGCATTTAACTTGAATATATTTGAAGTTTATATATATATATATATATATATATATATATATATATATATATATATAGAGAGAGAGAGAGAGAGAGAGAGAGAGAGAGAGAGGGTTTGTGTAACGGGTTTTGAATTTAAAAGGAGATGCACTTTTTTCTTTAAAAAAAAAAAAGGGAGTTTCAGATTCTTGTTCGGCCACCAAAGAGCGAGTTCTTTTTCACATTTGCAAATTTTAGGTTTTAACTAACCCTACTGTCAAATCTCTTGGTTCTACGTTTCAGTATTCTTCTTCTTGGGATGAAATCTTCTAATTTTATTCAGAATTATGATATCGATACTAAAAATTATTGCATGTTTAATTGAGTGATATGGCATGTGTTACGTTGGCAGTAAAGGTGGCTAATCGGGTCTGAATCAACTCAGATTTTTTTGAATCCAAAGTACATCGTATCTGTTTTCATTGAGTTTCGCTTATACCTGCATTGCAGTTCATTAGACTATAACCATATCATAATTTGAATTCAAGTTGACTTATTGAGATTCAAATTATCCACATTTTAAACTAATCAGATTCCAAATCAGGTAAATTTCGAATCTTGTCAGGTGAGGATATTACTGATAGATAGGATCTTGATGTCACAAATGTACCTTGTTATTTGGTAAAACTCTTCTTTGTTAGCATATTGGAACTAAAGACAACATTTTCCAGATATTGGCCGGGCTTTGCTCTTGTAAAACTATTTAACTACCATCATGATAGTCAACTTTGGTTACTAGTTTTGGTTGATATCAACATCTCAGTCTTTTCCTGTTTACCCATTATAGTTTCCCCGTTACCCCATCAAACGCAACTTCTCCATACGCAGGCATTAGGCTGCAGCTTACACCCATACAGCTTCCCATAAACTTAGTTCACGGACATGCATCATCCCAAGTCAACAATTCTAGAAATTGTAGGAATAATAAAGCTTTATAGTTTCTTAATAGTGGACATGATGCGTTTTGTAACCTCATGCATAATCCTTAAACCACACACATAGACTTAGGAAAAGTCTCAATAAGCTGAAAATTACTGTTGTAGGAATCTTATAGTATGATTGTTGGCTCCTCTCTTCCGTCTAATTTTAATTGATAAATGGCTTTTGTCAGTTCTTGGAAGAATCCATATTATATCCATGGAATGATGGCACATCCAAAGATGCCTGAACCATTGAATCTGATGACACAATTCAGTCATCTAATCCAATGGCTCGCACAAGTTTAACTTCGTTCGTTAGCACCGAGATAGGAAGCCAATGAGCAAACCTGATCATTGCTTTTGAATTTAGCAGAACATCTGCTTTCTCTTTGGAAAGGAAAGGGAGAATCCAACGAAAGAACTGAACTGAAACAGAAGGGTCAAGAATCCTCGTATGTATAAAGCTATACATGCCTTGGCCAAACTTGACTGTAAACATCCTTTTTGCTATATTGTCGATCCCAAGACCAAGGGACATCTGCAGAACAGATGAAGCAGTCCCATCAATGAACGCCTGGCAAACACAGTGATAAAGATGAAAGAGGACAGAAAATGACCTTCAGCAGAGTATGGTTGGGGAGGAAGCTCATAAGGCACCGGCAAACGAATAACTCTTGATAATGAATCTGCAGTTTCTTCCCAGCTCAGAGTAACTAGTTTTGACATCAGTAACTTTGATTGTTCAGATTTTTTGGATGCATGTTTATCCTGAATCTTGCACGGGTAGGAAACATTCTTGCTTCAGTTAATCTTATGTCAGAAGTTGAAATTCCTTAATATATCAAGCATCCAGACATCTAAGGAAAGTTGAGGATGTAAACATTACCTGTGGTCCATTTCCAATTTTTGTGCAAGAAAATCCATAACCAGGTCTTCTGATCAATGATGGTAAAAAGAGCACCCCCAGCTAACACAAAGGACATGAAATGAATAAGGCACCTACAATCCCATGGAAGCAAGGACCTAATAATTGCTAGCATAGAAATGCTAGAGAATCAATCCAGAAGAGAAAGAAAGTGTAATATTCCATTTGTCAACAAATTTTGAATGAACACTTCAAAAGTTATTCAACAGGTGTTGCACACAACACCAATCTTCAACATGGCACAATTCTGATCCACATACCTCATAAGAACGGATCATCAACTGAGAGTTATTCTTCTGTAAGGCTCCCCACGCTGCTTTGCTTAGATTTGCTGAAGTTAGCAACAGCCAACTGCCAGAAAAGACCAATTCAGGTTCAACAAGTATAAATAGAGCCACTTCTCCCACCGCTAAAAATTACATTGGCAAGAATAAATTTTGCAACCCAAAAATAACAAAAGTGCAAGTTCATTAGACTGCAACCCTTACGCAAGCTTCTGGCCGTTATA
This sequence comes from Rhizophora mangle, assembly GCA_037832345.1. NCBI lineage: Eukaryota > Viridiplantae > Streptophyta > Magnoliopsida > Malpighiales > Rhizophoraceae > Rhizophora > Rhizophora mangle. The sequence goes on along the minus strand of JBAPLJ010002079.1, from coordinate 243,881 downwards.
TCGAGCAAATGTCTTTATATGCGGCATTGCACAACTGAAACATTGGATTGAAAACCAGTAAGTATCACATTGTAATTAACAATAAAAGAGGAGAAGAAATGTTATCAGCTAATTCCAGAGAAAATCTTCCTTAATGCATCTCTAACTTAAGAATGAGTTTAGCTATGGGCCATCCATGATATATTATTGCAGGATATTAAGTCAACAAGGCATTAGATTTGAAAGCCAGTCATTGACTAAAAACCATAAATCCACCTGGCTTTTCTTATCAAATTTAACAAATAAGTATGGATACATACCAGCGGCCAGTGTGAACAGCTTTCCATTTTGCCCAATACTTCTTCAAAAATATTTTCTCCACATTCTTTAGTGGGCTTGGAATGGCATTTCCTGCTCCATAGCCCTGGATTTGACATGCAAAATTAGCAAGAGAAGACACATGTTCTTTATGATTACATTCCAAGACATCTTATTTCTGATTTTGCCACTGTTTATGAACCTAAAATTGACACTGTCCAGGGGATTAACAATATTGCAGTAGCTTAGAAAAGAAAAAAACTTGCAGAATACTCATATGGGACTTGATCACAGGGATTATTATTATTATTGTTATTATTGAAAGATAGAATTTGTGTCATCTCACAACAGTAGTGTCCATGTCACAGTTCCCAAAACTATTTTAACATATATATTTAAAATCCCATTCCCACTAAATGGGCACATAAGCCAGGGTATTTCAAGTCCAACAAGTGCCAGACTTTTTGACTATATTATTTATGGTGCCATGCATCTTACAGATGGATACATGGGAGAAAAGCTATGATAGCTATGCCAACCAAAATTGTCAAACATGGAGTTATCTGGAAGATAACATTACAATTCTTGAAAGTAATGTTGGGCACTGCAAAAGAGAAACAAAAACACCTGCTTGTTATTACCTCTAAGGAGCATCTGACATCTTCTACAGTAGGCCATATTATTTGAGGCTCTCCAAGACCAAGAGGTGTTTTGTCTTCTGAGCATCCAGATGATAAAGAGGTAGCCAGCTCAGTCATCCACTTTTCATCCAGTGAACCAAGAGATGAGAACTGCAACATAGCAAGAATACATTGCAATTAATGTTAAAATTCTTAAGATCTGGATACAAGTACCAATAAATTGAATTCACTACAGTTGAAATTCAAAAAGCAATCTTGAGATTTAATGGCCTAACTAGAGCAACTTGTTAAAATGATTTGTCATTTTGGTTTAGCACACGATGGTGATCACTAAGAGTGCTTAGCATTGACATTCACATGCATCAAAATAATTTAGATGACACATCATTTTACTTGAACACTCAAATGTATGTGTTGTCCTACCAGTCAAGGCAGAGCACACTATACCTGGTATACAAGAGGAGATTTTATGAACTCATCTTCAAAGGTGAACTCCTGAAGAATGCTTCGTAGCTTCATATGTCCCCACTTTTTCAGGTTGGCACCAGTGTGATATCCAGGAACAGATGCAATTAACCTGACCTAAGAACCATGTAATATCTATGTATCACTGCATAACAGGTTAGACACATAAATTATCCCTTCTCATCCCCAAGCACCCCCTCCATCAGAAAAAGAAAAAAATATAAAGGAGAAAATAAAGAGAATAAAGAGATACCATTGCATTGCTGTAATCAAACTTCCTGAAAAATGATGGATTAATGCTGACACTCCCAGTAGCTTGTAATTTAGCAGTAAATTCAGGCCACTGTATGCATTAAAATATCAGCATAAAACATGATGAGTAAGTCCTTAGGTGAATGCCTTATCATACAAAATTTGTGTATCTAGCATGCTCCTTATAATGATACCTTCAATGTATGAAGATAATCAACCAAGTCATTTTCAAACCCACATCCTTTGTGTGGATTCTTTGCATCCTTCCAGGGGAAATCTTGCATCCATAGGCCTTGGCTCTTGTTATTCCAGTCAATATATATTAGATTTGCTGTATGTACAATAATTCTCACTCCTCGGGGATACACAAGAAGCATGGCCTTTGAATGGTGTGTCCCAAATGAAATAGGTAGCGGAGGTTTGTGCAGCATCCAATTGGCAGGCTTGGTTATCTACGGAAACATACAAAGCCGAAAAGAAAATGTCCAACCTGCCAAAATAGACCTTCAAATGCATAAATGAGGCCTAGCACAAACAAGCTATGGGGCAAACCTTCATCTGTTCCAGCACACCATCGCCTTCCCCATGAACTACCAAGACATGGGGAACTTTTGCAAGAACTGGACATGCTGCCATGTAAAATGAAGCAAAGCAATAAGTTTGCCAATAAAATTATAGTTATCATCCCACAAATTGATGTCCGTGGCAGTAGCATAGAACATAAAGTTACTTATAGAGCTTGGTCAACACATGTAAAACAAAATTCCAAATTCCAGAGGAACTCATTATTATTGCATGAGACTCTCGTAGAGTACAAGGAATTGATTGAAACCAGTAATCAGCAATCATTTAAAAGCAGATGACTTGGGGCGAGAAGTACTAACCAGACATCAACCAATCAATGTCCACCATGTAATTTGAAAGGATAGCAACTACAATATCCCCCTGTTAAGGAAAACAAAAAAGATATAAAAAAAAAAAAAAAACGGAAAGTCAATCAGCCACCAAACTCCATCATTTACAACAACAAATTCTAGGTTATTTTTCACATACTAAAATGCAAATGCCTGAACCATAAATAGCTCTTACACCACATTGCCCGAAGTACACAAATATACTATCATCTAATGACATTAATATCAAGAATGCAAAGCAGAAAAAATTGCAGAACATATAACAGCACTGTCATTACCTGAACTACATCAGTAATAGAAACACACGAGGTATTAGCCCAGGCAGGTAGCCCTTGCACTTTCAATAGCCGAAATGTTGCTGGCAATTCATCATCAGGAACACTAAATCTGCAAATGGCCTGTTCACAACTTTTCACTCCACTCCTCATTCCCTCAACCTATGGAATTTGAAGCAAAAATTTAAAACCAAAGTGATCCATGGATTCAATATCTAGACACCATAGTGAGAACCAAACCAAAAGAGACCATAAAAAAAACAGAAAGTTTACAACTTGAGTATACATTCATCACCTTTGGGTCATTAGCAACATGGGCTTTACCCCGCAAGGCTTCTCGAGTCTTCTTTCGAGCTTGTTGATCAATTTCAAGGACTTCTCTTGCCCCATTGAAACCTCTCTTTTTTGTGTTGGGAGAAGAAAAAGGAGATGATGATGATGATGACTTGCTATCATTACCCAATGCCACATACTTGAAAAAATGGTGGCCAGGGATCAGCTCTATAATATCACCAGTAGCAACGGCCACTTGCTCGCCACGTCTTAGCTTCTTCCTTTCGCCGCCGGATTTAACCACCACCGGATTGGTACCATCCTAACGAGAAAAAAAATAAGTGAAAATAAAGAAATATAGCTTTTTTTTCTTCAAAAGCCAATGATAATGGAAAGAGAGTTCTGGACATTATAAAAAAAAAAAAAAAAAAAAGCAGTACCACGGTTAAAGTGGCGGAGGAGGAGGCGGTTATAGTAACGTGCCGGCGGCTGACCCTCTTGTCGGAGACGGTGAGGTTATTCCGGCCGATGATGTTGGAGCCATTGGAGATGGATAGCTTTGGAATTGAGGTGTCTTCTTCCTCTGAATTTCCCTTAAGTGGAACCAAGTAACCAATCTTTCGCACCCCATAAACCAGAAAAAAAAAAAAAAAAAAAAAAAGGCGCAGAAAACAAAAACAGGAAAAGAAAAACATAAAATTAGCAAAAAAAAAAAAGTTAAAAAAGAACCAGAAGTGGGAATTTGAAATTTCGAAAAGAGAGTTAAACCTGGGAGAGGTCCATTGTTACATAGCTTACATGACAGAAACCCACTTGCCCAGTGTACAGTGAGTAGGCCACTCTCGTTGTGAGAGACAGAAAGAGAGAGAGAGAGAGAGAGAGAGAGAGAGAGAGAGAGAGAGGGGGCTATGTAAGAGGAAAAAGAGGAAGACGACGACGTTTGTACACCAGCGTCCGACGTTTCTATCTATTGAATTTAATAATCTTTTTATTGAATTACATCACATTAACACATTACTTTATGTCCATAACTATTAAATTTTTTATCTTTAAAAATTATTCACATATATTTTTATAAATATATTAATAATAATTTATAAATAAAAAAATAATTAACAAATATATTTTTTTAACAATAGTTCAAATATTATAATTTATAATTCTTAAAAAATATAATATTATAAGAATATATATACAAATTTTTAAAATTTTTTTAACAAAAATTAATTATAATGTAAAATAATATAAATTTTCAAAATTATATATCAAAAAGTATTAAATTTATAATATATATATTTCCATTTTGTTACCGTGTTCATGTCATACTTAAGTTCTAATTTTGTAAGAGTTGATGTGTTAGTATGTCCATATCATTGCATTGCGTTAGTGCTCATGCATCATAACAATATAAAGGTAGATGCACGCAGTGATCAAACAAAAAAGAATTTGCAGGAATGGATGAGCGGACGGACTCGGGTTGGGTTGAATTCTAAATTAAATCATTTCTCATTGCATTGAGTCGATTTCCATTCAACTTTGGATGAGTGTTATCTCGAATTTATATCATATTAAATTCAGATTATTTCAAGTTACTTAGCATCGAATTATATACAAAATTCTTCACATTGGACTACCTAAGGATAAAAGAATTTTTTAAAAAATTATTTAAAAAAAAAAAAAAAAGAGTCTTGCCCTGCCTTTAGCAATAAGTTATCACAGACAATCACCTGTGTTGCCAGGACACGCGTAAACTGCTATGTATTGTTCAACCGAAAGAGTCATTGCGCTCTTGGTACTTGAACGGCATCAGATGGGGAAGACAAAAAAATAAATAAATAAAATTATGCTATCTTCTGCGTTTAGATTCTTTGCGCATTTCTGCTAGGTAGCTCTCCAAGTTGGCCTTCTCCCATAAACACCTCTGAACCAGGTCGTCTTTAGTTGATTCATCTAATAAAACATCAAAAGAAAGCAACTGTTTATTTGAAGAAAGAATACAGTACCTTGGATCATACTCATTCGCATGTTCTACTAAAAGTTATCAGAATTTAAATGGATACGTAGAGACATCAGTTACCAATGCTTTCCCATGCATCTAGGGGGACTCTCAGGGACCTTCGTGTAAGGTAGGATGCATCCTCCCAAGAATATGAAGCTTTTTGCACCTTGTACCTCCAGAACCAGTGGCCACTCCACAGCAACAGCTGGGTGGAAAGAAAATTTATCAGCAAGCTTGGTAGTCCAAAGCCTAACAACAGATTCCATGTGCACATTTCTTGAAGACAATGGAAGACAAAAGATCAATTAATACGATGATAAGGCTCCCCATCCCACTGGTTCATCCCTGTCCCCTGGAAATTTAAGCCAGGGAACAAAATAACAGATAAAACAGAGATGGTACTCCACCTTGCCTATGGTGTAGGGAAGAAGAATGAATTGGACGCCAATAAGTGCCCAGATGGAAGGTTTTTGAGCACCCTTTATGTCCAATTCAAGTTCTTTGCCGAGATCTTCCTCTATTTTCCTGCAAGAAAAACTCGTGGCTTACTTTATTGTAACTCAGAACCAGGTATGATAGACCAGATAGCCCAACCCTATGTATTAACACAACATATTACAAATGCTACATACAGGACTAGTAGAGGCTCACAAGAAATTTATCCACATTGATCAGACACACGGTTTAAACATCTTTACCAAAAGATCAAATAAATGCATGCCTGTCAATCTGCTTGTTGTTTTTCTTCTTATTTGTAGCTCCTCTGCTTCGCTCAAGTTCCAATGCTCGTAGTCTGTTTTTGTAAGCAGGTGTCCTCTTGACCATTGCTACTGCCTGGTGTAATACAAAGGACCCAGAAAGAGAATCAAAATTCTTGCCAGTACCGATGCAAAAGCAACAACATCCAGCAAACAGCCAAAAGGATCAAAAAAAATCTTAAATGCAAACATTCTAAAGGATCACAAGACACAAAACAATACCTGGTTATGCCTTGTCCACTGATTCAGATATTGAAATGCTGAGAGAATCAAAATAACTCCAACAACAACATAACGAGGATCCTAGAAGGTATCACAGCTGCTGTTAGATGACAAAATTGAAAATACCTATGTTTAGCTGCCATCTACCAAAAAGTATAGCTGAAGCAGCATGACTACTGAAGTAGTTTAACTAACAAAAATGTTTTTCTTACTGTCTTGTGAGCATAATATGCGTGATAGTAACGAGCTGTGTTGTAAAATACCTAAAAGAAACAAAAAACAGCAGCATGCACAGAATTAGTGCAAGAGCAGTTGTTGCAAATTTCACACAGTAACTTCATCCACTGCTTCACTATAGCTATGAAGTGTGTGTGTGTGAGAGAGAGAGAGAGAGAGAGAGAGAGAGAGAGAGTAAAATGTGATGTAAGCTTGCAGGTTCCCTAACTCAATGATCATTTGTCATGAACTTCCACCCAAAATACCTTAACCCGGTAGAAGTCTAAGCCCCACCACCTCTATGAATTGATAATCTAATTTATTTTGAAGCACAGAAAGCTTGCAAGAATTCATAGATATCACAACCAGGGAGATGAGGGAGAAATAAGGTAGAATTCATTCAAATGTGCAATACTAAACACACCTCCTCAGGATGCGCAACTGCATAATCATACTGCTCCCGAGTAGCATCATCTTTCAGAATCTGCAATTCAAAGTAATCACTCACCATCATAGTAAAACTTCAAAAAGTAATTCTACCATTAAAATAGATATTATGATGAAACCCAACACGATCCCTGCTTGCCTGCCTTAACATTTCCCTTATCCTCAAATCCAAATGCAATTCAATGGAAACAATTTCAACAAATTTACTTCATCCCAGGCTCTTGAAACAAGTAATGAATTACATTAATAAATATTAAACCCAGCATGATCCCCACTTGCCTCCCATAACATCCCCCACTCCAATCACCAGATCCAAATGCAATTGAATGGAAACAGTTTCAATTCCTCCTTAACTTTTGAAAAAAAACAACAATTAGTTAACATTAACCAAATACATAAGTAACAAGAAGGTTCTACCATAAACCACAAAACCCAATCAAGTAAACATAGATATATCACAACCCCGCTTGAACCAAAAGACAGAGATTAGATTATTACCTCATAAGCATTTGCAATTTTCACAAACAACTTCCTCGATTCCGGATCCGGGTTCTTATCCGGATGACTAACCATAAACCCAACCAAAAAAAAAAAAAAAACAAAAAATTGACGACAGCTCAATCAAAGAAAAGAAAAAAAAAAACTTAAAAATTCAGAATTTTTAAGACTTACTATTTCAATGAGAGCTTGTAGTAAGCTTTTTTGATCTCTGAAGCATTAGCGTTTTGAGAAACCCTAACGACAAAATGCAAGGAAGCAGTGGCAAATCAGTAATTCACGTTATAAATGAAGGTTAAAGACTGAAGAAGAAAAACGGAGCTGCAAAGGGTGACCCACCCAAGTAAATCATAGCAATCGTCTTCGTCGCAGTAGATGGCGGATGATGAAGAGATGATGATAGAGAGCAGAAGAAATGATACGGCGGCGCACCACCGGATTAATGCCGGCGGCAGCATCTTTATCTCCGGTACAGCAGTTGCTTATTGGCCCGGCGGACTTATGGCTTTTTGACCAAAGAGACTGGCTTTGTTGGTCCTGTTTTGTTTTCAGAAAGAAAGACAGAGGAGGAGGAGGAGGAGGAGGAGGAGAAGAAGATCTATGCGCTGCGTTTTGGTCAAAATTATTGAAATTTCATTTTTGACCCTTGAAATTCACTGCTCTAACAATTTTTTCTTTTTTTTTTTTTTTTTTAACAAGAAATAAGAAAGTATACTTATAAAAATAAAAATAACTATTTATGCCTCTTGGTTATAATTATTTTTCTCTATTAATATAATTTCACCATCTAATTTATAAAAAAAAAAAAAACTTTTTGTGATATTTCCTTCACAATACAAAATATATGGATATTAGCAAGTTATTGAAAACTATGAATCCTTTAGTTTAGAGTAGAATTGTGTTAACCTGTTATAAGAGTTCCTGCAAACTCTTTCATTTATCTAAATGGACAACACTCAAACTTAATTTTAAAAATTATTTAATATATAATTCAAATTTTAGTAAAAATAGACTCAATTCATTTAAAGCTGGATTAATCATAAACTACATTTTTCTCATTAATAAAATGATGGGCTTATCCTAAAAAATAAATAAATAAATAAATCCTTAAAAAACTTGTTTAATTTGTTATGATGGTAGGTTTTGGTTAGGCTTGTTTTTAAATTACATATCATGTTTACATTAAAGAGGTCTTTCATATTTTTAATTGTTGTTATTAACAATATGGACTATTTCACATATGGGAAATTTTGACATTCTCTAAATGGAAACTGGAGAAAATGATTTGTGGATGTCTATTCAATAAAAAGTTGAGAGGTTTGGTGGGGAAAAAAATATAGAAAATATAACTAATCCTAGCATCCCCCCCCCCCCAGGAAGATAAATAAAGGACAAATTTCACAATTGAACAGCTTTTGTTCTTCTTGTCCTCTTTAATAATATATCACCTCCCTCATCATAAGAAAAGGAAAAAAAAAATTTACAATTAAATACAAATAATGAAGATAATATTTTGAACATAAAAACTTTTTGGTCATAATTTTTTTTTTATCATTTCAATTAAAAATTTAAATTATTGAATGATACTCAAAAAATATATCATAAATATTAAACTCTAATATTAGCAAAAAAAAAAAAAAAAAATTGTCTACACAAGAATTCCCATTTGCTTCCAAATTGTTAGCTGAAGACAAGAAAGGACATAAAGTTAAACTAAATTGCAAATTCCAAATTTCTGTGTTAGCTAGAGCATCATCAAGGAATTTTCAAATGGGTGATTAACGGAGTGATGCCCATCCCAGCATGATCGACAACTTTAATAGGGTCCCACCGAATGAGCTTTGTGTTTCCGTCTGCCGACTTCCTGGATTTTAGTATATGGCTTTTTATTAGTAATTGCCAGAACACTGAAACACGTAATTAACCTGTAAATTAAACACTCAATTATATCCCTTGATCTCCAATAGTAGTCCGTGAACGTGTCGTCCCCGTTTGTGTAGTCGCACTTTATTAGAAAGACTTGGTAAGTTCACTTCTAAAATCTAACCTTTTTTTTTTTTTCTAGAACTCATACAAACATTATTTTAAAAAAAAAAAAACGAAAACCTAATTAAACTTGTCACAATTAAGCTTAGTGTGATTTGATTTGCATATTTGTGTGAGATGGGAACTTACAATTACATAGCCTTAGTTAATATGAATTGCCATGTCTACTTCAAACAAACATAACTCAATTTTTATAAATTTGAATTAAAAAAAAAAAAAAGGTCTCGAGTGTAGGAAACTCTTAGTAATTATTGAGGTAGGTGGTGGTTTTAGTAGATGATCTACGAGGTCAATTTTTTTCAACAACCCAAAAATAAAAAAACAAAGGAGAGATCAACTTTGTATTCAAAGTCCAAAGCGTGTGAAAGAAACTCACATAAATTAAAACAGAAGGAAACAATCCAATTACGTGTCAATCCAGATTATTCATCTCTGTCTTTCTATATTTTTAGAAAAATATCATAATCAGTGTGTATGTGTCTACGTGTATATATATATATATATATAGCTATAATTTAATTGTTTAAAGTCACTTCCAGGCGCATTCGATTCTATTCATTTCTAATTTCTGAACGCTTCTCCTTCCTTCCCCTTGGAGACTTTGAGCATGGACGGTACTCATCATGACCCACCATTCCAAGAAGCCTACAAGACCCTCTTGCACAAATCCATGGAAAGGAATAATGATGGAGTCGTCATTGGCATTACAGGGGAGGAATGGGAGCTTCCAACGATTGATCTCGGCCGGTTAAGCCGGGGAGAGGAGGAGCGAGAGAAGTGCAAGGAGGACATAGCTAGGGCTTCGCGGGAGTGGGGGTTCTTCCAGGTGGTGAAACATGGGGTTTCACGTGAAATCTTGGAGAAAATGAGGGGAGAGCAAGTGAAGTTGTTCAAGCAGCCTTTTGATAGAAAGAGCAACTTGTTGAATTTCTCTGCTGGCACTTACCGCTGGGGGACGCCCACAGCTACTTGTCTCAAGCAGTTGTCTTGGTCCGAAGCCTTTCACATTCCCCTTGCCGGATATTTCCCCTTCCAATGCTTCCAACAGCTTCAGGTACTTAAGCCCTTTTGCATTCCTCGTCTCTCTCTCTTTTTCATTTTCCTTGTGGCTCCAGCTGAAGGTATACAGGATCTGTGAATAGGGTGAGATACGAACTGTCCGATTCAAATACAAAATTAAAATTAACCGTAATTAACCGTTTAAATCTCATTTTTGAGTCTTAGTAGGATCTAATTTACAGTTTGTTTTGGAACTGGCTTCACCATTTTTTCAGTTCACACTGCAGGACCCCGGTTGAACCTGGCTTACACACTCTACATTTTAGCTTTTCTTTTGACATTTTTGTTCAGTGTTCATTCTTATAAACAAAATCTAAGGGAAATTTTTTTTTAAAAAAAAAAAAAATAATAAATCGAAATCACAACCAGAGTATGATCATATCACGATAGGTACGTATATTTTTAAGATTTATTTTGTGTATAAAATATTTTCCCAAATTTAAATGGCTGTTGGGATGTTCATACACACACACACGTAGACATTGGGACAGCCACAGATTCCAACTTAAAATCAATCTGTTCTTTCTGGTCCCCTTGATGGTAAAACACCAAAATGTGGCAAAAAATTTTGTTATCCCCCCACCCCAAAGTTTACTAGGCTTAAAAATAAGCCTAATAGTAAAATTTGTTGAAATATACTCAAAATGATAATTCGTGGAAAGTAAATTTTCACTTAATAGAATTTGGTGTTGATCAATATTGTTCTTATTTCCTTTTTTTTTTTTTTTTTATATATACAAACCATAGTGTTCAATAACGCGTAAAACTTTTGTTTATAACTTTTGAATGAAAAAGAAATTTGTTTATTATCTAAATTTTATGGAGGATGTACCAAAAGTTTAACGACTTGGGCCCTACCAATTCGTTACAAAAAAAAAAAAAAATCGAATCAATATATCCATCAGATTCACTGTTATATGCACCATTAATATATTTTTAACTTGTAACATTTATTTATATGTAAAATATTTTTATTAAGGATTTTAAATGGACAATAAAATTATCAAAAATGAAAGAAAAATGAGGAATTTGTGGACGAGATGAATTAGATAAAAGATTTACATCATCATGTTGATGATTTTAATCTTTTAACTTTTATTTTTAAATTTGATGGTTTAAATTGATTCTGTTCACTGATCTCGTCTCTGTCTTTGTGTACTCGGACCTAAAATTATTACACATGTTAGCGTGTAGGGGTTCCACCTTTGGCTTTGGTTTTGGTTTTCGGGTGTTTTGACAACATCGAATCATGTACGTATGTTTGCATGCATGGTTGATTGGTCTGCTACACTTATAGAGATTATCCGCACATCCTCACGTGAATAGATGTCATAAATTTGGTTTGAGCTAGCTGGAATTCAGAGTTTTTGCCAGTCTGCTGTCTTTTAGAACCCGGCTAGGCCTCAAATGCTTGTGATCGTTCTTTATGGGTCCCATATTGTCAAGAGAAATAAGTATGAACCCACCTCCCCAGAGCTTGGAAAGAAATGTCCGAAGCATAACAAATGGGAATATTCTACAAATTAAAATAATTAAAAAAAACGAGAAAAATATTTGGCTCTTAAAAAAAAAAAAAAAAGAATAAAACTTTACATTTTGGAAAAAAAAAAAAAAAAGAGAGAATTGAGATCTAGACTTTCACCTCTCCTGTAAATTTTACTCTGACCAATTAAGTTAAACCCTGTTATTTAATATTTGGTGACATTAAATGTCAAATCCGGTGATAATTTGAGTGTAAGTAATCTGCGTGCAGTTCATCAATGGAACAGTTTGCCACACCAGTTGCTAATTTAGCACAAAAGCTAGCTGAAATTTTGGCAGAGAAATTGGGCAGAAAATCTAATTTCTTCCGGGAAAATTGTTCGCCAAGCTCTTGCCATCTTCGATTGAACCGATACCCACCATGCCCCATCCCTTTACAAGTATTTGGCCTCATTCCACACACTGACAGTGACTTCCTTACAATTCTGTACCAAGATGAAGTTGGGGGCTTGCAATTGGTGAAGGATGGGAAGTGGCTTGCTGTTAAGCCTAATCAGGAAGCTTTAATCATCAACATTGGAGACTTGTTTCAGGTATATAAGATATTTTTGTGTTCTTGGTTTTTCTTTTTAATATCAAATAACTAATTGATATTGCTCCCAAGATGATGTTCAGGCTTGGAGCAAAGACATTTACAAGAGTGTACAACACCGGGTTGTTGCCAATCCACAGGTAGAGAGATTTTCTGCCGCTTATTTCTTCTGTCCTTCGTATGACACAGAGATACAAAGCTGCTGTGAGCCTTCAATTTATAGGAAGTTCAGCTTTGGAGAATACAGACAGAAAGTGCAAGAAGATGCTCGAAATCTAGGCGACAAAGTAGGGCTCCCTAGGTTTCTTGTCGTATGAGTCCTAGCTAGTGCTCGCATCTTTAATTCCCTGTGCAATAACTAGCATACATGCATGTAAATTGTTTTTTTTTTTTTTTTTTTTTTGTCAAAAATGAAATGGGAAATAATAAAAAGGGATAAATTTTGCATAAATAATAATAATAATAATAATAATGTTAGTCTGCATACAACGAGGGTTTCTCTATATGTAAATAAAAAAAATCCTTTACCCCCGCTATGTACTGTAGATTTGTTCTTTTTCCTAAATGCTTTTGGGAAATTAAAATATAATGTGACACATCTTAATAGAATGTTGGCTCAATATTTATTTTGGGAAATTGTTTAGTGTGGGATACATTTCAAAAAATTAAAATAAAATTAAAAAAATAAAAATACCAACTAAATTTTACCACCTGCAGTGTAACCAACACACAAAGAGTAACTATTTGTATAATGGTAAAAATTGATTCATTGTTTTCTAACTCACTTTTACATGATCATTGTCATTTTGCTGAAACAATTTCTCTGCAAAAAAAAAAAAATAAAATAAAATTATAGACATTTGATCTTTTATAAACACTATAGTGTAAAAAAAAAAAAAAATTGTGTATGTGAAACACCCTCTTGAATTAAGTAATACAGTTTTGGTCAAATTTTAAACCTTTGGTAGCTGAGGTTAAGAACCGTACGTGCCAACTCCCAAAAATCCCGCCGGGACAGGAGAGTCAGTTGTTTAAAACGGCGCCGTTTACTCTCACACTCAAGTGCATCGAAAGATCATTCCTATTCCGGGAGAGTGTGACGGCGCCGTTTAAGCTCTGTTTTACGGGAAACTCGACCTCATTCTCAAACGCCCTTCTTCACCTCACTCGGAGCAGACCGGGTCGCCGGATGGGGACTGTGCTTGTGTCATCGTTGTATTGGGTCAGTTAGAGCACAGCTTGGTCGACCGAGGTTGTCCGGCAAAAACCCATTTGTTTTCTGCTCAGGTAATGCTTGTTTTGACAGCAATTTGAGGCTGCTTATTTATCATTCCTATTAAATAAACGAGTTTTGTCTACTAAGAAAAAAATTTTAAAAAGATAAACTATTTTTGGGTTGGTTTTTTTTTTTTTTTTTTTGGTGTTTGCAATTATCAGATTGATGATGTTTAGAGGTTGATGGAGATAATAAAGCAAGCAGAAAAAGTAGGTGCTAGCTATGTTAGTGTAAACTTTGTTGTTGGGTTAATTTAGGGCCATATATTTACTAATCCTATTCAAGAAGCAGCTTTTTTGTGATAAGAAAAATGGAAAAGAACATATCTTTTGTGCATTTGATATTTGAAATTTGGCTTGAGTTGTTTTGGCTAGAGAATCAGTTTAGTTATAGCTATGTTTACAACTTTCAGATTGATGATGTGGAGGGGTTAATGGAGATAATTAGGTGAGCAGCTACAGAAGGTGCAACGCTGGTCTAAACTTTGGCTTTCTAGTGCCTTTACAATCCTGACTGCCCAGTTCTTTGGGGAGATAATGGATACCAGTTTCTTATCTATGACCATGACAATATTATTCGATTTGAATCCTGTTGCAACAATGGAAAGATGTGCATGGCGGTCAATGGCTTATTCTGATACAAGAATCCACTACAAACAGCTACCCAAAAATCTTCGCAATGCACAACACTCACAGCTTCCTCCTGATTTTGGAGTTAACTTGTTTCTGAGAAAGCCAACTGTTGACACCACCGACCTTTCTTCTGCCGACTTGGTTCAGGATTTCAATCTTGAATTTGAAGAAGAAGAAGAAAAAAAAAAGGCAGGAGAAGAAGAAGTAGATGAGGATGTTGATGGAGCACAGGATGGTCACATTGAGTGGGAATCGCTTGAGATTGAAGCAATATCATCTCTTTTTCAAGGGAGGATCCCACAAAAGCCAGGGAAATCCAGTAATAGAGAAAGGCCCCTCCCACTTCCACTTCCCCATAAACTCAGACCCCTAGGATTTCCCACTCCTAAGCAACGCCTTAAATTGGCTTCTCCAAGGATGTTCTCTTTGCGTTCGCCTATATTGAACAAGGTTTATAAAAATCCCAATTTTCTTGTTAGTTTAGCCAAACGGATTAAGTCTTTGAGCCAGGATCAAGATGTTTCTGTGGTTCTCGATAATTCTGCTCGTTTTCTGCGCAAAGGGTCATTGTCATTGACAATTCGAGAGTTGGGTCACATGGGCCTTCCAGTTCGAGCTTTGCAGACCTTCTGCTGGGCTCAGAGACAGCCACTACTTTTCCCAGATGACCGGATTTTAGCTTCTATGGTTGAGGTCTTAGCGAGGAATCATGAATTGAAAATACCATTTGATTTGCACAAGTTCACAAGCTTGGCGAGCCGGGGCGTGATTGAAGCAATGATTAGAGGTTTCACTAGAGGTGGGGATTTAAAGCTCGCTTGGAGACTTCTCTGTGCTGCTAAGCATGGCAAAAGAATTATAGAACCCAGTGTATATGCCAAGTTGATTTGGGAGCTTGGAAAGAACCCAGATAAACATGTTCTTGCAGCTACCTTGTTGGATGAACTTGGGGAAAGGGAAGATCTGAACTTGAACCAACAGGATTGTACAGCTATTATGAAAGTTTGTGTCAAGCTTGGAAGATTTCACGTTGCAGAGGCCCTCTTTAATTGGTATAAGCAATTGCATGAGCCAAGTGTGGTTATGTACACGACCCTCATTCACAGTCTTTATTCTGAGATGAAATACAGGGAGGCCCTGGCTTTGGTTTGGGAAATGGAGAATTTAAATTGTCTTTTTGATCTTCCAGCCTATCGGGTGGTTATCAAACTTTTTGTTGCCTTGAATGATCTCTCCAGGGCTGGAAGGTACTTTTCAAAACTTAAGGAAGCAGGTTTCTCCCCAACATATGACTTGTACAGGGACTTAATATCACTTTACATGGTTTCTGGGAGGCTTGCAAAGTGTAAGGGGATTTTGAAGGAGGCAGAAATGGCAGGATTTGAGTTGGACAATGAAATAAGGTCAGAATTTTTGCTGCTTGAAATATAACCCTGTTTAATTTTCCGAACTTTCTTTCATCTTGGAATGAAAGAGTCAACAGTTGAGATATGATTGAATGTTTATGTTAGGAAAGCTATGAATTTCTGTTTCAGGAATTTGAGAAACCAAATAGATTGAATTGAACACAGCTCAGGCAGCAGCAGTGAAGTTTCATTTCTCCTTTAAAAGATAATATGTTCTAGGTAACAGATGACATATATTAGACTTATAAAATTGGCATATAATGTATTGGATAGCAGATAAACTGGGTTCACAGAGAACATATACTGGGTTTTGTCGGGTTAGTCTTTGTGAGATTCTGGTTTCACAGAGAATAATGTGAAACTTAAGTTCATATTCAATACATAAACATATTATATTTCTAACTTCCAATGCTAAGAGAATATAGTACTTAACAGAATGATGTGAACTTAAAGAAAACAAATGTTGGATGCCATGAATCTCAAAGTGATGCTAAGATCGTATGTTGTAATGGTTTCATACACATAATACATATTACAGATCCTTGTTGTAAAAGGAATATTTTCACTTGTTGAGGGATGCATATTTTATCTTAAAATTGGATGGAACATTCATTGTGCTCCTCCTCATTGATAAATTCTATATTTTTGTATAATACAGCCATAACTTGTATGGAAGTAAAATCTTATATCATATCAGATGAATGCATTAAGTTTCTACTCTGCATTATGGCATTTGGAGTTTCTGGTATATATGCATTCTTGTGTGCCACAAATACTGATTGCAGAAAGAGTCTTTATCTACTTAACCACACTTTTCTTATGTTATGTCTTTTCCTTTTTGGTTGTCTTGTATTGGATCTTCATTCTTCTTTGTACTTTACCTTTCAGTTTCAACTGGGCACAAAGGCCTGTGGAGAGACTGTTTGGATCTTTTGAATGGTGATAGTCATTTAGTGTGTTTTTCCCTTTAGATACATATCCTATAATCATTGCTTCTCTCCCTCCATTTCATGGGAGGTTGTAAATTACACTTTGAGTTGGGAATGCTTAAACTTGAGCCTTGATTGAACATCGAGTTAGTGTTATGCGGAGTTTATTACTGTAATATGATTTCATGTACCTTTGGATGCCAAAATAAGTTAAGTCTCATACTTACACATAGCAATAACTCTAGACTATAATTTACATCGCATAATATCTCACCTAATCCCATTAATATATTAAGACTAAAAATTTGATTTCTTAGTGTTCAAGCTAGTTGGTATGGTTGCACCTTCTTCTGCAGCTATTGTTGTATTTTTTCTAAATCTTTTGCTCTTCCTTGTGGGAAAACTTTTTGCTACTTGAATCTTGAGTCTCAAGCAAATGTCTTATTCATATCAAAACTCTTCCTTGAGACTTTTGTTAGAGATTTCAAGCATCTTCTTTAACATTTGAAATCAATCTTTAGCATGTGTCACAAACTTTCATGAACTTTCATAAAACTCTTGTTCCACCAAAATTCTCTGGTTTTAGTCTCTAAAACTTAAAAACTCTCTGGTTTTGAAACTTTCACAAACACTAAAAATTGGTTTTCAAACTTTCACAAATACTAAAAACTAGTTTTGGTAAAACATACTTAAGTTTTACCATACAAATTAAACCCAAAGGTTTTTAAACTGCTGGAAACTGACTGCTGTAGCAATCAAACTCTTTGGTTTATAAACCCCAGACTACAATCTAACTTATTTTTCTTTATTTCCCCTTTTAAAGCCACGGGAGGTCAACTGATTTAATGAAAAAGGCAGCTGATGTCACTGCACTCTTCATTCAGTCATAAAATTGATTTTCTCTTAAAAACCCTATACTGAACTCTCTTATGGAAGAACTCAAAAATCTTTGGTTTTTTTTTTTTTTTTTTGGGGGGGGGGGGGGGGGGGGGGGGGGGGGGACATCTGTTCTTCTAGGTTGTCAGCTCTCTTTTTTTTTATTTTTTTTGGGTTTCAAACTCTGCTGGTTTTTCTGGTCTAAAATTCTAGTTTTTCACATGCCCTTTAAGACCCTTTCAGCTCTAATACTACTGTTGGTGTTTGAAGAAAGGAAAAAAAAAAAACAGAACATTTCTAGAGTCTCTTTCGTAGCTGTAAAATGAGCTCCTTATATAGAAGTTGTAACAACTTAGACAATATGATCTCATGTACTTTAAGATACAAGAACAATAAGTTTCATACTTGCATAAAACAGTAACTTTACCCTATACTTGAAATTACTTAATATCTCACCTAATCCCACCAACATACTAAAACTAAAAATTTGATTTCATAGTCTTCCTTTGCTGCTACTGCTGTATTTTTTTTGCTTTTTCTTTTGCTGAAAAATTTTTCTGTTGGCTTGAGTCTTGAATCTCAAGCAAATGTCTCACTCACATGAACACAAATACACACTTTTTATCATTACTTGATTTGCATTTGTCCCTACCTTTATCTCAAAATTCTCTCCTAGGGTGAGCAATGACTATTTTCCATTTCTGGCAAAGGCAGTCCAGAATGTTGCTGCTTTTAATTAAGAGCATCATCACTTGGGCTGAGCTTGCCAACTGAAAGTGTCAAGTATATCAGCAGGATTGTTCCCATGCATGACCTGCAACAAAAGAAAGTAGACAAGTTTACTCTAAATAATACACTGGAAAAAGATGGTGGTGACAAACTGATGGCCGATGACTGAACTTTTGCAGCTTTAAAAGGGTTGTAAACTTACAAGATGGCAAACAAGAAGAGCACCCTTTTGGGATCAAGGACCCATGATGGTAGAGGACGCTTGAAGCTGTTTCTCCATAAGCTGCATCTGCCTTCTGTGGTGGCATTGATACTGTCTGTTGTGACGGTGATCAGATGATGATATTGATGAGCTTGTGAGTTGCTGGAATAATCACTGGTCCCTACTTCCACAACTGTGGCCTTTTCAGGCGTGCTTGGCCCTACAAAAAAGCAACTACTGATTAATAACACCAGGCAGGAGTATTTAGGGACATATGCTTTAGCTAAACTGTATATTTTCCAATAGTGTAACAACAAAATGGATGATGCCAGTGTATATTTTCCAGTAATGGTGGTATCTAGGTCGAGTTAACTTATGTTGATGCGTTATAGCGGGTCATAGGGACAGTCAAACTAGCCATTTACGTGTTCCAAGGTAATGCTTGGAGGGGGAAGGTTGTTGGGGGTCAATCTTCACGAGACTTGCACCCGTTCCAGTTTGAACTGGAATAGGAGTTGAACCGAACCCAGAATTGGGTCGACCTTCCCAGTTTTAGTTAGAATCGTAATCGATAAGGGATCTTGTTTAGTTAAGGTTCAGGATTTTTTATGAACCGGATTGGACAAAAATTAATTGAACTCTCATGATTCATGAACTGTCAATCCGAATAGGCCGTTTATTAAGAAAGTTCCAAGGACTGCACAATAAATGTTCTAAACTTTTTGGAAAATAATGGAATTGGATCGAACCAGACTGAAGCTAAAATTGGGGTAATCTGCCTGGTTTTATATAAAAATACATTACCAATAAACATTTTTCGACGGTGTCAATGTCTTTGGTGCTTGCCCGTCGGCGGGATTGAACGCAAAGATTGGACGTGTCTTAATTCACTTAATTATTAGTTATAATTGGTTCACAGTTTATCAAAAGAAGTACCCGATTTCTCCATCCAATTCCCACGCTAATGTAACTTTTTGTTTTTCAAGAAACAAACGGTTTGGTACCTCTTGGTGAAGAAGTAGCAACGATCGTTTCTCTGTCATCAGCAGAAGTGTTAGGATTATTAATCTTCCTGACGTCCCCGCCTCGTTGTGACCCTTTTCTGGAAAGGCTCCTCTGCAAATTTTGTTCATAAGAATGACGGCCAAAATAATGTTAATCACTACCCTTGTTTGGTATCAACATCAACAAGAAAAAAAGGAGAAAAAAAGAAAAAAAAGAAAAAAGGCTTACTTTTATTCTTGAATTTGCATGGGTATCTTCATTGCCTCCATGTGAGAAATTCTTCATGTCGATACCAAAACCAGCAGATTTATCCGCCGTGATATGATCTCAAACAGATACTTTTTGGGACCCACCAGCCTGAGTCGAAGAAGCCATTTCCTAATCCAATATAAACAAAAAAAAGGAAAGGAGGGAAAAAGAAGGCTGTGGGTGAGAAGAAGCAGAACAAGAAACCAACTATGATGGACGAACAAGACAAGGAAACAACCGCTTAACAATTAATAAATGGACAAAAGAAAACAAACCCAGAACCTAAAACAACGTTTTACAGGGAAAAGGATCGACCTTTATAAGCAAAAAGTAATAATTAAAGAAACCCCAGAAAATTAAAAAAAAAAAAAGAGAGAGAGAGAAAACACATCCTCACTCACCAACTTGGAATAATCCGCCATTTCCATCCCTTTCCCAGGAAAACGAAAGGATAAAAAAAAAAAAAAATGTGTGTAGGTCGTCACAAATTGCGTATCCAGTAAGGCAATTGTTATCCAAGGCCTGTTTGGAAATTTTTTTTTTTCCAAAAAAAAAACAAAAAAGATCCTCTTGCAAGTCAAAGCTTGAGACATATTGAACATACAAAAATATTTCAAAATGAAACAAAAACCAAGGTAGACTGGGAATTTCCATTCTTGAATTCATCTAGAAAACAAACCGAAAATGGGGAAAAAAAAGAACATTAACAAACATATGTAGCAATTGGATTGAATCTTCTTGAACCATACCCGTTCTATACCAATTGGACGCTGTATGTGTAGTGATACATTTCTTTTTTCAGCTGATACACGGAAAAGGTCGTAGATGAATGACTTTTTAACTAATATATGTTTTGTCTTCTTGTGAATGGAAGGTAAGGAAGCATCAGGGTAGTTCAGATTCTCCACAAGTCACTCCAGAAGCCTACTTCTTAAGTTCCCTCTTGGATATTAACAATCCATTATCATAACTTATTTTTATGGGATGAAGATTAGACCTCTCACAATTTGTCTCGTTGATTCAATGCTAAGCTAACTACCAGTAATCAACAATCCATTGGATCTTGTTGACACTTCATGGCTTGTCAAGTGGAACTCTATCATTTGTCCAGTTGACAAGTGGGAACTTTGTATGGCTTTTAGAAAACTTTTGTCGGCTTGGCCAACTGTTGCTTTGGTCTGGTCTGGTTAACTGATCCATACTTTCTGATCAACTGCTCCACCCCCTTGACTTTCTTCCTTTGATCCTCAATTGAGCTTCGCATGGCATCCAATTCATTTTCACACAAGTTAACGTCCCAAGCAAGATCTTGAGGAAGTACTAACATGGCATGTGACTGATTTTTGTCACAAATATGAGTTGACTCTCCATTCTTATTCAAAACTTGATCTTCATCATTTTTCATATAGTTCTACCCTTTAACCATTTGACTTCCCATTCTTCAAATTGTTTTTTAATCGATGAGTTGATCATATAGTGCTTTCAAATTGTAGTTTATAACCCATTTTTATTTAATAGTTGATTTACTTTTTTTTTTTTTTTTTTTTATCTTTATATTATTTTCGTTTCTATTTTCCTATTAATTTGATTTAATTTTTTTTACTAATAACATTTAAACAAACGTATTAGTAATATTCATTTTTTTTTTGTCATCAAAATTAAATATAAAACTTTAGAAACTCAAAAGACATATTTGAGAGTGAGAGGAAACCATTGACTTTGAAAAAAAAAAAGAAAAAAGAAAAGAAAAGAATGTTCTAACCCAAACCAGACTTTGAAGAGGTAGGCCCAAAATGAGTAACCAGCCCAAAAAAGCTTAGATTCAAGCAAGAATCCACCATTTAATTATCCCCCATGGCAGAGCTTTGTCTTTTGCAGAGCATTACATGACAGCGATTGTCTCCACATCAATTAGCTTGACTAATTACAATTAGTTTTGTTGATCTTTTCAATCAAATTTAGTTGCATGGCTAAGAAAGTAAAATCACATAAATAGGAGGACCATCAAAAATGTTTCACTAGAAGGCCAATGCAATCGCTTGGAATTGTCATATTGATTGGTTTGGACCACCGCTTCAGCATAGAGCGATATGGTATTCTTGGCATACATAATAATCTCTAAGATCTCTAATTTCTACAAACTTAAAAAAAAAAAAAAATTTAAACCCTTATTTCTACTATTTGTTGTTTATTTGATAGCCTTCACTCTATCTTAGTAATTATTAGTTATTAGAATCATTCTTTAAATTTTAAATTTTAAATTTTAAATTTTAAATTTTAGTCATATAAATCAAAATTTTGAAAATTTAATTAAATATATTAATAAAATTTAAAATTAAATTATAATATAATATATATATATTTAAATTTTAAAATTAATAATTAAAATTAATAAATTATCTAATTATATAATAAATAATTAAATTAATTATAATATTTTTAATTAAATTAAAAAATTTAAAAAAAATAATTTTTTTATATTTTATTTTTTTTTTAAAAATAAAATTATATTACTAAATTTTTATATATTAAATAATATATATTAATTTTATTAATGTAATATTTTTTAAAATAATTAAATATATTACACTTTTAATTTTAATATAAATTAAAATAAATAAATAACTAAAAAAAAATATAAATACCTTCCTATTTTTTACTTAAATATTTCGACACCTTAATAACACCTTAGAGCTCAAAACCAAAGGTATAAACATACTAAATTACTACTAAATCCCACTTAATTAAGCCCTTAACGGCACCCTCGAGCGAACAATTATCATACAACGTCCTGTGCAGGTGGATTGCGGTTGGGCCCACGCTGGAGACCAGTCTCGCCGCTACTGGGGCTACACCGGCCGCCGTCGCTGTCAAATCCACCTCTTCGAAAAAGTAGACATGGAGCCGGCGGTTGATTGATGGGTTGTTTTTCTTTGAATCCTTGACTTCATAAATTTTTGTAGTTTGTATTGCTTTTGTTAGTTGCATTCGGTTATTGGGTGTGGCCTGAAGATGGTGATTGAGTTTCTTCTTTTGCCGGCTATGGTTTCTTGTTGATAACTTAATTGGCATTGAGTCAGCTTTAGATTTTCATGTAAACAACTATTTTGAAGAAACTTAAGAAGGCTCTAAGACTCAAAAAAGTTTCTATGTTTCCAAGTTTTGTTAGGATTCCAATGGCTTGATAGTTGATGTAAATGTTCTCTCTGATGGGGGCATGTTTGAAGGCTTGCTATTTTTTGTTTTTCCTGTTGGGTTTAAGTCTCTGGTCCATTCCTGTCAGCTTATCTTATCATTTTGACATGGAGTTGTATCTGAAACTGAAATGAAATGCACTATCACTTGGCTCTCAGTTGTTCACCGTTACTGGTGCTTTCTAATCAATACCCTTTTAGGTTTCTCCTTTTGTTTTTGCAATTGCTCTTAACTGCTTGTTGGTTCTTTGAAGCCTGCTTGCCTGCTGAGTGTTTTGATAATCTTCGCAAGAGGCTTGAATAGAATAGTCCCAAATGGCAAAGAGTAAATACGAGTATGTCAAGTCATTTGAAGTAGAAGATGAGGTCATGCCCCCTAACATCATAGTTCTTCGACTTGATGGCCGTAATTTTAGGAGGTGGAAGTCCCATACCCCATCACCTTTTTTTTGTTTTTTTTGTTTTTTTTTTTTCCCATTTCAAGCAGCTTTTTAGTTTTTCCATTTCTTTAGATTTTCTGAAGAACACAGGTTTGAAAGGCCAAATGACTTGAAAGCTCTGGAATTGATGAATGCATGTGCAACTTCCGTGTTGGAAGAATACCCAGATATAGTTTTCTCCTATGGCTTCAGTGATGAGTACAGGTGATGTGCTGTCCACTTATAAATGCTGCTCTGAATTTGTGAGTTTATTCTTTTTCTTAAACCAATCATTCTACCTTTTCTCAACATAAATTTTGCAGTTTCATTTTCAAGAAAACAACCAAGTTCTACCAGAGGCGAGCCAGGCAATTATTCTTAGCCTTACATTGTTTCTCTTTGGCATAAGAATGTGTGTGTACTTCCTCACCTTTTCATCATACTAGATAATCTGATAAATGTCCAAAAACAAACTTGAAAGGGTTACCACGTAACTTCCACGGAAGAATTATCCTAATAATATTTGGAACAGTTTGCTCAATGGCTTCTCTTTTCCAATTTCCCTAGCAGCTTATCATGTGAGGCGAGTGAATTTATTTTTTTGCTTTTCTTGTCATATAAATCCTTTTGTCCTTATATAGGTAAAACAGTTTTTAACTTGCTTCCCAAATGATCATTGCAGCAAAATCCTATCCCTCATTGTATCGCTCTTCACTTCTATGTATGTCACAAGGTGGAAAGAATTCTTCCCTCAAAAAGAGTTGGGATTCCCCCCTTCATTTTGTGGGAGGGTTATAAGCTGTGCTTGTGTAGAGGTTCTTCAACAGTTTCTTGCATGGAGACAGTATGACTGTATGTGCCAGCTGGGGATAGTACATAAGCACCTGTTTTCAATTAGAAACTCTTTGTAAGAATACTTGAGAAGCAAAAGAGAAAACTATAATATTACATGAAGTAATCTATCGTATTTGTTTCTTTGATTTCAGGCCATGTAAGTAATCTGTATGACACTTGTTTCTGGATGCTGGTTAAATCTGGAAAAACTGATGATGAAGCTTGTGAAATTTTGAAGGTGTGTATTTCTTTTCTTTCTTCTGTCTCTTAGTATGTCCTCACATGGGAATGTGTTCAGACACAATTTCTCATGAGTGTTGTTAAGTATGTAAAGCTCTGCTATTTTCAGGTAGCTTTTGCATTTGATTTGTGTTTGTGCCTTTTTATCTTTAAGTTCCCATTTCCCATCTGATTCCTTAATAATTCATGCTATCTCCCTTTCTCACCCCTCTTTCCAAAGCTGGTTTAATGTTTTCCATTTACCATATATGCTGTCTTGTATTTATTTCCAAGCTTAAGTTCTGTTGTCTCTTTAAGAATATTTTCCATCTCCTAATCATTTATGCTTTCTACATTTTCTTTGTATCATGTTTATTTTCATGTGTTTCTTCAATCATATCTGCAGGACACTCAAAAGCAATATAAAAATGAACTACTCTACCAAGAGTTTGGTATCAACTACAAGAAACTTCCAGCAATTTTTCGCCAAGGGTCATGTGTTCTGAAAAGAGAGGTTATTTCCATTATCTGTTTAA
Organism: Rhizophora mangle; assembly: GCA_037832345.1. NCBI lineage: Eukaryota > Viridiplantae > Streptophyta > Magnoliopsida > Malpighiales > Rhizophoraceae > Rhizophora > Rhizophora mangle. The sequence continues at coordinate 218,939 of JBAPLJ010002079.1, read as the reverse complement.
ATTTTTAACTTTTATTTGATTGCATGTATCCTTCCCCAGCTCCCCCACCCCACCAGTCCCATGCACTGCTCAGCCTCTTGATTGTGATTTTGAGGAATTTTTTATGTGCTGTCTGGATGCAAGTTTGAGATCACAGAATGAAATGTTATTATGGCTTGCACAGAGCTGCACAAAACCTGAAACCTCACCAGACTAGTCCTTCTTGTAGAAGCTCTTTTTACCATGCATTTATCATGTAGCATAGATGCCTCTGCATAAATTGCTATCTTCTTCTATTCATGTAAAATGCTAACTCTAATTTGATGCATCCTAAGAAATGTAAAATGTTAAACAACTATTTCCTTCTTTTCTATCTTTGTCCTTGTGTTGCCTTGTGCCACAATTTTGGAATTTCTGGCTTTGTTCTTATGGAATATTGATAGGTGGAGGATATCATAAAATACAATGAGACCGGTATGCCTGTCATAAGACTACGGAAAAGGCCAAAAACAGTCCATTCAGAAGATATAGCTGGGAGAATCTTTTGGAGTGAGCAATGCAGTCTTCTTTTGGAGTTGGGTGGCTTTGCAGAGGATGTTGGCAAAATCAAACCAGATTATGTTAGGTCTTTCCTATTTGAGAGGAAATTGATGCCATCCACTTGGATTGTGATTAGGATAGATGGTTGCCATTTTCACAGGTAGCATTATCATACATGGAGATTTCAGAACATTTACTTGCAGATTCTTTTTGGTTGGACAATTCTCTTCCCCACTCATTTCTCTAAAGTATGAAAATTAAATCTGCTATCTATTCTGTCATTTTGGGACTTCCAGACTGTTATTGGAAAGCAGTAGTTTGTAATTTATACATCAGAAGATTGATATCTCTTGATTAGGTTAATAATTTTTTGATAATGTATTAATCCTGGAGCCTAGGGCATAACTGGCTATAGAAAAATGTGTTCAAGTTTGTGAGCCACTAGAATTTCAAATCTGAACTAATGGTCTATGTGAGCATGTATCATAAGAACTCAAAAAGGTTACTATGAGTTGTAGGATAAAATTATGTAGAAGAGGGGCTTACTTTCTTTTCTTGCTTCATGTCACTGATAACGCAGATATAATATCTCTGGTGCCAAATCTTTACTCTTGACTAACTTGCTAAGTTGCTGCAAATAAACTCTTGTCTATCATTTGTTATGGTAGATTTTCTGAAGTTCATGAATTTAAGAAGCCCAATGATGAGCAAGCTCTGAACCTCATGAATGCCTGCGCAGTGGCTGCTTTACAAGATTTTCGGGATGTTGTTTTTTGTTATGGTGTCAGTGACGAATACAGGTACCAGTTATTTTTCTGAGTTATATGATGCAGATTAACTCCAATGTTTAAATCCATTTGTGGTATCACATCTTTGGTTCTTAAACTTCCAGCTTTGTTTTCAAGAAAGAGACTCTGTTTTATCAAAGGCAAGCCAGGTATCTGTTCTTTCATTTCATTGAGTGTATAACCATGGTATGATTTAGTATACCAACTTTTTGAGCTGATTCATGAGATTAGGAGAAAAAAAAGCCATCAATCATTGATTGTTACAAATGCTGCACAAAGGAGTGTTGCTATTTGAGGGGTCATGGAGAGTATTTTCCTAATAAGCAAATTGCATGAAATATGAGTGCTTATTGCAGTGGTCTAGCATCTGATCTAGTGGAAGCATTAAATGGACATTCACGTAGAAATTCCTGTATGGGAATCTCCAGTTTGGTGAATTCTAAAACGTGCATCCTATTTTTTTGTTCACATCTACCTAATAACCAAAATAAAATATTATAGTTCATAGCCCTTGATTTTCCTTTCAGTATTGTGCTTTGTAGCAAGTGTTTTGGGCTGAAGATTGATATAACAGCATTTCTCTTCCTTTTACTGATTGCTGAAGTTATAGCCAACTTGCCCACAGCTAAGTTGGCTGTGATGCAGCAGTTTCGTTGTGCAATTTCGTACCATACCTTTTTGTTTTTTCTTTTTTGGCTGAAAACATTGTTGAGTGCAAATTTTTCCTTCTTGGTACATAATGCATAATTTTCTAGGCATATCCAAACAGCACTTGTTTTGCTACTGCTTGATGTAATAATTATGAAGCTTCACCTTATAAACAACCTTCCTGGCATTATTTCATTGTATACTAGCATTGGTTCTAAATCTCATTTCTGCAGTGACATAGTGTCTGCCATTGTATCATTTTTCTCCTCAATGTATGTGATGAATTGGAAAGCTTTCTTCCCAGAGAGAGAGTTGAAGTACCCTCCCTCTTTTGATGGAAGGGCTGTGTGCTATCCCTCATGCGAGATTCTTCGAGATTATCTGGCGTGGAGACAAGTTGATTGTAAGTAATTTTGACTTGAATTTACAAATAGTGAAAAGTGCCAGATTTTTTTTTTTTTTTAATAAATATCCTTAATCCTGCACCATTTATGGGTCTGCAGGCCACATTAACAATCAGTACAATACTTGTTTTTGGGCACTTGTTAAGTCTGGAAAACAAAAAAGTGAAGCACAACATGCTTTGAAGGTGCCAACTAATTTTGTTAGCTCTGTCTTTAATCCTTTTAAATATGTCTATGGTTATTATGTTATAACTTATTCATCATGGTTTGTAATGAATTCTTGTGCCTTGTTGAGTGGGCAGGTATGCCTTAGCAGCAACTCGTGATTTTCTTCTTCTTGTTTTTATCCCTTTCCTTTTCAGGGCACTCAATCACAAGATAAATATGATCTGCTTGCACAATTTGGTATAGAGTACAGTGCATTAAAAGCCATGTTTCGCCTCGGTTCCTCCATTTTCCGGGTAAAGATTGATGTTCATGTCAATGAAATTCCTCTCTCTAGCTAGTTTGAATAATTACACTTGCTAGGTTGGCTATCAAATTGCTACAATTTGATCTACTTTTTATGTGTACGAGTACTCAAAAACTGTGGACAATATTTTTCCACGTTAACAGTTACAATGTGACTTAATTTTTCTTGTTCAGCAGTGTTTCAAGCTTACGTAAATTTTTGAATGGGTGATCAAGTCTTATATGTTCCTTCTAATATCTTAAACCAGTTAAATTTGAAAACCCTGTTTCTGTTGTATGCAGGAACCTGTGGGTATACATGACAATGGAGCAACTGCAGAAACACCCCGAAACAACATACTTATAGAGCATTGTGATATAATAGAGCAAGGTTTCTGGAAAGCACACCCAAGCATCCTTGATTAGAAGCACTGACAAGGAAATTGTTTTTATGTTCATTTACATTTCTACAATTAATGTTTCATGTCCTGAGCATTGATCTATTTATTTATGAATTTCCAAGTTCCTTTTATTTTTTTTATTTTGTTTTGTTTTTTGGAATAAAATTCTCTCTTTATTTCATACTTCTGCCACAATAAACCCTCTCATACAAGGCCTTTTTTCTTTTTTTGGGTTCTGGTCCTTCGTTCTATTGCCGGGATTAATGAAATCTTTCTCTTATGGGTACACTTTTTTTTTTCCCTTTTCTTTGGGGGGGTGTTGTGGAGGGAAGAAGAAATGAGATTTCAGCTAAATTTCTATATTAGCACGAAGCTAAGCTCGTAATATCTTCTCTAATATGCTTGCCATAGAGGTAGCAATTTAAGCAAATGAAGTTTGAAGGACCTTTTGTATGGCTGCTTGACAAAAATGGTGAACTTGGTTCCCTTTCTCTGGTTTTGCCTAGCCTTTTTCTTGTCATCGTGGAGCCAACTTGTCTGAAGTTACTTGACTGTGGTCCATCTAAATTGGAGTTGCTGAAATGGGCATTGCACTAGGAGGTGCTGCGAAATGGTCTGCTTCAATGTTCTTGTTAGTATGGCCTTGTCCGCTTGCTGGTCTATATTTAGCTCACCATATGTGAGCTAAATCTAAACTAAAGGAAAATACATAAAAAATGAAGAATTTCAAGAGAAGCAAGCCACTGGGAAATGCTGCCCGCGCAGTTTGACACAATGACTAGCTTTGGGCCAATTCTCCTGAACTATCTGTTTCTCTATTTTCTCTTTCTTTTTCGAATGTATTCCTAAATTCTTTTCTAATTGATTATTTTATGTTTGTGACTCTTTGTGACTTTGTTAAATTAAACCAAATAATTTTTCTTTATTTTTTATGGTGATTCGCGTGTTTTAGGGGTAAAAAAAAATAAAAAAAATACAAAACATAAAATTTTAGCCTATTGCCCTGGAGAGGAAATCTTTCATGGTGCACACTGTGGATTACTTATTGGCATTCCAATTTTTCTTGTTGCTAGCTTGTAGCAAAAAGGAGAGAAAAAAAAAGTTCTCTGTTCTTTTTTCATCTCCTTAGAAATGCACGCAATTGCCAACAAACCTTGCATCATCTCATCAAATAAAGTATCTAAATATGTCAAACACAGACAAATTGCTTGAAAACAGAAGAATGTTTAGCTAGGTAGATGGATAGCCTTACACATATACGGCTTCATTGGGATGGGGGGGGGGGGGGGAGGAGAGAGGAGAGTAATAGCCACTTTTGACTTACAATTACAATTCAGAACAGTGGGGCATGTCATCCTGCTGAAAAAATCCAAGATAATGATATAAACGAGTTTCTCCAACTTTGGCACTGCTTTGAGAACTCTAGAAGTAGCCAAACCCAAGTGAAGTGAGAAAGATGATATTGTACCCAAGAAACTGGAAGTATTTAAATATGTCAGCATTTCCTTCCACGAGAATAGCCCACTTATTGGCATGGTCTTAATCATTTTGGTCGGATCTGTGATTTGCAGTTTCAGAAATTCTATGTTGTCACTTCTTTAAAATCCTACGATAATGAGCAACTTGTCTTTGCCACTCATGAATTGGAACCTGCAACGTAACCATGATGGGTGTTAAAGTATAATATATAATTCGTATATTGAGTCTCACTTAATAGCTTAAACTTTTAGGTGGATTGATTTGTTAACATAATATTTGAACTTTCATGACCCAGTGATCATATGTTTGAATTCTGCTACCCTCATATTTAATTGTAAATTAATTATGAATTTTAAGTTTGTTCATACTTTAAGTTCGAGGGCCTAGTTTGTCCTGAAAATGGTAAAAAAAATCCAATTATGCAAATGAAACAAGAAGGGACTGATTTCTCAACTTTAAGCTTTTGATTTGGTGGAATACTGCACTGCAGTAAATCTAAGGAAGTGGTCCATGCATCAATTTGATTTTAGCTGTTAACTAGTGTGAAGAGACTGAGAAAGCCAAAACACAATCTTGGATTTCAACACCCAAATGGAATCAAATAAAAGAAGAGACATAAAAATAACTCTTACAGCAGGAAAGCCACCATAATCCCCATGCTCTCTAATGTCCTTGGTGACACAAGAATTAGCAGCTAGCCGGACCTGATACACCGCCGAATCAGATGTTTAACCAACAATTTGTGCACTATTATGAGTATAGATTATCAAAATGGCCATGTTCCAACAACTCTATGCAAAGCTAAAGCCAAGAACTGGACCAATTTAAATTTGGTAGACCAAAGTTTTGACAACAGTGCACACCTCTGCATAGCATATCAATGTATAAGAAGCTCAATAATTCAAATGAGTTCATATGAAAAAATATAGACATTTTGACCTTAGTCAGATATGACCTAATTAAGAAACTATTAATGCACGGCAATCATCACACTTGTGAGGATGTTCAGTCATTGTTAACACTGCAACAAAGAAAGCAAAATTGCCATGCATGATTTCAGCTACCACTGGCAATTGACTAGAAGGGAGTACTGTTGATAATTGCTCAGAGATGCATCAACAATGACACAGAAATCAAGTAATTCTTCCTTACATAAGTAGCTAGTAAAGTACCTTTGATGCAATAGAGACATGATCACGTACAGCCACTCTTCCACCCATAGAAACATAGTCTCCTATTCTAAACAAGAACAAACAAAAAAACTGTACACTAAACTACTAGTACCTCTAAAACTTCCACAAAAATTCAAAAAGTAAAGAACATGGAAAAAATATGATTTACGAGTGACATACGTCACAGAACCTGCAATGCCAACTTGCCCACAAAGCATGCAACTTTTTCCAATAATCACATTATGGCCAATCTGAAAAGCAAAATAAAGTGTACATTATAAACCAATGGAAATTTTGGTTGTCAAGGCAACAATTTAAGAAAAGAGGAACCCACTTGGACTAGATTATCTATCTTTGTATGATCCCCAATAACTGTGTCCCTCCAACTGCACTACAAAATTGTTGGCATTCTTAGAGCTCCAGTTTGGGCTGCTTCCAAGAGCAAGTTACCAGATGGCATATGTATGAAAAACAAACTTACTAGACAAATCTACAGTCATTACCTGCCTCTGTCAATGCATGTATTTGATCCTACCTCCACATGGTTCCCTATCCTAGCATTCAGCAACTGAAGGAAAAGAATATGCAATAAGATTCTGCAGTCAATGATACAATACTGAAAATATTGAGGCAGTCATTTGCTTTTTCTATAAATATTGCAACAAGGATGAACTCAGCAAAGTGAAAAAAAAAAAGGGAAAAAGAAGACTGACTTTCTTTAGCAATCTTGATAAAAAGAAGTACAAGAAAAACTCTACAAGCATGAGTTTCTACAAAGGAACATCTTAAGAAAGATGTTACTAATTTGCCCAAGGGGTGGCCAAATTAGTCAATATGCTCATCATGATAACAATGAATTTATATGGATCTAATAACTGAGTTTCTTAAGTTAGGAAGTCACCAACTTGAGGTTTTTTCACCATTTTGCCCTGGTCATCCAAAAAAAACCCAAATCCTGTATGGAAAAAACAGAGGCCAATTCAGATTATCTTCAATACAATTTTGTTTCAGTTGCAACTCCATGCAGCATTAAGTTCACCGAAACAGGGAAAAAGAAAAACAAAAAGTGTTTAATGAGAAGAAGAGAAAAAGAATGACACTTTATGTCTCTAAAGCACTCAATGAAAGTATAGGCAGTGGTTACTGACAAAAAAGGTAGCAAATATAAAGCTTTTACACCAGAAAAGGTATCTAGATGGTAATAGGCATTGTCTGGTAAACTATTTGTGGCTTTCAGTTTGATAATGTCAATGTCAGTGACTGCTGGAAATGGAGATATTAAGCATGAGATACAAGCTGGGTTAACTTGTTTATGGAAAAAATTACATATCCCTGTCCCTATCAAAAGAACAAGCTTTTGGAGTATCCCTATCCCTCCAGAGTGCACTTGAGTTGAAGGAAGCTATTGCATTTAAGGGAGTGGCTTGGTATTTTATCTATCACACTGTGGAAAATGACCACAACACTTTTGGTGGGACTATTGGCACCAATTGGGGTGTTGATCAAAATTATTTCCAAAAGAGCTGTCTATCAGCCTGGCATTGTTTTGCAAGCAAAAGACAAGGACCAATTCATGAAGATGATTGAAATTGGATGCCTTTGAAATTTGATGCATCAAAAAATATTCAACCTGCTTTATGTAGCATTCTCTTACCAAATTAGTGCAGGAAAACAGAGTTAAATGGTTGCCATCCAAGAATGCTGAGTCCATAGTGAAGGGCTCTTGGGAAGATCTGAGAATGGAAGCCAATCAAGTAGAATGGTTTGAACTAGTGTGCGGAAGTTGCCAGTTCCCAAAGCATAGTTTTATTGCTTGGTTGGCAATCCTTAATAGGCCCTCAACTAGGGATAGACTCCTAAGAAAAGGAATCACCACTGATTTTGCTCACTCCCTATGTGGGCCCGCTGAAGAGTCTGGAAATCATCTCTTTTTATAATGTTCATGCTGCCAAGAAGTCTGGAAGCAGATAATGCAGGCTTTTGGAGTTGCTAGAAATGTTGATGAGTGGAATATTGAATTAGAGTAGGCTAAAAGGATTTGCAAAAGGCAATTGCCTCATATGTGGCCTTCCAGCTGGCATGTTGTGCATCCATCTAGTACAGACTATGGATAGAGTGAAAGAAGAGACTACACAATGGCCCTTCCTCTAATCTACAAAATAATTTTCCCTGATGGAATTTGAAGGTATAGAGTGGAAAATAATCCTAAATTTGGAAAGCTTACAGAAGAGTTTTTTTTTTTTGGGGGGTCTGTAACCTATTTCATATAGGGTGCCTTGGCAAAAATCTTTTCTTGGTTTATGTCATGTAGTAGGCTTGGCAAACCCACCTGAGTAAAAATTACATGACTATGGAATTTTCATTCATAAAATAAAAAAGTATCATAACTTGGCCATTCTAAGATTTCTAATGCAAACTCGTTCATGTTAATTAAAACTGAAAAAGTAATCGAGCCTCACCATCTTGACCAATGCACACTCCATTATGAATTATGCACGAATCACCTATGCTGCAATTACTTAGCGCAACATTATACCTGGAAAAAAAAGATGGCAATTTTATTAAAAACCAAGGAGTAGCACTTCCATAACAACCACATAATAATTGCAAAGAGCCTTTCTTGATAAAGAAGATGGTCAATACCCAATTTTTGTCAATTGGCCAACAGTAACATCGGGCCCTATAACAGACCCTGATCCCACAATAACATTCGCAGCCAGCACGGCTTTGGAATGAACTACAGACCCAATTTCAATCAGCACAGAACGGTCAATGCAAGCTGATTTGTGAAAAACTCCACCCCCATTACGCCATTTCGAAAAATCTTCATGACTCAGTCCAGGCCTATCCTCTAACCTTGAAACCACAGCAACAGCACATCCCAAGTTAAAAAATTTAACCATACAATCATAACGGGGCCAAGTCTCAAAGAAAATTCAACAAGCAGGTTCCCTGCAAAAAGCTTAAAAGTGCAAAAGAACAGAACATTTGGAGTTTGGCGTCAACTAAATGATTGAAAGAGAGCTTTTCAGAGCTCACCAGCTCGATCAAGCGAGGAAGACCCAGAGTAATGGCGACGGGTGTGGAAAGTGCGAAAGTGTTCGACAGTTGAATTCTCGTGAATGAGACGATAGATGGGAAAGAAGGTGCCCAAAATGGACAGTCTATGGAGAGAAACGGCCATTTATCACAAGCCAGCAATGGCTTGAAAATTTTAACGGACAGGACGCGCTTAGATAGAAACGCAATTCTACAAGAGAAATCAGTCCAAACGACAAGTCGTTTAGTGCGAGAGGAAAACCGTCCAATTCACTCAACCCTATTGACCTGATCAAAACTAGACTGAGATCACAAAAACCAAGGTAAACCGCATTGTACATTGTCTCGTAGTTTTAATGTCTAAAAATATGTTTTATTTTATTGTATTATGAATTAAAAAAATTATTTATTTTTTATAATTTATGTATATCTAATTTTAATATTAATTTTTGGCTTAAGTTCCATGTGAAAACTAAAATCTCATATCGGAAATAATAGTATAGTTAACTACCTTTACTCCTTATAAATAGAAATCATATAATGAGTTTTGTATAAGAGAATAAGGGGAAAATTAAGAGAGTTAAAACTCCATCTCCATGAGCCTATAGCTTAGTATCTGAGTTTTGTTAACTAGACTCTTAAGTCTCTTTTGTATTTTCTACTTTAGTAATTTGCTCTCACTTTCGTTAGGTCATATTAACCGAATCACGTAAAATTTGTTGTCTCCTGTTTTCAGTTATTTTTATTACCACGTAAAATCTGTGTCTTCTGTTTTTAGTTATTTAGGTATCATCTTAAATCTTTCTGATGAAATTTTAAGAGAAGTAGCTACTGAGATTACAGATAAATATTTATGGAAGAAATTAAAGTCTTTATATATGAAAAACACGATGAAGAATATGTTTTATTTAAAGCAAAGTTTGTATATACTTCGCATGCCTGAAAGATCATCTATATTGTCACATTTGGATAAATTTGATTCTTTGCTTACGAATTTGAGTAATATAGATGTTTATATTGAGGATAAGGATCAAGCCCTATTATTATTGTATTCTTTTTCTTATCCGTTTAAGCATTTCAAAGAAATAATGCTTTATGGTAAAGAAATTATTTCTTATAGAGAAATTAAGTCCATTTTGAAGTTGAAAGAACAAATCAACAGGGATATAATTGGGGAAGAATAGTAGTAATTGTCAAGTTGACAATTTAGTGGTTCAGGGCAGATCAGATAAGAAGGATGCAGATAGTCAAATTTCCAGTATATCTAAATCTAAACATAGAAATTTGATGTGTAATTACTGTAAAAAGAAAAGGCACATCAAAGTTGATTGTTTGAAACTGAAAGCCAAGGATAAGGAGAAGCACAAAGGTAATGAGTAAATTCAAGCTAGTGTTGCAGAAGATGAGAGTGATGAAATTATCTTCTTTGTTAACAATAAATCAAGGTTTACTCATGAATGGATCTTAGATTCTGGTTGCACGTACCATCTTGTGTCCCAGTAGGGATTGGTTTTCCACCTATAAATCTACTCGAGGTGGAGTTGTCATGATGAGTTTGTAAAATTGTTGGGATTGGTACAATTAGAATCAAGACTCATGATGGTGTAAAACACTTACTTGGGTCAGACATGTTCCATAATTGAAGAAGAATTTCATCTCTTTAGAAACACTTGAGGCTCTTGGCTATAGGTACACCAATGAAGGTAGAGTTCTGAAAGTTAGTAAAGGTGCTATCATTGTCATGAAAGCTTACAAATCAGGAAATTTGTATATTCTTACAGGGAATTACAGTTGTGGGTACTACTACAATCTTTACAGAGACAATTACTGAGAGGAAGGTTTCAATTCAAAAAATTAGTACCAGAAACAATCCTACAGATATGCTTACAAGGTCTCTTCTAGTTGTTAAGTTCAAGTAGAGCTTGGACTTAATTGGCATGCTATGATAATTTGATAGTTTATGAAGAAGGTGGAGCGTTACTATGGCTGCATGTGAAACTTGAGCCAAGGTGGAGATTTGTTAGTTTTTGGCTCAAGTCCCACATTGGGACTTTTAAAGGTGAAGGCCAAAATCCCACATATGGAATAAGAGTATAGTTAACTACCTTTACTCCTTATAAATAAGTGTCATGTAATAAGTTATGTATAAGAGAATAAAGGGAAAATTAAGAGAGTTAAAACTTCATCTCCATGAGCCTATAGTCCTAGTATCTAGGTTTTGTTAACTAGGCTCTTAAGTCTCTTTTGTATTCTCTGGGTTTTGTTAACTAGGCTCTTAAGTCTCTTTTGTATTCTCGACTTTAATAATATTTGCTCTCACTTTTGTTTATGGACGTAGGTCATATCGACTGAACCACGTAAAATCTGCTATCTCCTGTTTTCAGTTATTTTTATTATTTTTGTTATTGTCTTCAAGGGTTATAACCTGAAACTCCATTCCCCCAACATTTAATAATATTATTTAATATATTAAAATATAATATATAATTTACATTTTTCGTGTTATATATATAAAATTATATAAAATTTTAAGTAAAATAATTTAAAAAATAAATTATTGAAAACAAAAACTGAACCACAAATGTTAATGGAAAACCGTGTAAGAATTGGATACATGAAAGATGCAATTGGCACTTTTGCTATACGATATCCCTCCTCCACTGTGGTGAAACTTGAGTATATTTACCATTTAATGTTGTTTTCCAAGGAAAGATAATGTCGTGAAGGAAGGCATGGCTGAGCTGGGGGGTACCTAGGGAAGAAATTTATGAGCTAGACGTTGATTCCTCCACGTTTCTTTTATGTTTACCAGGCTGTCGCAGTGACATTTGTTGTAGAGAACTCCTCAAAGAGAGTATTGACATTGGCACACTCATGTTTGAAGGTTAAACAAAGATTGCAAGCTTGCTAGGACAAAGTGGCTTGGCAACATTCGACGAAAAGGAATTTGAGAGTAAGAGAATGTTGTGGAAAAAATGAATTGATGTTGATAGGGGATGTGGTGGACACAGGAGGGATAGACAAAACAAAGCAAGTGGAAGCAACCTTGTGAAGCACTCCAAATTTCAACTATCTTTGCATTTTTTTTTTTATTGGTTCCTTTTAACCTGGTAGTTGAAGTATTGAATGGGTCAACATTTTTTCTGTAAGACTAAAACAAAGGCGATTCAGTCAATACCAATCATTTTCACCTAGAAAATGTTGGTACAAATCTCTTGATTATCTTGGAATTTGGAAGATAATTGCTTTAAATTGTGTATCAATGCCACTCTCCTTAAGGCAAAATTTGCTCTCACTAATATGTAATAGAGGTTTATGTGAATTCCCTCATAGGATAAAATGAAACACACTTGATTGCAAATTGCACTTACTGAAATCAAACCCTCGAGAAGTTGTTGTACTTTTAGAATTATTCTTTGGAATGTTATAATATTTTTGCAGTAATAATATAGATAATCAGATCTTTGATATAAAGATGGAGAAATTAAGAGAGGAAGGAAGAAATTTAATATATTGAACAAATAGCAGGTCTGGGGTATTTATAGATGTGGTGGTGACCCTCAAGCAACATACATCTTTGGTCTGGCGGTTAAGAAAGGTCACAAGTTCAAATGGCATGAACATAACTTTTATTTATTTTTTATCACTTATTATAAACGATAGATAAGACAGTTAGTTAATAACTAACATATTACATCCGTTTGGTCCAGCAGTTATGATCTTTGCTTCTAACTCAAAGGTTTCAGGTTCAAATTCTAGCAAACACCACATTTTATAGTTATTTATTAAAGGTCACGCTTATTACTCAACAAATACAATAAATAATCGTTTAAGGGTTTAGACCTAATGGTTGCATCTTTTGACCATCAATCACACCTCTCGGGTTCGAATCCCAAAAGCCACAAATTTTCCTTCCTTTTTATTTGAAAATTCTCATATGCATAAATAAAGGTGTCTTAAAGATTGAACCTTTATATAGTGAAAAGTGCATTACAATATATTTAAATAATATGGTAGACAAGTTTTGAACCAACTATTCTTTTTGATAAGTTGTAGAAACAATTCATTGAACCTTTATATAGTGAAAAGTGCATTACAACATATTTAAATAATATGGTAAATAAGTTTTGAACCAACTATTTTTTTTGATAAGTTGTAGAAACAATTCACACATATGACGGTACAACATTATACTTCTCTTTTTAGTAATTGACACATTCAAGGTCATTGTGTCCATATCCTTTTCATGAATGCTTTAAAGCCAAGCCCTTTAACTCAATAGAATGACCTAAACATTCCACATTCATATAGGCAGATTGGGGCCCCCCACTATAAGACACTCTTTAAAGTCTATTGAGAGTGTTAAACACTAATCCTCCCAATTTACTGTGGGAACTAAGCACTATATAATCCTGGGATGAAAATAAAATCAATTATAATGCTTCAATCACACTAATGATGTACTTTGACTCGTTAAACTCAAGACTTGACGTTGTATCAAGCGTTGAGTTGAGTTTTTATCATATGTGATTTGTATTTATGGGCTTGAGACTCATCCCTTTTGATGTCTTATTCACCATGTCTCTTGTTAATCCTTTTGTTAAAGGATCAGCCATGTTTTGACTTGATTTTACAAAATCAATTGTGATCACTCCATTCATGATCAAGTCTCTCACATAGCTATGTCTAAGTCTAATGTGCCTAGACTTACCATTATATACTTGACTATACGATTTTGCCAGTGTTGCAGCACTATCACAATATATATAAATGGGTGCTAGTGACTTTTGTCACAAAGGAATCTCATAAAGTAAATTCCTTAACCATTTTGCTTCTTTGCTTATTGAAGCTAATGTTACAAATTCTACAGCCATAGTGGAATTTGCTATGCAAGTTTGTTTCTTGGAACCCTAAGAAATCGCAACCCCACTAAGCATAAAGATCCATCCATTGGTAGAAGTATGATTTTCTTTATCAGTGATCCAACTGGCATCTGAGTATCCTTCTATAATAGAAGGATAACTGGTGTAACTTATAACATAATTCTTTGTTTTCCTTAGGTACTTCAAGATTTTTTTTATTCCATGCCAATGCATGTTACTTGGATTACTTGTGTACCTACTCTGTCTGGCCTTATACATGTCATTACATACATTAGACATCATATCACCTTGGCATATTCCAATTGTGATACTGGACTTCCAACATTTTTGGTGAAATTCATGTTGGGGTCGAACAAGGTAAAGGTTGACATACAATCTTTATGATTAAATTTATTGAGAACCTTTTCAATATAATGTGATTGAGAAAGCATTATACTCCTTTGGTCTCATAAAATTTTGATTCCAAGGATGACATTTGCCTCACCAATGTCTTTCATATCCAAATTGCTAGATAAAAACTTTTTGGTAATTTCAACTTTTTCTAAGTGAGTCCCAAAGATTAACATGTCATCTACATACAAACAGATAATCACACATTTTCCTTCTTTGAACTTACTATAAACACACTTATCTGATTCATTAATTTTGAATCCATTGGCAAGTATCACTAGATCAAATTTTTGGTGTCATTGCTTAGGTGCTTGTTTTAGCCCATATAAGGACTTAACTAATTTACAGACCTTTCCCTCTTGACCAAGTACAACAAAACCTTTAGGTTGCTTTATATACACTTCTTCTTTTAATTCACTATTAAAGAATGTTGTTTTTACATCCATTTGATGAATTACTAAATTTTGAATCGAAGCAAGTGCAATGAGGAACCTGATTGTGGCAATTTTAGCCATTGGTGAATATGTGTCAAAATAATCGACATCTTGTTTTTGTGTAAAGCCTTTTGCAACCAGCATGACCTTAAACTTGTCTATAGTTCCATTGACCTTCATTTTCTTTGTGAAAATCCATTTGTATCCAATTGGCTTTGAACTAGGTGGGAGGTTTACTAATTTCCAGGTGTTATTACCCATAATGGAATCCATTTCATCATTTATTGCTTCCTTCCAAAACATGGCATCTTGCGATTTCACTGCTTCATCAAATGTTTTAGGATTATCTTCAATATTGAAGCAATATGAAATTTAATTACTCACTGATTCCCTTGTTCCTTCTATTAGGAACATGAAGTAATCAGAACCAAAAGTCTTTGCTGTCTTTACTCTTTTGCTCTTACGAAGTTCAATGATTTCATCATTTTCATTTCCTTTTGCAAACATATCATTTTCCTTATCAAGAACTTGTTTTTGTTTTGAAATTTTAGGAATGGAGATGAACCTATGTTTGTTAAAAATAGCATCCCTTGATTCTATGAGTGTGTTTACAGGTATAGAGTTATTAGGTTTTATGACCATGAATCAATATGTCTTGCTATTATGAGCATATCTTAAGAAGATACACTCAATTCCTCTTTCACCTAACTTTTTCCTTTTGGGTTCAAGAACTCTAATAATTGCTCTACAGCCCCAAACTCTTAGGTAATTAAGGTTTGACTTCCTTCTATTCCATAATTCATATGAGATTGTTTTGTTCCTTTTTGTTGGAACCCTATTCAAAATATGGCAAGCTGTAAGCAATGCTTCTCCCCAAAATCTCATGGCTTAAGACAGAAGTTGACAACATCACATTAACCATTTCCATCAATGTTCAATTTTTGTGTTCAGTAATACCTTTTTGTTATGGTGTGTAAGGAGTAGTTGTTTGATGAATAATTTCTAAGGACTCAAAAAATGCAGTGTCATAATATTCTCCTCCTCTATCCGATCATAAGCATTTAATAACAGATTTACATTATAATTTAATTTTAGATTTATAGACTTTGAATCTTTTAAGAACTTCATTTTTAGTATGAAATAAGTAAACATGACAATATCTAGAGTAATCATCAATGAATGTTGCAAAATATCTTTTCCCTTCTAGTGTTTGTGTATTATACAAATCACATAAGTTATTATGAATTAATTCTAATATATTGGAAGATTTTTGAATACTTGTGAATGCACTTCTAGTTATTTTTGTTAATATACATGGTGTGCATTTATCTTTTGATGCATCAAAATGTGGCAACAATTCCAATTTAACCATA
This sequence comes from Rhizophora mangle, assembly GCA_037832345.1. Taxonomy (NCBI): domain Eukaryota; kingdom Viridiplantae; phylum Streptophyta; class Magnoliopsida; order Malpighiales; family Rhizophoraceae; genus Rhizophora; species Rhizophora mangle. Next base: position 202,959 of record JBAPLJ010002079.1, on the reverse strand, counting down.
TCATATAATCTTCTAAAATTTATTTGTCCTAATCTATTATGCCATAAAGAAGCATGCTTAACAATATAAGTAAAAACATTAATAGTATTATTATTCGTAATAATATTGAGTTTAAACATCTCATTACAAAGATAACCCTTTCCCACAAACACACCTCCTTTAGAGAGGATGAAGTTATTAGCCTCAAATATGAGTTTAAACCCATATTTGTTCAATAGACTACTTGAAACCAAATTTTTTCTAACTTCTGGAACATAGAATACATTTGTAAGAGTATTGACTTTCCTAGAAGTGAATTGCAATTCTACTTCTCCAATTCCCATAACAGGAACTATAGTAGAATTTTCCCATGTATACAACTATGCCATCAATTATTAGTTTAATCCTTTAAAGAGACTTTTTTTCTTGCAAACATGTCGATTAGCCCCAAAATCAATCCATCATGTAGTGTCAACTTCTATCAAATTGATCTCTATGATCATAACAACCATTTTCTCATTTGTTGCTTTAGAAGAGGTCTGCTTTTCTTCTTGCTTTTTGAACAACCGACACTTATATTTGTAGTGTCCTTTCTTATGACAAAAATGACATTTGTCATTTCTCTTCTATCTTTTATGTTGGCTTTTTGTCATCACTGGATTGATTCTTCCTTTTTTGAGAGGACTTGCTTAATTGTCCTTCCTTAATTACATGCACTTTTGAAACATGAGAGCCTTGCTCTTTGGTTTCTTCTTGCATGCAAAATTCTTCTTCTACATGAAGATGGTTAGCAAGTTTTTCAAGAGAAATATCCTCTGCTTTGTATTTAAGACTTTTCTGAAAATCTTTCCATCAAGGAGACAACTTGTCTATTATCGAACTTATAATAATGGTTTCATCCATAAACATCTTGTGTTGTGAAAAGTGATTGAGTATTCTTTTAGTCTCAACAAATTGTTCCATTATTAGTCTACCATCAATCATTTTATAATTATTGAATTTAGAGATAAGAAATTTCTTACTTGTTACATCCTCTTGCATGTATTTCGCCTCTATTTTCTCCTATAGTTCCTTTGCAGTTTGAAAGTTGTAGTAGATGTCAAATAATAAATCACTCATGACATTTAAGATGTGTCCCCTACATATCTCAGCATTGGCTGCTCATTTTTGTCTCTTCCTGGTATCAACAATAGTCTCATTTTCGGACTCTTCCGATCTTCTCATGTTCAAAACATAAGCCACTTGCAGTGATATTAAGAGAAAATGAACTCTCTTTTGCCAATAGATGAAGTTTCCTCCATCAAGCCTTTCTAATTTCACGAAGTTTGAAGCCAATTCTTTCAATATTTCGGCCATAGTCGAAGATTTTGCCTTAAGATTGTTGGTGCAGACCTCTTGATTATCTTGGAACTTGGAAGATGATTACTTCAAGTCGTGTATCAATGCCACCCTTATTAAGGCAAAATTCGCCCTCACTAATATGTAATAAAGGTTTATGTGAATTCCCTCACAGAATAAAATGAAGCACACTTGATTACAAGTTGCACTTACTGAAATCAAGCCCTCGAGAAGTTATTGTACTTTTAGAATTGCTCTTTGGAATGTCTATAATATTTCTGCAGCAATAATATAGACAATTAGATCCTTGATATGGAAATTAAGAAACTAAGAGAGCAAGGAAGAAATTTGATATATTGAACAAATGATGAGTCTGAGGTATTTATAGACATGGTAGTGACCCTCAGTCAACAGACGTTTTTGGTCTGCCAGTTAAGAACTTGACCGTTCATTTAAAAGGTCACAAGTTCGAATATTACGGACGTTAGTTAATAACTTTTATTTATTTTCCCATTGATATTGGAAGACCCAAAGGATTTTTCCAATGTATCATTTCTGGGTCCAATGGAATTCATAGGTATAGGAAGAAGCCCCGTCAAATAGAGATTTTTTCTTTCGACCAACTTTTGATTGTTAATATGATATATAAGGACCACTACTACAAATAGTACTACACCCTTGATCGTGAAATATCGATTGCTTGTTAAACTCTGTGAATTACGTGAAAGTAGGATACTCCAAATTTAGGAATCCAAGAATTTTATAAAACGTTCTTGATGGAAAAAAAAACGTGAATGAAAGATCCCACGAAATTGAATTGAGTCCATGAATCTATGAAATAGTGAGAAATCTTAATCTCTCTCAACATCTCTCTCAATTCGAAAATCTAGGATTTGACTTGATGTCCTTTCATTAATTCCTCTGAAATTAGATTGACAATTGAATCACTTTTTTGAGAAATACGAGACATCTAAGTCATACAAGTAAAGAGATTTATTCATTGATAAGAAAAAGAAAAAATGCCAATGGTGATTGGATTGATGATAAAATAAAATCCTTGGTCGCGAAAAATGATTCGATTGATGATAAAGAAAGAGAATTCTTGGTTTAGTTCTCCACCTTAACAACAGAAAAAAGGATTGATCAAATTCTATTGAGTCTAACTCATAGTGATCATTTATCAAGGAATGACTCTAGTTATCAAATGATTAAAGAGTCAGGAGCAATTTACTTACGATACTTAGTTGACATTCATAAAAAGTATTTAATGAATTATGAGTTCAATACACCCTGTTTAGTAGAAAGATGAATATTCCTTACTCATTATCAGACAATCACTTATTCACAAACCTCATATAGGGCGAATAGTTTTCATTTCCCATCTTATGGAAAACACTTTTCGCTTCGCTGCTTAGCCCAATCCCCCTCTAGGGGTATTTTAGTGATAGGTTCTATAGAACTAGACGATCCTATTTGGTCAAATACCTAGCGACAAACTCTTATGTTTCTTTCATTACAATATTTCTGAACAAGTTCCTGTTTGTAAGAACAAAGAGAAGCAAATCTATTCTATATCCAATAAGTATCAATACGCAATGGGGGCAGACTCCCCTTTATTTATATTATTACTTATTGTAAATGACAGATAAAACAATTAAGTTTTGTTACTTATTATAAATGACAAATAAGGCAGTTAGTTAATAACTAACCCATTACATCTGGTCTAATAAGGCAGTTTGTTAATAACTAACACATTACTTTCTGTCTCTTATTGTAAACGATAGATAAGTCAATTAGTTAATAACTAGCACATTATGTCCATTTGGTTTATTTATTTTTTGTCACTTATATAATTTTTATTTATTTTTAATCACTTATTGTAAAGGACAGATAAAATAAGGTAGTTAGTTAATAACTAACAGTTCAGGGTTATAGATAAAACAGTTTATTAATAACTAACACATTACTCTGTCACTTATTGTAATTAGTTAATAATTAACACATTATGTCCGTTTGGTTTATTTATTTTCTGTGATTTATTGTAAATGACAGATAAGACAATTAGTTTTTATCACTTATTGTAAATGACATATAAGACAGTTAGTTAATAGCTAAAACATTACGTCCAGTCCAACGATTACAGTTAAGGCAGTTTGTTAATAACTAACACATTACTTCCTGTCACTTATTGTAAACACAAATTGTTAAACGACACATTATGATAGCAGTTAATAGATAAGATAGTTAGTTAATAACTAACACATTACATCCATTTGTCTGTTTTACATCCATTTCAATACGACCTTTGCTTCAAAGGTCTCGCTTATTAAAGATCACGCTTATTACTTACTCAACGGACACAATATTACATCCATTTGGTCCAACAGTTATTACATCCATTTGATCTAGTAATTACGACCTTTGCTTCAAAGGTCTCGCTTATTAAAGATCACGCTTATTACTTACTCAACGGACACAATAAATATGTTTGAGGGATTATACCAATCGTTGTATCATTTGACCACTAGTCACATCATTCTCAATAGCTATACTTTTCATCTGGAAGTTTTTCACATCTCTTGTGTACATGCCGAAGAATCTCAATAGAGGATGGCTTTCAAAACTTTTTCCTTCCGGAAGTTGAAAATTTCACATTGGTCCGTTCGCCATCTTTAATCTTCCGACATTGTACGGGCAGACAATGTGGAAAAACGCCTGGTTTGTGGAAGTTTTTCACATTGGATTATATTCTTGTGTACATTGTTAGAAGGCTAACAATGGCAGAGACCAAATAGTATTAAACGACACTTTGGTTTATTATAAGTATGGATGTTTTGTTTTAACTCGGTAAAAACAAAAAGTGTTTTCGTAAGGATTCTCTCAAATCGAAATAGAGAACGAAGTAACTAGAAAGATTATTAAAACCCCTCTCTTTCGTGTCTAGAGGGTCGTTCGTATACATTTTCTCTTTTGTTTCCTTTTCCCGAGTCTATAGTGAGTTACGGACAGAGTTTGAAAAAGTCAAATCTTTGATGATTTTATTATACACGATTAAGTTACAAAAACTTGTGAATAGGAATCTTACATGTAAACTGAATTCTTTCTAATTAAAGAATCTCTTTTTAGTTATTATGAAACAATTAGGAAATTTTCTAGAAGAAGATGCTATGAGGTGGTGGTCCCGCTTATGGGGTGAGTATATTTACCACTTAATGCCGTTTTCCAGGGAAAGATAATGCCGTGAAAGAAGGCATGGGGGTACCTGGGGAAGAAATTTATGAGCTAGACTTTGATTCTCTTTTATGTTCATTAGGCTGTCGAAGAAATTTATGAGCTAGACGTTGCTTCCTCCAGGTTCCTTTTATGTTTACCAGATTGTCGGAGTGCGATTTTGATAAGATTTTAATTAAAAAATTATTATTATAAATTATTTTATTTAATATATTTTTTATTATTTTTAAATTAATAAATAATATTATATATTAAATTTATATAATCATAATAATTTATAATTTTTAAAATTAAATAATTAATAATATTATTAAAATATTTAATTTATTAAAAATTAATTCTTTAAAAAAATTATTTGAATTCAATCCCCTTAAAAAAATAATTATTAGATACCGATCGGATCAAAGATAAATTTTATTCTTTTTTTTTTATTTTAAAATGCTTAAATCTTAATCTCTACTGCCCACCCAATTACAAAACTCTAAGCCTTCAACGCATTTGACGTAGAGAACTGCTCAAAGAGAGTATTGCGTTGGCACACTTGTGTTTGACGGGTAAACAAAGATTGCAAGCCCGCCAAGACAAAGTGGCTTGGCAACTTTCGGCGAAAAGGAATTGGAGAGAGAGAATTTTGTGGAGACAAATTGACGTTGATGGGGGACCCGGGGAGGGACAGACAGAACAGAGCAGGTGGGTTCAACCTTGTGAAGCACTCCAAATTTTGACTATCTTTGCCTTTTTTTTTTTTTTTTTTTTTTGTTCCTTCTAACCTGGTAGTTGAAGTATTGAATAGGTCAACATTTTTTTTTGCAAGACTAAAGCAAAGGTGACTCAGTCAATACCAATCGTTTTCACCCAGAAAAACACGTGGTTCGTGGAAGACTTTTCGCCATCTTTAATCTATGGACGTTGTAATTGAAGTATTGAACGGGGCAAACAATGTGGAAAAACGCCTGGTTTGTGGAAGCTTTTCATATTGGATTATAATCTTGTGTACACTGTTAGAAGGCTAACAATGGCAGAGACGAAAAAGAGGATGGCTACTTCAAAACTTGTTTACTCTCTTTGTTCACTGCTAACACATTTTCTAGCTCTTACATTAGCCCAGCAGCCAGCACAGGCTAAGATGTTGTATGAAGATTGTGTAGGAAAGGGCAATTACACAACAAATAGTACATATGAGGCAAACCTCAACAGCCTCCTCAAGTCCATCTACACCAACACAGACATAGACTATGGATTCTATAATTTTTCCTATGGAGAAAGTTCTGATAAGGTCTACGCTATTGCACTTTGTAGACCGGATGTTACTCCTGTTGCTTGTCGCACCTGTATTAGAAACGCCAGTGATTTACTCACCACGATCTGTCCAAATTTTAAGGAGGCTGTTGGAGGGCTGGACGATTGCATGGTACGCTATGCGAACCGCGACATATTTAGGCTTATGGAAGAAGGCCCTTACTTTTGGGTGTATATGGCCCGCAGAATGTCTCAGATGTCGTTGGGTTCAATCAGTCCCGGATGATCTTGTTAGACAGGCTGCGTGATCGTGCTGCAGCAGGTGATTCTCGCTACAAGTATGCAATGGGCCAAATAGCCACCCCAAACTTTCAAACAATATATGCACTAGTGCAGTGCACCCCTGATTTATCAGAATCAGAATGCAGAGATTGCCTGTATAATGCTTCTGGGCTTATTCCAATGTGTTGCGAGGAGAGAAGTGGAGGAAGAGTTATTTATCCAAGCTGCAATTTCAGATATGAGATAAGTCGTTTCTATAATGCTGTGTCGTCTAATGCACCTCCCCCGCTACAACCAAAAGGTACTTAAGATGATCCAAATCTTAGCAGGACTGGACTTTATCATGCTTTAATGTATCTGTTTTTTTTTTTCTTTTTTTTTTTTCAGGAAGGAAAAATATTACAGGTCGTATTGTCATAATTATCATTGTTCCAATTGTTACTGCCATAATACTTGTCATCTGCATAGGCTTCCTTCTGAAACCGAAGAAGAGAAATGAGAAAGTTGAAGGTAAGTGCAAAAAGTTTTATCTTCGTTACTTGTCAGGCCTGTGTTTGACTAGCAAATCCAAGCATTTGTTAATTCCTAGCATATCTGGTGACATTGGAATTCTTGAATCACATTAAGATTTCCATTAGGAATTTGGCAATTGTGAGGTCAGTCCTTGGCATGTACTGTATATTTGCGAAAGGCTTTGATTCAAATAATGTTTATGCTGTTCGAAGAACTTTCGTTTTTGGTTTTGCTTATTGATTAACTTGTTGTCTTCTGGGTGTAGAAGTGACCGAAGAAAATGGGATAGAAGCAGTGGACTCCTTGCAAAGTGACTTTGAGACTCTTAAGAGGGCAACAGATAATTTTGATGAAGCCAATAAGCTTGGACAAGGTGGTTTTGGTACTGTGTACAAGGTAATGTAATAGTATTGATTCTGTCAAGAATGAGTCAATACCTCATATCCAATTGTTCTCACTTTACTGTCAATACTTTTGCAGGGTACGCTTCCTACCGGGCAGGCCGTAGCTGTGAAGAGATTGTCTAAGGGATCAGGACAAGGAGAATTGGAGTTTAAAAATGAGATCCTTTTTGTGGCCAGGCTTCAGCACAGGAATTTGGTTAGACTCCTGGGATTCTGCTTTGATAAGGAAGAAAGGCTTCTTGTCTATGAGTTTTTTTCCAATTCAAGTCTCAACAAGTTCATATTTGGTAAGATTTTTTATTTTTGTGTACATGACACTAACTATCCTCTATTTGGTGTCATGCCAAGATCACTAAGTAGAGGCTAATAGGTCTAAGGGAGAGTTGGATTAGCTCATTGCATAATTGAACTCCTGAGTCATGGTGCACTCCAGTATGTTGCCTCTGTGACTCAAACTTGTAACTTGGAGGTCACAATAGAATAACCTTATCGTCACATTGAGCTTTAGTAGATCTCCAATGGTAATTGAAATAAACAATTCACGAATTTCATAATTCTCAAGGCAAATGATCTTATTATGATTTCTGTAGATCCAGTGAAACGTGCACTTTTGGACTGGGGAACACGTTACAAAATCATAGAAGGTATTGCTCGCGGGCTTATGTACCTCCATGAGGATTCTAGGCTGAGGATCATTCACCGTGATCTCAAAGCTAGCAATATTCTATTGGATGACGAGATGAATCCAAAAATATCAGATTTTGGCATGGCAAAATTGTTCTCTGTTGATCAAACTCGAGATCAAACAAGTAGAATTGCTGGGACATTGTAAGTGGTACAGCAATCAGGGCAAGCCTTCTGGGCACACCTTTCATTATACCATTATGCTAAAAATATGATATTTAATTAGAAAACAATCATTAAGCACAATTGAACATTGGTTGGTTATTGTGTTGCAGTGGATACATGGCTCCCGAATATGTAGGTCGCGGACACTTTTCAGTTAAGTCTGATGTATTTAGCTTTGGAGTTTTAGTGCTGGAAATTGTGAGTGGCCAAAGGAACTCTGATTTTCACGCAGAAGAGGAAGAGGAAGAAGAGCTTCTAACATATGTAAGCATGCACTTGTTACAGAATGAATCTATTACATGAGCATAATAACATCATGTATATGATCATACGTACAGTCTATGATGGCAAAGCACTAAAAAGAATATGTGGTTCATGTTATATCAGCATGTTCCAAACTATTAGCAGTGACAAACGATTTATGTTAGGTATTGAGTCTTTTAAATTTAGGATACTTTGAATTTTAGGTACATATGATCTCAAGTTCTTTGCATTTTGAGTATAACATATGTTAGATACATTTAGTTTTGATTTTATCGTATTTGAAGTTTTGAATATTTAGATTTTAAGTTATTTAAATTTTGAATTCAGTTTATTGAATTTGACATCATTTTGAATTTGCATAATTTAAATTTTAAGTTATTTCAATTTCAAATGTTTTGCATTATAGGTCAATGACTTTTGCAATCAGTAGGGATTGAATTGAATTGAAGATTTTACAAGTTTAGTCAAATTATTTGGATTGAGTCAGTTTTTTATACTTGTAATAACTCTGTCTGGTATGTTGTGTTTGAGAAAAAGATTTTCCTCTCACAAAATTGCTTCCTGACATTGTGCGTGCACCTTGTCAAATTTCGGTAGGCATGGAGAAATTGGAACCAAGGGAGAGGCTTAAAGCTAGTGGATCTAACAATGGGTGCCACTAAGCAAAGTGAAATTGAAAGATGCATCCACATTGCATTGCTATGCACCCAAGCAAATGAAGCTGATAGGCCAACCATGAGCCAAGTCGTTACCACGCTTAGCAGCCATTCAATCACCCTCCCAGTACCCCTGAAACCTGCATTTTTTATGCAGAGTGCGAGTCATCGTTCAAGAACGACTGAATCAGAGGATCACGAAAGCAAATATTCTAACAATGAAGTTACTATCTCTGACCAATGCCCTCGATAGTGTTCAATAAAGGTCAGCATTATGCGAAGGAAAGCCTGCGTGCTGACACCCCACCAGATGTGGACCGTGCTCACACATAAGTTAAGCATATTGTTTGTCATTGTTATTAATGAAACTCGGCCTGTGGCATTGCATGCATTTTTTTTTTTTTTTTGTGTACAATTTTAATTGAATTTATATGATCTTCAGAATTTGATTTCTTATTTCAGATTGTCTTTTTATTGATATTTGTTTGGTGTTAAGATATTTATTTTTTGTGAAGCAGTAATAAATGGTAAATGAGGAAAGAATCAAGGTATTTACCTTCAAGGCTCATGTTTCTCTAATGCATTTTTATTTTCTCTCGAACTAGTACTCTGCATGTAAATCCATCACAAGCACCATGTAATCTCCTTCAATACCACAACATTTCACGTTTGGAATTCCAGCTGCCAAAATGAAAATCCACGGCTAACCCCACGAGGATTCTATATTGCCATCCGAGTCCATAAAATCAACAGAGAAGCCTGAAAAATGAGTAAAGACAATGATAATAGGTCCTTACTTCCTCCTTGCATCATTTTCTATAACTTGGATTCATACAGCAATTGGGGATGTTTGGTCTTGTCAGTTTTCTGAGGAAGAAAATGTAAATCAAAACCAATCCATGATAAACAAGCCAAAATCTCACCTTAAGATTCAGAAAAAAAGTAATACAAACAACCCCTGTTAGACAGCAAGCTTAGCAATAATTGATCTAGATAACGCGAAAGGAGAAATATAAAGCCGAGACATAAGCTTTGAACTTGAAAAAGAAAGCCACGTTGACATATTTGATCCTTGGAGCATAAACATGACATCTACTTAGCAATCACACATTCTAGTCATGTTGTAACATAGACAATGTTCTCATTCTTCCTACTCAAAATGACAACTTGTTTGCCATTAGTTTTGTAGTAGAATTTAGTTAGGTTTACCATAAAAGTCAGATTATAACCTGATTTACTAGTTGAACCCTTATGAGAGAGGAGATGGTTTAAATAAATTGAATTTCTATTCAATTTGATCTGGATGAAAAGAATTGTCAGTTGTACAGAGATCTTGAAAATTTTCAATGATAAAAATATAATTTATTTTGGGAATATATGATACCATGAAAAATCCAGCAAGTTGAATTTAAGGTGATGGGCAGGTAAAATCCGCCCTCAAATCCTGAAAATAATCCCATTAGGACAACTTTTAATTAATTGACTCCAAATGGGTGTTCCTCGCTCTGAAAAGGTCCACAAGGCGGCAAATTGGAAGGTTCTAATTTGACATATCTACCACTTTTGGGTGCATCTTCAAACTAAAGTCTTTTAAGTATTCGAAAAACAGTACATTTACCTGTGCATGGTGAATTGAATGTATTCAAATGCAAACCCATAAGTTATATTAGCATGACCATTTATTATATATTTGTAGCTTTTTTTTATACATAATCGGAGAAAGATGTGGAATGATCGTCATAATACAATGTTTGAAATATGTTAGATGACCAAGTTCTCCAGAAGAAGCGGTCACAAACAGCACGGTGGCAAGGAACAGCAGCTAATTGGTTTGGTAGGTTGGGTAGCCTCACAAAAATAATCAGGGAGGTCTTCAGAAAATGAATAGGTCCAGTCAAAACGAGTGGTCGCATCAAGTCATCATATTACATAAATGTCTTCCTAAACAAATAAGAAAACTTGACTTGACTTATCGAATACAATCTCAGCCATCCACTCGTTTTTAAAGAGTAAATAGATACACTTTTCTTCAATCATCTATTGACTGCTTCTGTGATCAAGGCCTCCGCAGAATGATGCTTCCTTTCCACAAATCAGCACCCTTTCTTCTGCCTTTGATCACAATTGTTTTCCTGCATATTGTTAGCTTCAGAGATTGCCAGCAAACTTTCATCTACCAATTGTGTTCAGGCCCAGCCAACGACACCTCTAATGCTAATTATCGATCAAACCTTTCTGCCATCTTGAGTTCTTTATCCTCCATGGCCTCCCTCAACAGCTTCCACACAAATGCATCCAATGGTATTTACGGCCTCTACCTTTGCCGCGGCGACATTTCCAGTAGTGACTGCGGGGACTGTGTTAAGTCTGCTGCTCAGGACATCAAACAAGGATGCCCTTCAAATAAAATTGCCATCATATGGTACGAAAAATGCTTTCTGCGTTACTCCAATGTCAATTTCGTTGGAGTTGCAGAGACAAGTCCGTATGTGTTCTTGTGGAACAGGAAGAATATTTCTTCGCCAGATGATCCTGACTATGCTACTCTGGCATTAATATACGCTCTGATAAGTGATGTTCCTTCCGGACCAGCGAAGTTTGGAACAAAGGATTCGCCAGCAGATAATGGAAATCAGCATAGATATGCTTTGGCGCAGTGTACTTGGGATATAAACAGTAGCAATTGTACATCATGTTTGGGACAATTAAATAAGATTGCCAACCGGTGTTGTTCAGGGAAGGTAGGCTGGAGAGTTCTGGGCCCTAGCTGCTATTTAAGGTACGAGCAATATCCATTCTATGAGCTGCCAGCAACCCCATCATCGCCATCGCCAATGACTCCACCGCCAGCGCCTGATATTGGTTAGTCAAAGAATAAGAAATTTTGGTTTCTGCGGCAATAAGATTGTCATCTCAAATCATCACTTGCATAAAGTTCAAAGATGGTTTCCTGCAGTTTATTCTTGCTTGCATAGAATTGGTGAATTGGGGGGTGCATGCTAATCATTCTTTCTACCTTGATTTGTTCAGATTTTTAGGCTACCTGTTTCAACTAAACCCACCAACCAATTCTTAAACCATTTTTGAATAAATTGATTTTTTTTTTTAAGAAAAGGAGTGTATACTGTTCATCTTTTACTAATCAAATTTATGTTTTGATAATATTTAATATGGAAAAGAAACTTTTCCTGTTTGCGTGTTGTTGAATAGTAATTTAGTAATTGTATCATAAATGGCAGGAGGAAAGGGAGGAAAAAATGCAACAAAGGTTGCATCATTGCATCAGCAGCATCGGTGGTGTTAGTAGGAGCTCTCTTAGGATTGGGGTACTATTCATATTTGTACAGGAAGAGAAAAAGGCCTCCTGGTAAGTAAACTTAACTGCACATTATAAAACTGCCACTTTGATCTAATATTACGTTTTTCCATAGTGGGGGATAGAAGCTGGAAAATTCTGTTACAGACTGCAAAAAGCTCAAATGGCCAGCACTTGACGGGGGCAGGAACGTGGGTACCAGACCATGATGACAGTGGAGAAATGCATTACTTTCATCTCAAAACTATACAGGCAGCTACAAACAACTTCTCTAGTGCAAATAAGCTTGGGGAAGGAGGTTTTGGCCCTGTTTACCAGGTTAGAAACAAAGTTTTTTGGGGCATTGTCATTTTGCAACAACAATTGAGAATATGGCAGAAATGATTTTAAGTACGTTGACAATGCTGGTGTATCTTGGTATATAGTTGCTTTAATTGACAAGGTTTGAAATGCATTCAGGGCAAGCTGCCTGATGGGGAAGGAATAGCAGTAAAAAGGCTTTCAATGACATCAAAGCAAGGCCTTGAAGAGTTTAGGAATGAAGTGATGGTCATTGCCAAGCTTCAGCACAAGAATCTTGTGCGGCTACTAGGGTACTGTCTGGAGGGTGATGAAAAGCTCCTTGTCTATGAGTACCTGTCAAATAGTAGTCTCGATCGCTTCCTCTTTGGTTAGCATCCTATCCCTTCCCCATTGATTTTTGATCTCCAACATTTTCATCCGATCATCTGATCATAATCATCTAGTTGGTCTGCTTGATAACATGTGATCACACCACACTGGCCCTCAGTCACCTTTCTCATTGCTGAAGCCTGGAGTCTTGCATTGCTATCATTCTTCACGCATAAACTACTCACGAAATGGCAATTTTCTTCTAACAAGCTTGTGTTTCTTTCTTACTTTGGTGAAGGCAGATCCACAAAAATGTAGGGAACTGGACTGGCAGAAGCGAGCAAACATCATAACTGGAACTGCAAGGGGACTGCTATACCTGCATGAAGACTCACGCCTAAAAATCATCCATCGTGATTTGAAAGCAAGTAATATTTTGTTGGATGATGAGTTAAATCCAAAGATATCAGACTTTGGCACTGCAAGAATTTTTGGAGGCAAGCAAATTGAGGCCAATACCGAAAGAATTGTTGGCACATAGTAAGTCAATTTCCATCATATTCATATTACAAGTGACTTTCTGCAAGTAACTTTACATGAAGCTCTCTGTGGTTCTTTTGTTCCTTGAACAGTGGTTACATGGCACCAGAATATGCACTGGAGGGTCTGATTTCAATTAAATCAGATGTTTACAGCTTTGGAATCCTAATGCTGGAGATCATTAGTGGTAAAAAGAATAGAGGCTTCTTTAGCCCAGATCAAGTCCCAAGCCTTCTAGCACATGTAGGGCATTCTTTTGACCTGAGCTTTCTCTGGAGATTTTTACATCAGTATTTCTTTTCCGATAGTAAACTCGTTGAATATGAACCTGAACAGGCCTGGCAATTGTGGAGCGAAGACAGAGGAGAGGAGCTGATAGACCGAATTGTAGTTGATGATTGTCCAATAGGTGAGGCTTTGAGATGGATCCATATTGCATTGTTATGTGTTCAAGATGATCCTGCAGAAAGGCCTACAATGTCAACAGTTGTTCTCGTGCTTGGGAGTAAATCACTGAACCTTCCTCAACCGACAGCAGCACCATACTCCGCGAATAGATTTGCCACTATGTCCGATCAATTTTCAACGTCAGGGACAGGAAATGGCTTTCTCACTTCAGATCAATCTACAACAGCTTCTAAGTAGTTGAGGGATTAATTACATTTTTTTTCATTTTTTATTTTACATTTTTAGCAAGCAGAAACTTTTTGACTCAAGCACGTATGTTTTATGGATAGCAATGTTTGGGTGTGTGGAAATGCTACTGACTGTAATGTGGGAATTTTACACCAAATACTATGAATTTCTAGAGATTAGTCCATGTGTGCTTCATTCTGGTTCATCCCTTGCATTTTCATGCTTTGGTTTCAGCTTTGGTAACTCCATTTCAAATAGGTGTTCCATTTTGCAATGTTTGTCCAGTTTCTCCTGAGATTTCTGTCTCATGCCCTGCTGGCTTAAACCTGTGCATAAATGCCTGGAATACTTGTATCTTTCCACTTGACTTTAGCTGCATCTTTCAGCTTCATTCTGATCCCATCTCGGTTAGGCTATGGTTTATTCATCAAGAATACTATATGGATCTTGGATTTGAACCCCATCTGCGATTGACCCTTTTTCTTTTTTCATCTGAATTGCATACAAATCATGCGTACTCGAATAACCACACCAGCATGTATAGCGATGAAGTCAATCATTCAGGCTCTGTATTTGGATTATGCATTAGATGAATATTGCTATTAACATCATGCAGGCAATCATCCATACAAAAAGCTGAAATTAAAGCAACTTGGTCCTTGACGTGGTTACTTTTGATTAGATTGTTCTACAAAATGAGTAGACTCACACGGTGAGACTATCCCATCTAAAACAACTATTTTGGTTGTCTTGCCATGTCCTATCAGATTATAACCAGATGTGATAATCACCTTAGCCCCACTGTACTACCTACCTTGAGGGCTAATGTTAAAAGTATACCTATGAGCTTCAGGGCCCGTTTGATGTTGCACATTTGAGACATTTCCAAGTGAGATGGAACAAATTATAGTAATAAATAAATAAATAAATAAATAAATTTCGTGGACTCTAGTCCTTTTATTTATTTATTTATTTGGAGTTTACGGTCATATGGTATTTAGATCAACTAACAATTGTATTCTGTAAACATCATAAATCACAATCACCGGCTTATCAGGTTGTTATTATGATTATTATAATCATCGCAAAAATCAATTCGTATTTGCCCACAATTTAAAAATATATCCGTCAAATTTGGAGCATTATTGTTACACATACCAAACTACAATAACCAAAAAAAAATCTTAATTTCAAATGTAATTAAAAATTGGTTGTATAAGTTTTTCTTTTTACTCCATTTTATTATAAATTAAATTTAGTCTAAAATCAAATTATTTTAAGTCTTTTCAACCTAAAAGTTTTCAATTCAATCTGGCTTCTATTCTGAGCCCTTCATACATGGATCATATTACAGTGAAAATTAGCTAGAAGGTCAGTGAGAGTAATTTGAAAGGGAGCCTGACATTCATTGACAGAAAGCACATGTCACAATTCCCTACAACAAAACTGCCATAGAGAGACCAAAAAAAAAAATAAAAAAAAGGGAAATTAAAGGTATAAATATATGATTATAATCATAGGTTAATAATTAATAATTATAATTTAAATAATGTTGTATCTAATTTGCTTCAAAGTTATTGTCACCAACATCTTTAAGTTAAAGTCAACAGTATCTTTCTTGTCTAGCGTCTACTCGTTGGACAGATGCTTGTCACTTTGTATTTGTCTTAAATTGCTCGTGTAGATTCCAAGCGGCGCACCTCCATTTTCTAATCCTTGTCTAGGGTGCCTATGTAGACTACTGGCTGCCCATTAGAGCAAGTGAGCAATACGTGCACTGAATGTTTTTAAATGGCTGGCCAGCTGCAGCCAGTTAATTTTCAGTTTAGTGGAACCATTGCAGACCACTTGAGAAATTAATTAGTCAAAAATATCTTTGGTCTCACACGGCTTTGAGAAAAATTGATGACTTTAATTGAATATCACTTTGTGGTGCAACTAACACAATATTTCTGGTAGTGGGACCATGAAGTATTATTCATTTTTTTATTTATTTATAAAAAAATAAAAATAAATAAATAAATAACGAGAGAAGAAGAAGAAGAAGAAGAAAAAAAAAAAATCGAGCCCCACTTTCTTATTGCTTTCTTTGTATCAACCTCTTCAAGTCGTTTTCCCATTGATAGCAGAAGCCGGTGATAAACCTGAAGTCTTACATCATGTCCTTGCTCATGTAGAGCTCAATCCATTGCTTAATTCTCTGTGGCATTTTCCCCCGTGTACTGGTGAGAATAACAGGAAGTGGTAAATGCAACATAAGGTCCTGATTAACGCCAAGAATTTTGCAATTATGCATGACAAATGACAGAAAGTTCACACATGGTTACCTCCTGAGAAACTAGGGGAGAATTGAACAAATGAGAAAAATGTTGAACCATCAATTATGAAGTGGGTGAGGATATGATGAAGGAGTTGAGCTTATGTATAAGAATTTTATGTATTGAGTGAATAAAGGACCTGATCATGCAACATCCAAGTAGATTATGTATTGAGTGATCATAGATTCTCCTATTTCTAATCAACAATTCCACCACTTGATAGTGCATGGTGTTAGGAGCATGATAATGTCCATTTTCTTCCGCATGGTTGTGTTATTCATAACAGGTTTCATTGCTGTGTTTAATTTTTATTGCTCAGCAATAAATGAACAAGAGGTTGGGTTTCACTTATCTGGATTGTGATGCTGGCGACAGTGGATAAGATTTTGGTTCAGGGTCAAATTGATCAATCACATATTAATTGACAAAACAAAATAGGATAAAATAATAGCTAGAAAACGTGGAGGTAATTAAAAATGAACAAAAGCCAGCACCTCTTATGTCTGCTTTTCCTGATCAGCATGTCTTTCTCCTAATCCACCTATCAGTGCAGCCCCAAAAAGCAGATGAATTACAGGAATTTGTTCCCCTTCCAACCCATGATTAGATTGGTTTCTAAATTTTCTCTGATTTTTTTTTAATTTAAATACAAGGAAAATGAACATTTTACATATTCTAATTTGTATTCAGTAATAATTCATTTATTTCATCTTAAAATATAATAAAAAATATACAAACACTTGAGTCTGGTAATTCTATTAAGTATCCATTTTTAAAAATTTGAAATAATTGCAAATTTATTGCTATGAATGACACAAAGAGGCTAAATCATTTTTAATTTATTAGCAAGAGGGAAAAAAAAAAAAAAAGAACTATTTTAGTACTGAATTTTGGGACTAGACATTTCGTTGTGTTGATTTTTTTTAATATCGGCAGTGTTTCTGAAAATTTCGGCCAGAAAAATATCTTTAATATGTTTTTTTTTTTATGACAATTTGTTAATTTTTAGAGCCATATTTTTTAAAAGTATATTTTTATTATATTTTAAAATAGATAATGTCACTTTTTATATGCTCAAATAAGAATATATATATATTAATAAGATTATAACAAAAGCTTCATATTAAATGTCCTTAGATTCTTTCGTAATACATTCTTAACTACATATATGTTCTTTCCGCAAAAATCACTAAGAAATGAAGCATGCTAAATTGTGGGGAAAGGCTTTAAATTATGGTTGGCATTCAGATTTGCGCCTACTTTGTTACAATAATGCTTGGTCCATGGAAACTAAAATTGAAATTTTTGATTTTTTTACCAGAATATTTACATTATTATTAGTAGGTTCTGTGTGTTTTTTATTTGATCGTTTTGACTTTTTCACCACTAGTTCCAGATGATGCTGCTGCATATGCTGACAACTATAAAACACCCATCTGAGACATCTCCAACATCACAAAGAACTCCAAGCAGATGAGGACTCTAAGCACCATCCTGATATGGATGACTCTCTCCCTCACAATTTCTTTTACCTTAAGCCAATCCAATGTAAAACAAGCACAACCTATCTCAAAAATCCTGAAGAATGATCAGTTTCCTAACAAAACTGGTCAATGGAGTATACAAATTCAAGGGAAAAAATTGGAACTAGCAGCTGGCATGGTGCTAGCAGGATTTTTCTGCTTCTTAGCTGCTTCTATATCCAGTGCAGGTGGCATTGGTGGTGGAGGACTATTCATTCCAATACTGACTATTGTGGCAGGCCTAGACCTCAAAACAGCATCAAGTTTCTCAGCTTTTATGGTGACAGGTGGGTCTGTTGCTAATGTCATTTGTTACTTGTTCACCCCAAGTGCCAAGTTTGGTGGCAAGACCTTGGTTGACTATGATATTGCTCTCCTGTCAGAGCCGTGTATGTTGCTGGGAGTTAGTATTGGTGTAATATGCAATCTTGTTTTCCCAGAGTGGCTAATCACAGTATTGTTTGCCGTTTTTCTTGCTTGGTCTACTTTCAAGACTTGTAAGACTGGTTTTTCATATTGGAGATTGGAATCAGAAGAGGTAAGGAGGAATGAATGTGGAAGTCTGGAAAATGTGTTGGTTACAGACGGGCCTGGGGATGAGAGTGAAGTGTACAAGAGTACCAAGGAGCCTCTATTGCGTGGGGAAGTCAATAGCAAAGTGGCATTTCCATGGATCAAACTTGGGGTTTTGCTTCTAGTCTGGCTCTCCTTCTCTGTTCTCTACCTTCTTCGTGGGAATCGGCACGGAAAGGTATGGCTTCTTTCTTTTCCAATTGCCCCTTTGAACCTTTATTCTTCTGTATCAAATAGAAGATTGCTGAGCCAAACTATTAAGATTTTTAGTGATAATGATGGTTTGGAGGTCAGTATGATAGAACACTCCCGTAGATGCCCTTTTTTCGCGGAAAATCTCCTCACTTGTACTGCATAGTGCATCTTTCAATGACTGCATAAGTTTATTGGAGAAAAGAACTTTAGTGGTGGGGTTATTTCCATCGTCTAGCCAAGGGGATATCCGCTTGCTTTTGATATGACACGAGCTTGTATGTAGACACGATCCAAATATGCCAACAATCTATTGTAACAATTTGAATAATAGGTTGAAGACGATTCTATGGTTGGAGTCAAGTGCAGTCATTGTGATTAACATGGCATCAATTGCAGCTAACAAGGTTGCAACTTAAGTTCTTGTGATGTTGCAATGACAATGTTGCAGTGACAATTGTTATCACAGATCACAATTGAAGTTCTTGTCTTTTCCTCAAGTAAATGTTCTTCAATTTGGACAACCAGAAAGGAATCATTAGAGGATAGCCATTAGAGAAGAATATAAACACAGCATGATACTATCAGGACCATTTTTCATCTATTTCTGTTTGTGGGGATTATTCCACAAGCGTGAACCTTTCAGAATATGTGCAGGGTATTATATCGATAAAGCAATGTGGAATAGGATACTGGCTTATCTCATCGTTCCAAATTCCTCTTGCCATAATTTTCACAACATGGATCCTACTTAAAGAAGAGAAAAGCCAAAATCGGACCACCAACCAGCAGGTGATTGGCATAACATATCTCTGGTTATTATTCATTTTTGATGCCTAATGCTTCTGAGGGAAAAAATTTTCTAAAATATCCACTTCCTCATGAAGGATAAAGATGACTCAACAAGTTGTGGAACCTCAAACAAGTTTATATTCCCAGTGATGGCGCTATTAGCTGGTGTATTGGGTGGAGTTTTTGGCATTGGAGGCGGAATGCTTATCAGCCCACTTCTTCTTCAAGTTGGAATTGCACCTGAGGTAGATTGCTGAGTTACGTCAGTATATCTTCTGAATGCAGATTGGTATATGTAATGCAATGCTCATTTTATCTTATCTCATTGGGCAGGTTACTGCAGCAACTTGTTCGCTCATGGTTTTCTTTTCTTCTACCATGTCAGCACTCCAGTACTTATTGATTGGCATGGAGCATACGCAGACTGCTGCCATTTTTGCTCTCATTTGTTTCGCTGGTTCACTTTTAGGATTGCTTGTAGTACAAAAAGCCATACAAGATTATGGTAGGGCTTCCCTGATTGTGTTCTCAGTTGGTATTGTAATGGCTTTGAGTACTGTTCTCATGACCAGCTTTGGGGCTCTTGATGCCTGGAGGAATTACAAATCTGGGGCTAACATGGGGTTCAAAATGCCCTGCTGAAAGCAATCTCATAGGCAGCCTTCTATGTATAACTTCGTTTTAGACAAATGTGAACTAAAGATAGATGTAGAAATCAAATGTTCTTGCCTTGTGCTATGAATTTTGAAATCCAATGTTGGCAGAAGTAATCTTTTCATCTGGGATATCAATTTTTTGTGGAAACTGAGCTTGACAAAATGATCAGATGAGCTTAACGAATATTACAGGCTATCCCAGCAATTGATGGGAATTCCAAATTACAAAGTTTACTCCCCTTACCCCAAAAAGTCTTCCAATTTACATAGCACCAGCCTTAATATAATGGTAAGATTACTTCATTGTAACTTGGAGATCATATGTTCGAGTTGCAGAAATAACCTTTGCATGAAAGAAGGGTGGATTGTTAAAAGCTAGAGGATAAAGAAAAGCAAATGAAGGCATCCAAGACCAAGGGACTACGGGCCCAAAATTGAACAGCTTCAACATCAAGCAACCGGAGGGTGCAGGTCAGTAGTAGGGGTCAAATAATTAGTATACTTTTTATTTGAACATTTGTTTTGGATAATAAGTAGCATACTTGTTAAGTTTTCACTAAAAAAAAGTGTCTTAACTGTGGAGTTAAATTAGTTATTATATGCACGTTGCTCAAAAAAATAAAATAAAATAAAATAAAAAATAAAACATAAAAAATAATATTTAAGATATATGACTTCAAATTAGGGAGCAAATAAGGCCATTTATTGAGGTTGGGGGAAACACATTTACAAAGATGTACACTGAAATCCCAAACCAAATGGTTAAAAACAGTTTTAAGAATACACTGAAATCACATTGACAAGCAGAGTCACCGACTCCATTTTCCATCTCTGTATCGAAGGCTGGACCAGCACAACAACAACATATTGCACACTTCTTGAAACATGGAACATCACACACACGAACACGCATTAGGCTTCATATGCACGGATGGACTGAACAAAACCATCAATCCTTTTCCTGATCTCTTCTCGATTGGCACCCACTATCTTGTCAACTTGAGCACCCTCCTTCATTAGCACAAATGTGGGCATGGCCTTAACTTCCATTTTAGCAGCTACCTCCTATCCAAACCACACACAGGCCCTTTCTTCAGAATCATGAATGCTTAAAATCAAAGCTATACCAGAAAGCAAAATGTCAAACATCAAATATCAATGAGGAAGCCCTCTCTTTATATGATGATAATGACTAACATATTTTAAGAGAGCCATTAACTTATCTTGTCAATTTTGGCAGAAGAAGATATATCCTACAGAAACACAAACTTGCATGCATGTAGGCACACATGCTCCGTGCCATTAAAGAGTCTCAATTAGATGGCCATAATCACCTGAATATCACGCAATCTAGTGTACAAAGAATTTCATTTTTTATTTTTGCATAGTTCACATGACGAATGTGAGAATATCAAAGATGCTCCTTTGAACTAAGATGATGCAAGCACTTCAGCTCAGTTCATCAAAATCAAATTCATTTATTAGGCATCTAACTGAGTAGGCCAGTTAGCTACTTCATAAATCCAGTCCACCAAATATCTGAACAATTTTGCTTAAGGAAAAAAAAAGATCTGAACAATACTTCATATGTTGACAATAAGCTTCAGATAGAATAGATGCCATTTAATCATAAGCTATGCTGATCTCTCCTAAAGTTGCACAATTTAAGCAAACAGTTGTGATCAACTAAAAGGTCCCCAACCTCACTGCAAAACGTGCGGTTTACTGCTCAACCAAGAAGCAAGCAAAAGGTGCCAAGAAGGCAAAGTGAAATCACCAAGAAAGTTTCAAAATCTGATTGAAAATTTTCAAACAATGAATGACTCATACCAGGGAACACGAGCTATTCATTGAACCAGAAGGCACATGATTATCATTTTAAACTCAAAAATTTTCATACACTAACCCATTTTTTCATCTGCTGAAGCCAAAGGGTCTAACAGGTCAGATAATCAGAGTTTGAGAAATTGA
Source organism: Rhizophora mangle (assembly GCA_037832345.1). Taxonomy (NCBI): domain Eukaryota; kingdom Viridiplantae; phylum Streptophyta; class Magnoliopsida; order Malpighiales; family Rhizophoraceae; genus Rhizophora; species Rhizophora mangle. Next base: position 181,075 of record JBAPLJ010002079.1, on the reverse strand, counting down.
ATGATGTGCCTAAATTATTGAATGTATGGAATTTAAGACGTTGCATGTTCATACCCACTTTTAGTGGAGAATTTGAGTTAACGAATACCCTACTTGTAATTCAGATTTCATCTAGTTTTCTCCAGCAACATCCCTGCCCCTCTAGTTCATGGAATCTAACTTGTCTGACCTAGTCAACAGTAGTGTTATGGGTACAGACTAAGTAGATAACTACTCTTAAACTGCTGGAATGGTGCCCTCAAGGCACAAAATTCTCTAAGCTGCCAATACATATAGTACCAAAGAAGATAATACAATGGTAAGCTAATCAATGAATAACAGGATCCTTATCCTCAACCTCAACATGGCAATCAAGCCTGAACAGTCATAAAGAACAGGCCAACTCATATTCTTGTAAAGATGCTTCTATCAAATCTCCACCACAGTGATATAAAATATCAAGATACACATGCAGCATAGATTCAAAAAGCGAGAAATTACATCCCACATGTCATGTCTCATTGCATTGATAATTAGGTCTATAATTAGGGAAAAAAAACAGCCATTGTTGTTCAAGAGCGAATTACCTTAACATCATCAACATCAACTCTGAGAAACAGTACTGCAGGATAAGCCGTGGCCAATTCTTCAAAAAATGGATTCATAGCCACAGAAGGGATACACCATGAAGCAGTAAAGTGTACAAAAATCTACAAAATCCCACCACAAGCAAAATTAACAGTAATAAAGAACAATTTAAACTGAATGAAATGTCTGAATTGAAACCCCTTCGAAAACCAATAACCAAAAGGAAATCTCTTCACATTTTCATCCAAGAAAAAAAGGAATCATAAGGAAAAATGTGATCTTTCTTACAAATCCATATCAAAAGCGTCGCTTCTGTTTTGTTACGGCAACACCCAGATTGAGAAAGTTACTAAAGGTTTGCCTTTTGTCCAAATAAGAGCTATTTGCTACAAACATCACATGAACAAAGGAAAACACAAAGGCATCCAATATGAAAATTGTGGGGTGGAGAGAAAAAAACTTACAGTGCGGCCCTGATAGGTGGCTTGGGAAACATGGAAGTCCCATGATTCCACTGAGTCAATATTCACAACTCTTGACTTAGTTTGCTGCTCTTGTCTCTCCATGACCTTTTTTCTTCTGCTTGTCTTCTTCTTCTTCTTATCTCCTCTGCCAATGGCTTTGAATTGCCGCTGCTGGTTTTTCTTGCAGCACCAGGTACACCAAACTTGCAGGAAAAGTCTCAATGGCTAAGCAGCTGGGCCCCCTTTTGTATCATTAGCCATCTTCAGCGATTAGTGTATCAATTTCTTTTGATTTTACCTGGATAAATAAATAAATAAATAAAATAACTAGATAATCACGTGTTTTAATAGATATCAATAAATATAAAATAATTATATATAATATATAAAATATTTTATATTATATTAAAAAAAATTTATTTAATATATAAAAAATTTTATAATTTTATAATATTTTATTATATTTTTTTTTCATATTTTAAATTTATTTAATTTATAAAATTGCATTTATAAAATATTTTTTATAATCACATCTTTAAAATATTCAAAAAAATGAATGTGAGTTTATCCTAAGTGTAGGCTTCCCAGACCCCTATCAATTCACATGTTTCACTTGTATTCTAAAAGTTGAGAACCCTAATTACAAAGAAATTATTGGTGTCTAATTTTAATGTGAATTATCTACATAGAATAATGCCATGATCTGTTTGATTCTAGATGTATATTTTAATAATGATAAGTGATTTGGACAAGTAATACCAAAAAGAGAAATATTTTTTTTAGACACTTTTTAATTTTTATTTATTATTTCAATTGTACAAAATGAATATTTTTTATTTTTTTATTTATATTTTTTGAGTATAAGTTAAAAGTTATTTCTTTCAATCATTAGAAATTTAGGTGGTTCAAATAATTGTGTTAATTTTTAGAGTTATTTTCAAGTTTTTTTTTAAAGTTATTTTTAATTAAATAAAATATTATTTTAAATCAAATATTTAATTAAATTAATTTTAAATTAAAATTAATTAAAATTAAAATATATTTTAATTACTTAAATATTAAATTATTTCAAATATTAACCATTTCAAATTTTGGATATCAATTTTCAAGGTATCTTACATGCATATCCATATTGACATAAAATAAAAATAAAAAATAATAGCAAAACCAGAAACAAATATTCTTGATTAAAAGAAAGCTACAAGCCCAACATAACCATCACTAAAGTGAAAAACTAGACAAGATTAAAACTAGTAGAGGGATACAGCTCTCTTTTTCAATGGCCATACAACAAGCATACATCTCCCTTAATATAAGGAGCCAAACCAGATGAAGTTCATAATTATAACAGAAATGAGTAGCCCTGAAGGCTTCATCTACAAACAACAACCCAAACTTGTAGCATTCTAGTGTACAAACCCAATGCAGGGTCATCTTTCTCGCAAATAATGGTCGTTCAGCTACAAATTGTAACTATTGGCTAGGACATGAAGAATGAACCAAAATCAGCCATAACTCAAGCGGGAATCTGCAGGCCTCAATGTCATTTGGCGTCGAGGAATTCCGATTTCACAAGCATTTACTCTGGCAGCAAACCGAAGGGAGCAAAGTGATTCACCAACAGAAGAGGGATCTGGCGATATGTTGACAAACATCAATGTCTTGGAGTCCCCACCTAGACAAGGCTGTTCATGGAATAGATAATAGTAAGGGGACCTTTTCCCGATTGAAAAACCAATTGGCTTGGTTGAAAACAGCATCCATGCAAAAGAGTTGTTAAGAACTTCAAACAATAATATCACCTGGAGAAGATACGTTAATTTTGAGTTCCTGAAGGGAACATGATCTTCCTTCTTTGCCAAGGCAAATATAACATCGCTCAGTGATGATAGACTTTTATTTATGGCCTGGGTTAGAAAGAAAATTTTAGTTCAGCTGCATCAGAACAAATGCATAAATTGCATTTCCCACTCAAAACAAAGATACCTGAGTTTCCTTTAGCCTATCGCCGGTTGAACCACTCTTGGAGAGTCGCTCGCTTCCAGCAAGATCAATGAGGTTTAGAATGCCCTGTACTTGTTGTTCAGTATCCTAGCAACAGGAAAGAGAATTATATTACAAAAAGCAAGGAGACACACAAACTCATGCATGAGGACAGCATTGAACTACAAGGATTCCTACCTCATTTACTCCGGATATTCGCAATGTAAAGACAAAATGACTTCTTGATGACTGTTCATTCATCTGTGTCCTACCTACAGACCTGGAAAGCAACGTTCCAAAGTGAATTACTTTGCCCAAGTATCTGGACACTGAAAACTGGACCAAAAATTTTATGTTGCACATTATGAAGGTTTTGCAGCAAGTCTTCAGTTCTGTAACGTTCGTAGCCAGAAAGCACTATCACATAGCTGCAAAACACAACAGACAATAGCATCCAAACATATGGATAGTACTGATGTATCTACCTGCTTTGTGCAGCCTGACATAAAAGTGAGGAAATCTCTTGTATGCTACAAACATCAACGATTGTCAAATCAGTGACATGTGTATTTCCATTTGCATCATGTTTAATCGTGTACTGCTTCCCAGGGGCTCCGTTATCTGCACTATTTGATTTATTTGTTGTCAGCAAATCACGGATGGTTTCATTGTAAATTTCCAGCATTGAGGCCTGTGAATTTCCAAAATGAATGAATGTTAGGGTACATAGCAGTTTGAGAATTTGAAGATGTAAACCTAAACAAATTTACCTGCATTTTGTACTTCCAACCTTGAGCTAAGAGGCACTGACTAGATTGAAATATCTGTTCTAGAGAGCGAGGGATTAATCCTTTCTGCTCTGGAGACTCTGGCCTACCCATCATGGTATACGTTTTTCCTGAACCTGTCTGACCATAAGCAAATATGCAAACCTGCCAAAAGGAAAATATCAAAAATGGTCACTAATGCATGCAATCCAGTTATAAGAAAAAAAGATAGCCCACATGGAATCACCTTATAACCATCAAGAGCACTCTGTACCAACTGTGATATCTCCACAAAAACATCCTGCTGAGAAGCATCGTGACTAAACACCTTGTCAAATGTGAAAGGATATTTCTGCCCTGCTAATAAATAGCATTGAATTAGTAAATGAGCTACTTTTGCTTGAATATGCATTCCCCAACCATAATATCAGAAGCCTGTGAGACCATGGCATTAGTAAATGAGTTTCTTTTGCCTGTATGAATAATTACTAAGCAGAATTTCAGATATCAGTGGGCCACAACTCAAAGAACGTGTATCCACAATAGAATTCCATGTTTAGATAAAAAATATACATAGGAGAATGTCAAAAGAAAAAAAAAAAAAATCAACATTTTCAAACAACAATGATTGCTTGCACAGAAAGACACCCATACCGCTTTGCATCAAGTCAATGCCACGGTCAAGAGATTCTGTTGTGGTGGGATAAGTTATGACTGGTGCTTCTGCTCCAGCACCTTCATCTGGTAATAAGGGGCGCACTCTGCAGAAAACTCGAATGTTGCCCTTCAGTTCCTGCAATATCATAAATCTTGAGTATGAGCTCAGCCTCACAAGTGAAGATGTCTAATAGAAAAATTAGCTCCATTAGCAAAAGTCCTCTTCATCATGAATGGTTCTACAAATTAATATTAAGTTAGGAAAATAGAACTACCAAGATAGTATTGTGCAATTTTTTCCTCAACTTTTCTCCTTCTACTAATTGATGTTCTTTGTCAGCAAGATGCTCCTGTAGTTCCCATAGGGTTCTTCTTTGCTCTTCATATGCTGTCCTACTTTCTGCAGTGGATAAATCAGCCACCTGAAGAAAAAACTTACAAACGTCCAATGAGGGGACAAAATTTCTGATACCTAATGCACCTATGAGCATGGTCAAAACCATGGCACAGAGCATCAAAAATAATTTATGCTTCCCATAATCAACAACTTAAGGATCACCTTTAATTTCTCATTTACAGCAACTAGTTGATGCTCCAACAAACATATTTGCTCCCTTTGAGAAGAACACATTTCCTGCAACAAAAGGACTCTAGGAAAGCTTTCTATGCCATAAACAAATGAATTTTATGGTTTACTACAAAAGGAATTTTATGAAAGTAGCAGACAAACCTCCAAAGCTTTTGACTTTGCCATCATGTGATCCAGCTCAGAAAATGTTTTACCAGTACTCTCTTTGTACTTTTCTATATCACCTGCTAGGGCCTGCACCTCTGATACACGGCGATCGCGATCATCTCTCACTTGCTGCAACTCTGCTCGGAGGCATCTAACTTCATTTGCTAATGATTCTTTCTGATTCACAGCCTCATCTTGAGAAGCCTACAAGTTTTGTTAAAAAAGACCAGTTAGAACCTACCATCTTTCAGTAAGTACACTAGCAACATGTTCATCTCAAGCAACAACAACGATGATATGCTTTTGAATTTGTCACTCCACAGAACTCACTCTGGATAAAATTAACTGCTCCTGCAATGAATTATAGTGACCCCTTAATGTGCTGAGATTTTCCACTATAGTTAATTTTTCCTTTTCTACTCGTATGAGTGACTCACGAGCAGTCTCAAGGTCAGAGTGCAGCTTGCTATTGTACTGCTGTAGACTTGAATTGTACTCTTGTAATCGCTTGTACATATCATCAAGAGAGGAAGCCTGCAGATTTCAACACATGATGCAAGTAAATGAAACCAGATTTTGAGACTTTCCTTTTTCCACCCTTATGAGAGCACCATATTTTTTTAAAGTCAAAATTATAAATTATAAATAATATAATACCCTATGCTTGGCTGCCAATATGTCCTGTTGAGCCTTTTCAAGCTCCAGTGTGAGAGATGCTCTTAGATTCTCTACGGCAATTCGAGCTTCTTTTTCTTGTTTATGACAAGAAATTGCATCCTTGTTATTATATCACAAAATCGGAGTCAATAGAACAAACATATGAAAAGAGAAGCAGAAAAATACATGGTACTTTATTATATCATATTAAAGAATATGATTACCAGTTTTTCTGCTTCTTCTTTTGCAAGTTTGTTCTGCAAGAAAGCATTTTCTTCCTTCAACTCTGAAATAGAGGTACTAAACTTCTCCTCCTTACTTTTCATCTCTGTCTCTGAAGGCATGTAAATAAATATACATTTAACCGTCTGTTTTACTTCACATAGCATAATTCTGACTATTTACAAACTAAAAAGCAACCCCAGTTTTGAACAGAGCAAAGAACAGGAGCAAAATGAATAAGCAATAAAATAAGTATATCTGAAAGAGAGAATGCACAAAGCATCACTGCATCCCACATGGGAGCCCTTACAAAACTGACATTCTGTTTATTTACTTATTTTGTATAATTCCATGTCACTGATTCTCACTATCATAAAGTTTCAGAACAGAAACGATTCACGCGTCTATTAAATTTGGAGAATGGAATTAACTTGTGGCTAAGTGTAACGAGTTTTGTGAAGATAAATCAATCGTGATGTAGCCACAAAAATTATAATTACCAGTATCAGTACATTTTTTCTCTGAAATTTCCAGAGCTGATCGAAGCCTTTCTTCTTCTTCTAAATGGCCATCATCTCTTCTCTGGAACCATTTAATGCAAAGCTTCAGCCTAGCATTGTATTCACTCACCAACTCCAAATTACCCTGCCAAACCAATCAAAATTAATCCTAACTCTTTAAAAAAAAAGAAAAAAAAGACCAACAAAAATTAAGACCTTGTGATCAAATTTCTTCATTTTAGGCTTCTCATTCACCAATGCATCTACTTCTTCTTTAGTGAAGTCAATAGTGCTGCACTCCGAACTCTCGGTGCTGCACATCTCACTTGGATTTGCAACATCCTGCTTTCTATTAACCGACCCAAATGGTTTCCGATCTGTGGCTGCCGCAGCCCCAGTTCTTCCAGCCCCAATCCTTCTCCGTTTGTCCAATGGGATGCCATCAACACCATTCTTCTTCTACAAAACAAACACATATCAATCAACCAAGAAGAAGTGAGCAAAAATTATATAAATAAATAAATAAATAAAATAGAAAACTAATTTCACCCATTGAAACTCAAAATCAACGTAACAGAACCAATCATTCTGAACCAAAAACACAAGGAATTTGCAATCTCCTAGCAGAGAACATAAAATTTAAACAGAATTCACATCAAACATTTCCCGTGTTTGGCTCGCGAGAAAATTCAAACCGGGTATTAATTTTGTTTTCACTTTGGTACATAATATTCAACAGAGAAATTGCCGAAACCCGAAAGTTTCCTTTCGTTTTCTTTTTTGCTTCCCCTCTTTTTCTCGGAAACCAAACCCACGAAAAAGAAAATCGCTTGAGAAAATGAGGGAACCGGAAAAAAGAAAAAAACAGATAAAAGCAACTAGGAGGACTTACAGCAGAAGGACTCCGAGGTGTCCTGTTCTGGTTCCGAGAAGTCATGATCCAAAACCCGAATCTCCGAATCGGATCTCTCCACTCTTCCTGTAAATCGAGCGACACAGAGAGATACAGAGCAGTGCGGGCGTGGGCGGGGAGATTGAAATTTGAATCTTTTTGAAATGGCCAACGGCGCTTGTATTATTATTATTATTATTATTATTATTATTATTTTTTTCGTTTTTTAACCTCGCAGACCGTCAGACATATTTACGGGCCATCACTGGGCCGGGTTATATTTGAGCCGTGGGCCTTGTGTCCACATCTTTGGAATCTACGTGTCAATATTTCATTCCTTCAAAGTTTAAGCCGGATGATAACAGAAACACACGTGTTGATCAGTGAATGGTGGAAGAGATCACATCAGCATTATCCAGACGAAAGGATATTGATAATGTTATTGCAGCTAAAGCCAAGCGTTTGAAGAGAACACACGAGAGAGAGAGAGAGAGAGAGAGAGAGAGAGAGAGAGGGAAGAAGAAGAAAGGAATGGCACGGACGATGGCTTCAATGCCCGGCTTGCGTGGCACGTCTCGTTTGAATTTGATCAATGTGCCAAGGCCTAGCAACGCAGTCAGCGTGGCGGTAGCCCGCCCCGGTCTCACCGTTGTTGTTAGAGCCCAGCAGGTGGGTGCCGATGATCCTGAAACCAGCCGCCGGGCCATTCTGGGTCTTGTTGCCGTTGGTTTGGCTTCTTTATCATCTGTTCAGCCCGTGCTTGCCGGTGCCGTCCCCATCAAGGTTGGCCCACCTCCCCCTCCTTCCGGTGGTCTCCGTAAGTTGTTCATTATCTTTTCGTTCTTTCTTTGAATAATTCAATGCTTACTTAATTTAGTCAGTTGAGCTTTCGATAAATGCTGTGAAATATGCAATTAGAGTGATTAAGAATTTATTTTTTTCTCTTAAATCTTCAGTTTTAATATTAATAATAGGAAAAAGACGTAAAATTTATAAAAGTAAAAATTAAAAAAAAAAAATTATTATTTTATAATAACGGTTTGTCTTTGGTAGCTGGGACACTGAACTCTGACCAGCCGAGGGACTTGGACCTGCCACTGAGGAACAGGTTCTACATACAGCCACTTCCCCCAGCTGAGGCAGCAGCGAGGGCCAAGGAGTCAGCTAAGGACATTGTCGGTGTCAAGACTCTAATAGAGAAGAAGGCTTGGCCCTATGTTCAGAATGATCTTCGCCTCAGGGCTGAGTATCTTCGTTATGATCTCAACACTGTTATATCTGCCAAATCCAGAGAAGAGAAAGTCCTCAAGGAATTGACTGGAAAGCTTTTTGACACCATCAGCCAGGTAAAAAGCTGAGAACATTTACATACATACATACATACATTCCTTCTTGGTTTGGCCTGCCACAAGTAAAATTCGCAATCATTTATTTATTTTATTTGTTTGTTTATTTTGTTGCAGCTGGATCGTGCAGCAAAAACTAAGAGCACCCCAGAAGCAGAGAAGTACTATGCCAAGACCATCTCCACTCTGGATGATGTTTTGGCTAAGCTTGGCTAAGATCTTTGTGTATTGTTGCGTACCCTTTGTAAAATTTGCTAATTGTACATGAGCAATGATTGTGTACATGGAACAATGTACAGGAACAATGTTCCTCCCGTTTTCAGCTGTTCTTCCTTGAACAACAACCAACTCACACAACTGTTATTAACTGGTCAAATGTCCACGTTCTTCTTGTTCTCTTTATCTTGGAAAAAAAAACAAAAGAAAATAGGAATTAAGGTAAATAAAAAATTTTGAAACTTGAGACATATTTGATATTATTTTTAAGAATAATTTTTATTTAAACAAATAATATTATAATAAAATAAATTATAAAAATTAGTTTTTTATAATATAATAAATTTTTTTATTAATATATAATTTAAATATTAAAATAAAAAAAATAATATTAATTTATTTAATTTAATAAATTTTAAAAAATAATAAAATATAATATAAAATATGTGATTTTTATATATTAAAAAAAAATATTTTTTTATATTATTTTTAATTTTTTTTTTTTTTAAAAATAAATATTAAAAATGAAAATAATGATTAATAGTTATAATAATTTTATTGTTATAAAACGTTTTAAAAAGATTTAGATTAGTTCATGTCATTTCTTTATGTATAAGATTTTTTTAAGATTCTTTATTTTGTAAAATATAAAATAAATGTTATCTTATAAATAAATATAATAAATTTTTTTATTTTTTATATAAGATATAAATCTTTTAAAATATACTTAATTTTTTTTAACACTCTTTTCATTTAGATTGCAAACAAATTGTTAGATTATTGTTAAGTTCTAGAATTGCACACCTTACGCTATCATCTAATAATGATCCCAACAATTTTGATGTTCTAATAATTTGAGAAGTAGATTGTAAGCATGCATACCAAGTAAAAGCAATAAGATGTTGCTCATACAAGTACCTTGTCAAAATTCCATGCTTATTGAAGAGTAAGTGAATGTTCATGATTGCATCTGTTTGGAATGAGCGATCTAAAAAAGGGAAATCAAAAAGAAAACATTTTACAAGTTCTTGAAATTAGGCTTACTTAGGAGTTAACATTGCTTGCCATGATATCTTGAGGCTTATTTCTTTAGCCTTTAGCTTGGGTACTTAGTATGGTCAATAAGCAAATGAGTTAATTTTTTCTTTAATCCTCTTAAGGCTTATTGTTTATATCCATTTTTAAGAGTCAAGGATTAATAATAGCAACTCACCAAACAAAATTTCTAAGGAATTAGTTTTACATACTCATCCTTTCTTCTTATTATTTACATGTTATCAATAGTTTGTTTAATAATAATAATACCTTTAAAATGAGTATAAGTGTTGGCTGCTGAGATAAAATTGGCTCATATATGCTTGTTATGCAAGCTTTCTGGTGTTGGCAACAATGTTGAAAGGCTTATGGTAGAAAGAGTTTTTTAAGAACAACTTGTTCATATTCATTGATTACCAAGCCTTATATAATTGAAGTTATATAGGTTTTTATCATTACAAACAAACAACTTCATAAATTTTAATTATTACAAGTTTGGATTCAAATTCAAATGCAAATTTAAATTTCAATCATTTCACTTAACTTACCTAACTTTAACTATTGCTTATCCTTACTTGCTTAGTTTGTTACTTTTGCTACTTTTGATCCTAATTTGTCCATATGTTGCTCCTGTTGCTGAAGTTGCAAGGTTGTGATGAGTGTCACATCTACTTTAAAGACTTTAGTTTGAAGTTGGAAAGCAGCAACAATAATCCTTCATTTCTCCTCTTTAGTGTTGATGCACTGCACCTCAACTTGTCTTTGAGCTGTAGAAACCTTCCTTTACAGAGTGGCTTAGTGAGTATATTTGCAAATTGATTTTCTATTAAGTAGTAGAACAAAGTTACTTCATTCATTTTGCTACATTTCCTTAGCAAAATGAAGCTTTATCTTATTTTTCCATGTTAAGTTAAATTCCTAAAGATTGCAATTGTAGCTTGATTGTCAAAATACATTATTGTTACTTTTATTAAATCCACTTTTAACTTAACCAGTATCCTTCAAAGTCAAATCACTTGATTCATTCTAACTATCATAGCCATGCATTCAACTTACTGTTATTGATTGAGCCACAAATAACCGCTTCCTTGAATTCCAATAGAAGGCCCCTGAGCCTAAGGTAAATAGATGCCTTATTGTGTTCTTCATATCCTCTTGAGGGCCAGCCCAGTCACTGTCAATATAACCAACTAGCTTCAGGTTGCATTATCTGTTAAACATGATTCCATATTTAAGTGACCCTTGTATGTACTTATGCACCCTTTTTGTAGCTTTAAGATGAGCTTAAGTAGGATCATACATGTGTCTAGAGAAAAGACTTGTAGCTTACATAAGATCAAGTCTAGACACTATTAGATAAAGGAGACATCCCACCAAGCTTTTAAATATGTTGGCATCAATTCTAGTAGTTCCATTCTCTTTTGCTAGTTTTATTCCAACTGCTATAAGAGTGCTTAAGGCCTTGTAACCTTCCATTTGAAATCTTTTAAGGACTTCTTTAGCACATTTTTCTCGATGCACAAAGATGCCTTACTTGTTTGATGGACTTCCAAACCTAAGAAGAACATTATTTCTCCCAAATTAGACATTTCAAAGACCTTTTTCATTTTTACCTTGAATTGATTCACAAGTTGCAAGCTATTACCAACCACCAATAGATTATCCATATAAAGAGATTCAATAACTAACCCATGATTGTTCTCCCTTATATACAAAGTGGCCTTAATTACACTTCTGTTAAAATTATGCTTGAGCAAATGATCATTGATCTTACTATATTAAGCTCTTAAAGTCTATTTTAAGCCCTATAAGGCCTTCCTCAACAAATACACCTTATGTTTTTTTTTTTTCTTTTCAAATCCTTAAGATTGTTCAATAAACACCTCCTCATTTAGCTCTCCATTAAAAAATATTGTCTTAACATCCATTTGATGAACCAACCATGCCTTTTGTGTAACAAGAGCTAATAGTAGCTTGATTATATCAAGTCTTGCCATAGGGTCAAAGGTCTCAGTATAATTTAAATCATATTATTGTGTAAAAGCCCTTACTACAAGCCTAGCTTTGTACCTATTGACTAAGCCATTAGGATTCAATTTAACCTTATATATCCATTTTAGCCTAATAGGATTCTTATCTTTTTGTCTGTCAATTAGAATCCAAGTTTGATTCCTGTGAATTGCATCTATCATAAGATGCATTGTCTCCTTTTAGTTGGAATTTTTGCCAGCTTTTGCATAGTTTGTAGGCTTCCATGCTGTTATTGCACTCCTTTTATAGACATTAACAAGAGGTTTCATCAAAATCAATTTCTATTTCATTAAATTTTTTTTTTTTGATATTAATTAATTTCTAAGTTAGAGTCTTCCACACAAGACTTCTCCTAATTCTAGCTGAACTTTAATTCTTTAGTGATGTTGGCTTTATCAGTTAGAGGATTGAAAATTCTATAATTTTGAGTTGAACTTGTATGACCAATGAATATGCATGGCATAACCTTGTGATCCAACTTCCTACTTTCTTTCTTTGTCACTAATGCATAGTATAAACTTCCAAAGATCTTGAGATATCTTGTAAATGGCTTGAATCCATGCCAAGTCTTAAAAGGAGTCTAATCCTTTAAGGATTTAGATGATAACATATTCAACAGGTATACTACTTTGTTTGCAGTTTTTGCCCAAAATTTCCTTGGCCTATTTTTATTAAACAAAAGATACTTAGTCATCTCTATAATACTCTTGTTCTTCCTTTCACTCACCCCATTTCATTGGGTTGTATAGGGAGTTATCAGTTGTTGCATGATTCTAGTAGCAATGCATGTCTCTCTGAAGGTGCCTAAAGCAAATTTTGATCCATTGTCACTCCTAATGGCTTTAATTTTAAAATTACTTTGATTTCCATAAGGACTTTGAATTGTTTAAAAATGTTAACTTTTGATTTATGTTTCATAAAATAGATTTGACAAAACCTAGTTAGATCATCAATGAAAATTACAAAATATTTGTTGTTATTAAGTGATTCTATGTGCATTGGACCACAAGTGTTACAATGTATTAATTGCAGCTTAATTTGCTCCTCTAAGTTGGATCACTTGAAAAGGGGATTCAGGTCTACCTTCCTTGTTTGCAAGCTTAACACATGGCTCCTCCCTCTCCCATCTCTAACAAGTCAATTATTAATTGTTTCTTCTTCATATTCAACAGTCTTGCATCATGCACATGCCCTAATCTCTTATGCCATAGTGTCTTAGCATCAAGAGTTGCAAGCATAGTAAAGCTTTCTAGATGTTGTAAGTTCACTTAAAAGCTCTTCTTTTTCATAGGAATTATCACAAGCTTTATGTCATATGAATCATAAATGAAGCATGAATTATCTTTAAATTTTAAGGAGTACCCTTTCTCTAATAATTGTCCAACACTTAAGAGATTTTGGTTGATTTGAGGAACATATAGTATATTTGTGATGAATTTAGTACTTGCTTATATGTGTATTACAATTACACCTTTGTCTTGCACTTGTATGAAATTTCCATTACCTATCCTAATTGTTAAAGTAAAGCTTTTGTCTAAGTTGGTGAAAAGTGACAAGTTTGGTGACATATGATTTGTGTAACCACTATTTATCAACCAAACATTAGATTCCTTTTGATTAGCTCCTTTTCTTGCTATGAAGAAGTGTTCTTCTTCTTTTTTTTTTTCCCCTCATTATAAGCTATTTGAGCTTGTTGATGTTGCTTTAGTGCTTTCTTCTTTGGACAAACCTTCTCCTCAATGCCCCTTTTCATTGCAACTTCTGCAGACAATATTTGGCCTTCACCAACAATATTTAGGAAGGTGATTTGCCTTCTTACAATGTGGACAAGGTTAAATTGGCTGCTTACCACCTAAGGTGTTGCATTCAGGGCCTTTGTTTTCTTGCTTGCCACCTTATTTCTTTTTCTTCTTTTATTGTTCTTTGAGTGGGAGAGCATTTTTAACTGCCTCCTCCTACCTCATCAACCTTCTTTGTTCTTATACTTGTAATGTAGCAATCAACTTTCCCAAAGTGATTTTGGTTAAGTCTTTAAAATCTTCCAAAGAAGATATCTTTGACTCAAACCTTTTTGGCAAGCTTACAAGTATTTTCTACATCATGCTTGCATTAGGAAGTTTTCCTCCAAAGAGCATGATTTAATTAACTAGCTTGATCACTTTATCACTATATTCTTTGATTTTTTTTCATCATTTTTCATTTTCAGCAACTTAAACTCTCTTCTCAAGTTGAGTAACTACATGGATATGATTTTTTCACTTCCTTCATACTCCTCTCTTAGCTTATTCCAAACTTCTTCAGTTGTTTCATAAGTCATTATTTTGTTAAAAATGACCTTTGTCACAACTAAATGTATACATGTTAGAGCCTTAAATTGCTTGGAGGTTTGTTTACTGTGATTCTTTAGTTTTGTCACTGTGGGTTTTGCTAAAAGTTAAGCCATTGTAACTCCATTTTCTGTAACCTCCTACAAGTCAAAGGCCTTGAGATATGCCTTCATCATCATAGTCCACTGGAGATAGTTTTCTTTAAAGAATTTTGGTGGTGTTGCTTGAGTAAATCTGAGTGAAGCCATCTGTGATGGAGCTTAAAGTCAATCTTTCTAGTTTTTGTTTCTCCTCATTTGCTTAGTTTATGACTTTTGTTGCTTTTGATCTTGACTTGTCCATTTGTTACTGTTGCTGCTAAAGTTATAGGATTGCAATAAGTGTCACATCTATATTGGAAAGTTCAGTTAAAAGTTGCAGAACAACAACACTAATCTTTCAACGAGGCCTACATTGTGCATACTTTATATTTAACCAATTTTTAGGGTAATAAATAAGTGTCAAATTACTCTATATTTTTTTTCTATTAAAAAAGTTAGATGCACATAAAAATTTGATATTAAAATTAAATGTAAGTATATATCATTTAATCTTAATTATTAATTATAATTAATTTATTATTTAAATCTTAATAATTAATGTATTATTTAGGCCGAAAAAAAGCAAAAAGTCAAACTCAGAGTGTATGTGTCACATAATATGAGACGGAAACTCGCCAGCGAGTGGTTTACCTACCTCAAATTTGCACGAGACCACCAAACTTACTTTTCCATTGTTGGCTCACATGATACTTTCTCTCTGTTTTCGTTTGAGTACTTCGGAATCGTAGGTCAGTCCTCCGTGGATATATGCGGCCAGAGACCGAGACCGAGACATTGTTTTTATTTTGACAAGGTAGCTACAGATAGACACATTGCTTTTTTTTTTTTTTTTTTTTTTTTTTTTTTTTTTTGAACATCATAAATCAAGACTTCAATACTATCCAAAATGGCACCAACATTATCATAGAAAAGAGCCTTGAAATAATTACCTTGATATAGAGTGTAATTACCATTTTTACTTGTTGTATACTTTGATTTACTTTTTTGATTTCCTTGTTCTACGATGCTCATAGCCTTAAAAGAGGAGGAGTAAAAAAATAAAAAAACGCTTCTGGTCTTTGCCATTATTGTCGATAATAAAGAAGCAAAGAGGAAAGAATCAGTAAAATCAATTAAAAAAAAAAAAAAAAAATTAATTAATTACACGCTCGTTGTGATCCACTAACAAAAAAACTTGTGGGGGTCACCACCCTTTTGTTCATATTTCCAGAATAAAAGAAAGAAAATGACAGAAAATTGATATTGGAGCAGTAGGTGACACACATGGAGTCCTCACGTGCTTACCTTCTTCCAATAACGTTGTCAGATCGTGAATTAGGTGAAGTGAAACGCCTATATAACCAGAACCCACCAGTGGAAAATTAAGTACCGTTATAGCATAATTTAATTTCCTTGCAAGTCTCATTTAATTAAACTTTGCAAACTCAAAAAAAAAAAAAAAAAAGAAAGTTACATATATGTTCTTTTGAGGGAAAAGCATCTACCTTTGCGATTTGGGAAAGCATGGCGAGTGAATCGACCCAGAAAAAGAGGGCATGTGTGATTGGTGGAAGTGGGTTTGTGGCATCTTTGCTGGCCAAGCTGTTGCTTGAGAAGGGCTATGCAGTGAACACCACTGTCAGAGACCCAGGTTGGTATTTGCTTGGTATATCTTTATTGTCTAAATGATGATGGCAGTTCAGAAGAAGAGCTGTATTTCTTTGTCAGTAGATGAATTACTCATGGTGGACTAACTCGATTTAATCAATCCGAATGAGTCAACAGTATTTTAAGCTGATTGTGTTCAAGCCTTCCATTTTAGATTTCCAAATGCTGGCCTTTGTCTACGGACTATTATTGGAGGACTAAACATACTTTATGCTACCATGGCCTCAGGGCAGCATATCATGCAACAGGCCATAAAAGACTGTACAATCTTAGGCCATGAATAGTTTTGATTGGTGCCCTTGGTGATTCTCAAATTTTTATGGATACAATTAGCAATCTTGTTTCAAAGTCTAGGAGGTTGTCTTATAATGTAATTTTCGTTTGCAGAGAATCAGAAGAAGATCTCTCATCTCGTAGCACTGCAAGATTTGGGAGATTTAAACATTTTCAAAGCAGACTTGACTGATGAAGGAAGTTTCAGTGGTCCCGTAGAAGGTTGTGACCTTGTCTTCCATGTTGCAACTCCAGTTAATTTTGCTTCTGAGGATCCAGAGGTACAGAATTTTAGAACTGCATTCTTAGAATTGACAATAACCATCAATTCTGGATTCTGAGATCAATGTTTTTGCTGAGGATTGCAGAATGAGATGATCAAGCCAGCAGTCCAAGGAGTACATAATGTTTTGAAAGCCTGTGCAAAAGCAAAGTCAGTTAAAAGGGTCATCTTGACATCTTCAGCTGCAGCTGTGACAATCAATAAACTTAATGGGACAGGTTTGATCATGGATGAGAAAGACTGGACTGATGTAGAGTTCTTGTATGCTGAGAAGCCACCAACATGGGTAATTAACAGTCTACCCCAATGGTGTCACTTGTTAAGCTTGTTACATGTTACCCGAGGAAAATAATCAGCCTATTTTAAGCATATTTGACTAGATAGATGAGTTTCAGCAGACATCCTAAGATATAATGTATGGAAAATGCAGGGTTATCCTGTTTCAAAGACACTAGCCGAGAAAGCAGCATGGAAGTTTGCTCAAGAGAATAACATCAATCTAATTACTGTCATTCCTACACTCATGACTGGTTATTCTCTTACACAAGATATTCCCAGCAGCATAGGCCTATCTGTGGCACCAATTACAGGTAGTAAATCTGCATGGAACATGAAATGTGTACCAATTTGAGTTATCCATTGGCAAATTCTTTTCTATTTCAAATGGCAGTTGATATGATTGTATTCAATGATGATGCAGGGAATGAATTCGTCATGAATGCTATGAAAGGCATGCAAATGCTGTCAGGATCCATCTCCATTGTG
Source organism: Rhizophora mangle (assembly GCA_037832345.1). NCBI lineage: Eukaryota > Viridiplantae > Streptophyta > Magnoliopsida > Malpighiales > Rhizophoraceae > Rhizophora > Rhizophora mangle. The sequence goes on along the minus strand of JBAPLJ010002079.1, from coordinate 163,606 downwards.
CATGTCGAGGATGTTTGTCGTGCCCACATATTTTTAGCCGAAAAAGAATCTGCTTCTGGTCGATACATATGCTGCAATGCTAATACTAGTGTTCCTGAGCTTGCCAAGTTCCTGAACAAAAGATATCCTCAGTATAAAGTCTCCACTGAGTAAGCCACTAGCCTCAGCATTAAATAACACTTTAAGTTTTCCTTTATTTATCTCAATGGACTGACCTCATAAATTCAAAATCTCATTCTTTCCTGTGTTCATCGACAATTACAGTTTTGGTGACTTTCCTTCCAAAGCCAAGTTGATCATCTCTTCGGAGAAGCTTATTGGTGAGGGGTTCAGTTACAAGTATGGGATTGAAGAGATTTATGATCAGACTGTGGAGTATGTGAAGACTAAGGGATTGCTGAGTTGAGAAATTCTGTTTATAAACAGATGCTCTCACCAGAGCTGGAAGGGTTGCCAGTATATATTTCTGGCATTGGACTAGATATGCTTTCGCTTTGCTTTATGCATTATCATATAATAAGATCGATCCAAAGCTTTTTTGAAGCTTTATTATTAAGACAGCACGACTCAGAAAGTACCAGATCAATAAGTTTCAATCAGAACACACACGATAAAACGGTGCAAAGCCAAACTGCTGAACTATCTAGTTGCTTGAATATTTATTGCTCATTTATTTACTGAGAACTCATGCCCTGACAAGAGCATAAGTGGACTGGCTATTCTAGTTGTCATTTACTAGTGGCATAGATGGAGCACCTACAACCCTAGTTCTGGTCTCTCATTGAAAGCAGAGGTGCCAACAGATTCCTCAGCCAGTTCCTGGCTTCTTGCATTGTCCTCGAACCTTTGTCAATAAAATGAAGTCTGCCATATTGGTGTCCTAAACTGTCTTACATGGTCCTGTTAGATAACTTCAATAATCAAGAATTTAAATCTCTATTTTCAAGGTCTCAGATTTTAATTCTGAGAAAAAAAAAAAATTGTGGGAATGCAGAGAACTATCCTGTAGTCCTTGGCCTCTTAATAAACATAAACCCAAGTTGTTTATGGTATTACACCAGGAAAAAACACCCATCAAGCATTGTTCCCTGTGAAACAAGCTAACTCAATCCCAGTGAACAAAAGCCAAAGCAAAAGCATTTCTTTTGACGTGGTGCTTGTCCATCCATTCAATTGTGCAGTGAAATAGATAAATACCAATAACACAACCTTTGATATAGTTTTATATCCTTTATGTAATCTGGTGATAGAACTGTTTGAATTTCCATTCTGAGGTCTCAATCCTAATCCCTGGAAACAAAACCTTAGACATGTCTGGGACATAGATGTATGATTCAAACTAAACATTCAACTTTGCTTGTGTGCTGTCGTTATACCTGTTCAATATTTGGGCCAGGCTGATTATATTTGGGCTTTCAAAACATTATATTGATTTGGGCCAAATTCATTTCAATCATTAAACGAGCTAAGAGGGGGCTAGACCAAAAATTTAAGTCTCTTCTCAAACCCATATGTGTACATGGGGGCGGGGTTTTTAGACTCAAATTTAAATGTTACAAGGCCGAAGTGGTCAATAGCATGCACCTGTCAAGTTAGTCCAACAAAATACAAATCCGAACCCTGGATTATAAGCCTTGTTTATTTTCTTTTTTTTTTTTTTTTTCAAAAATATGGTGATAGGTCGTGGACATGCCGTAATCTGAGTAACTTTCTCAAAAATTATATATCATCTTCTTGATTCCTTAGCTTAATTTATTTACCTTGGGTTAAATTATATTACTCTCTCTCTCTCTCTCTCTCCCTCTTTTCTTTTATTCATTATGAGATTAACTATATTGTAAACTATTCAATAAAATATTTTTTTTATTATCATATTTCTCATTTCTCTAATTTAAGAATTTAAACTTGAAATTTCTAAAATATAGGTTTCAATTTCGTATTTAACAGCCAAAACATTGTTCTTTAAATGTGAGGAATTAATTGCTCTTATGCTTTCTTTTTTTTTTTTTTTTTTCCCTTAATATTATTGCCACAACTTAATAGTCTTCTTCGATCACAAGGACTATGTCTCACTTTCCATGTTTATAATGAAAAAAAGTTGACAAACACAAAAAATAGATACACGATCAACTTTTTTTAAAAAAATAGGAACAAAAAAAAAAAACTTAAGAAGCATTTAGTTCATAGGTTGGAATCAGAATCAAAATTGAATAAAATTAGAAATAAAATAATTATTTTTAAAACTATATTTGATTTATTTTAAAATTAAAATTAGATTTTCTTTGTAGTTGTTTGATTTTAGTACTATTCAAAGCTAGAATCAATTTCTTTTTTTCCATTTGTTTCATTCTATTAGAAAATAATAAGTTTCTTATATCAATTATGTTTCTTCTAATAAATTGCATTTTATTAAATTATGTAAGAATAATGTTTTGAATGTATTTTGCATTATAATTTCTTAAATTAACTAAAATCTAGAAAGGAGAAGAAAAAAAAAATAGTGACAATATCATTCGATCTAAAAACTCTTAAAATTAAATGATGTATCATTTGAATAGGAAAATTCTAAACACTTTACAGTTTTCTTAGAATATTTTATTGCTTGAAATAATACTTCCAATTTGTTTGGATCTATTATAAAAATAACAACTACCTTTATGCTTTTGATATTTATAAGATTTGATATTTGACAAACTCATTTATCGATACTTTTTTTTTTTTCAATGTCTTAGACATGAGTTTTTTGGTAAATGTCAATTTACTAGTTAAAACCCTAAATTGAGACTTCATGTCCTATATAAAATCACTAAAATTAATTGACATATTATGAAAATCAAAAGCTATATTTATTGGTTGTGGAATTTATGCTTTCTTCCCTTGATTTTCTTTTGATGTCTTTTTTTCTCGATCAGATCAAACCATGTGGATTAAAAAAGTGATCATCATCACTATCTTCATCGTTACTATTAAGATTAATGGCTTCATTTGTAGTATCTTTTTTATATTCTAATAAGATTATTTATTAAAAGTCTCATGGTTTTCTAATAATCAACGATGCATTTGTCTCCTTCTTTTTAAAGTCAATCTAAGACATATTTTTTTTTTCTATAAATGACCCTGATTATAATGATAATAATAATAAAAAAAAAACACTTAGTTTAAAATTCACAAAAGTAAATTTATATATTAAACTTTTGAAATAAAAGAATGAAGACAACTCTTTAAGGTTTATAAAAAGGAAGTTGGTAAGCTAACTATCCTTTTCTTTAATTATGACTGTATTTCACTATTAGCACAGAGAGTCACAGACTACTTAACAGTGAAATAAGTGATTAAGCAATAGCCCTTCTGATGGTATAGGATGGAAGAACCTCTATAATTGAAAAATGGAAAAAAAAAAAAAAAAAAAAGGAGTGTCCCTTTTTTTTTTTTTTTTTTATTCAGTGTTTTTTCTCCTTCAATCTTTCCCCCAACTCAATAAGGCTTCATCCTTGAATCATCTAGAGGTGGCAATGCCAGCAGCTTATGTAGGTCTTCAGCAATTGGATTGGAGTCGTTAATAGCAACCGACTCATTAAATGCTCTAATTGATTAAGATTGATCTGTAGAAATTAATGACTTCCCTAGAACAGGGTTGGATACTCTTGATTTTCCTCCAATATCTCATTACTGTTCAATTTTATCTGATAGGGAATTTGGTCAACAGAATTGAAAATTTCGCATAACAGAGATCACAGATCTATACATTAGTTGATAGAGCACGATGATGATAATAATAATAATAATAATAATAATAATAATAAGGGAAGCTACAAGTGGCTGAAGCATGTCTCAGATGAAAGGTCCATCTCACAGCAGGCCACCACATTTTTGACTATCCAAGGCCATATTCATGATTGTCCTTTTGATTTTTGGAATATTCAATTTCATCTTTAAAACAAGTGCCTGAGATTGAAAGAGTCCTCACCTCTCCTGCGTCGAGTGAGTCAGGATTAGGAGTTACTGTTGCTTCTTCAAATCTTGACGACTTTACAGAAGAACAAAAAAGTGAGCAACCAAATCAAGAGTAAGAAAGTTAGGCGATGAGAAAAAGCTGGAATTATTTAAAAAATTGTCATGGGTATCTAAAAAAAATTGTTTAATGATTTTTTTAAAAAAGAAATAAATAAAGGAAGGAAGGAAGGTGAAGGGTGATGAAAAAAAGAAACGCTTTTTATTTAGTTTGTTGAGTGTTTTTTTTTTTTTTTTTTTTTTATAATATATTCATTGATTTTTGAATATAACGGATATCAAATTGACATAAATAACTAATGAATCATTTATTATTATTCTTAGAGAGGCGTGATTTTAATTTTAAGAGAATAAAAATCATATTTATATTTTTTAAATATAAAAAATGAGAATAAATTATTCATATTCAATTCCCATTAATAGGGATGGTTGATGTGTGGTCTTAATATTTCGATTATATTTTTTAAATATTATATTCTTATCCATTTTCTGTGTCGGTGCAGAGAGATTGCCTTTTTTTTCCCTTCTATGGTCCAAAGCTCGGACGGATGGCATAGGCTCAATTTGATAGAAGGCGTTATGTATATTAGTTCGAGTGCATTGGTCTATAAGTATAAGTAAAAGTACGGATAATTACATAATTCATGAATTTTAAATCAAAATATTATAATTTTAAATAATATGCATTAGTAAAAGTACGGATATATTATTTATTTTTATTTTTTTTTATTACTTAATTTTAAATCATTATAATTAAATTACATAACTTTTATATTAATTGATTTTGCTCTTTATGTGTTTTTTAGTTGATTTTATTCCTCGCGTTTTTTTTTTTTTTTTTTTGTTATTTAATATGAAACTGGACAAAATCTGCTAGCAAACACAACACAACTTGGTGTCGAGCGTTTTTCATGGCATCCATGTTTTTCGTCCTTCGCGGTGTCGTCGTCCATATTCCTTCTACTTTTTCATCAGGTACAGCATGGAAACTTTTGTCGTACGCGTTCTGCTGCTAGCCAGGCATTGCCATGTGTCACATGGCTTGTGGCTCTCTTAGCCAGCCGCCTAAGGAATAGTTCAAGTCCTTGAAAAAAAAAGGACACATCACGAGGATTTCGAAAACAGTACTGCAAGGGTGCTTTTTTTGGGCATTGAGAGGGCATTTTTCTTGCCCATAAATAGCTCAAACTGACACAACATTTTCGCAAGCAAAATCTCTCCAGCGATCCCTCGAGTCCTCCTGAGTCCTAGCAACTCTTGTTTCCCAGCGCTCCTCTTGGAAATCGTACTTAGCGTTATCAATCTTAGTCATGGCCTTCTTCTCTCTGCGACCTTCATTCACTGTTCTCTAGTTGTCCTTCCACCCTGAAATCGCATGTTTTTCTGGGTTGCCTTAGTAATAGATGCGGGCACTTGTTTGCAGCCTAAAAAAAATGAGAAATACCCAAGATAAACCAGTGACTTCAAAGAAAATCATCCATGTGGGTAGATTTATTAATGATATTCTGTTTAATGATTCATGACTAAAAATTTTGAAATTGAGCTTTAATTTGTTGTCTAAATAAACAACGTTGATTATTAATTAAAATAATTATTAAAATAAATTATTAATTTAATAAATAAATAAATAAATAAATATATCTTTCTTATGTCTGCAAGTTGTCAATTTTCCTTTTTTTTTTTTTTTTATCGAATAAACTTGTTAACTATTAATTTTTTTCTTCTCTTTGCAGGATGACATCACTGTCAAACATGCAAGAAAATTGAAGGAAGCAAGGAATTTGCTCAGCAAAGTAGGTGAAGACCCATTAGAGAGTTTAATCATAATCGATGCTCTCCAACGCCTAGGCATTGACTATCATTTCAAAGTGGATATTGAAGTCATTCTAAAGAATCAGTATGACATGCTCAGCTCCCACGGCGGAAACCTCACCTGTGACCTTCATGAGGCTGCCCTCAGGTTTCGGTTGTTGAGGCAGCAAGGGTACCCTGTATCTTCAGGTGGGATCATAATTCCATTCATCATTTCTTCTTGATGCTTGCTTACACAACATCATGATTCATGATATTACTACATATATTGCGCAGTGCACTGACTTTGCGTTAATATTTGATAATTGCCAAGACGTGTTCAACAATTTCACAAACGAGGAGGGGAAATTTGACCAAGCATTATGTAAAGATTTCAGAGGGTTGACAGAGTTACATGAAGCTTCACAGCTCAGCATTGAAGGAGAAGATTTACTGGATGAAGCCAAAGTTTTCAGCAACCAGCTACTGGACTCTTGGTTGCCACGTCTTGATGACCATCAATCCCAAATTGTTGCGAATACGTTGAAACATCCTTACCATATGAGCTTAACGAAATTCATGATTAAAGACTTCCTGAGTGGTTTCCGGGGCACAAAGAATAATGAAGATACCTTGAGAGAATTAGCGCAAATTGACTTCAATATGACTCAATCTCTGCATCAAGAAGAAATTTTTCTAGTTACCAAGTACGTTTGAGGATGGATATATATATATATATGAACCTCCTTTGAATATGCACATTTAACTTAATTAAGAAATCTTTTGATCATAATATGGGGCAACACTAGCATGTGGAAGATCTAATCCATGTGAAATTATGAAGTCCAGCATGATCACAAATTTTTTTTTTTAATTATTTTTGATAGTTCTAGTCAAGTTTTATTAAAAGAATAAGAATTTATTTGTCTGCTTGTACTACATAACTTGAATTTTTTGAATCTAATGCACACTGTCTTTCTCATCATAGATGGTGGAACGAGCTCGGATTGACTAAAGAATTGAGGTTTGCAAGAGACCAACCGCTTAAATGGTACATGTGGTCTATGACAGCCCTCACTCATCCAGGCCTTTCGTGGCAGAGGGTTGAATTGGCTAAACCAATCTCGCTTGTTTATGTCATAGATGATATCTTTGATCTTAGCGGTACACTTGATGAGCTTACTCTCTTCACAGCTTCTGTCAACAGGTATGCATTTTCTTTGTATCAAACAACACCATTAGATTGTGATCAGCAAACATGTTTTTCTACTGTAATTAAAATCAAATTTCTTCATGTGGATTTTGCAGATGGGACATTGCTATTGATAAGCAGCTTCCAGACCACATGAAGTTATGTCTCAAGGCACTCTATGACACCACAACTGAAATTAGCCTTAAGGTCTATAAGGATCACGGCTGGAATCCTATGGAATCTCTACAGAAAGCGGTATATACATGCATTTGTCACTACAGTATTGCAAGCTGGAGATGATATTATAATAATGATAAATCCCTGTATTGTAACATATATAGTGGTCGTGGGTTTGTGTTTCAGAAACATAATATTATAATTGCGATGTCATTGCGGCTAATACAGCTATTCAACAAAGTGCTATCATGATAACCACCGTTACCATAATCTTGCTGCCCTCATATTGTTATACGTTAAATTCCAATAATTAGAATCACCAATGCTAGATATTGTGTTTGTGACAGTGGGCAAGACTGTGCAATGCATTTCTACAAGAAGCAAAGTGGTTTGCTACTGGAAACTTGCCAAGGGCTGAAGATTATCTGGATAATGGTATCATTACCTCGGGCGTGCCCTTGGTCTTTGTTCACGCGTTCTTTCTCATAGGTGAAGGAATAACAGAGGAAAATGTGGACCTCATGGATGGCATGCCAGCCATTATATCTTCCATGGCAGCCATTCTTCGCCTTTGGGATGATCTAGGCAGCTCCGAGGTAAACCATTAATCATTCTGCTTTCACGTTGCACCAAAGCCCGTCTCTTTTTTTTTTCGGTTGTTGCGCACAAATACAAATCTTGCGGTATTTTGAGCACTTTGAATGCAATCGATCCAAAAGTATGGCAGGGCCAGGCTATGTAGTCCTATTAATTCAAGTGTTTTAACTGCAGGACGAGGATCAAGACGGTTACGATGGATCTTACGTGGAGTGCTACATGAGGGAGCATCCGGGGACGTCGGTCGATGCGGCCAGAGAACACGTTACCAAAAGGATTTCCGATACATGGAAACGACTTAACCAAGCGTGCCTCTTTTCAAATCCATTTTCGCTTTCCTTCACCAAGGCCGTCCTCAATGGTGCAAGATTGGTTCCTTTCATGTATGGTTTCGACGACAATCGTAGCCTCCCTGGCCTTGAGAAATACCTACAATCGGTGCTCCTTGAAAAAATTTCCACATAATGAAATTTCCGAGAGGTACCTGTGCGTGTGTGGTTGGAAATTGATCACGTATAGATTGGTTCCTAATAATCTTGCACAGACTTTGTTTCAATCCTTAAATTAGGAGTGAACTACGGTGAAACAATGTTATAAGCCTGTTGTGTACCCAAAACATGTTGTAAATCCGTTTATTTGCTTGCCTTTGAAAAGTCTTATGTACCAAAAACATGTTCATTAGAAGCAAACTCCAGATGTACGGCCACGGTATATTGATGGGTTCATAAACGCAAATGTATTGGGTTAGTCGAGCTTTGATGTGTCAAGGAATTATTCCCAAGCGTTAAGACAATGTGTCGCCTGCTTTTTTATTTCCATCCCATGTGCTAGGTAAAAGCAAATTCAATAATGGGTCGAATTTGTTTGTTTCTATTACAATAATTTTATTCTGATTAATACTGGGACCCGCACACCACTTATAGCCAATCAAATTTTACTGAATTTCATGCGATCCAACTAATATTTTTATTATTCAAAATGATGACCTGGGGATGATTCAATATGTTTCCCAAGGACTATACATATTGGATTTTCTAGAGGTGGGTCCTCTGATGACAAGATTGAATGAATATCAGTTCTAATAATTAGTATTTAGTACTCAGAACTTCAATTTTTTAAAAAAGTTTATATATATTTATATATTTTATTAGTCTCGTTACATGTACTGAACTTTTTGCTTGGTCGGTAGAAAATAACGACTTCCTTAGAACAGTGTAGAAATCTATTATATCGATATTCTTTGTTTTCATTCAAGATCCTATTATTGTTCAATTTTCTTTTTTATCTGATAGGGAATCTGGTGGAGAGAATTGAAAATTAAATGCATATATTAATTAATAAAGCATAATAATAATAATAATAATAATAATAATAATAATAATAATAATAATAATAATAATAATAATAATAATAATAATAAAATAATAATAATAATAATAATAATAATAATGAAAGGTGCATATGATAGTATGCCATCACATCTTTGACCATCTAAGGCCATATTCACGGATCGGCCCTCTGAATTTTGGAAAATTTAATTTCATCTTAAAAACAAGTACTTGAAATTAAAAGAATCCTCACCTCTCTTGCATCGAGTGAGTCAGGATTAAGATTTAATATTGCTCCTCCAAATCTTGACGACCTTACAGAACAACAAAAAAATGAGCAACCAAAAGTTAAGAAATGAGAAAAAGATGGAATTATATAAACAATTATCATGGGTATCTAAAAAAATTGTTCATCAATTATTAAAAATGAAAGAAATAAAGGAAGGAAGGCGAAGGGTGAAGGGTGAAGGATAAGAATGAAGAAAAAACCAACGTTTTTTATTTAGTTCGTTGAGATTTTCTTTTTTAAAGATATATTTATTGATTTTTGAATATAATGAATATTCAATTAATATAAATAATTAATGAATATTTTATTTTTATAAATTATATATATATATATATATATATATATATATATATATATATATATATATATATATATATATTTTCGAAATTAAAATCAAAATAATCGTGTTTCTGAATGAGATAATCATGTTTCACAACACGATATTTGTAGTTGCGTACGTGTCCCGCTTTTGGCCACAAAGTCAGGCATTGCCGTTTTTCACACGGCTATGTTGGCTGGCTGCTTGGTTGAGGGTCCACTTAATATATAATTCAATTTGTAATTGCCTCGAAATAAGTTATTTGGTTGTAAAAAAAAAAAAAAAAAAAAAAAGTTATTTGAAATTGACACTTGTTTGGTCAGACTCTGGTCACATCTCAATCAATTTTCGGTCCAATCCAGGTCGGGTGTGCAGGCAAACCTAACAATTCTCTCAGGGCCACTCATTCTTTTGTCCAACAAATTGGGCTTTGATTTGTCCTCAAATGTTCATTCTTATCCGTCCAACCTCGTTGCCTTGCAGACATATGGATATAGGAGCCTTCCAGTGAAACTCCCATTGTTACTAGATACGATCTAATAATTCTCATATTAATAATCTAAAGTTGTATAAATGTTATACTTCAAAAATAATTTTTTTAAAAATAATTTATTATATATTTTTTTAATATTTGTCCTTTAAATTTTAAATCAATTATAATATATATTTAATTTATATTAATATCAATATTTTCTTAATTTTAATTTAATGATATTTTTAATTTTAATATATATTTTAATTTGACAAATAATTTATTCTTTAATCATTTTGTAAGAATATTAGCCACTTAATTTTTAGATTTTCAAAAAATTAAATTAATTTTTTTTATTAACTTGATTTCTCATATTTATTTTTTTTATATATTACTATATTTTTATTTAAATTAATTATCAATATTATTAACAAATATTTTTGTAGAAATTTCACTTAACTAATTATGAGACTAAGTGGCTTGATAGACATTTGAAGTTACAGTTGCATACTTTATTTTACAAGTTAAAAGTGTAACAATACATTATTTCCTGAATCTAGAGGTAATTATACAATCATCTATATCTTTATCTTAATTATTGTCAAAATAGCTTATAAAAGTATAACTTTTAGATCAAGAATAAAATAGATCATAATGATAAGTTTCTTTTATATAACATATAATCTTCTTAGCAACTTACATATATGATTGGTAGGGAAAGACAATAAATTTGTTAATTAAACTGACTCCATAAGATATATCAAGTCTTGTGCATATTAGATATCTTAGACTCTTAACAATTTATTTAAAAAGTGTATAATCAACATATACTTTATTGTCTTTTTTAAATAATCTAGTACCAACTTTTATAAGAGTTCTCATAAGATTACAATTATACATTCAAAATTTCTTCAATAACTTAGTTGCATACCTTTTTTGATAGATAAATATTTTATTATCTCTTTAAGTTACTTCAATTCCAAGAACATAAGACATTAGGCCTAAATCTGTTATTTCAAATTCATGCATCATCGACTTTTTAAATCTTTAATCATTCTGAGATTGTTACCTATAAAGATTAAATCATCAACATATAGATAAGTCAAAAACATATTGCAAAAATCATTAATTTTTACGTATAAGTCATTCTCATAAGGACACTTTTAGAAGTTGGTTTCATGAAAGAAGGAATCAATGCATTTGTTCCATATTCTAAGGGCTTGTTTTAGGTTATATAGTGCTTTCTTCAGTTCATACACCTTCTTTTCACTTTTGTTTTTCACAAAATCTAATGGTTGCTTGACAAACACTTTCTCTTTAAAGGAACCATTTAAAAAAGTTGACTTTACATCTATCTAATGAATTTTCCAATTATTCTGCATAGCCAAAGTAATTATAAGTTTAATAGTCTCCATTTGAGCAATATGAGAGAATATCTCATGATAATCATGGTTAGGTTGTTATTTAAATCTTTTTGTAACTAGTCTTACTTTATATCTTTCTAGTTCTCTATTAGACTTTTTCTTAGTTTTGAAAATTCACTATACATCAATAACTTTTTGACTTTATGGAATAGTAGCAAGCTTTTATGTATTATTTTTTTTAATTGCCTTGATTCTTTCATTTATGACATTCACCTACTTTGTATCTTGAATCATCTCTTCAAATGACATTGGTTCATAATTTGCAAACATGACAAAATGCACCAAATCTCTATCATCATCAATAATATTATCAGGTATTTTGTTCTTTTATGGAGTTTGTGGTGTAGGATTTTATGTACTAATTGGCAAGACTTCACCATTTATAGTGAAAATTATTGCTTAAGTTTCCTTTTCTCCTATAAATAGCAATTAGACCTTCCAAAAGTTATTTTACTCAGTATTAAAGTTCTAAACTTTATTTTTAATAAATTTCACATTTTTACTCACCATTACCCTTATTGTCATAAAATTAAATAGTTCATATTCTTTTTTATATAGCCAAAAAAGATTGTTTTTTTTCCTTAATTATCTAATTTTTTCCTTATCTCTATTAGAATATGAGAATTCAAACGTGATCACGAAGGTTTTTTTTTTTTTTTATTGTTGATATGTCTAGTCAAGTTTTATTAAGAAGAATAAGTTTTATTAAGAAGAATAAAAATTATTATAATAGAGAGTATTAAACAAAGTAAAATTAAAATTTAGGCAATGAAATTTATTAGCCTACTAGTAGTACATAACTTAAACTTTTGGAATTTAACACATATTGTCTTTGTTATGATAGATGGTCGAACGAGCTTGGATTGGCCAAAGAATTGAAGTTTGCAAGAGACCAACCCCTTAAATGGTACATGTGGCCTGTGACAGCCCTCACTGATCCAGGCCTTTCATGGCAAAGGGTTGAATTGGCAAAACCAATCTCTCTTGTTTATGTTATAGATGATGTCTTTGATCTTTGCGGTACACTTGATGAGCTTATTCTCTTTACAGCTGCTGTCAACGGGTATGCATTTTCTTTGTATCGATCAGCAAACATGTTTTTCTCCAGTAATTACAACGCGTATTAAATATCCAGTTTCTTCATGTGGATTTTGCAGATGGGACATTGCTATTGATGAGCAGCTTCCAGACCACATGAAGTTATGTCTCAAGGCACTCTATGACACCACAACTGAAATTAGCCTCAAGGTCTATAAGTATCACGGCTGGAATCTCTACAGAAAGCGGTATAAACATGCATTTATGACTATAGCATTGCGAACTAGAAATGATATTATAATAATGATAAAATTATTATATTAATTTTTTGCTTGGTCAGTAGAAATTAACTTCCTTGGAACAGGGTGGGAATCTATTATACCGATATTCTTGGTTTTTCTCCAAGATTTAATTATTGTTCAATTTTCTTGTTATTTGTTAGGGAATTTGGTCAAGAGAATTGAAAATTTCGTATAACAAAGATCAAAGATGCATATGTTAATTGATAGAGCATAATAAATAATAATAATAATAATAATAATAACGGAATAAAGTAAGGAACATTACAGATAAGACATGGACATGCTACAAGTGACTGAAGCAAATCTCAGATGAAAGGTGCATTAGTATGCCATCACATCTTTGACTATTTAAGGCCATATTCACGATTTGTCCTTATGATTTTTGGAAATTTTAATTTCATCTTAAAAACAAGTACTTGAAATTAAAAGAATCTTCACCTCCCTTGCGTCGAGTGAGTCAGGATTAGGTGTTAGTATGGCTGCTTGAAATCTTGATGACTTTACAAAAGTACAAAAAAGTGAGCAACCAAATCAAGAGTAAGAACGAGAAGCAACGAGAAAAAGATGAAATTATTTAAAAAATTGTCATGGATATCTGAAAAAAAATTGTTCACTGATTATTAAAAATGAAATAAATAAAATAAGAAAATGAAGGGTGATGAAAAAATCAACATTTTTTTTTAGTCTGTTGAAAATTTTTTTATGATATATTTTTTGATTTTTGAATATAATAAAAGTCAAATTAACATAAATAGTTAAAAAAAATCATTAATTATCATTTTTAAAGAGTTGTGATTCTTAATTTTAAGAAAATACTATTTATATTCATATATATCAAATATAAAATTTTTATTCTATTCTTATTAATTTTATTTATTTATTATTATTAAATTACATTTTGTCCCCTATGTATGTTTTAGTTGATTTTAGTCCTCTTTTTTTTTTTTTGTTATTTAATATGAAAATTAACTAAATCTGTTAGTAAACGCAAGTTGATGTTAGCGCTTTTCATGAGATTCATATTTTTCATGTCCTTCGCTGTGTAATCATCCAGATTCCCTTTTTCTCTTTCATCAATTACAAGAAAACTTTTGGGTTTATATATAGATTAAAAAAATATTAAAATCAAGATAATCCTGTTTACCAATGACTTAATCATGTTTCACAACGCGATTATTTGTAGTTGCGTACGTGATCCGCCTTTAGCCGCAAAGCCAGGCATTGCCACGTTTCACATGGCTATTTTAATCAGCTACTAGGTTAAGGGTCCACTTATTATATAATTCAATTTGTAATTGCCTCTGAAAAGAAGGACATTTCCTCTAGTGTTTTTTTTTTTTTTTTTTTTTTTTTAAATTTTAATTTTATTTTAATTTATTTTGACATTGAGAGGACATTTTTCAAGCCCATAAATAGCTCAAACTGGCACAACATTTTTGTGTGCAAAATCTCTCAAGCATTCCCTCGAGTGTTGAGTACTAGCAACTCTTGTTTTCTGGGGACTCTCTTGAAAATCTTACTTGGCGTTATCAGTACTAGCCATGGCCTTCTCTATGCGACCTTCCTTCACTGTTTCACATTCTCTAGCTGTCCTTCCAGCCATGAAATCACATGTTTTTCTGGGTCGCCATGGTTACAGACGCATGCACTTGTTTGCAGCCCAAAAAATGAGAATTACCCAAGATCAACCATCGATTGCCTTTCCTTCAAAGAAAATCAACCATGTAAGTAAATGTATAGATTTAGCAATGACTTTATATTTAATGATTGTCGCCTCGTGGCCCAGCGGTTCCCTCGGGTCTGTGATCTGAATGTGCATCACTTTACGTATAAAGACCAAAACTTTCCCTGTGCGTGGGATAGATTGAAAGCTTATTCCTTGACCTAACCAGAAGTCTAAAGATTTTAAGTTCGGGTTTCAATTTGTTGTCAAAATAAAAAAAAAAAAAATTGTTGATTACTAATTAAAATAATCATTAAACTAAATTATTAATTTAATTAATAAAAAAATAAATGTCCTTTTCATATTTACAAATTGTCATTTTCTTTTGTGTTGTAAAAACTTTTTTAACTATTAATAAAATTTTTCTCTTTGCAGGATGACATTACACAGTGAAACACGCAAGAAATTTGAAGGCAGCAAGGAATTTGCTCAGCAAAGTAGGTGAAGACCCACTAGAGAGTTTAATAATAATCGATGCTCTCCAACGCCTTGGCATTGACTATCATTTCAAAGTGGATATTGAAACCATTCTAAAGAATCAGTATGACATGCTCAGCTCCCCAGCGGAGACCTCACCTGTGACCTTCACGAGGCTGCCCTCCGGTTCCGGTTGTTGAGACAGCAAGGCTGTCCTGTATCTTCAGGTAGGATCATAATTCCATTCATCATTTCTTATTGATGCTTTCTTATTGACATTATTACTACACATATTGCACAAAGCACTGAATTTGCTTTAATATTTGATAATTGCCAAGACGTGTTCAACAACTTCACAAACGAGGAGGGGAAATTTGACCAAGCATTATGCAAAGATTTCAGTGGGTTGACAGAGTTACATGAAGCTTCACAGTTGAGCATTGAAGGAGAAGATTTACTTGATGAAGCCCAAGTTTTCTGCGGCCAGCTACTTGATTCTTGGTTGCCACATCTTGATGACCATCAATCCCAAATTGTTGCCAATACGTTGAAACATCCTTACCATATGAGCTTAACGAAATTCATGATTAAAGACTTCCTGAGTGGTTTCCGGGGCACAAAGAATAATGAAGATACCTTGAGAGAATTAGCGCAAATTGACTTCAATACGACTCAATCTCTACATCAAGAAGAAATTTTTCAAGTTACCAAGTAAGTTTTAGGATGTGTATATATATATATGTTAACCTGAATATACACATTTAACTTAATCAAGAAATCTTTTGACCATAATATGGGATAACACTAGCATGTGGAAAATCTAATTTATGTGAAATTACGAAGTTCAGCACGATCCTGAAGTTTTTTTTTTTTTTTAATTACTTTTCATAGGTCTAATAAGTTTTTATTAAGAAGAATATGAATTGATATAGTAGATAGTGGTAAAAAAAACAATGGTTAAACTCAGATAGTGAAATTTATTTGCCTGATTATATTACATAACTTGAACTTTTTGAATCTGACACACATTATCTTTCTTTTTATAGATGGTGGAACGAGCTTGGATTGGCTAAAGAATTGAAGTTTACAAGAGACCAACCGCTTAAATGGTACATGTGGTCTATGACAGTCCTCACTGATCCAGGCCTTTCATGGCAAAGGGTTGAATTGGCGAAACCAATCTCTCTCGTTTATGTCATAGATGATATCTTTGATCTTAGCGGTACACTTGATGAGCTTGCTCTCTTCACAGCTGCTGTCAACAAGTATGCATTTTCTTTGTATCACACAACATCATTAGATTGTGATCAGCAAACATTTTTTTCTCCTGTAATTACAGCATGTGTTAAATATCAGGTTTCTTCATGTGGATTTTGCAGATGGGATATTACTATTGATGAGCAGCTTCCAGACCACATGAAGTTATGTCTCAAGGCACTCTATGACACCACAACTGAGATTAGCCTTAAGGTCTATAAGGATCACGGCTGGAATCCTATGAAATCTCTACAGAAAGCGGTATATACATGCACATTTGGCACTACAATATTGCGAGCTGGAGAAAATATTGCTATTGATGATAAAATCACTGCATTATAACATATACAGAAATCATGGGTTTGAGTGTCCGAAAAATGATATTATAATTGCGATGTCATTGTGGCTATTGAAAAAGTGCTATCATGATAACCACCGTTACCATAATCATATTATTAAACTTCAAATTCCTATAATTAGAACCACCAATGCTAGATACTCTGTTTGAGACAGTGGGCAAGACTCTGCAATGCATTTCTACAAGAAGCAACATGGTTTGCTACTGGAAACTTGCCAAGGGCGGAAGATTATCTAGATAATGGGATCATTACCTCGGGCGTGCACTTGGTCTTTGTTCATGCGTTCTTTCTTTTAGGTGATGGAATAACAAAGGAAAATGTGGACCTCATGGATGGCATGCCAGCCATTATATCTTCCATGGCAACCATTCTTCGCCTTTGGGATGATCTAGGCAGCTCCGAGGTAAACCATTAATCATTCTGCTTTCACTCGTTTTTTTTTTTTTTTTTTGGTTGTTGAGCACAAATGCTAATCATGCGGTATTTTGAGCACTTTGAATACAGTCGATCAAAAACTATAGTAGGGCCAAGCTATGTAGTCCTATTAATTTCAAGTGTTTTCACTGAAGGATGAGGATCAAGACGGTTACGATGGATCTTATGTGGAGTGCTACATGAGGGAGCATCCGGGGATGACGGTCAATGCGGCCAGAGAACACGTTACCAAAAGGATTTCCGATGCATGGAAACGACTTAACCAGGCATGCCTGTTTTCAAACCCATTTTCGCCGTCCTTCACCAAGGCCGTCCTCAATGGCGCAAGATTGGTTCCTTTAATGTATGGTTTCGACGAGAATCATCACCTCCCTGGCCTTGAGAAATACCTACAATCGGTGCTCTTTGAAAAAATTTCCACATAATTAAATTTCCTTGATGTACCTGTGCATTTGCTGTTGGAAATTGATCACGTATAGATCGGTTCCTAATAATCTTGCACGGACTCTGTTTCAATCCTTAATTAGAAGTGAACTACGGTGGAACGATAAACATGTTATAAATCCATTAATTAGCTTGCCTTGGAAGAGTTTTATGCACCAAAAACATGTTAATTTGAAGCGAACTACAGTGGAACGGCGCAGGTATATTGGTGGGTTTATCAACCCAATGTATTGGGTCAATCGAGCTTTTGATGTGTCAAGGAATTCCCAAACGTTAGCGTGTATGTTGCCTTATTCATTAAAATACGCACACCACTCATAGCCAATCAAATTTTACTGAATTTATTTTTTTTTATAGAATCCATAATTATATATATTAATACTAATATTTGTATATTTTAAAATCTAATGAATTCAAAACTTAATTTACTTTGAAATTGATATACCTAATTTAGTCCAATCATTTTTCTTGGAGTACAAACAAACTTGTTGCATTTAATGGCCCACTTCTTGATCTCCAAATGAACCTAACAAGGACAAGGAACGCAGCCCAAATGCTCAATTTAATGAATCTTACATTTCTACTAAGTAAACCCCGGCCTCCAAACCACAAACTCCTTGAAGCTCGAAAGTCAAAAGAGAAGTCTCAGGATAGGTCCATCCTCTACCAGTCATATTCCTCAATCACCAACGCAAAATAGTATGTTGCAAAATTTAGCAATACCAGCACACTGAATTAGCCAAAAACGAAACAATTTTCCAGCCACAGTTGTGCATGCAGAGGGTAGAAACCATGCAAAGCAAGCCTATCTGCCACCCTAAGAGTGCCAAAGGACTAGTGATAGGTTTCTCGAAGTAAAAGAACACCATGTTCAATTGCAAGAGCACCTGGAACTGAAGTGATTTAGGAGACTTCAGTTGTGAATGTCAAAAGCACACAGCTCCACCATAATGTTCTAGTTGATTACACTCTTCAGTTAATGGAAGACTGAAAGCATGCATGTTGCATAAAAAGAACCAAACCCCACTAATTGGGCCACAAAACCTTAAGCAAAGATGATATTGGGGCAATACCTGAAGAAATCCAACAAAAGATGACAACTAAGCCAAATGCATTATGCAAAACAGCTGTAAAAATGATAGTATAATACGTGATGCTATAAACCGTATGACAAAGTAAATCATCTAGCTTAGATTTTCACACAAGCATTCATGAGGTCATCAATGTGAGGAGACAATATAACATGTAGATAGATACTGAAATTATACCCTATTATTATTGTCAGGAGAAGACAGCCAAACAGGATCAATAACCAGGAGAAATATTAAATGACAAGGTGCGGGTGTGCTACTTGACTAAACTCTGAAAGCAGCCTAAGGATTTAACCAGCAAAACAGGAACTAATGATAATGACAAAGCAATTGTTCAACAGCCGCAGCCACAAAAGATACATCCCCTCACAGTGTTTGCTTTACCTTTAAGGGTTTAACATTCAAAACACAAACAGAACCAGAAGGCTATCGCACTACTTATTTGAAGACAGCTTCAACCTATAACGATAGTAACCATTGCTTCTACTGAGCTGTACAAGCTCCTCTGCTTCCTTAATCTTTGACTCCTTAACCAGACCATCCACCACACCTTGCAATACTGCCTCGCCAACAAGACGCTTCCTCTTAAAACAATCCTTTGAAAGCTCAAAAGCAAACCCAAAGTCACCCTTCTCACAGACAAAAGGAATGAATGTGACAAGAGTTGATTTATGGGGTGTACAACCATTAATGCCTATCTCATTATACCAATACTTAGCTTCAGCCAAATTCTCCTCGTTAACAAACCCTTTAATCAATGCATCAAAACTATATACATCAGGTTTAATCCCCTTTTTCCTCATTTCTTGAAGTAACTCAACAGCATCCTTTGCTCTCTTCTCCAACGCCAATCCAAGCAGCTTCGAGTTATAACACCTTACATCAGGAATCAAATTCTTCTCCACCATTTGACCCCAAATTCTCTCCCCATCAAGAAACATTCCATTCTCATAAAAACCTTTCAAAAGGGTGTTAAATGTGTATATATCAGGCTGCAAGCCTTTCTTCTCCATCTCATTAAGCACAGAACATGCCGAATCAAAAGAACCCATCTCACAAAATGCCTTAATGCGGGTATTATACGAGATCAAGTCGGGCTCAATCTTCAGCTCCCCTGGCAACTCCCTAAACAAACCATCAACCATATCAAAATTCTTGGAATTAACACAAGCTGCCAAAAGGGCATTGAAAGACATCACAGTTCTCTGGCAATTTCTCTCCGGCATTTCGTCGAATACTTTCCGGGCATTATCGAACATACATGATTTCCCATACAGAGACATCAGTCGGGCATTGAAACCCTCTCTGGAAATGTCTCTGTACTTCTTCTGATCCTCTAGGATTTCCTCGATCCACCGGAATCGCCTCGCCGTAAAAAGCCGGCGAGTGATTTCTTCGTAGATTCCGGTTTTGGTTCGGAACCGCTCGTTTTCCGATGACTTCTTGAATAACTCAACAACGCGCTTGAGATTGCGCTCTTTGTTGAGCTCATTGCAGAGTGCTTTGGCGCCGCGAGTGGGGACGGGGGCAGTGGCGGTGGCGGTGGCGGTGGCGGTGTCGGAAGTCGTGGAGAGTTGAGCCGACGTAGCGAATGTACGACGGAGAAGGCGAGAGATAGAAGACATCGCCGACGGCTATTAGGTTTTACAGGTTTTGGGCTTTGAGATGTAGGATAGCGACGATTAGATATCGGAGGTTTTTAGGGTTTAAGTGCAGATCTTACTCATATGTTCATTTTTTCATTTTGGGCACTAAAAGGTTTTATTTTTTATGCTTTTTACCCCAATTTGTTTGTTTGTTGATCAAAATGTGTTTCGGTAAGTTGACCACATAATGATATATTTACCACGATAAAATAGCAATATATAAGTTAAATATTATTCTCTCTCATTTTTTGATATAAAAAATTATTTAATTATAATTTTAATATATTTTTTATTATATTATTTTACAATTTATATTTTTATAATCATGTTTATTTTAATAAAATTAATAAAAAAAAGTAAAAAATTTATTTAAATATAATAATATTTAAATAATAAATTTTATTATAAAAATAATAATTTTTTATTTTAATTTATAATAATAATAATAATATTTTTTATTTTAATAAAAAAAGAAAAATTCTCCCCTTGGCTCATATAGAGTCTGCGTGACTATATGTGGATCTGGTTGTCATCTTTTTTTCTTTTTTTTTTTTAACCTTTGGATGTTTATTTTAATAAAATTAATAAAGAGAAAGTGAATTTTTTGTTTAAATATAATAATATTTAAATAATAAATTTTATTATAAAAAATATATTTTTTAATTTTAAATTATAAATATAATAATAATAATTATTATATTTTTTATTTTAATAAAAAAAAAAAAATTTCTCCCCTTCTACCATACCTCGGCTCAGATAGTGTCTGCGTGACTATATGTTGATGTGGTTTTTGTTTCGTATGTTATATATATATATTTTTTTTTACCTTTGGATGGCTATAGTAAAAATACAAAAAGACAAACAAACAAAAAGATTTTAACTCTAAATTTATAGTAAAAGTCTGCTATTGTGTATATATTGGAAATTTCCTTTGGGTACGTTATACAAAGAAAAGAAGTTAAATACAGGAATTTGGAGTTTAGGAAATGTGTCTTTCTGTATGCAAAATTCAAATTTAGGGTTGGTTGAATAAAGAAATGCAATGGTGAATTTTCCAGAAATAAAAATTTTTATTAGTATTTTTCAAGTAATTTCTCCGAAATTTTAATTGCATATATGATTGCATTGCATCGCATCCCGTAAATACGCGAGCAAAGTGGATGGGGGTGAAGGCGTGTACACAAGACGTGGGCATCCCCATATTGGGCCACACTTCAAAGGGCCCGGAAGAAGATATGGACTTTCAGATGAGGGTCCCAATGCCCGAATTGATATCCCTGAGCCCATAAACAGTCGAAGATGACGCTGTCTTCTACAGTGTGCCTGTTTTGGCACTGTAGATGTTGGTAACTACCTTCGGCCTGACCAGAACCCACATGGGGTTTGCCTTGTTGCAATGGCATGCAACTGCTTTGATCATTTTCTTCTTGTTTTTTGGCCAATCACATTGATCATCTAGCAGTGTGGACAAAAAAAGGTTGTTCGGACCAGGTAATTGTTTGTGCTCAATGGAAGGGCAGTATCTCTGCTTGTTATATTATGCTCTGCTCTAACTTTGCCTTTCATTGTCTAAGTATGCTAATCTTCATGTGCAAAAACAGGTCGGCTGATGTCTTTCGTTCTCTCAATCTGCATCTTGCAGTCATCACGGGACAAATTAGCGAGGAGGTCTCTTTCTAGCGACTCCCACATGACATGAGTTTCCCGCATTTGTAGGGCCTGGGGAAGGGTTGATCACAATGGAATAACCTGTCCATTACACTAGGGCTCTCCCTTGAATCTGTATTCCTTAAATGCTTTGTTAGAATGGTTTGGCAGAATTTTGTTCTTGCTCCTGTTATGTCATCCTGAGGTCATGTCTTGCAACTCTGCCTAGGTTTGAGAGGGACTGTTGCAGAAAGCTGTGGTCCTGCTGGAGGAGTGGCAAAGGTTGAATGAGGAACCTTTTAAGAGCTTCCGGGCAAACACAGGTTTTTGCTGCAAGGTTTTTATGTTCACTGGGGCTCGTTTTGAGATCTGCATACCAGGGATCAATTGAGTGACATTAAAAGTCTCCATTTGAGGGTGTTGGAATCACAAACTGATGAAGCTGGTAGCTTTTCTTTCACAGACCTAGCGGGATGTGTTGGAATTTTTACAGGAAAAGAGTTTTCTTGACATACCTGGGAAATACTATGTCTGCACTTGAATCTGACCTTCATCAAAGTTCCACATTTTTCGCAAAGACTGATGATAAAGTCCTGAACTTTCCCCGAGGTTTTTTTTTATTATTATTATTTTTCTGCAAATGCACGCCCACTGGTTCTCAAATCTTTAAGGTAGGCTTAAAATTAGGGTGGCAAATGAAGAATATCTATATTTTATTAATCATCATTTAAATTTTTGATCTCGATGTAAACTCCTTTAAGTAAAAACTGATCAATAGAGGTACCGGGAGCGCAAAAAATAAAAGAAAAACGAAAGAAACGTGGGCTATCAAGACACCAGCTATCCGAAGTTTATTTTTCTGTCTCTCCCCCGTCTTTTTCCCCTCTAGTAAACACAGTGTAAAAGTCAATAAAGTTGGGAATAAATATGTTATAATTTTTTATAAATTTCATTTTTTAAAATTATTTAACTATGAGTAAAATTTAAAATTTGAACTTAACTATTAAAATAAGTTTAATGTTTTCAATTAAGATTATTTTGAATTTGAATCCTTCACATATATATACAAATTTTTTGTTAGGATTCAAGATTTTTGTTATAATTACTAATATATATAGTATTTATAATTTTAAATTATATAAATTTTTTTAATTAAATGATATTTAAACTTTTTATTTTATTTTTATTTAAAAATAAATTAATTTAACTTATTTTTCAAATTAACAAAAAAAAAAAAAAAAAAAACTCGTCCTAAATCTAGTACACGGAGATATTCCAAGTAGTGACTGTCATGGTTTCTTGTCAAATACGTTACCTCGCTCTTTTCGCCTTAGCAGACTGAAGAGAATATGTTCATCATTTTAATTCCTTGCAAAAACCACAATCGCTACTCCAATTTTGAAAATTCCAACTATCATCGTACGTTTTTGTCAAGAATCATGACTGACATGCAAAGCCCTTGAGTCCCACAGGTTGGTCCATAACCTAGCCACGAGTCAACAGCAGCACCGAATGGAACACGCAAGGTTGCTGAATTAAAGAGAAATTTCAAAAAAAAAAAAAAAAGTTAAAATTTAATATAAAATTTATGTTTTGAGTAAAAAACAAGAAATAAATTTGGAGGAAAAAAAAAAGTGATGAATTGTGCTATTCTACATGGACTAATGAATTATAAAAGAACTAATTAAGATATTTTTTTTTATTATAATATGTTAAGTTTGGTTTGAGTAAAAGAAAACGATAGATAATATTGTTGATAGTAGAAAAAAAATAATTTAGAAGAAAATGTAAAAAAAAAGAAAATTATAAATAAATAAATAAAAGAATAAAAGTAATTTCTCCCTCTCTCGCTTTTTTTTTTTTTTTTTTCAAGTTTTCGTGTAAGCAACTAACTTTGACTGGGTCGAAAGGAAAATTCAATACAATGCACTTTCGTAGTAAATTCATGACAATACTAAAAAAAAAAAAAAAAAAAAAAAAAAAAGATTATCGTGTCAAATTAAGGCTGCCGTGAAGAGTCATAATAAAATAACTGTGATAATGAATTATTTAGTATTTTAGAGTTGATTTTAAAATTCTAATTTCAAAGTCAGGCATGGGCATGTTTGACACGGCTGCTTGTTGTTGGCCCCGCCACATTTGACACGGATATCTTAGGCGGCTGCTTGTTCGCATTTTTCATGTTTGAAACGCCATCTTAGCCTGCTGCATGTTTTTATTAATTTTTTTTTTCTTTTTCTCGAGATTGAAAGGACATTTTTGCTGCTCATAAATAGCTGAAACTGGCACAACATTTTTGCATGCAAAATTTCTCCAGCATTCCCTCCAGTCTTGAGTACTGGCAACTCTTGTTTCCTAGCGTTTCTCTCGAAAATCACACTTAGCGTTACCAGTATTAGCCATTGCCTTCTCTGTGCGACCTTCATTCGTTGTTGTCTAATTGTCCTTCCTGCCCGAAGTCACTTGTTTATCTGTGTCGCCGCGTGCGCTTGTTTGCAGCCCAAAAAATGAGCATTACCCAAGATCAACCATTGATTGCTTTTCCTCCAAAGGAAATCAACTATGTAAGTAAATGTGTAGATTTACCAATAACATTTTGTTTAATGATTTAAGATTAAATATTTTAAATTTCAGTTTTAATTTGTTGTGAAAGTTAAAAAAATATATATATTAATAACTTTTTAAAATAGTTACTAAACTAAACTATTTATTTATTTATTTATTTAATAAAAAAATAAATTTGTCATTTTTATATCTAGGAATTGTCTTTTTTTTTTTTTTTTTGTTACATAAACTTGTTAACTATATATATATATATATCTATATATATATTCTCTTTGCAGGATGACATTACCGTGAAACATGCAAGAAAATTGAGGGAAGCAAGGAATTTGCTTACCAAAGTAGGTGAAGACCCATTAGAGAGTCTAATCATAATCGATGCTCTCCAACGCCTAGGCATTGACTATCATTTCAAAGGGGATATTGAAGTCATTCTAAAGAATCAGTATGACATGCTCAGCTCCCACGGCCGAAACCTCACCTGTGACCTTCGTGAGGCTGCCCTCCGGTTTCGGTTGTTGAGGCAGCAAGCTATTCTGTATCTTCAGGTGGGGTCATAATTCCATTCATCATTTCCTCTTGGTGCTTGCTTGCACATCATCATGATTCATGATATTACTACGTATATTGCACTGTGCACTGACTCTGCGTTAATATTTGATAATTGCCAAGATGTGTTCAACAATTTCACAAACGAAGAGGGAAAATTCGAACAAGCATTATGTAAAGATTTCAGAGGGTTGACAGAGTTACATGAAGCTTCACAGCTGAGCATTGAAGGAGAAAATTTACTTGATGAAGCCAAAGTTTTCAGTAGCCAGCTACTTAATTCTTGGTTGCCACATCTTGATGACCATCAATCCCAAATTGTTGCGAATACGTTGAAATATCCTCACCATATGAGCTTAACGAAATTCATGATCAAAGACTTCCTGCATGGTTTCCGGGGCACAAAGAATAATGAAGATACCTTGAGAGAATTAGCGCAAATTGATTTCAATATGACTCAATCTCTACATCAAGAAGAAAATTTTCTAGTTACCAAGTAAGTTTTACGATGTGTATATATATATATTAACCTCCTCTGAATATACACATTTAACTTAATCAAGAAATTTTTGATAACACTAGCATGTAGAAGATCTAATCCATGTTAAATTATAAAATTTAGTATAATCTCAAATTTTTTTTAATTATTTTTGATAATTTTAGTAAAATTTTAATAAGAAAAATAGAAATTGATATAATATGAAATACTAAATGAAAAAAATTAAATTTAAGTAATAAAATTTATTTATCTGATTTTACTATATAACTTAAATTTTTTGAATTTGATATACATTGTCTTGCTTATCATAGATGGTGGAACGAGCTTGGATTGGCTAAAGAATTGAAGTTTGCAAGAAACCAACCGCTTAAATGGTACATGTGGTCTATGACTGCACTCACCGATCCAGGCCTTTCATGGCAGAGGGTTGAATTGGCCAAACCAATCTCTTTTGTTTATGTCATAGATGATATCTTTGATCTTAGCGGTACACTCGATGAGCTTACTCTCTTCACAGCTGCTGTCAACAGGTATGCATTTTCTTTGTATCACACAACATCACTAGATTGTGATCAGCAAACATTTTTTTCTCCTGTAATTACAGCACGTATTAAATATCAGGTTTCTTCACGTGGATTTTGCAGATGGGACATTGCTATTGCTGAGCAGCTTCCAGACCACATGAAGTTATGTCTCAAGGCACTCTATGACACCACAACTGAAATTAGCCTTAAGGTCTATAAGGGTCACGGCTGGAATCCTATGGAATCTCTACAGAAAGCGGTATATACATGCATTTGTCACTAAAATATTGCGAGGCGGAGATAATGCTATAATAATGATAAAATTATTATTATAACATATATATTGAGGTTATAACGTATATAAAGGTCATGGTTTGAGGGTTTCAATTGCGATGTCATTGCGGCTAATGTGGCTATTGAAAAAGTGCTATCATGATAACCACCGTTACCATAATCTTGCGGCCGCCATATTATTAAACCCCTAATTAGAATCACCAATGCAAGATATTGTGTTTGTGACAGTGGGCAAGACTGTGCAATGCATTTCTACAAGAAGCAAAATGGTTTGCTACTGGAAACTTGCCAAGGGCTGAAGATTATCTAGATAATGGGATCATTTCCTCGGGCGTGCCATTGGTCTTTGTTCACGTGTTCTTTCTCATAGGTGAAGGAATAACAAAGGAAAATGTGGACCTCATGGATGGCATGCCAGCCATTATATCTTCCATGGCAGCCATTCTTCGCCTTTGGGATGATCTAGGCAGCTCCGAGGTATACCATTAATCATTCTGCTTTCACGTTACACAAAAGCTCGTCTTTCTTTTTGGTTGTTGCGCTCAAATGCTAATCATGCGGTATTTTGAGCCCTTTGAATGCAATCGACTATAGTAGGGCCAGGCTATGTAGTCCAATTAATTCAAGTGTTTTCACTGCAGGACGAGGATCAAGACGGTCACGATGGATCGTATGTGGAGTGCTACGTGAGGGAGCATCCGGGGACGTCGGTCGATGCGGCCAGAGAACATGTTACCAAAAGGATTTCAGAGACATGGAAACGACTTAACCAAGCATGCTACTTTTCAAATCCATTTTCGCCGTCCTTCACCAAGGCCGTCCTCAATGGTGCAAGATTGGTTCCTTTCATGTATGGTTTCGACGACAATCGTAGCCTCCCTGACCTTAAGAAATACCTAAAATCTGTGCTCTTTGAAAAAATTTCCACATAGTGAAATTTCCGTGATGTACCTGTGCATGTGTAGTTGGAAATTGATCAGGGATACATTGGTTCCTTACAATCTTGCACAGACTTTGTTTCAATGCTCAATTAGAAGCCAAGTACACTGTAACAATGTGATAGACCTGTTATGTACCCAAAACATGTTATAAATCCGTTAATTAGCTTGCCTTTTAAAAGTCTTATGTCCCCAGAAAGATGAGCAAACTAAAGTGGAGCGGCTAAGGTATACTGATGGGTCGATAAACGCGCATGTATCTGGGTCAAACGTGATTTGGTGTGTCAAGGAATTCCCAAACATTAAAACAATCTAAAAAAGGCACTTTTGTTTTCATCCATCCGGTAGTTGAAAACAAATTCAACATTGGATCGAATTTGTTTGTTTCGCAGCATGTTTGTGTTACCTTATTCTATTATAATAATCCTATTTATATTAAGACATACACATTACTCATAATTAATTCAATTTTATTAACTTTAATTTATTTATAAGATTTATAATTATATGTGTTAATATTAATATTTATATTATTTTAAATAATAATTTAATAATAATATAATATATTTTTTTATATCAATTTAATATGAATAATTATACAATTCAAATCCCCCGTATTCAAAAGTATCATTTTTTTTTTAACTCCCCTAAATGAACCTTCCCTGGAATCACCTTACCAGCTTGTAACACTTTTGAGATCTGCAGGACAGCAAATGGATCCGTTTTCCAAGCTTAGCTTTCAGACCATTGTCTTACCCAATTCAACTATTAAATAGCCAACGAAGCAAAATCCTTAAGCCATCACACATGGAAGCAGAAGTTGCATTCACTGCTAGACATAACCTATGCAGTCAACTTCCTTCGCTCGGTTACTTCTCTTTTGCCTTTTCTCTGCCAATCTATTGATGCTAGGACTAATGCAGCCACCTGTTGCAAGTCCAGATCCAACTGAAGGCTGCATAACCACATGGAGCCCTGGAACTAGACGGATAGCAAGGCATTCTGATAAATTGGTGGTTGGTGGTGACATGATCCTCGGTGGATTCAAAACAGCAATTGTTGCTGCCGTCCTGTGCTACACTCGCATCACAAGACACTATAATGAAGCCCACGCCTGATTCCTATCTCTTTCCATGCTTCTGGGGACTTGAGACATATGCACCGATCAGTGAGAAAAGCCAAATGAATTCCTTGATTTATCTCAAGGTCATGATGATAATGATTATAAATGATGCATAAACTACACATTAATTGTACTAGCTGTCCTTGTATCAGAAAATTTGGTGGATGAATCCCCAAATTACAAAATGCTTTATGTTTTCAAACAGTAAAATACTTGGAGCATGCCATCAATACCTGTTTTGATACATGATCAAGCATGTTATTGTTTTGATGCCACTCCCGCATGACTATTACCTTCCTTCCATATACAATTCTGCGTAATAAGCATTGGATATTTTCAACTTTTGGAATCAAATTAAGAATAATCGACCTAAAGAATCATTGATTCATTGCTAGTTCTGATTTCACAGGCAAGACATTAATTAAGCAAATGAGCACATTGAAGTTAATTGCACTAACCACATAATCCCTTTCATTGGAAACCAAAGAAAAAGCTCTTCTTGGGCCAGACCCTCCAATCCTACAAGGCCACCATAGCTGAGGTCAGCTGTGATCACAGCGTCAAAGTACACTCAAAATAGGCGATGCAGGGGCCTTTCAGGTGCTTCTCCCGGTGGCCACTCTGTTCGTCGAGGCCATCGGATTTGACATTGCATGGAAGGAGCCCACCTGGCAGGACTTGGATTTTGAGCAGGCTTGTATGGAGACGACGAGGGGCGGCAGTGGAGTGAAGGAGGACGAGGACAAGTGATAGAAAGAAAGTGAGGAAATATTTGGTTGTCAGACACAGAGACACTGCTGACGTACTGGGAAACAAAAAAGTTGAGAAAATATCAATACTTAACACATTCTTTGTTAAGTCACAGCCAAATCTTAAGACACACCAAAATTTATGTTTCTGAACAAGGAACTGACCAGCAGACCTTACAATCAAAAAAAAGAACTACACATTACACATGTTGGACTTACCACATTAACAGAGTTTCTCATCCTGGAGTAAATTACAAATGCATGACCTTCCCACACAATGCAATAGCTAAGAACAATCAATAGGAACTCAAAGGTGGCCATTCGCTTCGCAGCCAAATTACACAAGGCCCGCAAAAACAACACAATGAGCTCTTGAATTATGTGATGAATTATATGATGAATGGGATGATATTGGCAAGCCAGGGGGGAAATTTTATTATGTGCACATGTTAATCTAAATCGGGTTCCCAAATAGATTAAAAGCAAGCTTTAACCCTGAAATCCAAAACACAAAAAAGAACAAAAACAACAGAGAATGTGCATACATTCCTATAGCTCAGGGTGCTTCTGGTGTAGCTGCATCTTTGCTTGGTCTTCTTTGCTCTTGAGGTTGAGGGCCATCTCTTCTTCTTCCATACCTTCTACTCTTATACCTTGGTTTCTTGCGTTGCTTCGGGTGATAAGTACGATACGTGCAAGGAATTATCTCTTCATTGACATACTTATCTCCTAAAAATCCAAAAACAAAGATGGCATGCAGGAATCTATTAAGAACATGTATCAATGCAGATGATGGAACATTGATACAGAGAACACTATAAATAAACAGATAAAGCATTTCCATAGTTCTTGTTTTTAACAAGTCTGGCAACACCAAGAGGACACTAGGCAAACCTACATAACATGCAGATACAAATAAAATTTTGGGAGGTAAAGGTAAAACAATGACAAGCAAATACAGAAATTGAAACTTGCATGTACATATGGTTACTTAACCTCAGATGTTGCTGTGTCAACAGTGCCCTCAAATCGGGTGTACATTGTTATGCAAAATGCATACATGTTCTTCTTTAACTCTTCCATGCCGACATATAAACCAATACATGTTAAAATTTAACCCCCAAACAAACAAAACATCATGCAAAACAACACCTAAAATGCCCACATCCCCTTTAAAGCAAATGATATACATAACAAGCACCACATCTGAAAAGACTAAACCCACAAAAGTTCAAAACATAGCTAAAGAACTAGACAGTCACAAAAGTTCTTGAAGAACCACAATCCTACACCGTCAAGCCAACACACTGCAATAAATAAAATCGCAAAAAGCCAAATAAAAAAAAATTACAAATCAGAAAGACTAAAACCTTCCACTCATTTTCCATTCATTAAACACAAATCCAATCACAAAGAAGCCACCTTTACGGGAAACTCAATATCCAAAACATCGCGAAACACTTCATTTCTGTCCAAAAGAACCCTTTTTTGGTTCATTCATGAGAGCAAAGTTGAAATTAAACAAAGCAAGTTAAAAAAAAAAAAAAAATAAAAAAAAAAAAAAGGGGAAAAGACCTGTCCAAAACAGTAGTAGCAAGATACAAATGGGCTTTTAGGAGGCATGGTGGTGATTTGAGATATTTTATTTTCTCTGTGAGGAGATGTTAATATTACTGGGAGCTTGTTGGGGTTAGCAATAAGCGACATCGTTTCTTTGTTTCAGTCAGGGACTGGCCCAGTTGTAAGCTGGACTTAGTACGGACCAAGGCCCAATTGAGGGGTCCATTTGTCCTCTGCAATTGATATATTAAACTTTGTATTGGCAATTTTTTCGGCCATCTGAAAAGGCATCTGGCAATTGAGGGAGCCCTGTCAGATTCAATAGAATTATTTTAGATCTTGAATTATTTAGCTATTGGGTACTTTGCCTTATGACTTATCAAGTTTCGGCTTCATCAGCTTTTGGGGCATTGTGGAATTTTGATTATTGTGTTTTGGGTTAGTGAGGTCTCGGATACATTAGATTTGAAATCTATCGAGTTTCAAATGTATAATGTTTCAGGTTTTCGAATTTTTAACTCAACAGATTAAAATTTTAAATTAATTGAGTTTTAAATTATTTTAATTTAAAATAATTAAGTTACAAATTATCAATTTTTTTAATTAATATATATTAAATTAAATCAAATTTCAAATAAATTAGCATTAGTATTTTCGCTGCTTCCTCTTTTTAGGGAATTTGGGCCTTTCCTTCACATGTATTCGCCCCGTATTCTTGTCGATTAATACAATATGTGGGGCATGAGATGACGAATTTAAAATGGGTTTGAGCTAAGTTGTGGGTTTTTTTTTTTGTGAAGTCTGGCGGCACTTATAAGCTACACCAATCATCAAATTGGGTCGTTTCCTTATGACACCCTCCTTATTTTCCTCTGTTATTGTAGCA
The DNA here is from genome assembly GCA_037832345.1 of Rhizophora mangle. Classification (NCBI taxonomy): domain Eukaryota; kingdom Viridiplantae; phylum Streptophyta; class Magnoliopsida; order Malpighiales; family Rhizophoraceae; genus Rhizophora; species Rhizophora mangle. The sequence continues at coordinate 131,963 of JBAPLJ010002079.1, read as the reverse complement.
ACTGGGACTCACTGTAAAAGGGTTTACACTGCTTGCTCACCTTTGTTTGATATATTCATGAAGTACCAACACAAAGTACAACTAGCCTATGGTAGAGTAGTCGGCCTAGCGGAAGGGTGACCACAAAAAATTAGCCTTATGAATGGAATCTTAACCAGGGGCTAGCCCGCCCCTACCAATCAAAGAGGCTGAGAGTTACTAACAATCCAACCAGCTCTACTCCTGAGCCACCTGACTTGTGGTTGCACTGTGTTCCGAGATGCAGCTATTTTGATTCCATCTTGATGGGTGATTACATCTTCCGATTGGATATACCCCTTGACTTTTGTTTTGTTTTGTTTTTTTGTTTTTTATATGTCTTTTTTTTTTTTTTTTTTTAAATTTTGCTATGATTATCCCTTGAAATAACTTTTTTTATCCAGTAAAAATAAAAGTAATAAGAGTTGATGCCTTGATTTAATACATTGAAAATTTAATTTTATCTAATTTATTTTGATTAAAAAATTAAATTTTAATTTTAATTAATTAAAAAATTAAAAATGCCATATATTTATAACTCATTGAACCTAAAATTTAAAATAATGTGATCTAAATTTGATTTAATTTGTCTGTATATCACATTTAATTAAAGGATAAAACAAGTATTATATCAAAAAAAAAAAGATTATACCAAAATTTAAAAAAAAAATTATTTCAAATTATATAATAATATTATTTTTTTTAAAATTAAATTCACTCTTACTATTATATAATAATTAATTTTTTATATGATACAATAAAACACACTTACTTAAAACTTATATTATTAAAATTAAAATTATGTTATTGGGTAAAAATCGTTAATGTGTGTGTAATAAAGAGGTTGAGAGATTGGGTGGGAATCGTTTGAATTTCAACAAGTAAGCTAACCACGATACAACAATTATAACCCTAAAATGCTAAAATAAGCAAATAGGGACGGCAGCAAATGAAAAAAACAAATTGATGAATTGTGCTATTATATATCTACTAGTGAATTATAGAAGAACTAATTAAGATTTTTTTTTTCTTGTCATAATATATTAATTTTGTTTCAGTAAATGAAAATAGTCGACAATATTGTTGACAGCAGGAAAAGGACGATTGAGCGCAAAATGTGAAAAAATAAAATTACAAATAAGAAAAAAAAAAGGGGGAATTTCTCCTGTTTGTTTTTTTTTACAAGTTTCTGTGTAAGAAACCAAGTCGGATGAGATCATGAGGTAAATTCAATACAATGCACTTTTTCACTTTACTACCGCTAAACCCATGACAGTACTCCAAAAGAAAGATTATCATGTTATATTAAGTGGGGCCGTGTCGTGGTCACGAGAGAAGTTATGAGTTATAATAAAATAATTACGGTAATTAACTATTTAGTATTTTGGAGTTGATTTTAAAATTTTAGTTATATGGATAATTTTTTAAATATTTAAATTTGATTAGATTAGATTGTCTCACGATATTAATGATATTAACTTATTAATTTGGTGAAATTATATTACCAAATAATTATTGGTCCAAAAGAACAGTGCGTAAAAAATTATTGGAAATAGTAGGATTACAAGATTGTGAAAAACCCAAAAAGTAATTATTAATTTTTATTTTTTTTTTTGGAAAAAAATGGACCATGAATTAGGTTACCTTCTAGGGCTCATAAGGAGAATTTTATGAACGAATGATGACACAAAGAATAAAAGAAAGCAAGAGCATAAAAATAAACAAAAACAAGAGCCAAAAAAAAATTCCTCGATAAGAAAAAGGGCAATAACTATCATGTCAGATCTTTAAAGCATTAGACTGTGAAAAGGACTTCCAGTCATTTGAAGTTTACTTGTTACCTTGTGATTGGGACAAAGCCCACGTGATAAATTGACAATCAAGAAGGCGACCGTGGGAGTGGAAAAACTTTAGTGAAATAAAAATCAGACACGACTTCTTTAAATAGATCCCAATCAATTCACAATTTCAAAGCTGACCGACATGAAATGCTGAGAACCACATTTTTTATTTTTCGATCGCTGGAGTGTGAAGGCCATGCCAAAGGAAGGGTGACCCCACTACTGTTTATGGGGAACAGCATGGTACGCAATTGTGTACCCTGCACCAAAACTTGTGGACGACTTCCACCCATCTAGAGACCTTGGCATGGCCTATAAGCTTAAGGGCTGCCATGACCTCTAACAAGTTACCATCAATTAAACAAGGGAACTATAAATAATAAGACAGTTTCTAAACGAAAGAATCTCAATGTTTCTGAATGGCATAATCATGTTTGACAAAACGATATTTGTAGTTGCTTACATGTTCCGCCTTTAGCTACAAAGTTAGGCATTATCTTACCTGGCGTGGAAGCCCAAGGACGAAAGCCGTAATAGTATAGCAGCGGTAAATAAGGGGTTCTTCGATGACCCTGAAGAAGAAATGCTTTGAAGTCGCCCTTTGTAAGCGAAGGAAAAGAAAAGTAGTTCCGGTGAGCAGTTCAGTAAGGAAAGTACTCGAGGAAAGAAAATCTTTTTAGGAAGGCCTTTATCCTCTCATCCCAGCTGCTGCATTTTCTTTTTCTTTTTTCTTTTTTTTCTTGACATTGAGAGTTCATTTTTCTTGCCTAGAAATAGCTCAAATTCGCACAACATTTTTGCATGCAAAATCTCTCCAGCATTCCCTCCAATCTTGAGTAATAGCAACTCTTGTTTCCTAGCATTTCTCTTGAAAATCGTACTTAGCGTTATCAGTATTAACCATGGCCGTCTCTATGCGACCATCATTCACTGTTCTCTAGTTGTCCTTCCACCCTGAAATCACATTTTGCTGGGTCGCCTTGGTAATAGACGCATGCGCTTGTTCGCAGCCAGAAAATGAGAAATACCCAAGATCAACCATTGATTGCTCTTCCTTTGAAGGAAATTAACCACGTAAGTAACTGTGTAGATTTATCAATGACTTTTTGTTTAATGATTCAAGATTAAACATTTTAAGTTTGAGTCTTAATTTGTTGTGAAAAAAAATATTAATTATTAATTAAAATAATTATTAAAGTAAATTATTCATTTAATTAATTAAAAAATTAAATTTATTTTTCTCATGTCTATGAGTTATCATTTTCTTTTGTATTGTATAAACTTGTTGACTATTAATAAATTTTTTTTTTTCTCTTTGCAGGATGACATTACTGTGAAACATGAAAGAAAATTGAAGGAAGCAAGGAATTTGCTCAGCAAAGTAGGTGAAGACCCATTAGAGAGTCTAATCATAATCGATGCTCTCCAACGCCTAGGCATTGACTCTCATTTCAAAGGGGATATTGAAGTCATTCTAAAGAATCAGTATGACATGCTCAGCTCCCACGGCCGAAACCTCACCTGTGACCTTCGTGAGGCTGCCCTCCGGTTTCGGTTGTTGAGGCAACAAGGCTATCCGGTATCTTCAGGTGGGATCATAATTCCATTCATCATTTCCTCTTGGTGCTTGCTTGCACATCATCATGATTCATGATATTACTACGTATATTGCACTGTGCACTGACTCTGCGTTAATATTTGATAATTGCCAAGATGTGTTCAACAATTTCACAAACGAGGAGGGAAAATTCGAACAAGCATTATGTAAAGATTTCAGGGGGTTGACAGAGTTACATGAAGCTTCGCAGCTGAGCATTGAAGGAGAAGATTTAATTGATGAAGCCAAAGTTTTCAGCAGCCAGCTACTTGATTCTTGGTTGCCACATCTTGATGACCATCAATCCCGGATTGTTGCGAATACGTTGAAATATCCTCACCATATGAGCTTAACGAAATTCATGATCAAAGACTTCCTGCATGGTTTCCGGGGCACAAAGAATAATGAAGATACCTTGAGAGAATTAGCGCAAATTGATTTCAATATGACTCAATCTCTACATCAAGAAGAAAATTTTCTAGTTACCAAGTAAGTTTTACGATGTGTATATATATATATATATTAACCTCCTCTGAATATACACATTTAACTTAATCAAGAAATTTTTTGATAACACTAGCATGTAGAAGATCTAATCCATGTTAAATTATAAAATTTAGTATAATCTCAAATTTTTTTTAATTATTTTTGATAATTTTAGTAAAATTTTAATAAGAAAAATAGAAATTGATACAATATAAAATATTAAATAAAAAAAATTAAATTTAAGTAATAAAATTTATTTATCTGATTTTACTATATAACTTAAATTTTTTGAATTTGATACACATTGTCTTGCTTATCATAGATGGTGGAACGAGCTTGGATTGGCTAAAGAATTGAGTTTTGCAAGAAACCAACCGCTTAAATGGTACATGTGGTCTATGACTTCCCTCACTGATCCAGGCCTTTCATGGCAGAGGGTTGAATTGGCCAAACCAATCTCTTTTGTTTATGTCATAGATGATATCTTTGATCTTAGCGGTACACTCGATGAGCTTACTCTCTTCACAGCTGCTGTCAACAGGTATGCATTTTCTTTGTATCACACAACATCATTAGATTGTGATCACCAAACATTTTTTTCTCCTGTAATTACAGCACGTATTAAATATCAGGTTTCTTCACGTGGATTTTGCAGATGGGACATTGCTATTGCTGAGCGGCTTCCAGACCACATGAAGTTATGTCTCAAGGCACTCTATGACACCACAACTGAAATTAGCCTTAAGGTCTACAAGGGTCACGGCTGGAATCCTACGGAATCTCTACAGAAAGCGGTATATACATGCATTTGGCACTAAAATATTGAGAGCTGGAGAAAATATTATAATAATGATAAAATCACTGCATTATGACATATATAGAGGTCATGGGTTTGAATTTCGGAAACATGGTATTATAATTGCGATGTCATTGCGTCTAATGTGGCTATTGAAAAAGTGCTATCATGATAACCACCGTTACCATAATCTTGCGGCCGCCATATTATTAAACCCCTAATTAGAATCACCAATGCTAGATATTGTGTTTGTGACAGTGGGCAAGACTGTGCAATGCATTTCTACAAGAAGCAAAATGGTTTGCTGCTGGAAACTTGCCAAGGGCTGAAGATTATCTTGATAATGGGATCATTTCCTCGGGCGTGCCATTGGTCTTTGTTCACGTGTTCTTTCTCATAGGTGAAGGAATAACAAAGGAAAATGTGGACCTCATGGATGGCATGCCAGCCATTATATCTTCCGTGGCAGCCATTCTTCGCCTTTGGGATGATCTAGGCAGCTCCGAGGTAAACCATTAATCATTCTGCTTTCACGTTACAAAAGAGCTCGTCTTTTTTTTTTTGTTGTTGCGCTCAAATGCTAATCATGCGGTATTTTGAGCCCTTTGAATGCAATAGACTATAGTAGGGCCAGGCTATGTAGTTCCATTAATTCAAGTGTTTTCACTCCAGGACGAGGATCAAGACGGTCACGATGGATCGTATGTGGAGTGCTACTTGAGGGAGCATCCGGGGACGTCGGTGGATGCGGCCAGAGAACATGTTATCAAAAGGATTTCCGAGACATGGAAACGACTTAACCAAGCATGCTTCTTTTCAAATCCATTTTCGCCGTCCTTCACCAAGGCCGTCCTCAATGGTGCAAGATTGGTTCCTTTCATGTATGGTTTCGACGACAATCGTAGCCTCCCTGACCTTAAGAAATACCTAAAATCTGTGCTCTTTGAAAAAATTTCCACAGTGTGAAATTTCCGTGATGTACCTGTGTGCATGTGTAGTTGGAAATTGATCAGGGATACATTGGTTCCTTACAATCTTGCACAGACTTTGTTTCAATGCTCAATTAGAAGCGAAGTACACTGTAACAATGTGATAGACCTGTTATGTACCCAAAACATGTTATAAATCCGTTAATTAGCTTGCCTTTTAAAAGTCTTATGTCCCCAGAAAGATGAGCAAACTCAAGTGGAGCGGCTAAGGTATATTGATGGGTCGATAAACGCGCATGTATCTGGGTCAAACGTGATTTGGTGTGTCAAGGAATTCCCAAACATTAAAACAATCTACAAAAGGCACTTTTGTTTTCATCCATCCGGTAGTTGAAAACAAATTCAACATTGGATCGAATTTGTTTGTTTCGCAGCATGTTTGTGTTACCTTATTCTATTATAATAATCCTATTTATATTAAGACATACACATTACTCATAATCAATTAAATTTTATTAAAATTAATTTATTTATAAGATTCATAATTATATATGTTAATATTAATATTTATATTATTTTAAATAATAATTTAATAATAATATAATATATTTTTTTATATTAATTTAATATGAATAATTATTAATTAACATATATATATATATATATAAAAGAAAAAATTATAATAAAGATATGAAATTAAATTTTTTTTATAAATAAATTGTATTATAAAGAGTTTAAATGTGTATTAATTTTAATAATTAGAATTTAATGTGTGAAATTTTAATTTTTTTAAAAAATTGTATTTTTATTTTTTTTATTAAAATGAAAAAAAGATTTTATTTAATAAAAATTAAGTTTTTTAATTTTTATTTTGTAGAAGAAAAGTCAAAAAATATATAAAAAAAATTAATATCTTTTAAAAATTAAAATATTTAAAAAATTAAAATTATTTATTATTTATTTTTATATTAAAGATATTTTATTTTATTTTATTGAAATTAGTCTCCAAAATTTATGTCAAATTTGACCCTTTTCTGTTTAGTCTCAATTTACCCAACTGACTAGTCATCCCCTACTGGATGCATCTAATGTCGCGCCATTATATTTCGTGATGTGATATTTTTTTATAAAAATTTAAAAATTTGAAAAAAAATTAAAAATTTTATAAAACAATTAAAAAGACAAATATAATTTATATTTTAAATATCACTCTTATAATTTAAATATTTAAGTGAAATAATTTTTATTATAATATTAAAATTATATAATTATAAAATTTTATATTTAAATTATATTATTTTTATATTTAATAAATATATTTTATATTATTTTTTATTGATAAAAGTGAAAAAAAAAAAAAAAAAAGCCCCTGGACCCTTGTTCAAGTCCACAAATGATATACATTATCACAAGGTCTTGGAGATGTTGGCGTTTTAAGCATGAAACTGGGATAGAAACAGAAGATACCCTCAAAAGCCTGGCGTTTCGGGGAACAGCTGCAGAGTTAAACCCACATGACTGAACCTTCCCAAGCTTATGGAAGACATAGCTGGATCGTTTGTCATATTTTATCAAGATATTCTGTCCAAGACTCATAAGGGTCTAAACTATACAATTCAAATCCCCATATTCAAAAGTATCATTTTTTTTTAACTCCCCTAAATGAACCTTCCCTGGCATCACCTTACCAGCTTGTAACACTTTGAGATCTGCAGGACAGCAAATGGATCCGTTTTCCAAGCTTAGCTTTCAGACCATTGTCTTACCCAATTCTACTATTATATAGCCAACGAAGCAAAATCCTTAAGCCATCACACATGGAAGCAGAAGTTGCATTCACTGCTAGACATAACCTATGCAGTCAACTTCCTTCGCTCGGTTACTTCTCTTTTGCCTTTTCTCTGCCAATCTATTGATGCTAGGACTAATGCAGCCACCTGTTGCAAGTCCAGATCCATCTGAAGGCTGCATAACCACATGGAGCCCTGGAACTAGACGGATAGCAAGGCATTCTGATAAATCGGTGGTTGTTGGTGACATGATCCTCGGTGGATTCAAAACAGCAATTGTTGCAGCCGTCCTGTGCTACACTCGCGTCACAAGACACTACAATGAAGCCCACGCCTGATTCCTATCTCTTTCCATGCTTCTGGTGACTTGAGAAATATGCACTGATCAGTGAGAAAAGCAAAATGAATTCCTTGATTTATCTCAGGGTCATGATGATAATGATTATAAATGATGCATAAACTACAAATTAATTGTACTAGCTGTCCTTGTATCAGAAAATTTGGTGGATGCATCCCTAAAACTACAAAATGCTTTATGTTTTCAAACAGTAAAACACTTGGAGCATGTGGCTTGCATCAATACCTGTTTTGATACATGATAAAGCATATTATTGTTTTGATGCTACTCCCGCATGACCATTACCTTCCTTCCATATACAATTCTCCGTAATAAGCATTGGATATTTTCAGCTCTAGGAATCAAATTAAGAATAATCGACCTAAAGAATCATTGATTTATTGCTAGTTCTGATTTCACAGGCAAGGCATTAATTAAGCAAATGAGCACATTGAAGTTAATTGCACTAACCACATAATCCCTTTCATTGGAAACCAAAGAAAAAGCTCTTCTTGGGCCAGACCCTCCAATCCTACAAGGCCACCATAGCTGAGGTCAGCTGTGATCACAGCGTCAAAGTACACTCGAACTAGGCCATGCAGGGGCCTTTCAGGTGCTTCTTCCGGTGGCCACTCTGTTTGTCGAGGCTGTCGGATTTGACATTGCATGGAAGGAGCCCACCTGGCAGGACTTGGATTTTGAGCAGGCTTGTATGGAGACAGAGAGGGGCGGCAGTGGAGTGAAGGAGGACGAGGACAAGTGATAGAAAGAAGGTGAGGAAATATTTGGTTGTAGAGACAGAGACACTGCTAACGTACTGGGAAACAAAAAAGTTGAGAAAATATCAATACTTAACACATCCTTTGTAAGTCACAGCCAAATCTTAAAACACACCAAAATTTATGTTTCTGAACAAGAAACTGACCAGCAGACCTTACAATCAAAAAAAAGAATTATGCATTACACATGTTGGACTTACCATATTAACAGAGTTTCTCATCCTGGAGTAAATTACAAATGGATGACCTTCCCACACAATGCAATGGCTAAGAACAATTAATAGGAACTCAAAGGTGGCCATTCGCTTCAAAGCCAAATTACACAAGGCCTGCAAAAACAACACAATGAGCTCTTGAATTATATGATGAATGGGATGATATTGGCAAGCCGGGGGGGAAAAATTTTTATTACGTCCACATGTTAATCTAAATCGGGTTTCCAAATAAATTAAAAGCAAGCTTTAACTCTGAAATCCAGAACACAAAAAAGAACAAAAACAACAGAGAATGTGCATACATTCCTATAGCTCAGGGTGCTTCTGGCGTAGCTGCATCTTTTCTTGGTCTTCTTTGCTCTTGAGGTCGAGGGCCATCTCTTCTTCTTCCATACCTTCTACCCTTATACCTTGGTTTCTTGCGTTGCTTCGCGTGATAAGTACGATACGTGCAAGGAATTATCGCTTCATTGACATACTTATCTACTAAAAAACCAAAAACAAAGATGGCATGCAGGAATCTATTAAGAACATGTATCAATGCAGATGATGGAACATTGATACAGAGAACACGATAAATAAACAGATAAAGCATTTCCATAGTTCTTGCTTTGAACAAGTCCGGCAACACCGAGAGGACACTAGGCAAACCTACATAACATGCAGATACAAATAAAATTTTGGGAAGTAAAGGTAAAACCACGACAAGCAAATACAGAAATTGAAACTTGTATGTACACACGGTTACTTAACCTCAGATGTTGCTGTGTCAACAGTGCCCTCAAATCGGGTGTACATTGTTATGCAAAATGCATACATGTTCTTCTTTAACTCTTCCATGCCGACATATAAACCAATACATTTTAAAATTTAACCCCCAAACAAACAAAACGTCATGCAAAACAACACCCTAAAATGCCCACATCCCCTTTAAAGCAAATGATATAAATGACAAGCACCACATCTGAAAAGACTAAAACGACAAAAGTTCAAAAACATAGCTAAAGAACTAGTTCAAAACATTCACAAAAGTTCCTGAAGAACCACAATCATACACCTTCAAGCCAACACACTGCCACAAAGAAAATCGCAAAAAGCCAAATAAAAAAAAAAAAAAAACAAAACAGAAAGACTAAAACCTTCCACTCATTTTCCATTCATTAATCGCAAATCAAATCACAAAGAAGCCACCTTTACGAGAACTCAATACCCAAAACATCTCCAAACACTGCATTTCTGTCCAAAAGAACCCTTTTTTGGTTCATTCATGAGAGCAAAGCAAAAACTAAACAAAGCAAGTTAAAAAAAAAAAAAAGGAAAAGACCTGCCCAAAGGAGGCATGGTGGTCATTTGTGATATTTTATTTTCTTTGTGAGGAGATATTAATATTATTGAGAGCTTGTTGGGGTTCGTAATAAGCGATATCGTTCTTTGTTTCAGCCCGGGTCTGGCCCAGTTGTAAGCTGGACTTAGTACGGACCAAGGCCCAATTGAGGGGTCCATTTGTCCTCTGTAATTGACATAATAAACTCTGGATTGGCAATTTTTTCGGCCATCTGAAAAGGTATTTGGCGATTGTATTACCTGTCAGCAAATGAGGGAGCCGAGTCCGATTTAATAGAATTATTTTAGATCTCCAATTATTTAGCTATTGGATATTTTGCGTTATGACTTATCAGGTTTCGGCTTCATCAGCTTTTGGGGTATTTTGGATTTTTGATTATTGTGTTTTGGGTTAGTGAGGTCTCCAATACATTAGATTTCAATCTATTGAGTTTCAAATGTATGAAGTTTAAGGTCTCTCGAATCTTGGACTCACCAAATTTAGGTTTTGAGTTAATTAGGTTTTTAATCAATCAAAATTTGAGTTTTTTTTTTTTTTCAGTTTTAAATTATTTTCATTTAATGTGAATTAAGTTACTACTTATTGAGTTTTTCAATTAATAGAGATTAAATCAAATCGAGAGTCAAGTTAATTAGGTTAGGTCAAATTTTACTACTTTTATTGTTGTCTTATATCTTAAATCTTTACAAGATTGTAAGTTTTAATTCTTGATTATCCAAAACAAAATAGAAAACTCTTGTAAGTTGTAAGTGTCGTTAAGAATTTAAGACAAATAAATCAAGTGATGGTTCTTAGTTTAGTATTAGCATTTTCACTGCTTCCTCGTTTTAGGGAATTTGGACCTTCCCTTCACATGTATCCGCCCAGTATTCTTTTGGATTAATACAATGTGTTGGGCATGAGATGAACAATTTGAAATGGGTTTGGGCTAAGTTGTGGCTTTTTTTTTTTTTTTTTTTTTTAATGTGAAGTCTGGCGGCACTTGTAAGCTACACCAATCATCAAATTTGGTCGTTTCCCTGTGACACCCTCCTTATTTTCTTCAGTTATTGTAGCAACTGGGACTCTCACTGTGTTCATTTTGGCACGGATCGACTTGGGTTTGAATTCTATAGCTGAGACTAAGAATCCAGACAGCTCTACTACTCCCCGACACAAGTCAATCCTACGAAAGGGAAGACCAAAATTTGGTGACACTTCATGATTCCAGAATGCCAATGATTAAATACTTGTCCTTGTTTGCAAAATGAGAACTCTCTCCTCGGTCGGAATTGCATTCAATAAAAATATGTAATTAATAGTTATAATAATATAACATATAAATCTATATTTAAAAGGTATTTAATTGAGCACATAGATGTAACTTTCTCATTCAACAAGGTAATGACAATTTGACTTATGTTTGGGTGTTGTGTTACTGTGTGTGTAATAAACGAGTTGAGAGACTGACTGGGTGGGAATGGTTAGGGACGGCAACAATGGCAACACGTGTAGTACTTTTTAATCATTTTTCCATTGAGGCGTGACCTACCAACCAACCGCCTTTTATCCTCAATTAAATAATGACCATGCTTATCCTTCTTTTTATTAATTATTGGAGTCAAAAATAAAAAATAATTGATAGTCCTAATTTCTCCACAAACCATCCAATCTTAGGTGGATTTTGAATTTTTTTTTTTTGTTGTACAATTTATATTAAGTTAAAATATATATCTTATAATTTTATGAATTTTTGTCTAAAAATATTTATATATAATGAAAATTGAACATTTCAGATTAATTTTAAAATTTTAATACTCAATTACTAAAAATTTTAGAGTTTTTCGGAATACTTATCCCTTCTTCTTTATTATTTATTGTAAAGATCTTCATTCATTCAATTGACTGCTTCGAACTACCTGCCGAGGCAGGATGAATATCTTTGATTTTTCGATCACAGAGTTAACTCGCGGCCTCGTGTGGTGAAGGCCATGCCGAAGGGAGGGTTGTTGGGCTTGTTTTTCGCTTCGGCCTTGATGCTGACCCATCAGCTGCGTCAGCCCCTCTTCCCCATCGACGGGCCATGCATCATGTTCCATGTCGAAAAGTAAAATAGAAAGTGGTGAGAAATTTTTATTCAAAGATTCCTTACCAGACAAAGCAGCCACATGTGAACGTTTTCAAAATCTAATGTAGGAAAAAAAATAAAAAAATATCCAAATACGTTTTGAATATTAATTTTTTAAATTTTAATATATCTAAATATCTCTTTAATTAATATAATTATTAACTTAAATTTGAATTAGTTAGACACATAAACAAATAAAAGAAAAATTTTATTCGATTAACTTATTAAATTAAGTTAGGTTATTTAATTGATTTAAATTTTTTATTTTTTTAATTTTTTTTATGAAATTTTATATCAAAATATATTATTATTAAAATATTTATATTTAAATTTAATTATTTAAAATATAAAAAAATAAATATTTAATTTAATTACTAACTATTTTATTTATAATATATCACAATATATATTTATATTTATATTTAAATCATTAATCTATTATAAAATATAAAATTAATAAATATAATTTTATTTTTAAAATTATAAAAATATTTACATTCACTTTAAATTTATAAAATTAAACAAATACAGAAGAAAATGTGCAAAATTTTTGTTAATTAAATTATTCAATGATCAACGTTTTGGTCCAAATCATTATTATTGAGTTTTATTATTATGGGACATAATTCAACGAAAAAGAGAAAATTTAAAAATGTTTCGAACCCAAAATGTTGATTTTTATTTTTTTTTTTTAAAGAAAAGCAAATCAAATTAGTAGCAATTTTTATTTACAAATATTAAAAATTTTTGAGGAGGGGAGACGCGCAGGTTCAAGCCGGCACGAAAAGTGTACTTTTGCACCCCAACTGTATCTATTTAATGTGAATGTGATGGGTAGTGAAGAGATTCTATTATTTTGTATGCTCTAAAATTATAGTTGTGACCTAAACTAGTTTGAGTAGTGATATAGAAATTGATTGCTTATGTAAGTAAGTGAGCCGACAATTTTTTTTTTTTTTTTTACATATTCCTCAAGACTACGTTGTAAGTTGAATTTCTTTTTTTAACAACGGCTTAAAATATTCACCCGTAGCGATATTTCTTGACCTACAAAATATATTAAATAATTTTGGGAAATAGTTATGTATGAACCTTTCATGTTGATTTTTTGCAATGCTTTGAAAGTAGAAACAATTTCCCCATTGTTTCATGATGAATTGTGCTATTATATATGGACTAGTGAATTATGAAATAACTAATTAAATTTTTTTTTTCTTGTCATTATATATTAGGTTTCGTTTTAGTAAATGAAAACGGTAGATAATATTGTTGATAATAGGAAAAAGATGATTGAGAGGAAAATGTGGAAAAATAAAGTTGCAAATAAGAACCAAAAAAAAAAAAAAAAAAGAATAAAGGTAATTTCTCTCTCTGTTTTTTTTTTTTTTTTTTTTTTTTTTTCAAGTTTTCGTGTAAGAAACCAACTTTGATTGGATCAAAAGGTGAATTCAATACAATGCACTTTTGTAGTGTTCTACCGGTAAACCCATGACAATACTCCAAAAGAAAGATTATCGTGTCAAATTAAGTAAGGCCGTGGTCATGAGAGAAGTTAAGAGTTATAATGAAATAGTTATGGTAGTTAACTATTTAGTATTTTTGGAGTTATTTTAAAATTTTATTGCGTAAATTGTAGAAAATGGTAAGATTGCTAGATTGTGAAAAAACCCAAAAAGTAATTATAAATTTTTTTTATTTTTTTTTAAAGGACCAATAATCAGGTTACCTTCTGGGGCTCACGTTTAGGCCATAAGGAGAATTTTATGAACGAATGATGACACAAAGAATAAAAGAAAACAAGAGCATAAAAATAAAAGGAAATAAGTGCAAAAAAGAATTCCTCAATAAGAAAAAGGGCAATAACTATCGTATCAGAATTTTAAAAGCATTAGAGTGGGCAAACCGACCTGATGAATTAAGAATCAAGAAGGTGAGCGTGGGACTAAAGAAAATCTAGTGAAATGAAAATCAAAGACTATGGAGCCGTCTAAGGCTCATAGGAGAATCGACTATAGCTGTGTGGCAATTATGAGATTGGCAGCCGCACTTGGATGGTAAGGATCCCAATAAACTTGTGTGAAGCGATCCTCGCGCGTGCTAGATGTTTGGCCCACATGGAATTTATCCCTGCAAAACTGACCCTTCTCTAAATAGATCCCAATCAACTCACAACATCCAGCTGGCCGACATGAAATACCGAGAACGACATTTTTTTTTGGATCTTTGGATCGTTGACTGGAGTGTCAAGGCCATGCCAAAGGAAGGGCTGTTGGGCTTGGATTTCACGTTGGCTTTGATGCTAATACGAGTGGCAATAAACACATCTACAACTATTACTAAATTTAACTAGTGAATTATAGATTTTTGAAAAGAAAAAAACAAAAAGTCGGTGTTGTTCGATAGTGGATAATAGTGTTTTACCAACACGATATTTGTCGTTGCGCGCGGGGTCCGCCTTTAGCTACAAAGTCAGGCATTGCCATGTTTGAGAAGGCTATCTTAGTCGGCTGCCATTTTTTTTTTTTTTCTTTTTCACATTGAGAGGACGCTTTTTTGCTGCCCATAAATAGCTCAAACTCGCACAACAAATTTTTGCATGCAAAATTTCTCCAGCATTCCCTCCAGTCTTGAGTACTGGCAACTCTTGTTTCCGAGCGTTTCTCTTGAAAATCGCCTTGGCAATAGACGCATGCGCTTGTTCGCAGCCCAAAAAATGAGAAATACCCAAGTTCAACCGTTGAAGGAAATTAACCATGTAAGTAAATGTGTAGATTTATCAATAACTTTTTGGTTAATGATTCAAGATTAAATATTTTAAATTTGAGTTTCAATTTGTTGTGAAAAAAAAAATAATAATTATAATTAAAATAATTACTAAATTAAATTGTCTATTTAATTAGTTAAAAAAAAAAATTTGTCTTTCTCATATCTACAAGTTGTCATTTTCTTTTGTGTTGTATAAACTTGTTAATTATTAATATATATATATATATATATATTCTCTTTGCAGGATGACATTACTGTGAAACATGCAAGAAAATTGAGGGAGGCAAGGAATTTGCTCAGCAAAGTAGGTGAAGACCCATTAGAGAGTTTAATCATAATCGATGCTCTCCAACGCCTAGGCATTGACTATCATTTCAAAGTGGATATTGAAGTCATTCTAAAGAATCAGTATGACATGCTCAGCTCCCACGGCGGAAACCTCACCTGTGACCTTCATGAGGCTGCCCTCCGGTTTCGGTTGTTAAGACAGCAAGGCTATCCTGTATCTTCAGGTGGGATCATGATTCCATTCATCATTTCTTCTTCGTGCTTGCTTGCACAACATCATGATGCATGATATTACTACCTATATTGCACAGTGCAATGACTTTGCGTTAATATTTGATAATTGCACTGACTTTGCGTTAATATTTGATAATTGCAAAGACTTCTTCAACAATTTCACAAACAAGGAGGGGAAAATTTGAACAAGCATTATGTAAAGATTTCAGAGGGTTGACAGAGTTACATGAAGCTTCACAGTTGAGCATTGAAGGAGAAGATTTACTTGATGAAGCCAAAGTTTTCAGCAGCCAGCTGCTTGATTCTTGGTTGCCACATCTTGATGACCATCAATCCCAAATTGTTGCGAATACGTTGAAACATCCTTACCATATGAGCTTAACGAAATTCATGATTAAAGACTTCCTGCATGGTTTCCGGGGCACAAAGAATAATGAAGATAGCTTGAAACAATTAGCGCAAATTGACTTCAATATGTCTCAATCTCTACATCAAGAAGAAAATTTTCTAGTTACAAAGTACGTGGAGAATGGATATGTATATATATATGAACCTCCTCTGAATATGCACATTTAACTTAATCAAGAAATCTTTTGACCATAATCAACACTAGCATGTTGAAGATCTAATCCATGTGAAATTATGAAGTCCAGCATGATTCCAAAGTTTTTTTTTTTTAATTATTTTTGATAGTTCTAGTCAAGTTTTATTAAAAAGAATAGGAATTTATTTGTCTGCTTGTACTACATAACTTGAATTTTTTTGAATCTAATGCACACTGTCTTTCTCATCATAGATGGTGGAACGAGCTCGGATTGGCTAAAGAATTGAGGTTTTGCAAGAAACCAACCGCTTAAATGGTACATGTGGTCTATGACTGCCCTCACTGGTCCAGGCCTTTCATGGCAGAGGGTTGAATTGGCCAAACCAATCTCTTTTGTTTATGTCATAGATGATATCTTTGATCTTAGCGGTACACTCGATGAGCTTACTCTCTTCACGGCTGCTGTCAACAGGTATGCATTTTCTTTGTATCACACAACATCACTAGATTGTGATCAGCAAACATTTTTTTCTCCTGTAATTACAGCACGTATTAAATATCAGGTTTGTTCATGTGGATTTTGCAGATGGGACATTGCTATTGCTGAGCAGCTTCCAGACCACATGAAGTTATGTCTCAAGGCACTCTATGACACCACAACTGAAATTAGCCTTAAGGTCTATAAGGGTCACGGCTGGAATCCTATGGAATCTCTACAGAAAGCGGTATATACATGCATTTGTCACTACAGTATTGCGAGCTGGAGATGATATTATAATAATGATAAATCCCTGTATTGTAACATATATAGAGGTCGTCGGTTTGAGTTTCAGAAACATGATATTATAATTGCGATGTCATTGCGGCTATTGCAGCTATTCGACAAAGTGCTATCATGATAACCACCGTTACCATAATCTTGCTGCCGTCATATTGTTATACGTTAAATTCCAATAATTAGAATCACCAATGCTAGATATTGTGTTTGTGACAGTGGGCAAGACTATGCAATGCATTTCTGCAAGAAGCAAAATGGTTTGTTGCTGGAAACTTGCCAAGGGCTGAAGATTATCTTGATAATGGGATCATTACCACGGGCGTGCCATTGGTCTTTGTTCACGCGTTCTTTCTCTTAGGTGAAGGAATCACAAAGGAAAATGTGGACCTCATGGATGGCATGCCAGCCATTATATCTTCCATGGCAACCATTCTTCGCCTTTGGGATGATCTAGGCAGCTCCGACGTAAACCATTAATCATTCTGCTTTCACGTTACACCAAAGCTTGTTTTTATTTTTTTTGGCTGTTGAGCACAAATGCAAATCATGCGGTATTTTGAGCACTTTGAATGCAATCGATCCAAAACTATAGCAGGGCCAGGCTATGTAGTCCAATTAATTCAAGTGTTTTCACTGCAGGACGAGGATCAAGACGGTCACGATGGATCGTATGTGGAGTGCTACATGAGGGAGCATCCGGGGACGTCGGTCGATGCGGCCAGAGAACATGTTACCAAAAGGATTTCCGAGACATGGAAACGACTTAACCAAGCATGCTTCTTTTCAAATCCGTTTTCGCCGTCCTTCACCCAGGCCGTCCTCAATGGTGCAAGATTGGTTCCTTTCATGTATGGTTTCGACGACAATCGTAGCCTCCCTGGCCTTGAGAAATACCTACAATCGGTGCTCTTTGAAAAAATTTCCACGTAATGAAATTCCTGTGCATGTGTAGTTGGAAATTGATCACGTATGGATTGGTTGCTAATAATCTTCCACTGACTTTGTTTCAATGCTTAATTAGCAGCGAACTACAGTGGAACAATGTTATAAACCTGTTATGTACCCAAAACACATGTTATAAATCCATTAATTAGTTTGCCTTTGAAAAGTCTTATGTACCAAAAACTTGTTAATTAAAAGCAAACTACAGTGGAACGGTCAAGGTATATTGGTGGGTTGATAAACGCACATGTATTTGGGTCAAACGAGATTGGATGTGTCGAGGAGTTCCCAAATTTTAAAACATAACTTCCAAATAAAAGGTTACATCAATAACTTTTTGTCAATAGTTATAAATTACTGTATAAAATCTTTAAAGTGACATTAATAATCATTATATAAATTTATTGTGATAATAATTTATTTTAAATAGTGATTATAAAATAGTGATTCAAAATTGAAATTTTTTGTTTTTTAAAAATTAATAATTATAAATATTTAAGTCATTATTTATATTTTTTTTGTTAAAAAATAATAAAATAGTGATACGAATGCTATCTAATTTTTATTTTTCTAAAAAAGAAATTAATCTAAACTATTGTCATTTTTTTTTTCTTAAAGGAATATAGTAATAATTTGTAACTATTGAGTAATCATTCTTTGTTTTAGAGATGGAGATTATAAATCTCTATCTATTTCATAAGGTTAAGGTAGAAAAATAAATATATAATAATGGTAGCAAACTGTTATCTAATATATTTTTTTTTTTTATCGGTTGTTTAATATATATATTTTTTTAAACAATGGGTTAAAACAATAAATTTAAAATATTATATATTTAACAAAATACTTATTTTTTTTTTTAAAAAAATAAATAAGATAATAGTTTTAGATTTTTTTTAATTATTTTTATTTTAAAAAAAAAAAAATTTATAGTAACGACTTTAAATTATTATCTATTTAATATAGTTAAAGTAATTGTAATTACTAATTTTTTTTTTTTTTTTTTTGAAAAAAGACTATGTCAACAATTTTAAACTATTATTTTTTAAAAAAAAAATATGACAATAATATTAAACCTTTGCCTAATTTGTTTTTTTAAAATAATGAGTTAAAGCAGTGGTTTCATGGAACCTATTCAACAGAATTAAGTTTTGAAATACTATCTTTTTTTTATTAAAAATAAATGAATAAAATAGTAATTTTATACCATTACCTAATCAAAAGTATATAGGATAAACTAACAATTTAAAATTATTACCTATTAGCAATTTAGAATCCTCACCTATTCTTTTGCTAAAGATGAAATAAAATAACGATTTTATATTCAAATAAATCTTTTTTTTTTAATCAAAATGTGGAGGATTTTTATTTTTTTAAGGAAAATGTCAAAAATTTTCCACAACCCCATTTGTAAATTCACAAACTTTCTCCATAAAACAATGAAAAATTACTTGGTCCAAATATTATAAATTTTTCAACGTAAAAAAAAAAAAAAAAAAAACCCCAACTCACAATTTACACTATTAAATGTGAAAAAAAGTCCATTATCACTAGTTAATAAAAATGACGTCGATGAAGTGCTCGTTAATAAGGGCCAGCCTAAAAACCCACCTGTTGAACCCCCCTCCCCGGAAAGAGAGCTGAACAAAAAACCCTTCTTGTTATTTTTTTTTGGTCTAAGATTCCGAAAGGCGAAAGAGAGTGCAAATTCACACAACTCAAACTCAATCTCTCTCACATGTTGGCACCACTTAGCAGGGACATTGAGGCGGAGCATCCGCTGCTGTGTCTTGACAAGATACTTCAAGATTCCAATCTTTTTGTCAGTGTCGGACTGGGCAGCAGCAAATTTAGACTTCTCCACCAATTCCTGGAGGGAAAGGAACGATTCCTCCGCCGCCTTGCACACCAGCGTTGAGAACCCTCCTGTCTGCTGCCCTAACTCCACCATCCCCACCCTCCCAAAAACTCCACCAAAATTTAGTGCTTTTTCTTTTTTTTTATTCCCTTTCTTTCAAATCTATCCTCATCAAAGCTAGGGTTTCTTTTTTGTTTTTTTTCCTAATGGATCTTTTGAATTGATTGTCTTGATTTTAGTTTTATTTTTGTGTTTCTAGTGAACAACAACGTTTGCACTGTTTTTTATGTTCTTTTTTATAATGGTCGGTTCTGTTTTGGGCTTCCATATAGTTTCCTTTATTGGGCATGCATCAACTTGGGAACATGACTTCCCATTAGAGAAATTTTTTTGCATTTTTTTATTGCCAAGTTCTAACAACCTAAAGATTGATGTTGTTTGTTCGAGTGACACTGGATGCAAAGTTGAAGATCCTAATTTGTTAGAGAGAATTTGCCTCACCATCATTAACAATCTTTGGAAGTATCATCCAGCATGTATGCTAACTTGGCATCCTTTTCTTAAAAGTTTCCCCTTTTCTCTCTCTTTTTTGTATTTTTTTTTAATTTGTTTGTTAATTGTTAATAGACCAAAAAAAAAAAATTAATTAACTTATCTTATTCAAAAATTTTACAAGTTGATAAATTTATTTCTTTCTACATTCTTTACTAGGAATCCAATGAAAATTAAACAATAGGATTAGAAAGGACAATTGTTGTTATGATTAATTATTGTTAGAAAAATGAGCCTCAACCATAACCAACAAGAATTTGACATATGATATTCAGAAATAAAATCGATATGACATGGTAATTATCATCATTTCTCACTAAATTTAAGTCAACAAATATGAAGTACTGTGAAATCTCACCCTTCCCTTTCATCAAGCCTGTAGGATGAAAACAAATATAAAATAATAACTTGATTACTTTAAATAGCTAACAGGAAAAACTAAAGCTACCTTTGATGTTACTTTTTATCATCGAAGTTTCACCTTAAATTTCAATACATGTGATTGATTATAATATACTACAAAAAAAAAAAAAACAACTAAAGCTAAAACAAAATCATTTTCTACATTGTCTCCACCAATTACATGGTTAAGTCCACTATTGCAAGATACAACGTGCATGTCAAATAAAGTACAAAGACTTGAGATATTTCAGTTGATACAAGGTAATGCTTAGAAAGAAAAAGATATAGACATAAGACACAAATTAGACCCAAATCTGCAGATAGCACATAAAACATACCATAGATATGATAAAAGTTAACGTAGAGATTATTTTAGACATATGGGATGACCACCTTGTATAAACAATTCATATCATGTTATCAGATGGATGAAACAACATAAAATTCAAATAGCAACATAGACCATAGAATGTTAATATCAACTTAGTTGTTCCTAATTTACAAAGAGGGAAAGGCACAACTTCCAATCCTCTATACACACACTATATTTTGGTCTCACATGTATTTGACATCTAATCATCTTGTAACCATGTAACATATAGTGCTTATGTCCATTTAGTTTCATTGCCCTTGTTCTTTAGATTGTTTAAAGATTTTTTGACCTTTACACAAATAAAAGTTGAGATACCCATGCTATCATCAATGATGTAGGGTTTTATCTTATTCACTATCCATCAATGATGAGGAAGCATAACTATTAGCACACTAGCTACATCTCAATATACCAAAGCTCAAAATTAAAAATTCTGGGATTCTGAGCATGTATGACTTTTTTTATTTGCAGTTGGACAATATTCATAAATAGTGGGCATGGATTGAGAGAATTAAGAATTGAGAATTACCCTTTTTGTCTAGTAAACAATTGCAAATGTTTCATCTAACATTATATAATTAAATATTAGAAAGATATACTTTTATGACTATGATTCGTTTTTAAGGAAATGATTATTTAGCTTGAGTTCTAAGAATCAAAACCTTATGGTTTGATGATATGAAAAAGTATTTGTAAATCCATATAATATAATTGTTTGAGTTTTTTCCTTGTCACTAGTTATAAAGTTTGCAATCTTTGTCATGTGAAGGTCTTTAAAATTTCAAAAAATAATGTTCTTCTTACTAATTAAATATCTTTATTTTTTTGAATTTAATTAAATAATTCATTTAGTTTTTTTCCTTGTCACTACTTATGAAATTTACAATCTTTGTCATGTAATAAAATTTTTGTCTTGTTCTTTTTTTTTTTTTTTTTTTTTCCTTTTTCCTACTTTCACTTTCTTTTATTATGATGTTTGGTTAAAGATTGCTTAATCAATGTGGAAGATAGAATATGATGAATTTTGATAGATTGAGTAATGAATACTTAATAGAGGATTAAAGTTTTCTTAAATAAAGTTTTTGCTATGTCTGTTGAAGGAAATGAGATATTTTGCCCTTGTAGAAAATGTTGTTTTCATTATTGGTACTTTATAACTATGATTTATAAACATTTAGCCATTTAGGGGTTCATGTAGGATTATAAGATATGGATTTTCTATCCACAATCAAGTAGGGCAATAAATGATGCTGGAATTAAAGTTGATAAAAATGATGATATTTATATGCTTTTAAATGACACCTTTAAAGATATAGGAGTATAAGCAAATTCTGGCAATATTAGGGAGAGTTTTAATGAACAAATTAAAAAGTTTTACAAGTTAGTTGAGGAAGGATAATAAGAATTATACACTACGTGTAAGACTTTCTTAAGGTTTTTATTTACAATTAGATTATATCTTCTTAAGTATCTTTATGGTTTGAGTAATATAGCATTTGAAGATATGTTAGAATTAATCAAGGAGACATTTCCCTATGCTAAGGTTCCTAGTTTGTTTCATGAAGCTAAAACTATGGTGAAAAAAACTACGACTTAACTACAAAAAAAAAAATCATACATGTCCCAATGATTATATGCTTTTTTGGGATAACCATGAAAAGGTAGAGAGTTGTCATATATGTAGGGTTGCTAGGTGGAAAAACATAAAGGAAGTTGAAGGAAATGAAATTTCTAATATATTCTCAAAGGTCCATCATGTGTTGGCTAAAATCTAGACTTCAAAAACTTTTCATGTGGCCAAAAATAGCTGATGATATGGTTTGACATGTTAAACATCAACCTATGGATGGTAACATGAGACATCCTACTAATGGTGAAGCTTGAAAACATTTTGATATATTACATTCATCTTTTGTGAAGGAACCTTCAAATGTGAGATTAGGTTTGGCTAGTGATGGATTTAATCCATTTCAAACCATGGGCATTACACATAACACATGACTCATTGTGCTCATTAATTACAATCTTGCACTATGGTTTTATATGAAATTCCTGACCCTAATTCACTTGAGAGGAGATTGATGTGTTTTTGTAACCATTGATTGAATAATTGGAGTTATGGGAGCATGGATTGTAGACATATGATGCATGTAATAAGCTGGCTTTTCAAATGCACGTAGCCTTGTTATGGACTGTTAATGATTTTCTGGCATATGCAATGTTATTGAGGTTGAGGATAAAGGGAAAATTATCATGTTCTACATGTAATTATGATATTTCTTATGAATATTTGTATCATAGTAGGAAAATATATTTATAGACCATCGTAGGATCTTAGATGCTAAACACCTATGGAGAAGAGATTGAAAATTTTTCAAATGGTAAGATAAAATTTAGAGATGCTCTAACACCTTTGTTAGGGTCAGAGATTGAAATCGAGTTATCCAACTTTGATAATTAGTTTGGAAAGAAGCAAAATGCAATCCTTAATGGTCTAAGAAAGAAAAAAAAGTTTATATTTTTTTGTTTTTCATATTGAAAGAGTAATAAATGTCAACACAATTTAGATGTAATGCATATAGAGAAGACATTTATGACAACATTCTTGGGACTATCCTTGACCTTCTTGGTCAAATGAAGGATCATGCAAAATCTCATTTTGATTTACAAGATATGAGGATAAGAAAAGAGTTTCAACCTATTCTTTCTAATGATAGTAAACACATTTATTTTTCTAAAGCATGCTATTTAATGATGCTAGAAGAGAAAGCCATATTTTGCACTATTATAAAAGATGTCAAACTTCCTCAGGGTTGTGCATTCAATATTTGTAGATATGTGAATGAAAAAAAGAAGAAAATTGTAGGGTATAGAAGTCATGATACACATTTATTGTTGCATTATCTTCTTCTAATTGTAGTTAGGAAGAAGCTACCAAAGTATGTTGCTATGACCTTAACAAGACTGGGATTGTTTTTTAAATCACTTTGCAGTAAAGTTGTAAAGTCAGAAGACTTATATCACTTGTAGGGTGAAATTAATGAAACAATGTGCCAACCAAAAATGATTTTCCCTTTAAGTTTCT
This sequence comes from Rhizophora mangle, assembly GCA_037832345.1. NCBI lineage: Eukaryota > Viridiplantae > Streptophyta > Magnoliopsida > Malpighiales > Rhizophoraceae > Rhizophora > Rhizophora mangle. The sequence goes on along the minus strand of JBAPLJ010002079.1, from coordinate 107,901 downwards.
TTGATATCTTAATGCATTTACCTATACACTTAGTTGATAAAATTTGGCTTGGTGGGCTTGTACATTGTTGTTGGATGTTTAGGATTAAGAGATATTTATGCAAATTGAAATCGTATGTTTGTAATATAAATCAACCTAAAAGTTTAATTGTAGAAGGGAATTTAGTTGAAAAGTGTTTGGTGTTTTGCTCAAGATATATACATGATGGGGTGAAAACTCTTTTTATAAGATATCATCAACATTTTAATATAATAATGAAGTAGCAAACACCTCTATTTCCAAATAAGGGTCATACAATTAGGGGTAAAGGGAAAAGAAAAGGTAAGGCCATTACTTTTGATACTGTTTCTCTTGAACAAGCACACAAATTTGCATTGTTTAATTGCAGTAATGAAGAAGTTGAGAGATATTGATTAAGCTAAACTAAACTTTAAATTGTCATTTAATATTGTCTCCTTAAAATATTGTTCTTTCTATTGCTTATTGTTGGCCTTATTATAGAGAGCATAAGTAAATATTGAGTTGATGACAAAAAAAGTGATGGTTCAAAGTACAAAATTATAATTAAGATTTTTCTACTTGGTTTTAAACCCAAGTAACAACTAAGGAGGTTCCTTTTTACATTCAATGGTTATCTATTGATCCTAATACTGTGACTAAGCATTATAATGGTTTTGTCATTAATATCTACAGATTCCATACAAGGGAATAAGATGCAAGGAGTAAGACACAAAATAGTGGTGTTACACTAACAACATTGATAGATAGTTTTACTAGTTCAAAAGACCAAAACTCATTAAAGAAAGAAGCGAGTTATTATGAGTCAATTGTAAAAATTATTGAATTGGACTACTAGGGCCAATTTGATGTTGTTTTATTTAAATGTGATTAGTTTGAATTAGATAATGATGAATATGGACTTAAATGAGTTAACTCTAACAAATTATGTTATTAGAGTGATCCTTCATATTGGCATCAAGTTCACCAAGTTTTCTTTGTAGAGGACCTAATTGAGAAATGCATTTATTATATAATGCATCAGTTTCCTAGAGAATTATTTAGGTTGGATGAAGAAAGAAATGTAAATGTGTATTGTTGTGTAATCTAGTTTCATAAGAAAAGACATGCCCAGTACCATAATTAATGTACACATAAATGATCTACCTTTTGAAATAGGCTTAAAGCAATTACACGACACTATAAATGATGATGCAACACTTTGGGAGTGGATGGATGCAAATGATTAAACAAAATAGGTTAATAAGTTTTTTATTTCTTTTTATTGTTATGATTTTTAATATGTTTAATGAAAGTTGTCACTTTGAGGTTCTGCTTTTATTGTGGCTGTATTATTAAATTGTGATTCATTTATTGATCTTATGAAATATAATGTGCACAGTTTATGAATAGTATGTCAAAAACATAATTATTGTTATTATTTTGCTATATATTTAATTTTCAATTGCTCTTGATTATTTGACAACTATTAACCATGAAGAAGAGAAATGCTTAATAAAAGAAGGTTTCATCCACTGCTAAAGAGGTGGCAACATCCTTTTCAAGAATTTTAAGATGGTAAATGTTAATGAAATAGGCTCTTACACAAGAAGAACAAACCCCTTAAATGAATATTGTCAAATTATGTGTTTCTATTTCAAGTAGTGGGTCATAGTCCATTTAGACATTAGAAGCAAGAGATGGACAGTTAGCAATGCAACCTTTTTGGGAGCACACAGATTCTTATAATCTACAATCAGAAGGGATAACTTCTAATGAAAGGGGAGTATAACCTTCTAGGGAGGTAGGATTCGGATAACAATAACAAGAAAAAGAAGCAATCTAAGGTAATTAAAAAAAGTATCTCTTAGTTATATGATTTATTGAAATCTAGTGTGATTCATTAAAATTTTAATTATTAGATTGAATATTTACATGTCTTCTCTAATAATACTTTAGTGCATTAAAAAAATAAGAGGACTAACGATGATGAGAGCGGTACATGCTAGACATGAAGATGAGAAAAAACTCATTTTCTTAAATGTCAAAAATCAACCTATTGGCAAGATGATAAAATTCTTTATGAGTTTAGAAATTTCCTTAAAACATTGGCTAAGAATATTAGATTGGTGCCTTTAAATGTAAAGAGTTGGCATGTGCTAAATCGTGAGATAAATGTTTTGTGAACGATTATGCAAGTAATGTAATTCAAAATTTTCTTCCTTATCTTTACAATAATGTATTCATTACAATTAACTTTTTTTCACATTTTAATTAGTTATAGTATAAGTATATGGTTCTTGAGGAAGACAAAAAGTGGGTGATAAGGACCACTAAGGCAAGTTAAAGGGCTTATAAGTGTAGTTGAAGAGACAACACTATAAGAAGTACAAGACTAATGGAGAGACATTGACAAACCATCCCTTTCATATACCTTTAGTTTAATTTAAACAACTCTTACAATATTGGAATTTTAAAGAAGTAAAGGTTTGATATTATCTTATTCTTCCTTATTTATCAAATATTTTTCTACGGGTTTTGTATTAATATATTTTGATTTTTTTTGTTATTCCTTACTAATTCTTATAAGTAGAGGCAAGAACCAACATTACTAATCACCAAAAGTAAATAGGAATGCACATTACAAGTAAAAAGAGTTTTGTTAAGATTCAAAAACAATTGGAATGTAAATTACAAAAAGAATACTCATATATTTAGATATTATATATGATGTTTTAATCTTATGATTCATATATATCCATGATTTGATACCTTTAATTTACTTTATTTAAATTTGTCTTGTTGCATTTTATTATTTGGATTTATATCAAAAAGCAAAAGATCTTAGTAAAACCTCCTTATCTTAACTTGACATATTTAAGACTACTTACAAAAGATGATTTAACCAAGAATATATGCTAGCAAATCAAACATCTAAGCAAAGTGTAAACATTTCCTTTTGTTTTTCCCCTTTTTTTCTTTTCATGTATGACCTGAGGTTCTGCTATATTCTTTTACTTGTAAATTAAGTTGCTTTGGATTCAAAATTGGATTAAGGAACTTTAAACTCAAGGGGAAGGAATAAGTAGTTAATGTCCTGTAGATGCTTTCACTATAGTTATGGGGGACAAGCATTCCGGGAGGGTGAGACTATATGAGAGAGGTATAAACTACAATACTTTGAAAGGTAAACTAGTTGTTAGAGATGTTGGCAAAGTTTCATCAGACTTTATGTGGTTTTATTGGAAAGGATGTGGAAGCTAAGATGCAAAAGAAGTTTGAAGTACAAACACAAGAGTTGCAAAAGAGGATGGAATAATAAACTACAATGTTGTAACAATAAAATCTTGGGCAAAACATCAATTTTGAGATGCCTCCCTTAAACATAACAATATCTCCTTCACTAGATGATGCTTTCAGTGCTCCTAAGCAATAGTTACAACAAAGACTCCATTTATCCTTAGGAAGCACATATAGTCCACACATCCAGATATTCATTCTATTTTATTCTTAATCTTAATCTTTCCTAATGTATAATTTATTTTTATTTTGTACTTATTTTTAGTTTATTAATTTATTTTAAATGTTTATAAGTTTAGATTAAAGGTTATATTTATCTTTCATAAGATGATGCTCTCCCTCAAGGCTAAAGGCATTAAGAAGGCTTTTGAAGATCACTTAAAGAGAAGAAATTTATGGTTTATGAACTTATTTAGGCACTATTGTGGTTTATTGATGTATATAATGTGATTGTATATAAATTTATGATCTGTTTAGTAATAAAATTAGAGACATTTAATATGATTATTCTGTGAATTACCAAAATATACTTGGTCGTTTTTGTTGAAAAATAATGTTTTTATTTGTGGATAAACTTCATTTTTTTTATTAAAAAGCATCTAAACTCTAATGAGGTGACTGCAATTGATATGTGTATCTATTACTTTAGAAGAATATACCCTAGTTGTTTGATATCATGTTTTTTAACAAATATAGTCATTATACCAATAACTACATGTTGCCCTTAGAGTTGAATTTCATTTTGAAAATGCGTTCATTGTAAAAAAAAAAATATATATATATATATATATATATTTTTTAGGGATAATTTTGTATTTTATCAATTTTTGTGGTTTTGATTAAATAATTGTTATAAATGTAATAGTTTTGAAATATCGAAATAATTAGAATATTGACTCTTATTCACTCAAAAAACCACAACTTATTTTCTTTAAAATCGTTGTCTATTCTCTAAAAATTGTTGTCTATTCTCTTAAAATGCCACTACATATTCTCTAAAAAATTGTTTCCTATGCTTTTAAAAATTACTATTTATTCTCTTAAAAACTTGATGCTTATAAAAAAAAAATTGTGATATATTCTCTTAAAAAAATTGATGTTTATTTTCTAAAAAAATCATTACTTAAAATGTTTTTAAAGAATAGTTTCATATGTACTACTATAGGTAAAAAACTGCTGCCTTAAATTTATTATACCACTCACAAATACAATGATTTGAAAACTATTATGTTAAACTTTAGATAGCAATTTTTGGGGTAAAGGGAAGTGATTTTAAATCACTACCATTACTCATTTTTTTGGTAGTGCAATATGTAGCATGCATTTTTGTTTTCATCAATTTGGTAATTAAAAACAAATTAAACATTGAATCAAATTTGTTAGTTTCGCAGCATGTGTATGTTGCCTTATTCTATTACAATAATCCTATTCATATTAAGACATGCAAACTACTTATAACCAATCAAATTTTATTAAATTTAATTTATTTATAAGTTTCCTAATTATATGTGTTAATACTAATTTTTATATTATTTTAAATAATAATTTGATGGTAATTTAATATTTTTTTTTTATATTAATTTAGTACGAGTATTGATTTAATATGATATTAAATTTTTTTTTACAAGTAGATTTTTAAAATGAGATTAAAAGTGTACCAAATCTAATAATTAGATAGTGTTTGAAGTTTTGATTTTTTTAAAAAAATATTATTTGAATTCCTTTTATTAAAATGATAAAAAAAGATATTATTTAATTAAAAATTAAGTTTTCTAATTTTTATTTTAGAAAAAAAAATATCTTTTAAAAATTTAAAATACTTAAAAATTAAATTTTACCCATTATTTTTGTCTCTTTTAGAGAATTAGAGATATTTTATTTTATTTTATTAAAATTAATTTCTAACATTTTATGCCAAAACAAAATTTTAACACATAAATATAATAATTAATAGTTTTACGTCTATATATTTTTGTTAAACAAGTTGCGTTTTAGACGATTGACCGCATAAACTTTGTCAAGTATTAACAACATTTTTTCTCTTTGCAGGATGACATTTTTTAGAAACATGCAAGACAGTTGGAAAAGTTCAAGTTACAGTTACACCCCAAAAGCGAAGAAAATTTTTCTTGCTCTCGATACAGGAAAGGAAAATTGAAGGTAAGAAAAATTTACCTTCTTCTGTTGTGATTTCGAAAAAGTAACGGGAGAGAGAAAAAAAAAAAAATGAAAAGTTTGTTATTTAAAAAAGGATGAAAAGTAAGGAGAAATAAAATAATTTGTATCAAAATGTCAATTTCACCCTCATATAATTTTTTAATAGAAATTATAGAGAAATTTAATAATTTTTTAAATTAAATTAAAAAATTAATTTTTCTCTCTCTAAAATATATTTTTTAAATATAAAAATTAACTATTTTTTCTCTAATTTTCTCTCTCTCTCTTCTTCTTCTCTCTAAATATAGATGTAAAAATTAATAAAATTAGAAATAAATATGTTGTAATTTTTTTGTAAATTTTATTTTTTGATTGTTTAATTATAAGTGAAATTTAAATTTTTAACCTAACTCTTAAAATAAGTTTAAAATTTTTAATTAAAATTATTTTAAATTTAAAATATTTTTTATATGTAAATTTTTTTTAGTATAAAAAAAAAAAAATATATATATATATATATATATATATATATATATATATATTATAACGATGATTTTAAATTATATAAATTTATTTTATTTAAATTTTTTATTTTTATTTATATTAAAATTTAAATTAATTTAAATTATTTTTTAAATTAAAAAAATCTCACTGTCGATCTAGTAACTCGAGATATCCCCGAGTAGTGACTGTCATGATTTCTTGTCAACATGCTACCTCGCTAAGAATCGCTTTGGCCTTGATGCTAACACGTCAGCTATGTCAGCCGCTCTTTCCCACCTACGGTACATGCATCTTGTTCCACGTCGAAAAGTAAAAAAGAAGTGATGGGAAATTTTTATTCAAAGATTCCAGAGCCGCATATGCCCGAAAATAGACAAAGAGAGTGAGATGCGCGTTGATGTTGTGAACGTGTATGTTAGGTGACATCATCCATTCTCGAACGTTTGACTTGTGAATGTGAATGCTTTCAATATCTAACGTGGAAAAAAAAAAAAATATATCTCAATGTGTTTGTATATTAACTTTTTAAATTTTAATATTTTATATATTTATTTAATTATTATAATTATTAATTTAGATTTAAATTAATTAAATATATCAATAAATTAGATAATAAATTTATTTAATTATTTTATAAAATTAAGTTAAATTATTTTAATTAATTTAATTTATTTTTTTAAATTTTATATCAAAATATTTTATTATTAAAAATATATATATTTATATTTAATTATTTAAAATTAAATATCTTAGAACTGCATAACGATGGAATAAGCAAATAGGGACGGCAACAAAGACAACACGTTTGGTACTTTTTAATCAATTTTCCATGGAGGCGTGACCTATCTTGCACAATACCTGTCACCACCTTTTATCCTCAATTAAATAATGACCATGCTTATCCTTCTTTTTATTAATTATTGGAGTCAAAAATAAAATATAATTGATAGTCCTAATTTTTCCACAAACCATCCAATCTCAGGTGTATTTTGAATTTTTTTTATGCAATTTACATTAAGTTAATTATATATCTTACAATTTTATGAATTTTTGTCTCAAAAAATTTATATATAATGAAAAATTAAACATTTAAGATTAATATTAAAATTTTTAAAAAAATTTAATACTCAACTACAAAAATTACTAAAAATTTAGATTTTTCTGAATATTTATCCCTCTCTTCGTTATTATTTATTTTGGAAAAATCTTCATCCAATTCACTGCTTCGAACTACCTGCCGAGGCAGGATGGACATCTTTGATTTTTCGATCGCAGAGTTAACTCGCAGACTCGAGTGTTGAAGGCCATGCCGAAGGGAGAGTTGTTGGGCTTGTTTTTCGCTTTGGCCTTGATGCTGATACGTCGGCAGCCTCAGCCCCTCTTTCCCACCTATCACGTTCCATGTCGAAAAGTAAAATAGAAAGTGATGCGAAATTTTTATTTATTAGAGAAAGCCATATGTCCTGTACGAAAAAGGACAAAAGAGTGAGATGCGCGTTGATGGTGTGAGTGAACGTGAATTGTGAATGTGAATGTTTTCAAAATCTAATGTAGAAAAAAAAAAAAAAATTCAAATGTGATTGTATATTAATTCTCTAAATTTTAATTTTAGTGTATCTAAATGTCTCTAATTAATATAATTATTAACTAAAATTTAAATTAATCGAATATATTAATAAATCAGATAAAAAATTTGTTTAATTATTTTATAAAATTAAATTAGATTATTTTGATTAACTTAAATTTTTTTTTTTAATTTTTTTCAATTTTTTTTTTTTATGTCAAAATATTTTATATTAAAAAATTTATATTTAAGTTTAATTATTTAAAATATCAAAATAAATATTTAATTTAATTAATAATTATTTTATTTATAATATATCTCAATATATATTTATATTAATATTAAAATTATTCATCTATAATAAAATATAAAATTAATAAATAAGTTTTTATTCTTAAAATTATAAAAATATTTATATTCATTTTAAATTCATAAGATTAAACAAATATAGAATATATGTGTGAATACTATAATCTTTTTAATGAAAAATTTCTTAATTAAACTAGTTAACTAGTAATTCAATGATCAACTTTTTGGTTCAAATTATTGTTGTTGAGTTTTATTATTATGGGACATAGTTCAAAGAAAAGAGGAAATTTTAATCTGTCCAAACCTAAAATGTGCCTTTTTTTTTTTTTTTTTAAGAAGAGCAAATCAAATTATAAGCAAATGTTTAATTTCAAATATTAAAATTTATTGAGAGGGGGAGACCCGGAGGTTCAAGACAGCACGAAAAGTGTACTTTTGCACCCAACTGTATCTATTTAATGTGAATGTGAAGGAAAATGAAGAGATTCGATCCTTTAATATTTTGTATAGTCTAAAATTATAGTGGCCAGTAGTGATATAGAAATTGCTTACTTATGCAAGTCAGTGAGCGGACAATTTTTTTTTTTTTTTTTAATATATTCCTCAAGACTACGTTGTAAGTTGAACTTTTTTTTTTAACAACGGCTTAAAATGTTCATCCGTCCCGATATTTCTTGACTTACAAAATATATTAAATAATGTTGGGAAATAGTTATGTATGAACCGTTCATGTTGATTTTTTGCAATGCTTTGAAAGTAGAAACAATTTCCCCATTTTTTTAACAGCCTGTGCCTTATTGTTTCTAACTGGCTACTAATGAATTTGAAGAAAAAAAAAAAAAAGCAAAATGATGAATTGTGCTATTATATATGGACTAGTGAATTATAAAAGAATTAATTAAGATATTTTTTTTCTTCTTGTCATAATATATTAGGTTTCGTTTTAGTAAATGAAAACAGTGGAAAATATTGTTGATAGTAGGAAAAGGATAATTGAGAGGAAAATGTGGAAAAATAAAGTAACAAATAAGAAAAAAAAAAAAAAAAAAGGTAATTTGTCCTTTTTCTTTTTTTTTTTTTTTTTTTATAAGTTACTAAATAATTATTGGATTTAAAAGAATAGTGCCTAATCTGTAGAGAATGGTAGGATTGCTTGACTGTGAAAAACCCAAAAAAGTAATTATTAATTATTATTTATTATTTTAAAAAGACCAAGAATTAGGTTACCTTCTAGGGCTCACTTTTTTGGCCATAAAGAGGATTTTATGAAGGAATTATGACACAAAGAATAAAAGAAAGCAAGAGCATAAAAATAAAAGAAAACAAGAGCAAAAAACATTCAAAGGGCAATAACTATCATATCAGATCTTTAAAGCATTAGAGGGGCGAAAGGACATTCAGTCATTTGAAGTCTATTTATTACTTATTAGGACAAAGTCCAACTGATTTCGGAGCCGTCCGAAGTTCATAGGAGAAATACTTCTTGTGTCTCCATTGACTAGTTGCGTGGCAATTATATGAGATTCGCAGCCTCACTTGGATGACAAGGATCCCAAAAAAGATGTTTGGAGCGATCCTCACACATGCTAGGTGTTTGGCCCACATGGAATTTTCCCTCCAAAACAGACCCTTCTGTAAATAGAGCCCAGTCAATTCACAACTTCCAGCTGGCTGACGTGAAATGCCGAGAACGGCATTTTTAACTTTTTGGACGTTGACTGGAGTGTCAAGTCCACGCCAAAGGAATAGTTGTTGGGCTTGTATTACACGTGGCCTTTAAGCTAACATGAGTGACAATAAACACGTCTACAACTATAATTGTTAAATTTAACTAGTGAATTATTTATTTTTGGAAAAAAAAAAAAAAAAAAAAAGAGAAAAAGCTCGTTATTGCTCGATAGAGGATAGAGGATAATCGTGTTTCAGAAAACGATATTTGTAGTTGCGTACGGGTTCCGCCTTTAGCTACAAAGTCAAGCATTGCCATGTTTGACACGGCTATCTTAGCCTGCTGTTTGGTTGTTCTTGTTTTTTTTTTTCTTTTTTTTTTTTTGACGTTGAGTGGATATTTTTCTTGCCCATAAATAGCTCAAACTCGCGCAACATTTTTTGAATCAAAGTCTCTCCAGCATTCCCTCGAGTCTTGAGTACTAGCAACTCTTGTTTCCTAGCGTCTCTCTTGAAAATCGTACTTAGCGTCATCCGTATTAGCCATGGCTTTCTCAATTCAACCTTCATTCAATGTTTCACATTCTCTAGTGGTCTTTCCAGCCAGGAAATCACCTGTTTTTCTGGATCGCCTTAGTAATAGACGCACGCACTTGTTTGCAGCCCAAAAAAGGAGAATTACCCAATATCAACCATTGACTGCTTTTCCCCTGAAGAAAATCAACCTTGTAAGTAAATGTGTAGGTTTACTAATAACTTTCTGTAAAAAAAAGTTGTTGATTACAAATTATAATTGTCAACTAAATTATCAATTTCATTAATCCACATATATATATATATATATCTACGACTTGTCATTTTCTTTTGTGGTTGAATAACCTTGTTAACTATTAATAAAATTTTTTTCTATTTGCAGGATGACATTACCTTGAAACATGCAAGAAAATTGAAGGAAGCAAGGAATTTGCTCAGCAAAGTAGGTGAACACCCATTAGAGAGTTTAATCATAATCGATGCTCTCCAACGCCTAGGCATTGACTATCATTTCAAAGTGGATATTGAAGTCATTCTAAAGAATCAGTATGACATGCTCAGCTCCCACGGCGGAAACCTCTCCTGTGACCTTCATGAGGCTGCCCTCCGGTTTCGGTTGTTAAGACAGCAAGGCTATCCTGTATCTTCGGGTGGGATCATAATTCCATTCATCATTTCTTCTTGGTGCTTGCTTGCACAACATCATGATGCATGATATTACTACGTATATTGCGTGCACTGACTTTGCGTTAATATTTGATAATTGCCAAGACGTGTTCAATAACTTCACAAACGAGGAGAGGAAATTTGAACAAGCATTATGCAAAGATTTCAGAGGGTTGACAGAGTTATATGAAGCTTCACAGTTGAGCATTGAAGGAGAAGATTTACTTGATGAAGCCAAAATTTTCAGCAGCCAGCTACTTGATTCTTGGTTGCCACATCTCGACGACCATCAATCCCAAATTGTTGCGAATACGTTGAAACATCCTTACCATTTGAGCCTAACGAAATTCATGATTAAAGACTTCCTGCATGGTTTCTGGACCAGAAAGAATAATGAAGATACCTTGAGAGAATTAGCGCAAATTGACTTGAATATGACTCAATCTCTACATCGAGAAGAAAATTTTCAAGTTACCAAGTAAGTTTGAGGATGAATATATACACATGAACCCCTTTACCATAATATGGGACAACACTAGCATGCAGAAGATCTAATCCATGTGAAATTATGAATTCCAACACCATTCCGAAGTTTTTTTTTTAATTATTTTTGATAGGTCTAGTTAAATTTTATGAAGAATAAAAATTAATACAGTAGAGAGTGCTAAACAAAACAGAAAGTTGAACTCAAGTAGTGAAATTTATTTGCCTTGTACTACTACATAACTTAAACTTTTTGAATTTGACACACCTTGTCTTGCTTACCATAGATGGTGGAATGAGCTTGGATTGGGTAAAGAATTGAGATTTGGAAGAGACCAACCGCTTAAATGGTAAACTGGTGTCACCACTCTTACTATGAGGGTTTCCGGTGTGATAGAATCAATGGCAGAGAATGCGCTGTGAGGAAGAAAAGGCCTCTTTGGCAACTATTGAATACGGTCTTTGAGAAGGAGCTGCTATTTATTGAAGGAATTACCGGGACGAAGCCAATCACACATTTCTACTTTCGACCAGGTCAAGATATCCACATCTGAGGGTGTGGCCTATGACAGCCCTCACTGATCCAGGCCTTTCATGGCAAAGGGTTGAATTGGCTAAACCAATCTCTCTTGTTTATGTCATGGATGATATCTTTGATCTTAGCGGTACACTTGATGAGCTTACTCTCTTCACAGCTGCTGTCAACTGGTATGCAATTTTTTTGTATCACACAACATCTTTAGATTGTAATCAGCAAACATTTTTTTCACCTGTAATTACAACACGTATTAAATATCATGTTTCTTCATGTGGATTTTACAGTTGGAACATTGCTATTGCTGAGCAGCTTCCAGACTACATGAAGTTATGTCTCAAGGCACTATATGACACCACAACTGAAATTAGCCTTAAGGTCTATAAGGATCACGGCTGGAATCCTATGAAATCTCTACAGAAAGCGGTATATATATGCATTTGTCACTACAATATTGCGAGCTAGAGATAATATTATAATAATGATAAAATCACTGCAATATAACATATATAACAAACTGCTTCATTATAACCACCGTTACCATAATCTTGCTGCCGTCATATTGTTATACGGTAAATTCCTATAATTAGAATCATCAATGCTAGATATTCTATTTGTGACAGTGGGCAAGACTGTGCAATGCATTTCTACAAGAAGCAAAATGGTTTGCTACTGGAAACTTGCCAAGGGCTGAAGATTATCTTGATAATGGGATCATTACCACGGGCGTGCCATTGGTCTTTGTTCACGCGTTCTTTCTCTTAGGTGAAGGAATAACAAAGGAAAATGTGGACCTCATGGATGGCATGCCAGCCAGTATATCTTCCATGGCAACCATTCTTCGCCTTTGGGATGATCTAGGCAGCTCCAAGGTAAACCATTAATCATTCTGCTCTCACGTTGCACCAAAGCCCGTCTCTTTTTTTTTGGTTGTTGCGCACAAATACAAATCTTGCGGTATTTTGAGCACTTTGAATGCAATCGATCCAAAAGTATGGTAGGGCCAGGCTATGTAGTCCTATTAATTCAAGTGTTTTCACTGCAGGACGAGGATCAAGACGGTTACGATGGATCGTATGTGGAGTGCTACATGAGGGAGCATCCGGGGACGTCGGTCGATGCGGCCAGAGATCATGTTACCAAAAGGATTTCCGATACATGGAAACGACTTAACCAAGCATGCCTCTTTTTAAATCCATTTTCGCCGTCCTTCACCAAGGCTGTCCTCAATGGTGCAAGATTGGTTCCTTTCATGTATGGTTTCGACGACAATCATAACCTTCCTGGCCTTGAGAAAATACCTACAATCGGTGCTCTTTGAAAAAAATTCAGCATAATGTAATTTCCGTGATGTACCTCTGCACATGTAGTAGGAAATTGATCACGTATAGATTGGTTTCCTAATAATCTTGCACAGACTTTGTTTCAATGCTTAATTGGAAATGAACTACAATGAAACAGCGGTATAAACCTATTATGTACCCAAAACATGTTATAAATCCGTTAATTAGCTTGCCTTTGAAAAGTCTTATGTACCAAAAACTTGTTAATTAGAAGCAAACTACAGTGGAACAGCCAAGGTATATTGGTGGGTTGATAAACGCACATGTATTGTGTCAAAGGAGCTTTGATGTGTCAAGGTATTCCCAAACGTTAAAACAATGTGTCGCGTACATTTTTGTTTCCATTCATCCGTTAGCTAAAAACAAATTCAACATTGGTTCGAATTTGATTGTTTCGTAGCATGTGTACATTGTCTTATTCTATTACAATAATTCTATTCATACGGAGACACGGACACCACTCATAGCCAATTAAATTTTACTGAATTTAATTTATTCATAAGATCCATAATTATATATGGTAGTACTAATATGTGTACCATTCCAAATGATAACTTGGCGGCGATTCAATATAATTTTCCTCTTATTGATTATATTTGAGTTCTCCCAATAATTTATCCTATGAATAAAAGAGAGATTTACAACGAATATATGACATTAAATTTTCTACACGTGAATTCTCTTATAAGTAGATTAAACGAGTACTAACCCTAATAACTAGAGTTTAGTTTTTGGAATTTTAGTTTATTTTTTAAATTATATATATATATATATATATATATATATATATATATATATATATATATATATATATATATATATATATATAAGTAGATGAACTGGTCATCTCATCTAGTTCAAAAAATGAGGAACATGTAAGTATTCTTAGTAAAGATTAGGAATTTATCCTAGAATTGATTGATTCTATGGATGATTCAAAAGCTAAAACTCAATATCTTCATAAGTTTTTGACTTAAGCACCATCAAACTCTACTTAACACCCTTTGTTCCAACAAACCCAAACACCTTACAATCTTACAAACATATTCAAGTAGTTTAACCAACCCAAACCCAAGCTTGTTACCCTTTAAGAACTTCAATAAGAAGTTCAACAACTTAAACTAGAAATCAAAGACCTCAATCAATAGAGATTAGTATATCATAATCCATTAGTTATCTCTTCTTCATTAGTTTCCACATGAGCTTAGTGAACCAAGCTCTCCTCAAACTAATTTACAAACATCCAAGATTGCAATCTTAACCTATTTGCCCTAAATTAAGCTAATTTTCTAAACTTGTTGACAAAAATCACAACTTATAAATGACTCATCAATATTACATTTAAATTCATGATTTCAAGCAAACCACTATCACCTTGTCAGATACTGATGCAAACTTAAATTGTATCCAAGAATCCAAGAAGACCTTATCCTAACATCAAGAATAAAGACAAATTTAAAAAGCAAAGGTAAAATACTTTTACCAAGGGTAAAGGACAAAAGTAAAAGGAATCTCTACTTTTATTCATAGTTAAAGTAAAAAACATCTCCTTTTCTAAAAAGAAAGAATCTATTTTTTTTTTTACAAAAAGTATTTGCTTTTCACCAAAACTAATTTTGTCTTCAAGCTCCAAGCATCTTATCAAGCTCTAAATATCCAAGGTTCAAGCATCTATAAATACCCTCACTTATCAAGGATCAAGCAAGTTTTTAGAAGGCTTAATTCCAAGTCTTAAGAAGTATAACAAAAATCTCTCCTCCTAGAAGAAGTCTCCATCTAGTCCTAAAACCCTTTAAATTCCTTGTAAATATTTCTATATCCTGTAATTCAGTATCTTTCTTTGTAAGTGTTCCCTTACTTTACTCTTTTTAACTTGTAAAAGGACTCTTAAATGGGAAATACCTAAATTATCCTTCAATGTCTTTATATCTTTAATTCATGCATATGAATTTCAATATGTATCTTTAATGCATGTATCAATGTTTCAACATTTTCAAATGCATTAATCAAATTTTCAAGATTTCATTCATACAAAGTCTTTATCTCATAATATCCTTGTGCATTCTAGTATCAGAGCCTCCCAATGTTCATTGTGTAACGAAGGGATAGGTATAGTATTATTGGTCTTCTTGTTATTGTGGTGTGTCTCATTTAGTTTAGTTACAAAGGGGAGAAAATGAGCATGAGTGTAGTGTAAAGGGAGGAAACCAAATGGGTGTGGTCCAGATAGTAAGTCCCAAGGGTGAGGCGGTAAGACTGTTGATTTAACACCAGAGCATAGGTAAATGAAATCTCTGTAACTTAAGCTCTAATGTTAGAGAATCCTTATAGCAACTTAGCTAAGTTAGGCATATCCCTATATCAAGTCACCATGTCTACTATGTTTATACCCTCCTCCTTGAGTGACTTGTACCCCTAAAAAAGAAAAAAAGACTTTTTAAAATTTTCTATCGATCCATCATGAACCAAGTTTCATGACCAATCTATGGCATTGTTCATCTTGCTTTTGCATTATTCATCTTGCTTAACCAACTCCTTACGACATCAGAGTTAATAGTTCATAAGAGTCCATATTTTATTACATCAATTTCTGCAAATAGAGCTTACATATAATTTTTTCTACTTAAACTAATAACCTAATTCTAAGACCAATCCATTACACCATTCCAAATTTATGTTCAAAGTGTCATTCAATTTTTACCATATTAAATTTTGCTCTATTACATTACATATGTCCACAGAGTCTTTAATGCATATACAAAGTTTTCAAGGTTATATCCATATAGAGTCTCTAAGTTATAAGATCCATGTCCTAATTGGTATTAGCACCATTGTGTTCCTTATGTGATGAAAAGATAGGTGTAGTATTCTTGGTCTTGTTATCGTGGTTTATCTCATATAGTTTACTTGCCAAGAGGAGAAACTGAGTGTAAGTGCAACTTAAGGGGAGGAAACCAAATGGGTGTGGCACAGGTAATAAGTCTCGAAAGTAAGGCAAACAAGGGTAAAAAGAAAATTTCTTGGAGGAAGATAATGGCAAAACTAAGGAGGAGGTTGATATTGATCTTAAGACCTAAGAAAGGTCTAGGTACTAGCATGCTTTTAAAGGTGGTTTGTACTATTCCAAGGATGGAAAAGAAGTTTGTGTACTAACATGTCTTTTGGTTTTGGGAGGAAGTTGATATGGTCCTACAAATGATAAAGAAGTTTGATTACTAACTTTCATTTTAGAGTTTAAAAGAGGTTGTGGCTCAATAATCGTGGCTTTTAGTTTTCTTGTTGGAAGTGTAAGAAAGGATGTCATAAAGTTTACTTTGAGTAAGGTTTCCTTAAGAGCTGAAATCTTAGTGTTAAGGATTTAAAACTGTTAAAGTAAAGATATGTGAGTTTTCTTAAAGTCTTGATGTTGCTAAAGTAGTAAGGAATGGATTTTTTTTAAGATCTTGTTTTTAAAGATTGAGTTGTTGAAAATGAATGATGATTGTTTCATAATCAAAACATTTTTTGATATAGTATGGATATAGACCATGCAGATTTAAAAAAAAAAAAAACATTAAACAAGTTGGTGTTGAATAAATGCAAATTCTCTAAGTTTTCAAATATGAATAGAAAAAACAATGATAAGATTATTGAGAACTAGCAAAAAATCTTTATTATTGGGTAGATGATTCCAAAAATTGTTTAAGATGCATTAAAACTCTGGTCCTATTAACTGTATCTAATATGACCTATTGACCTTAAATTTGGAGGGTTCAAATAATATTTAGGTAAATTAATACCTTCATATTTTTGGTAGGTCTAGATGTACTAGTGTTTATCAGAACTAGCTATTTAAAGTAAATAAAAGCAATGACAAAATGATATACTACTAAAGGAATATGGTTAAAGAAATGTAATCATAATTCCAAGTCTTAAGAAGAAGAATAAAGATCTTTCCTCCTAGAGGAAGTCTCCACCTAGTCTTATAACCCTTTAAACTTCTTGTAAATATTTTCTTATCTTGTAATCCAATATCTTTGTCTATAAATTTTCTCTTACTTTACTCTTTTTAACTTGTAAAGAAACTTTCAAATAGAAAATCCCTAAGCTATCCTTCAATTTTTATGTATTTTTAATGCATGAAAATGAATTTCAATATGTATCTTTAATGCATTTGCCAATGTTTCAACATTTTTAAATGCATTAACCAAGTTTTCAAGGTTTCATTCATACAATTAAAGAGACTTATCTTAAAATATATCTTATTAGGTACTCTTTAATACTATATTTTAATAGTTTAAGACTTTACTAAATACTTTTATACAAACCTCTCTTCCCAAGGTAGCTTGGTTCATAGTAATGGACTCAGAGTATATGATTCAGGATGGAGGTCTAAGTATAGTAAACATGGTGACTTGGTATAGCGATAAGTTTAATTTGGCTGAGTTGCTATAAACATTCTCTTACAATAAAGTTTGCGATACAAAGATTTCAGTTACCTATGTCCTGGTGCTAAACCAATGGTCTTATTATCTCATCCTTGGGACTTACTGCTTATACCACATCTATTCACATATATATATATATATATATATATATATATATATATATATATATATATATATATATATTATTGGTTTCGATGAGCTTCGTCCGTAGAAATTAATGACTTTCTTGTGCAGTCTATTATACTAATATTCTTGGTTTTTCTGCAAGATCCCATTATTGTTCAATTTTCTTGTTATCTAATAAGAAATTTGGTTAAGAGAATTGAAAATTTCATATAACAGAGATAAAAAAACAAATACGTATATTAATTGATAGCATATGATGATGACAACGATAACAACAACGACGACGACGACGACGACGACGATAACGGAATAACGTACATGCATAGGAACATTCCAACTAAGACATGGACGAGTGACTGAAGCAAATCTCAGATGAAAGGTGGATACCACAGTATGCCATCACATTTTTGACTATCTAAGGCCATATTCACCATTGTCCTTGTGAATTTTGGAAAATTTAATTTCATCTTAAAAACAAGTACTTGAAATTAAAAGAATCTTCACCTCTCTTCCGTCGAGTGAGTCAGGATTAGGAGTTACTATTGCTGCTTCTAATCTACACGACTTTACAAAAGAACAAAAAAGTGAGCAACCAAATCAAGAGTAAGAACGTCAAGCAATGAGAAAAAGATGACATTTTTTTAAAAAAATTGTCATGGGTATCTAAAAAAATTGTTCACTGATTATTAAAAATGAAATAAATAAAATAAGAAAAATGAAAGGTGATGAAAAAACTCAATTTTTTTTTTAATCTGTTAAAAAATTTTTTATGATATATTTATTATTTTTTAAATATAATAAAAATCAAATTAACATATATAATTAAAAAATTATTCATTATCATTTTTAAAGAGGTGTCATTCTTAATTTTAAGAAAATAAAAATCACCTTAATATATATTAAACATGAAAATTCTTATTCTGATCTCATCAATTTTTTAATCCAACCAAACCACGTCCATATAGGATGATTCAGATTTGACTCGACGGGGTGGCCTTCATAATTTGATTATATTTTAAAAATATTATATTCTTACGTTTATACCGTGCCCATTTTCTCTTAGGTACAAAGTCAGGCATTCCCATGCTTCACACGGCTATCTTAGCCGGCTGCTGGGTCGGACTCTGGTTACGTCTCAGTCAATTTTCGGTCCAACCCAACACTCGGTCGGGAGCGTAGTGTTCGGCTTTTAGGTAAAAGTCGCCAACAAGTCTCCGGCTCTTGGGGGAGCCGCCGACATTCTCTCGGGATTTTCTTCTGTCAGACAACTTTGCCTTGGATTTGTCCTCAAAAATGTTCATTCTTATCTACCAAACCTCGTTGCCTTGCTGATACAATTAGATACAGAAGTCTTCGAGTGAAACTCCTATTGTTAGCAGAAATGGCAAGGATTTTGTGGTATAAAGTGTTCTCTGATTGAAGAGGATTTTTCATAAGGCAAGATTCTTTTGTTAAAACAAATAAATTTTTTTATCAAAACTAAACCAAAAGTTTAAGGGAATATCTTTGCAGGGATACAACTCCTAAACACAAAAAAAATTTATATTATATATTTGTAAAATATTATATATTATAGAATTAAAATTTTATTATAATATAAAAAATTTTATAATAATATAGTAATATTCATTTAAAATTTCATTTTTTTAAATATTAAATTTATAAAATGATAAATATATATATTTATTATATAATTAATAATAATTTTAACAACAGGAGTTTTTCTTTGAAGAGGTCATGGTCAAATTTATGGAAAATTGACTTCTAAAACTGATTATTGCTGGTCCGCAGATGATAGATACAATTGCTTGTTTTCTTGAGTTTTTTTTTTTTTTTTTTTCTTTTTTGGGTAATAAAGAGTGCCACGAGAAAGAAGACCCACCCGCCCTCCCTCCCTCCCTGATTAGGAAGGGAACAGTTGCGTACGTGTTCCGCCTTTAACAATGTGAGGCATTGCCATGTTTCACATGGCTATTTTAGCCGGTGAGGAGATGTTAATATTATTGAGAGCTTGTTGGGGTTCGTATTAAGCGACATCGTTCTTTGTTTCGGCCCGGGTCTGGCCCAGTTGTAAGCTGGACTTAGTAAAGACCAAGGCCCAATTGAGGGGTCCGTTTGTCCTCTGTGATTGACATAATAAACTTTGGATTGGCAATTTCTTCGGCCATCTGAAAAGGTATTTGGCGATTGTATTACCTGTCAGCAAATGAGGGAGCCGAGTCAGATTTAATAGAATTATTTAGCTATTGGATATTTTGCGTTATGACTCATCAAGTTTCGGCTTCATCAGCTTTTGAGGATTTTTTTTTAGCTATTGGGTTAGTGACTCAATACATTAGATTGTTTCGAGTTAATCTAGTTTGAGGTGATTTACATTATGAATTATTGATTTTTTCAACAATCTTGAATGGTTGACAGATTAAGTCAAGTTAATTGGGTTAGATTAAATTTTACTACTTTTGCTCTTGCACATTACATCACTAAAGCACCAAACCCTGTTCAAGAAAATCAACGAAAATTCCTGGCCGTCGATAATAATTTAAGTCTAAGATCCATCACAATTTAATAGACTAAATTTGACGTCTACTAATGAAAATTAAAAAAAAAAAAAAATAAAAAAAAGAAAAGTTGACTATATGTTAGGATAGCAATTTGACCAAGAAGTTCACCGAAAGTTGTATATTAAGATTCACAATTTAGTACACATCGGAGTCTACTAATGAAAATACGGGCAAAGAAGCGCTAGTAACCAGGAAGAAAAAGCAAACCAAATCTTGAACGTATGCGAGAGTCCCGGGTTTGTATCAGCATTTTTCGTTGTAATTGCCAACGAAAAGGTCATTAAAAATTATTGATTAGAATGGCAGTGATTAGAGTCTTAATCGTATATTGATTAGGCAGGCTGTTCTAGGTGATTAAATGTCTATTGGTAGTTGAAACCTATTTGAAACTTTTTGGGGCAAGGGTAGTGAAACTGAATTTGATGGGTTGGCTTCCGATTGGATATATCCCTTGACTTTTGTTTTTTTTCTTTTTTTTTTACATGTCTTACTTTTGTAAATTTTACTAAAATTTTTCCTTAAAATATTTTTTTATATAATATAAATAAAAATAATAAAAATTGATATTTTAATTTAATTTATTAAAAATTTTAATTTTATTTAATTTATTTTAATTAAAAAAATTAAATTTAAATTTTAAAATATTTTAAAATTTAATTAATTAAAACTAAAATTCAAAATAATGAGATTTAGATTTGACTTTTTATATAACATCTAATAAAAAGATAGAGATAGAGTTAGATTTAATAATAATAATAATAATAATAAAAAAAAAAAATAAATTTTAAATTATATAATAATATTAATTTTTTTAAAATAAAATTTATTTTTATTATTATATAATAATAATTTTTTTTATATAATATAAAAAAATATAATTAATTATAATTTTTTATTATTAAAATTAAATATTTAAAAATTTATAATTTTAATATTAAAAAAATATTTTTTTATTTATCATAACACATATATATGTTATAAGAAATTTTTTATAAATATATATTATTTAATATATTTATTTAACAAAATATTTATATATAATTATTAAATAAAATTTAAAAAATATAATTTTATATTTTAAAATATTTTTAATATTATATTATAAATTATATAATATATTGATAATAAAATAATATAAAAAATATAATATAAAAATAACTTTTTTTTATTTGTATAAATTTTTTTTTATTTTATTTCTTATCAATAATTTAAATTTTGATATAATAATTAATTTTTTTTTAATAAAAATAAATAAATATAATATTTATTTTTATATATATATATATTATATATAATATATAATTAATATCTGTAACTAAAATTAAATTGTTGATATTTTCATTTTTTATTTTTTTTTTTATAAAAATAACTTATTACTTAAATATTTTTAAATTAAAATAAATCTTTTTTATTTTTAATTTTAAATTTAACAATTATTTTATTTTTAATATAATGTATCTATTGAACTTTCTTTTATTTTTTTTTTTTTTATTGCGGATACTCTTAAAGCTTACATAAGTTATTGAGCCCGTTCTTACATGACTCTGATTCTTGCGTAATATTTCTGAAGTAGAAGGGAGCAGCTTAACCTTCCATTTTTGGAATTTAGTTTCTTGGAAGGGAGCTAAATTGACTCAAGCAGCTTGACATGCAGGGGTCATGTCAGGTTTTATTTTTGACTAAAACTGGTTCTATACATGACAATTAACAACATTATTCATCTAAACTTGTCTCCCATGCTTGATTATGTAATACATAAGACGAAAAAAGGTTGTTGTTTTGTGATCTTCTTCATGCTTATCTTTTCTGTTTTGCAAGCAATTTTATAAATTTATTATATATACAGGGCAAGTTACTTGACTTCCCCAACTTCCTCACCAAATTCTGCAAATGCATCCGTCTTCATAGAGAGGAGTCAAAAAGTATATTGTCACCAATGAACAGGCTGTAGTGGTCTCTAACTACTTGGAGGAAACCTGTTGCGACTGAGAGTCAAAATTATTTAATATTCTCAATTTAAATTTCTCGAAATAATATTTTGTTATAAATATCATACAATAATGTATGGATTAGAATTTTTTTTTTCTCATTTAAAATTAAAAACGTAAGCTACCACACATGTTATTTTAAAAATAATAATAATAATAACACATACAGAAAGTTTTGTATTATTATTATTTTTTCTTCGTCAGGGAGGAGAAAGGGGATTTTATGCTTTGACGGAGATTTGTTATCATATAATTATTCAACCATTTGTAACGTTGCAAAAAGAAAGAGGAAAAAAGTGGGGGCAATTGGTTAACTAAGAAAAGCTCCCTCCCAAAACCCCTTTTTTTTTTTTTTCCTTTTGAGTGTAGGAAAAAAAAATAAAAGGTATAGAAAGGGAACGAGGCTCCAAGTGCCGCATGGACTCAACTGCAATTTTGAAGATTACCACCACATTGAAATGTTGATTTATATTTATGAAAATTTCACCCCTAAATATTTTTTTTTTTGTCTAAAACCAAAATAGATTTTAAAACAATAAGTATTATATTTAATATAAATAAAATTTTTACAAATGTATAAAAATATTTATATTATATTTATTATTTTGCGTATGATAAATTAAATAATTAAATTTAAATTATTTAAATTAATAATATAATATTTATATTTATATAATAATTTATGTATATATATATATATATATAATATTTTAATTAATTAAAAAAAAATATTTTGATTATAATATTATCTAAATACATAATATTTATCATAATTATTATAAATAAAAATACATTTTTTATGATTAGGAGTAGATAATATGTGTTCATATTTTTTCTCTATTATTTATGGTGTAGCATATATATTTAATACATTGATGGTATAATATTAGATATTGAATATTCTTTTAATTGATTGAGCTACAATATAGATATGGATATTTTGACTACTATGTCACCACAATATTTATATTATTTATAACAGAGATATCAAAAGTCTAATATTGTTTATTTTCATTCTAGTATTTATTCTTAATCGGTAATGTAGATCTCACATTGTCATATATATTTGCAATAAATTTACAATTACATTATTCAATAATAATGACAATTTCTACCCAGACATTTCCTTATGGAAAGGAACAATTCGAGGCGTGTCCGGAGGCCAAAAAAAGTGTCAAGGAATGACCCGAAACAGACCCATATTTCAATCAATGTATCCATACCCTCTGTGAATTTCGATGGTATTATCAGCATTGGAACCCTAAGAAGACTAAAGTGAATAATTATCCTTGTCAACCCTACGAAAGGGAAGACCAAAATTTGGTGACACTTCATGATTCCAAAATGCCAATGATTAAACACTTGTCCTTGTTTGGAATTTGGGAACTCTCTCCTTGGTCGGAATTGCTAGGCCTAACTTTTTCGATTCAATAAGGCAATTACAATTGACTTTTGTGTGTGTGTTGTGTTAATGTGCGTGTGTAATAAACAAGTCGAGAGATTGGGTGGGAATTGTTAGAATTTCAACAAGTAAGCTGACCACGACGCATCATACAAATCCAGACAATAATTATAACCCTAAAATGATAGAATAAGCAAATAGGGACGGCAACAAAGACAACACGTTTAATACTTTTTAATCATTTTTTCCACTGAGGCATGACCTATCTTTGCACAATACCTGTCACCAACCAACTGCCTTTTATCCTCAATTAAATAATGACCATGGTTATCCTACTTTTTATTAATTATTGGAGTCAAAAATAAAATATAATTCAGAGTCCCTATTTTTCCACAAACCATCCAATCTTTAGGTGTAGACAAGATTTAAACTGATCATCCGAAGACAACATCAAGCAACGTTACCTGCCTAAGTTGAGGAAGACAGTACGTTTATCATCAAATAGGCTGGGAATGAATAGGCAACTTTAAGTGGATTTGAACCCCTATATTTGCTAATTATAAGTAATGTATTTAGCTTTTTCCCCCAAATACCTTAAAGAAAAGTGTGCCGCGAAATTCTTTTTTATTTCAACCAAAAAAAAAAAAAAAAAGTGGGGTTGAGAATGTAGATAATGGGCGGCCCTCGTCGTGGAGCTAGCATGTTGGGGTTGACTGATGTGCTGTCATATTTGCATTGGAGTCTCCTATTGTTTCTGTTTATGGCTAAACATAGGTCCTTTTTCTTCTTTTTCTTCTTAGACATAGGTCCTTTTTTGGTTTTTTCTTCAAACTTGTCGTTTTTCCTGCATTTTCTAGGCGGGCCCTTTGGCAAGTGATGTTGGCGTTCCTCCTGGCTGCCACGCGGCCAAAGTGGTGCCTCTAAACCGAGGCCACATTCCTCTGCCATCAAGATGTGTAAGCACATGTGTCCTATTTTTGTCATTTTAACTCGCCTCAGCCTACCCTCACGATAACATCACCATACGGCATTACATTACATTTTTGTCGTTTTTAACAACTCGAGAAAAAGCTCTTTGATAAATCAAATCTTTCACATCCAAATTAAAGAGATTGCAAATCTCTTATTTTATTATTATTTTTTTTTTTAAAAAAAAAAATAATACTCTATCATCTGGACACTTTCAGACTCTAGCACATTTAGCGATCTGATCAGCAACTTAATTAATTTGAGGACGAATGTATCTCACTTGAAATTCAACGCAACCGACAAAGTTTCATTGACAATCCTCTGTTATATTTGTATTAATTTTTTTTTTTTTTTTACTTTATTAACTCTTAATATTTTTAATAAAATATAATTTGAGTTATAAAAAATGTTACATAAATATAAAAATTTGTTATTAATGATATCACATATTTATAAATTAGATATTTTTTATTTAAATATATTTATAGATCGATAGTTTTTATTTTTTTATATTTTCTCAATTCTATCAATGCAATAAAAGAATGTATATATGGACATACTAACATTCGTGATTACTAATATTAATTGCACATTTTAATAAATATTGAGTTTAACATCAAAATAATGTTTCTAAATGGTTTAATGGCATTGCATCATTTCTGTGTCAAAACGCTTTTTTCTGTGTATATTTCTTCCCGGCTGTCATGAGTGTTTGATCTGTAATGCACCCTCTCTCTCTCTCTCTCTCTTCCCCCCCTTCGGAATTGTTTGCACCCTCTTGTCTCTCGCACTTAAGGTCATGGGGTGTTTTGGTTTAATGCAATGGCTTCAATTGCTTCACTGTTGTGCAATTTGATCAATTTGACAGCCAATAAAGATCATGAATACCATCGTGATATTCACACGTTACATGCTGTGAATTCCTTGATTAAAAACATCGTGGTTATTGTTGTTGAATCGTGAGAGAGATGGAATGCCAGGGGGGGGGGGGGGGCGGTGGAGCGTGGCTTTGACTCCTTTGTCACAGACTAAGGTGGAGGCCCCCAGCTGCCGTCGCATTTGCGCATGCCGCGTGGCCCCCACGCTGACTTCCAATACAAGAGTTCACACTTCGATCAACAACTCATTTGGTCTCGTTCTCTCTCTCTCTCTCTCTCTCTCTCAACCCATTAACTTTTTATATAGTTATCCTCGAAAACTAACGTTCCAGAGGCTCTTGAAGAAAGGGAAATGTATTCAATTTTTAAATTGCGGTTTAATAAATTTTTTTAATGAATTAAAAAAATTAGAAGAGTTTGAGGTGAGGATTATAGTGAGTTGATTTTATTAGTCAACATTTTTTTTATAATTAACGATCAATTACTACAATATTGAGCAATGAATGTAAGCTTTAATCATGGGAGAAATACGAGTCATCAAATGTACTTTATACACGCGAGGGAGGGCTTTGACAAATTTCTCCACATCGAATATCCGCAGACTACCTACTCAAAACTATTAAATGCTAAGTGTCAAGCAAGGGAAAAACTCAAAAGCGTGTTGAAATAAATATGGTTAGTCACTTTCACGCATTAAAAAAAAAAAAAAAATGAAAATCAATCTAACCTAACTCGCCCCATTCTTCCTTCAAATTGTCGGTCCTAAGTCAAATGATATATGTTAAGTTTTAGCAATTTTTTTTTTTTTTTTATAATTAAAAGACTCATTAGGAGATGAATTATAGGATGAAAATAATTTTTTTCTTTCATTTTTATGAACCTTAAAATTTGAAAGTTTTAAATTAGATATTTAAATATTTAATTATTAGGATATTTTCTAAGATGCTTAAACAATTTTATTTCTAATAGTAGTAAGACACTTCTTAGTGACTTGAAATTCAAGATTAAAGCCACGAATAAGAATCTATACAAGATAAAAAGCAAAAAAAAAACTCATGAATACGAGATTTTAGCATATGGGAGAGCAATCACAATTTATAATTAGCAAAATGTTTATGTCCTTGACATCAATTACATTTGAGATCAGAGTTTTATTATTATTGTTATTGGTAGATCGGACTTCATGTGGTGAAAAATGATGTTATTGAATGATATACATGTAGGATAATCCACGATTGATGTTTCTTTTTCCAAGGTTTTAAAAGCAGTTTACGGACGACTCTTGACTTGACGGATATACAATAAGATGCATCCAAGAAGTTGTTGAACCTAACTTTCTCAGAACCCGTGTTGCGCGGAACAGGCAAAAGTCTATGTAATTTATTGCTGGTCTAATTCTTTGAAACATTGATTATGTTGCAAAATGGCGAGGTGAACCGTGTCATTGACGAATTGGGTCTCCTCGCAGCTTGTGTGCATAGAGAGGTCGTCAAGTATTGACCCGGCTTGTATGCATTTAAAGAGGCCTTCAATTGATGTGATTGATTAAGGGAAAACGCACGTAGGAAATGAAACCTCAATAAATCTTCCGAATTTTCTGCCGTGGCTTTATTAATTTCCCGGCCAAATTGAATCCTTGGTGCCATCCAAGCCTTTTATGGCCAATCTATGCATAGGTTATTGCATGTATAAACGAAGTATGAAACAATCAATGGGAAATTGAATCGCTTTCTTTGTACTTGTACTCATAAAACATCGTAAACTCGTTGATTAAGCGATGAAATTGTTAATAAACATGCGAACATGGCATAATTGTTGGAGGCATGACTTCATTGCGCTATTCAGCCAACTGCTAAATAATCATTTCAGGTTGAGAATCTACAATATACTACCATCAAATACGTACCATTCACTTGGTACATTAGAATAATGCCATCCATGCTCCTAACAATAATAATGATGATGATAAAAAAAATTGTAATAATGGTGATTTAAAATAGCATTGAGAGAGTCACTGACTACCAAGTTTAATCATCGTAGAATCTTAATTTGAAAACTATATAAAAAAAAAAAAAAAAAAAAAAAAAAAAAAAAAGCACTGAAGAACGTAACAAACTACATGTACAATTTTCTATGATCATAAGACCCAAAAGGCCTTCCAACAAATAACTAATCCCGTCGTAGACAATTTGTAATCAGGTAACCAAGACCCATATTTGCAATTTGTTTTGTTCCAGGTGAGATGATTTCTAGACCTACCTTTATTCCATGGACAGACAAAACTTTAGTTCTATCCTCTTCTTTTCATCTCTTGAGGGAGTTTTGATTTATACTTTTTTTTTTTTTTTTTTTTTTGAGGTAGTTTTGATTTATATTTAATTGCGAATCAAAAACTGTTATATTCCAGTCATTAGAAACTTCTATTAAGCATTAATTTTTTTTTTTCTAAAATATTCATGAAACTCAGTCATAATTTCTTTTTATAAGTACCTGTGACTCAGAATTTTGTTATTTGCAAATTATCGATTCAACTAATAAAGCACTACTTAATCTAAAAGAACATGAAATGCGTTCAAAAAGGGGGGAAATAAAATTAAAAGAGAAGAATGGGATTTGGTGCATCCGAATGGTTGGATAGCGCTTTGGGGATTGGGGTCCCATATTCCATATCTTACTTATTTTCCGTTGGCTTTCCTATCTGCTAGTGACTGTCACGCGCCTTGTGAATTAACCTACTACATCCACAAAGCAACATGATAATTTCAGCCTACGAGTCCTAAATACTTGTTCCCAATTTATTTTATTTTGTTGTTTACTTCTATCATTTGGATAATCTTATTTCACTTTAAAAATTTTTTTAAAATTGTACAAATTAAAAAATAATTCAATCCTACTTATTATATTAAAGACCTCTTAAATGCATAATTAAACTCATTCTTAGGTTGTACTTGCTAGATTAATTTATTTAAAAAAATATGAATGTATGTAATTTTGAATCTAATACTACTAGACAGCATATATTAGAGCTTTGATTCGATTAAGGAAGAGTCAGGGATTTGCGTGATCTGGCATTCCCATAAATCATCATCTCACAAAGTCATATCCCTTTATTCTTCTGAAGGAACAAGTAGTTCTAAAGAATCATGAAAAAAGAAAAATTCTTAGCTAACGTGATCCATGTAGAATTACTCGGATTTTATTTTTAGTAATACATCGATGAACCAAATTATCAAAAGAAGAAACATTTGTATTAGAAATATTTTGTTTGGAAATATTCTACTTTTTTTTTTTTTTACCCTTTTTGAAAAATCACAAACCTTATATATATATATATAGCACTCTAAATGGGAAAAGCTTTACATATATTAAAGCACAAAAGTGAAATGGAAGAAAAGAAATTTTTTAAGACACCAAAGCTATAAAAAAAAAAAAAAAAAAAAAAAAAAAAGGACTGAAAAAGTAAATTCGATTCAAAATGTCTCCTCTCCTCTCATTTGTCCAATCATCTCCGTCATGTGTCAACCAAATATTTCTGGTAAATTCCAGTGACAGTGCATTCGACCGTTTCACATATAATATATATAAAAAAATATATCGAATCCATCCACAAGCGCATATATGTTTATATATATAAACAAATATATCTTGACTCTCAGAAAATATTGAGAAAACCCTCCAAGTCAAACTCACAAAAACAACGAGAAGAAGGAAGATTATTGACATAGGGAACAAAGAAAAGAATTTTGGTTTGGTTGGCCATGGCAGAGGAGTTTGATCAGGCAGGGATTAGCGGAGGCAGCTGGTGGATCAAGTCGTCTAGAAGCTCCCAAATTATTGGGGGCTCATCGCCGTGCTCCATGGAAAACACCAGCGATCATCGCCTTGGGGCTTATGGTTACGGGTCATGGATGGATGTGGCGGACTTGAAGACAGCTTGGTCATGCAAGGAGACTAGTAGTATTGCAACTCCTGTACTATCTGATCGCTCTATGGCTGTCCAGAGCTCACACAAGCCTCCTCATCATCAACAGGCCAATTCTGATGGTGGGGGTAGCGCTATTTTCACGGATTCCACCTTGCAAATGATAGGTTTTGGGCTTTCTTCGTCCTCGACTTCGTCTTTGGAATGGGGCCATGCTTTACTGTAAGTGTCAATGCTACATGTACTCCACCCCTTTACTGTAAGTTCCATTTTGGTTGAAAGTCAAGTGCTTGAAGACCACCCCCCCCCCCCCACCCTTGTTGCTTTTGTTTGGTAAAGGGAAGTCAAGATAAGACAATTATAATAAATATTGGATTCGTTTTTCTTTTTCTGCAGCCCCGGAAGTGGAAGAGCTGAGAGCTACAATCCCATGGTGCATCAAGAAGACTTGAATTCTGGCCTAAATTCTACTCAAATCCAAAAGGAGTGGAGTCCAAACAGCTTTATTAGCACAAGTGAAGATTCATCAATTAATGCTTTGAAAGCAATAAATCAAAATTTCTCTTTAGATCAGCAAAGGCTCAATCCCATTAGCAGCTCAGGCAATTCTATCTCAACTTGTCAAAGCTTGTCCACCGGCTTCTCAATGGGTAATATTTCAGCAACTTATGGATACCCTTCACCTTTGGTTCAAAGCTTATTTGAACCTGATCCTCCTCAACCACAACAAGCACTTTTCAACAACTGTCCGACGTCCATGAACCATTCTCCCTCCGCGGCGCCTAATTACAGGATCAACTTGAATGATTTATCGTCATCTTGGCCTAACATCGCCCCATTGCCAAAGCAAGAACCCAGCAGCTTGCACTTCTCTAACAACACACCCTCTTGGAATGCCTCAGCAACTAGAACGGGTGGTGTTCTAGACTCTCCGCCGCGTTCTCAACCTCTTGTGCCAACTCTTGAAGGGAAACTCATTTGTCCCAATCTCACTACAAAGGTAATATGGATAACAATTACATGATCAAAAGATCTTGCTTTTGTTCAGATTACAAGAGTTTAAATTTGAGCCAACAAAACCCTTAATTGTATATATGTGTGTCTATACTTTAGCCTAACAATGAAGATGCTCGAGGCTCGGGGTCGGTAGGTAAGAAAGGAAGTGAACCAGCTTTCAAAAGGCCTAGAATTGAAACACCTTCACCACTGCCAACTTTCAAGGTAATCGATCTTGCGACCATTCCCTCGACTCCACAACGTTGGGACATAAATGCCTAAAACCATCAAGCTTTTTAAACAGTGGAGCTTTAAGCACTTTTTTATGTGAATATTTTGCTTTGTTTTTCATTAAGTATACATTATATAAGAAATTAAATTGAGAAATATATTCCACTTTTGCTACCAGGTCCGGAAAGAGAAGCTTGGGGACCGAATAACTGCTCTTCAGCAATTGGTTTCGCCTTTTGGTAAGGTTAGTCATTGGAGTTTTCTTCCACCTTTTGCAATAAGGGCAATGATACTAACCCCACTTCAATCTCTGCTTTGTGAATCAATTGAAAGTATGGCTTTGGTTCAAATTAAAGTTAAAGGCCCAAACTTATCCAATTGAGCCACGTTTCGCTTTTACAGACTGATACTGCATCGGTACTCAATGAGGCTATTGAGTACATCAAGTTCCTGCATGGTCAAGTAAATGTATGTATCCTTCTCTTCCTCCTAGCTATAAATTAAGAATACAGATCAAATAATTGGCATGATTTTATATTAATGGTGAAATGGATTTTCTGTTGATCAATGCAGCTTTTAAGTACTCCTTATATGAAAAATGGCAACCCCACTCAAAACCATCAGCAGGTAAAATTGGCACTCATTTCCACTTGTTAAAGGGACATTCTAAATTTACGAGATTTCTATACTATAAGGTCTGGAAAAGGATCAGATTTAAGTAATGCTATATATGATTTTTATAAAGAGGTTTTTATTACTAGTCAAATCTATGATTTTTATATCCCATAGAGTAACTTTACTCTTTCCTGCATTAGTTTCAATAACTTCAATTGAGCATAACTGCAGTGTCCCTCGTTACCAACAATTTAAGAACTTGGTTTAGTTGTTTGATGTTCCCCTCTTGGCATTTGATTCATTTACGCATTTATGTAGGCTGTTGATAAATCAAAGATCCAAGAAGGGCTAAAGCAAGATTTAAGAAGCCAAGGACTATGTCTCGTGCCAATCTCAAGCACATTTCCAGTTGCTAATGAGACTACAGCTGATTTCTGGACACCAACTTTTGGGGGTACTTTCAGGTAGAATGGAACTGCCCAGTGATCCCACAAATTTAATGTAACATCAAAGGCCAGCCGAGATGGGAATGGCAATGATAACTTTAATTGAATATAGAAAGTAAGAAAGAAAGAAGGTTAGGGTAGCTGCTTTGCTGTGCCAGGCTGCTAGCTGTACCAGTCCTTGAGCCAAAAGCTGAAGAAAACAAAAGGAAAAGAGAAAAAGAGAGGAATGGCCGCCCCCTTCAGAGAGATGGGACAGATAGTGCATGCTGGGCCAGCTACCAAGCAGAGAGAATGATGTAGGCTAGCAAATGATTAGAAACAGTTGGGGAAGAACATACATAGGTTTTGTATTTGTACAATAAGTAATAACGCAAAGTCTTCACAGTTTAAATCAAGGTGGTGAGTTTTGGCATAGGAACAAGTGCTAAATTTGGCAAGCTTAACAGCAATGGTTGGTTTTCAGTAGAGGTGCCGAAGGGACCAGGTCGAGTTATTTGGATTCAATTCATTTTCAGATCTATTTGTTTGGCATCTCTAGCACTGCTGAATTTAGCAGAATGGAGGACTGAGAAGGCCTTTTGTTCCTGTTGCAGTTGCTCTAATATTGTGGCATGTATGATGAATTCAACGAGACGGCATATCATTAGTCCACTTTTTATTGTACTGCCTAAGAAATGAGAAAAAAATAATAATAATAATAAAATAAGAAGGAATTATTGAATTCAATGGATTGTTGTGCAAAAGCAGGAGTGAGTGGAGCTCATTTGGGTTGTTGTTACCACTTTTCCTTCATTTGTTTATACGTTTTTTGGATTGTGCTAGTGGAAGTCAGAGGGCGGCCCACTATTTCTGCTTTTAGGGTTTATGTTTACCTTTGAAAGAAAGATGGTTGCATGCGCGCCTGCTCTTACGCGCCTACTAGAGTCTCATATTTATCATTTATTTTATTGAATGCACATCATCGTCGTGAGCCTTCTTTCCTAAAGTTAACTGCAATCACACATATATATATATATATATATATAAAGACTAAAGATAGGTAATTAATAAATTAAAATAGTCTAATGTGCGCATTTGTGTCTAAAATATGTCCAATTTACCGACAATTATGCGTAAATTTTTCCATCCCCTATTCCGTTGACAAATCCCTTTTAAGACATTTAACCTCCAATCTCTAGCTCAAGTCACCGGCCGTACAAATACTTTATTTCATTCATTGAAACATATGTTTCAAATCAACTAAATGCAAGAAACATTTAATCTGCCATGTCTCGGTTAGCATAGGAGGAAATAACAAGAGCTTTAGAAAGTCAAACCTATGGCCGACTCTCTCTCTTCCCTGCACCCACTAGACCCAAACTTTTCGATCATTAACAAGTATTTTTTTTTTTAAAAAATTTTTTTATTTTTTCACATGAAAATAAGAAACCCACTTAGTAGGATTGCTCCTGAATAAGAACGATTTAGTGGTTAGGTTCGAGCCTTGTTCTCGTGGTCAACTCGCTAGTTGGATCATTAGGAAGTCAATTCATAAGTCACGGATTATATAACATGGGAGACCTTTTTCCAATTTATTTCTTGAATTGCATCTCCTTTCATCCCTTAATGGCAAAGTCTTGAAGGCTTAAGGCTTATCTTGAAGGATTAGGATGCTGGACATGTGGGTGCCAGTTTGGAACTTAATAGTTATGGGTGCTGCTGTTCTAATGGTCTAGATTGTTTTAATAATTCTGAAGTTTTAAGTGTAACAGGAGACGGATGTTTTTGCATGTTTTATAATTCTCTGTGCTCAGTAGTCTTTGCGTTTAAGGATCTGTTTAATATTCCCACTGAGTTTTACTGTTATGATTCGCACACCATCGATTACGAAATCGACATAATTTGTTACTGGGTTATTGTTTCTAGTGTTTTACAAGAAAAATAAATAATTTTTACTAAATTAAAAAATAATTTTGAAAAAACTCTTTTTTAGTTAAATTGTAATTATTTAATATAATAATAATAATTATTAAACTAAGCTGCATTTTTTGTATTTTTCCACTACACCAAAATTTTTTATTTTCAAGACACAAATTTGAATTATAGTATGTCTCATTAAATGTAAATTTTATAGTTTATTAAATACTAACAAAATTACATTTGACTTAAAGTATATATTTTCAAACAACACATCCTAAGTGCACTATGTTATGTAACCTTACCTGGAATGTTTGATGTAATTGAATTTAGCAAGTTTTGTTTTGAATTTTGTAGCAATTTTTTTTTTTTTACTACTTAATAAAATTTTGCTATTAAAAGAAAAGTTCTGACTTGACTACTCACTATGCCCTTTTTTTTTTTTTTTTTTTTTCCGATAAGTGAGTGTCCCTTCTTTATGTATACATACATTTCCGTACTATACAATGCACACACTATTGCTGTTACATGATTTGCCTCCTACTTGTCAATGTAGCAACCCCAGACACCATTCATGTTAAAACTATCTCATGTTTTGCCTTTATCTCGAGAATTGTCCCCTAGAATGAGAAGTCAACGAGACTTCTTGGTTTGTCCAATGAAAGATTACAAGGTAGATGTACATAACAAATTGATTGGCTTATACAGTTAAGCTAAGTTCAAGAAGCTTGATATTGAAGAGTCCCTTTAAACAAGCGACTAATCATCATGAATGAAGAACTTTAATATATTTTGACCAAAAAAAAAAAAAAGGCTTTAATATATTCAATACAATCTTGATTAGTATCTCTCTTGGCATTTGCTTTATTACTTTTTGAAGACTTTTTCATTGATCGGCTTATGGTATTACACCATACCTTGAAGCAAGGTTTTTGATAGCAATTAGGACAACAATTGGGGGCTCCCACAAATTTCCACACCGTGGAAACTGAGAAAGGATCTTGTGTATATAGTTTTATACTGTTTTACAAGAAAATTATTTCTACGACTTAAAACAGGTGGCCTCGAGGTCACAATAGACTAATGTTATTGTTACATTAATGCTCACTTTTACAGTAATTGTAAGGGAAATACTGCAATAATTGTAGTTAATGCAATAACATAGACCTTATTTCTGATTGAATCAGCCACAATTGCATCTATATTTGCTACAATTATGTCCTTTGCAGCAATAACTACAATTGACTGCAATTGCTATACTGTCTGCGATCCATCTGCAATTTATAACTCCACTGGTTGCTATCGAGCGCATAAATGGAACTCAATTGTTTGGTTAATACGGTATGGTGCCTTAATATATAAAGAATATAAACATTTATGGAATACTAAAAAGGAAAAGCATCCAGGATCATTGTGACGTTAATAGAGAAGTGAATTTGTCCCAGCAGAGAGAGTCTTACTTTAGTATACTTTTCTTTGTTTTGTTTTGGCTAATCAATGGCAAACTCAAGGAGTTGTCTTGCTTCAGAAGGGTTTTCTTTTTTTTTTCTTTTTTTCTTTTTTTTTTTTTTTTTTTAGTTTTCTTTTTTGCACCTTTGAATCTAATATTGGAGGCCATCAAAAAAATTGAAAAAAATAAGGGTTTATTGTCTAAAATGATGATTGAAATATCTATGTGCTTTGAGTTGTCAAGCTCTTTGACTTTAATGGAATTCTTTGTCACTTCAGAACATATATTCTCTATCCAACTCAAAAGGGTTTCAACGTCCGTCCAATTCTATTCACGGTTAAACGTTAATGAAAATTCCACGATGTATTAATCTTTAATTTGGGGACCAAAAGTATCTCAATGCTTAGTTTTATTATATCTTCATTTGATTTCATTGGCGAACTCCTGTGCTAAGGAGTGAGTCAGAAGTTACCAGCAGACAACTAGACTTCTTGCCTTAGCTTTACAGAAAAGCCTTGTTAAGTGCTTGATATTTAAGCATTTGGGACCAAATGTGAATGCATATGTTTTACAATTGTGCTGATGAGCTTTCTTAGCAAGCTAAATTGAGAATACTAACAAATTGAAGTTTCAATTTGCATTTTGTCCAAATTTGAAAGCATTTTCCAGGGGAAAATAATGATGACAAAGTTGAGTCTCAAAAACTAAGTATTGCACTTCAAAATGGGGGAACTCAAAGGAAAATAAGTGTATTTGAGCAATGAAGGGCCATCCCACATCATTAAAACTTCTGGCTTTGGGCTGTCTGAAATTTTAGGACATTGGAAAGGTTTTCAGACTTCAAACTTACGCTAAGTTTGATTGAATGCAAATAGCCATCCGCAAGACTTGATCTTAAAAGGAGTGATGTGGAAGGGAAGAAAGGACGGGCCAAAAAGCTGTAAAACTGTCAGAAAACAAACGAAAAAAGGCCATGAAGTAACAGGCATTAGTCTGACAAAGAAAATCTAATTAAAAGTGGGAAGAATTAGATCGTGCACCAATGTGAGGCCATGATTGAGATCAAATTATTTGGGTTTGGACCACCCCTTAGTCCTTGGGAAGCCAAACCACCCTGTCAATAAAATTTCAAAAAAAAAAAAAAAAAAAAAAAAGAAAAGAAAAAGGAAAAGAAAAAATTAGGATTTTCTGGGGTATGGGCAGACAATTTCGTTTGATTGATACATTGATTTCAGATATAAATTTTCTTTTTGCATTTTTAACAAGGAAAAAAGTGTATAGTGGTCAGAGTCCTCGTTAAACATCCTCATTCAATAATTCTTCATAAAGTAGACCCACTATCCGACTATTAATAAGACCCAGTAACATTCTACCGCAAATGACTATAGAATTAACAAATCTATAACTCATGTATGTGTAAATGCAGAGATTCAAACTATGGTTACGTACATAAAAAACACACTGATTTCATCACCAAACTCTCACCTCCAATGGTC
The DNA here is from genome assembly GCA_037832345.1 of Rhizophora mangle. Classification (NCBI taxonomy): domain Eukaryota; kingdom Viridiplantae; phylum Streptophyta; class Magnoliopsida; order Malpighiales; family Rhizophoraceae; genus Rhizophora; species Rhizophora mangle. The sequence goes on along the minus strand of JBAPLJ010002079.1, from coordinate 71,438 downwards.
AAATAAGAATTTTTGTGTTCCTGGGGGCTGGAGAAAGCTTATAGTCCCTCAAATGTTAAACATGGAAGAAGTTGTGTTTGTGTCTCTATTCCCAATGTAAATGTACAATTGGGCTTTAAAGGGGAGTGCTATCGTAACACAACACTTTTGAGTAAACTGGTCTAATTTGGATTTAGGAGCACGCGCTGGTAGCATTTCCGTAAATAATTATAGTCTAAAATCTGAACTACTCTATCTACCAGGCACCAAAATCAAAAGGGTTTTTATCCTTTTGACTGGGAGTCAATTTCCCAAGTAACTATCCAAAATCAGACCTGCTCTGCTTATAGGCCAGTTGAATAACCCAGAATCCCATGTATGTATGAATTCCAGGATCTGACTTTGAAGTGGTCATTATGACCCAAGTACCCCCCACTCCCAACATATTCAACTCCTGCTCAAAGGCCAAAAAGGTAAATAACTGCTGCTGGAACTCATGACCCTGGGTGCTAGTGACACCAAGTCAAAATGTAAAAGCATTTCATGGTCAAACTTTTAATAAGCATCCTTCAGCATCTGCCGGAGCAGGGGTAACGTGCTTGCGTGCATGGTGTTGCATCTAAACTTCTAACCATTTATTCGTTGAGTAAAATATGAAGGTGAGCTTCTTGATCTGCAGCATTTGGAGTTCTTTTTTTTTTTTTTTTCTAAAGGATAACAGAAACCAATACTAGAAAACTGCCAATGGTTGAATGGCAACAAAAGTGAGTTGTACCAAGTAAGTTCATCAAGCAGTAGATATCATTTTTTATGAGAAAATGAAAACGGATATCCATGGAAAGGGAATAAAATGGGAAATAAGTCAAGCAGTTCCCTTGAATTTCTCTACGATGCCAGCAAAGTACTTCCCCTGATGGAATGCTTGTTCCAACTCCAGCTCAGTAGGCTGCCTGGAGCCATCTCCTGCATAGGTTCCTGCGCCATAAGGGGTGCCACCCTTCACCTTCTCCATCTCAAACATGCCAGCTCCAGATGTGTAGCCAATGGGAACGAATATCATACCATGATGCGCAAGCAGGGTGATGGCAGTCAAGCTGCATAATTTTTTTTTTTTTTTAATTTCATTTTGAAAAGAAAAGAGATCAGTTTGACACTGAAAAACATGAGAAAGAGGTTGCCAAGGAATGGAATTTTGGTGCAATGGGACTTACGGGGTGGTCTCCTGTCCACCTCCTTGCGATCCAGTGCTGTAGAAAATTCCTGCGGGCTTTCCCGCAAGTGCTTGAGCCCTCCATAGGCCCCCAGTTGAATCCAAAAATGCTTTATATTGTGCAGCCATCATTCCAAATCTGGTGGGGAAGCCCAAAAGAAGTCCATCAGCCTCAGAAAGCTCAGGGGGTGTAATGATAGGTACATCGCTTTTTGGTGGTGCACCCATCTTTCCAAGAACCTCTTCTGGCAATGTTTCTGGAACCTGTCCAAGAGCCAAGTAAATTTGATTAGTTATCCTTAATTCTTAATTTGTAGGACAGAAAATTCAGATACAATACATATGCAATCCCTTTTGCCTGCAGCATATTGCAGATTTGACAGAATTTACAGTATTTGTTGGAAACAATAGTAGATTGACAGGCACATAAGACCATCCTGCCTGAGATTTCCTTTATTGCTTGTGACACCAACTCCAGAATCAGTTACCTTAGATGAGGCAGCTTACGAAAAAGGAAAAATCAACACACTTTGCTCTCCATGAAACTTATTTTCTGCTCTGGTCAGGGGACCAACACACAAAATGGACTCAATATACAATCTTCAATCAGCTAAATGCCTGCAGCAAACTGGACTGATCCAAAAAAGACAAAAACTTTTGACTTCAACCTTGCCGACTGAAATTTCAGTACTACACATAGATCTCCTAAGGGCTTAGAAAGTTGGTATGTTGCGGAAAATCACAAACCTGCCATAGTTTTGCTTCCACTCCTTCCACAGATGCAGCTCCTTTCTTTATCTCATCAGCTAGTTTTGCAACATGTCCGTACATGGAGTAGTAACTGAAAAGGCAGAAAAAATTAACAAAACTCAAAACCTTCATCGTGCTCCAAGGACAAAGATTCCATATTCGTTTTATAAAGAATACAGCAAAATTGATTCCCCATCCATATCACTATTTTGGCTAAAGAACTTTCGTGTCTCATTATCTGGCTGTCATCAGTAAGATGGCCCCTAAATCCATGATGGTAAAAGGGAAGAAGCAGATTTGCGAAAAGGTAACTAAATTTATTGGAAACTTATGTGAAAGATAACAGCCTACAAAGATCTCATACCCGCAAAGAATGAATCATTTAAAACCCAGCTAAAAGTACAAATAGAAGACCAATTGAGAGTTGGTACTTGTGCATTCCAGGACTTTAAAACGATAGCCTCTGTAACGTTTTTACATGGCTAAATTACATTGCAAGAACTGGCTTCGATAATAATGGGTGCTGGGACCACACGCTCCACAAGCATGGGGCTACCATTCCTCCCCTAATTCTAATTTCAAAAGGTAGGTTCAAATTTACAATCACTTTTGCTTTTAATCAACAGTGCGACATCCACAACTTTTTCCATGTCTGAAATCTTAGAACGGAATGACAAGAAAAAACTCCAGTAGCCGACCCAGTGAAGTTTGGGATCAAGGTTCTGTTGTTGTTTTTGTTGCTGCTGTTGTTGAATCCTTAAGGCTCCTTGCTTTATTAATGGAGCCTAAGTTGTCTGTGAGTAATGGCCAAGTATTGTTGCTCATCACTACATAACAAGGTGGCAAACATTGAAAAGCATGGTTTTTGCACTCGAGTTCCCTCTCAAAGTGCCCATTCTAAATGAGAAGGGAGAAAGAATATATATTTAAAGAAAAAAAAAAAAACTATGAAACAATGATTAAGGAGCGAAAAGTAAAATAATCACAAATTTCACCAACACAACTCACTAGATAACAAAATAGATGTAAATATTGTTTCTGCAGTACTCCTTGTATTTTTCTCTGGTTTGCTCGTCAGTTTTCTATTATCTATTGCTAGATTGCTGGACTGCAAATGGAAACTACTTCGAAGGAACAACATTTTGGCCCAAAAACACATCCTCAATCCAAAGTTGGCAGTGAAAACCTATTCTGATGATCAAATGGAACCCAAGAATACAGTTCCATCCAACAAACTTTGTCCTACTCAACAACCAGAAAGGAGCATTGACCATTAAGAACAAGCCATAATACACACACACAATCACAGAAGCATTGGAAAATATGAAAAGGTTAAGCCCAAGAGCTGATTCAAGAATAAAATAAAAAATAGATTGAAACAGCATCAGAAATGAACAAGCAATCAGTCAGCTAATCATTTGAACATCAACAAAGCTAGCAAACAAGAACACCACAGAATAAGACACAGAAAAAGATACCAATGCTTACACGATGTACACTACGGTAGCCATTGATGGGGTCTCCCTCTTACTCTGTTTTCTCAGAATGGAAACCTTTGACACAGGAAGGAAGAAGTGGAGGGACCCTTCAGATTTAAAGTGAAAGAGCCCTGGCTGGAACCTCAGTACCTGTCCCACTCTCTATCTCTAGCTGTAATTTTTCTGTTCACCATTCTCCAAAGCACTTTGATTTCTCATTACTTACTGATGGCATCATTGGCTTGGTCATGGCCTTTTCTGTGACTTTGTGTTGAGGTCACCATTGTCGTAATAAAGACACAATCAATTGTAATTTTGTTTGCAACAATTTTTTCTATAGAATGCAATTAATTGTTCTTTAAGGTTGAAAACACAACAGAATTATTTGGTCAAGTGTTGCACAATACATCTTTTGTTGTTTCCTTTTTCTTTTTCTTGTAGCTTTTTTCTTGGAGTCTATCTCATTATCGAAATTAGTAGGAAAAAAAAAAAAAAGTAATGGTCTTTCCTTATAAGCTAATATAATATATATATAATTTAAGGTAAACACTTGATTTCGATTTTTTGTTAAAATATTTTCTAAAATTGAAAGTATATTTTTAAGAATGTACAGTGTTAAGAGTGATTAAATTTTTTTACTAAGATTATAAAATATATTTTTCTAATAAATTTAATTTACTGACTAATTTATTATATCGAATGAAAAATATTATTCATTTTTTTTATATGAAAAAAAAATATAATATATGGTCGGTGGAGTCATTTTCAATGTGGCAAAATCAGAAATTGAATTGGCAGAAGGCTAATATAGGTGGATATGATTACTGAACTACATTGGCCATTTTTCAAACGGTACTAACCTTAATTTCTAGAATTAAAAATTATTTAGTTTAATAATATCAAAATTCTTTAAATCTAATCCTAATACTATTTATTATCAAATATTATTATGCCAAGATTTAAAAACCCAAGTTCAAATACTTCATTCCAACAGTTGCCCCTCCTTGGGGGATTTTTTTTTTTTTTTTACTTTGGTCGTCAATTGTTGCTCTCTTCTTGATTTTTTTGGTTTATAGGAGCTAAAAATTGAATTTTAAAATTAAGAATTTAAATAACTACACTGCTAAATCTGGATGTTAGTGACACTCTCGTCTTGTTCTACACTGCTGAGACTTGGCATCACACACACACACACACACACACACATACCTTATAACTTGAAAAATTGAATGTCAAAATTATTTTAAATTTGATTCAAAATTAGAATAATTAAAATTTTTAATATTTTTAAAATTTGTTAAATTTAAAATTCTATTTATCTCATTTAATGAATTTAAAATTTGATATAAAAAATTTTAATAAACTTAAAATTTAATAAATATAAAATTTAATGTATCTCAAATTTATAATAGACTATAATCCAAACTTGAACCTGACCCATCTGTGGCCACCAGTAACCACAATATACGAGTCATCAGTGCTCTTCTGAATCTCATCGGTTACACTGTACAAGTCATATCACATGGTAGAGGGTCGAAACCATTGACTTTAATTGTGTATAAATGTCGCAGCTAGTGACCAATTTGAGGAAGGGAAGAGCTTGAAAATGGATGTGAAACTTCCCTTATTCAAATGGATTCGACATGGGAACATCCCTATCAAAATATTCTAGTTCTGGCTGGTATTACGAAGACTAATCACTCCAATTATAAATTTAGGGAGGAGTCGATGAGATTTTAAAATCAAATCTTACTACTTTCTCTATAAAGACTTGAAAATGGGCGGTAAAGACCACCTTGTTTTCAAGGCTCACTTCATGATTTCTGAATTCTGATTATAAGGATTTTTTTTCTTTTTTAATGAATGTGTTATTTGTACCATTGTAATTGTCTTTATTGATAAAGAATGACTGCTGACTATCCTCCAGATTCCTTTTAGTTTTGCCCCACATTCTATGCAATACCTCTAATTTACATGGAGTCGACTAATTAATTTGATACGGGAGGGGTCCCTTTTTTTTTTTTCCTCTTTTTTTTCCTGACAAACCCATTAACACAATCTTTTAGCATTGATATTCTTTCTTAACCCACGTTGTTTACTTTTAAAATAATAATGTTGACTCTTGGAGGTTTAACTCACAAATGGGCCAAGTTTTGATGGGAAATTGTTACATGGAGGTTTCATTCTGTAAGTGTTACGTTGTATTTTGGTCATTCAGAGCTTCCGTATCACCAGATTATGCTACTGTTGTAATATTTTCGGTGTTATCTATTGTAAAGTGTGGTGATTTTGTCTTGTAATTTTGTACATCAAAGTTGTAATTTTCTTTATTGATATGGTGTAAATCTTTCCAAAAAAAAAAGGGTTAAAAACAAATCAAGTTTTCTTAGTAGACTGGAATTAAAATCTGAAAAAAAAAAAAAAAAAAAAAGTGAGGGAGTGATGGTTTTCTTTGTCTTTTTTAATATTGTGGTCAATTAAATCAACTTGTGGATAAGCACAAAATCCATCTTTTAAACCAAAAAAAAAAAAAAAAGGTTGAAAGCAGATGATTCTCGCTGCACTTAAGAGGATTCACTGCCAGCATTATAAAATTTCCGGAGTGGCCAACCTGAAGATAATGCTATTGTTGCCCAATGGGCACATCATGGGATCGTACTTGCCAACCTTCTGATTGCCTGTGCCTGGAGGAATGTACACTATGGCATCAATCCCCTTTCTCCTCAAGCGTGCTTTGCTTATCAGTGTACCAATTATCCACTCCATCAATTTCATCCTCTTTACTCCTTCACAGCCATTATTTGATACTGCTGTGGTTGAATAATAGGAAAGAATTTTGTTATTATGTTAAAAATTATAAATTTAATCTTTCGTGAAAATATTTAGTAAAATTAAGTATATATTTACGAAATTATTTTTTTATGATTATGTGGTATCACTCTTTATATATATATATATATATATAAAAAAAAAAAAAATGTGATTACTTGATTGGACTTATAACTAAATCCACTAAGCACAATCATTAAAGACACCATTCTTTTCTTAATCTACATGACTATTTGGCATGCGCTCTTTGTTTTTCTTGATGTTAATTGGCATGTTTCAGCAATGAACTTTTGCTTTGAAATGACAGACTCATGATCTAGCACCCACATTTGCTTTAATTTCCTTCATTCTTGGAGGTCATTTTTTTTTTAATTTTATTTTAATTTTTTTTTAATCAGTCTCTTACTGTAATTTAGGCAAGGCCAAATGGGGAGTTTAAATAACCTTCTCTTAGTATGTTCTACCATACCATTTCTCGTCTCTTCAGAAGTCAGCTGGCCTTCCACCATACCGAATTATTATTATTGTAGTTATTATTTTTGATAAGTTATATCATCTCATATACACTCCTATGTATATATAGAGCTCCTGTTTTTTTCTTTTTTCTTTTCTTTTTTTTTTTGTTAATCATGGATCTTGTGTTTATCTAACCCTTTGTTTTTTTTCCTCGCAAAAAATAAAAATTCAACATATTGAGCAATAGGACCATGGAAAAAAAAAAAAAAAAAAAAAAAAAGAAAGAAAGGAAAAAAAATCGTGGGAATTGGATGCTGTCTGGGATACCTAAAAAGAGAAAAGTAGTTGATAATGCCTCAAGGAAATCCATTAAGCCTATGACCCAGAACTTGGCCCAGCATCCTGAACCCATAATCCAATAAGTATCAGAAGCCTTTTTTTTTTTTTTTTTTTTTTTTTTCTTTTCAACAAAGTGTCAGAAGCTAAATTAAGTCAAGTAACTAAAATCATAAAACTAAACCAAATGCATCCTTATTGTTATGCTTTTCTATTTTTGGTAAATCAACAATTCTAAATTATGGTATTTCGTGAACATTCTTTATTTTTCCTTATTCAAAAATTGCCATTAGGTAGCATTTACAGAATGCATAACATGCTGCATTCATCCTCAACATGGTTCCATTCCATTTCCATCCATAGCCTACAGAGCAGACAGACAAATGCACCTAATTCCTACACAAAAATCCCACCATTCCGTTGGACCCCACCTATATAGACTTTTATTACATTTGGTCTCATCATGCAAAGATGACCCCACCTATAGCCTATGATTATATTTTGTCTCATCATACAAGTTGACGATAATGTTAATGATTTAATATTTTTTCTTATTAATTAAATTTAAGTAATTTTTTTAATTTATATGTACAATAAATAATAAAAAATTGTTTTTTAAAATCCCCTTTAGAGTCTTTAATGTTTATCATTCATGTCTTGAGTGATAGCTTTTTATTTTAGTTCACGTGAGGACGAGCTTGTGATATAGAGAAGTATATGTAAAAGGAAAGAATAAGGGAAACCCCCCCCCCCTCCTCAAAACTGGGTCAATCATAAGCAGACATTCACTTCTTCGGCTTGAAGTTTATTATTATCATCCTTATTATTATTATTAAAATTTAAAATTAAAATTTTCAATTTTAAATATACTCTAGTATTGTTAATTTTAAGCCCAGCAAGAATTGAGTTTGTACACATTCACTTTTTTTTCTTCACCCTTTTTGGGATGCGTATGAAAGCAGCATGTTTAATCTGAAAAAAAAATAATAATAAAGGAACCCGGCATTGCGCCGTGCCCCACGGAATGTGGGGGAACGTATGCTGTTGGGTGGGTCGGTTGCCCAAAGAGTAACGCAAAGGCATTCATCTTGGATGTGGTAGAGCACTTACCGTCAAACAGTAATTAATTCATTCAATAGAAAATACCTTTTCTACCCATCCATATTTAGTTGAGTTTGTCTTCATGTATATACATATATATATATATATATAATTTTTGCTTCTATAATATTTTTTTCTTAATTTTTAAATTAAAGAAAATTAGAAAAAAAAAATTATTAATAATAATTTTAATTATTTTTAATTTTTTTTTTTTTTTTCTTAAAATTAAAAATAATAATAATAATAATAATGATTTAAGTTTGTTATTTTTAGTACAAAGAGGAAAAAAATAAAAAAAATTACTCTCTATTTCTCTTTTTATTTTCTTAAATAGAAAAAAAAAAAAATGAAATTCTCTGTTTATTTTCTTGATAAAGAAACACATATATTAAGCTATTTTTTATTATTTTTCATTTTTAAAGTGTACCTTTAATATTGCTTCTGGGTTCATGCCAAAGAAATTTTTCTTTTTCCGTCCAAATGTGCCGAAGGTGCCATTGGAGACAACAACCAATAAGAAAATTTTCCGAGTAAATGCGAACCAAACAACCAACTTTTGCTATTGGTGGATGAACAACCAACAATAGATAATAAATACACCAATGGACCATCCTCAACATAATCACGTTTATTTTTGTATCATACCCCAGAAGAACATCCTCCTCCATTTTAATTTTCTCCACTATTTTCGGCAGTAATATCATAGGCTGGCAACCCAACACAACACTCAACTAACTTATAAAAAGAAAAAGCTCACTTTCTCTCATCACAAGTATGTGTTGTTTAGATTGAGCCGAAAAACCAAGTTAAATTGGCAATTGAGTTCCTCAAAATATACCAATTTTCATAGGTTTCATTGCTTCTCCCTGTTACCTCAGCAACCTACTCAACTTTCAATTTTAATAAGAAATGCAATAACGGTTCCCGTTGTACTTAATTCGTTTTAATTTGATCTAAGACCATACGGTTAGGCCTACTTCCACGAAAGTGTCATGTGCAGGCTGGCAGGATACGATGCACGTTTTTATTTATAGGAACACTTTCAGGGAGCTCGTTAGGTTATGAATGTGCTTTCACTCTTTCACGTAAATCCTACATTTCTCACACAATATTTCTAACTTAGTATCTCCATGTTTAGGTTCTCGACCTACGTGATATCTCCTTGAAGGCTGGGACACAGAGAACCGAAGAAATTGATGCAATATAAACCCAATAATATCAAAACAAAATCTACGCAAATGTAGAAGCAAACTTCATCTGTAGCAAATTATTCATTGGATGGCAACATCGAACCACCTTGGACACACAAAACATGCAAATGACCACAATAAAGTTACAGCATGTTGCTAAAAATTGGCCTGACGAGTAATAAAACTGTTTAAAAGGCACACAAGGGAAGACAGAAATAATATATATATCCAGAAGATGGAAAATCCTAGGTGAATTATCAACAGTTTTCTGCCCTTCAGTGTGTGTTGGGAGATAGCTGGGGAATGGTGTGGAGAAAATTGAAGAGTTGTTGAAGAATGAGAATTTGCGTTCCAGATAATGGGGTTCCAACCCCAGTAAAAAATTCAAACAAGTGCACCTACCTAAACAGCTTAGTGCAAAACAGAGCTATTTCATACTATTCATACAAGTAAGCTTGCAATCCTTTTAGTGCAAATGTGTGCATGACTATGAGAGAGGGAAGAAGAGGTCAAAGCAGCAGAGATATTAACATGTAGAAAGGCTTGAGAGCGACCGAGCAACAACAGAAAAGGAACACAGCTCAACCAGAATTGAGCTTGCAAAAACATTTAAGCACCTGCCGCTTAAGGGGAACAGAACTGATCAACTCAAAGCCAACCCACCAACCCATCATATGTTAGTCCATGGCAGCTAACAACCCTACAACAGATTTATAATTGTGCTACACAGCTGACCAAAGCAACACAAGGTACCAAAGTCCACACAATAGGTAGCCTTTAATATTTGGAGATATGACCGAACATATCAAGTCAAGAATTCAAACATCAGAAGCTGGTTTCCTGGGATGAGAACCATTGTTTTTTATTTTTTTTTCAATTTTTTTAATTTTTTAATTTTTTAATTTTTTTATAGCTCAAAATGTCTCCACCTAATAGGAAATTATCAAAGAGCTAATGAATCATCATAAATCAAACTCCAAGGAAATCAAAGGGCAGAGCATTGTATTATGAACATACCTGAATTAATGTAAAATTTAAAATCCAACAATGAGCAAATAATTTCAAGCAGAAATAAACAACTCAGTTTTCAAGATCAAAATTGCAATTCCAGTGTCTCAGTATTGGCATCCATCTATGTTAAAGATCCTGTTATGAAATCTACCACATAAATGAATGTTATTCAGAACATGCAACATCGAAAAGAACCAATCATAACAAAGACATGCAATTTCCATTGTCAACGAGCAATGGTGATCAACTACAACAGCTAGAGTCCATCAAAATTCAATAACCCTGATCTACGTAGCAACTTCAAGGAGCACAAAAAGAAGGGCAAACAAAGTTTAACAAAGTTTGAACAACCCCATCAATTCAGGAACGTAGAACAAGAAACCAAATACAGCAAGACAGGAACAGAAGGCAGGAACAATGCCATAAACTAGTTGAACACTAAATAAACAGAAAACTACATCGAAGTGAAACGTAGTAGAATTATAAATCTGCTCCCTTTCTGTTTGTTTCCTCGAGTGGAGTTGATGAAAAGGAAGGGGAGAACAAGGGGAAATCTCAGGTGTACTACAGGGAAAACTCAACTAAATTGTAGCAAATTACAAAATTAATAACCATTTTGAAAGATTTTGGACTACAACAGTTGAATACAGAGACAAATTTATTGAAATTTACAAGACCTATGAAAGGAAAAAAAAAGAGAAAAAGACAGAAAAAAAAATATGTGCCTTAAAGCCCTAATCCTTTCTTTGTACACAAAAGTACTCAAAAGGGAAAGAACCCATTCCCCGCAACACCCCCCCCCCCTCAAAAAAAAAATGAGAAAAACCCATTACTCACCTCCATACAATCCATCATCTGGGACTGAGAAAGACCGTCTTCCATATCACATCATGAGGAGCTCTCGCTTAGAATCTGCAACAAAGTTGAAGCATTTCTCCTAATCTTCTCATTCTGATCATCCACCAAACCCACACAAATCACCAAAACCCCTTCTCTCTTGGCTTCTCCACACAATTCTTCACTGCCACAACACAAAGCATTGAGAGTTAAAAGTGCACATTGAACCCCTCTCTCCCTCCCTCTCCTCACCACATTCACCAAAACCCCAACACACCCATATACCCTACGCATTTCTTCTCTCCCTTCTTTACACTTCACCAACACACTTAACACTTCCACCGCCCTCTCCAGCCCCATCCCACCTAGCCTCACCAATATGGGCACCGCCCCGGATTCCACGGCTCGCCTCCGGTTACTGGGAAATGAGCAAATTGCATACAAAGCCGTGGCCGCTTCCTTCACCTCTCGACCCTTCCCATGATTCATTATCCTCACCAATGACTGAATTGCATTCGGGTACGCCCCGATTGTGGCCTTGTTCACTTCGACCACTGCCAAGCTTGTTAAGATGGTGCACCCGATTGCCCGGCAATCCGGTGACCCGACCTGAAGAACCGCGACGACCCGGCCGATTGCGCCTTCTGCTACTAAACCCACCTTGTTATCGTCGTCGAGCGAGAGGTTTAGCAGCAAAGAGAGGGCTTTCTCTTGCAGGGCTGGCTCGGGCGAGTTGACGCAGCTGAGAACGGCAGACATGGCCCCCGACTCGGTCAACTGGCGGCGGAGACCCAGGTCAAGCTTCGTCCTTTTGGCGAATTGGGAGAGAGATTCGATCTTGGAGGCCAGAGGCGAAGAAGGCGAAGTAATAGTGGAGATAAGGGTCTGAGCCTGGGACGGCGGCGGAGGAGATGGGTTGTGCTGCGACGGTGGGCCAGGGGCGAGGGTATAGCTGGAAATAAGGCTACGGAGGGCATGGTTTGGGATGAGAGAAGGGTGTTCAGGGAGGGGCAGTTTCGTAATTGGGCAAGTGCGGTGGCCTGAGTCGAGCCACCGCTGGATGGAGGAGCGGTCGAAGGTGTGACCCGAGGAGAGGATAACCGGGTCAGACATAATCTCCAGAGAAATCGGGCATTTGAAGTCGTCAGGGAACTGGGTCGCCATTTCTCTCTCTCTGCAAATGACTAAAGTCCACTTTCTCTCTCTAACTCTCTATCAAAAACACACACACACACACTCTCTCTCTCTCCCTAGAAAGAAAGGAAGAAATCAAATTGTCTGTCTTGTCTAGAAAATGGATTGGAAGGGTTTATTGAAAAAGGCTTTGGGAACAGCCGTCTCGCCGTGGAAGAAGAGTTAGAAACTTATTGAGAGAGAGAGAGATATTGGCTTTGGAAGAAGCTTTTTGCAGGGCTTAATGAAAGAGGCTATAAAACTACCGTTATGCCCTTTACAGTTTGGGGTCCAAATTTCAAAATTTTTCCCTTTAGCGAAATGAGGTGGGCAATCCCCTGTTTTTAGTGGGTATCATTTGTTTCAACTTTCAAGTTTCAACGCCCTTAGGGAACCATGATTTTATATACTTATACTTTGTATTCACAAGTCTTTATGTCTTCCATGCACTTAGCCCAAATTCAAATATTTTTGGTGCACCAACTTCTTAATAAATGTGAGAATTCATATCTTGATGCATTGTTAAATTTTATATTCGGTAATTATTATAATCTAATTGTATTGAAAATTTACTAAAAATTATCATTACTTGAGTGGTATGTCTTCAAAAAAAAAATTAATTTTGATCAATAAAAATGATAATTATTTAAAAATTTGATGTATCCCTAAACAAGCACCACAAACAATTCTTTGAAACACATATGAGTCCAATGTAATTTTTGATTGTGATAATGAATTTCATAACTACATCCAATATAACATAATACAATTGGTTTAAATTGTAATAGATGTTTATGAGAACCCTTGTGGTTGTATACTAGTGTTTCATTTTGAGATAAATGTGAGAATTCCATATTCTTTTCCTTAATGCTTTTTTCTATAAATTAGTAACATATATTGGATTTAATTCATATATATATATAAGAGAGAGAGAGAGAGAGAGAGAGAGAGAGAGAGAGAGAGATTTTTTAGTATTTAAACTAGTTGACACCTACCTCTTAAAGTTATGATATTTAGATCCCTATAAAATTCATATGATGTCTTAAATGAGTTACTTTCTACATTATAGAGTTTATATTTTGGATTTAGTCAAAGTCAAATTTTCTTTTGGGGGAAATAAGGGATTTATGGTAATTTTATTTTAATTTAAATTAATTTATTTTGACACCTAAACCAATTTTTGGATAACTTTAACCCATTGTTATTTTATAATATTTCCATTTTAACAAAGCAAAAAAAAAAAAGAAAAAAGAAATTGAAAAGGGAAGTGTAATGAAGAGTGGGCGCTCTCCATAACATACATGACTTAAAAATAAAACATTTTTCACTTTACTTGAGTTTAAGAAAATAAATAATATTAAAAAAAAAAAAAAGTGCGAAGTCATTATTCCTCATCAATGACAAAAAAAAAAGCAGCGTTCTTTCTAGTATCGATGCTTTTTGTAGGAGCACGGCAGCTTGACTTTTGTAACCTTTATTTCACTTCTTGTCAAACGGCCCGTTGATTCCATTCCCCATTTCCTTTCAAGACGGCGTTTAGTTTAACTTTTAGATTTTACTTATTACTGTTCAATTATTAACAGTAATCAAAAAAAAGTAATTAGTAAAAATTTTTAATATTTCCCAATTGTTTATAGAACTCTCAAAAATAGTTGATCTCAAAAATATCTTGTAACCATTTTTGAGATGAGCAAAAACTACAAAGTTGATGCTTAGGCCGCAATAAGGAGTAATACACTCAGGTGATAGCTTGTGGTTAAATTTCATTCAACTCTACAAATGTAAATAATTTTTTTTTTATTTGACAAAAAAAAAAAAAATCTTTCTTTTTATTAGAAGATACATAAAGTGTTCAATTCATGCACGTTTAAGTTCGTTAGACTGGAACTTTTTGTTTTTTTTTTTTTTTTTCTTTTATTTTGGTTTTCCTTCCTTCTGGCACACAGCATAGAACAACCTGGTTTAGAAGAAACCTAGGTTGTGGAGATTTAAATTAGTGTACATTTTTTTAGCTCTTCAAAAAATACATTAGGAAAAAAAAAAGTCTTAATTGACTATTTTATTATTTAACAATAATAGAAAATATTAGTAGAATTATAATTTTATTTTATTAAATAGCAATAGCATTTAACAACAATAATTACTATTCACCAATAACAATCGGTAAACAATAATAACAATTAACAATAGATAAACTAAACAAAACCTATAAAAAAATGAAAATAACAATAGTAATTGGATCCAAGAAATGGGAAAAAAAAAATCTATTTTTTGAATTTTTATCAAAATATATAATGAGAGTAAACGTACAACGGTGAGCTTTATTCATCCGATGATATGCAATTCTTTTTTTTTTTTTATTTTCCTTGACGGAGCTATTGAGTACCGTCTCTGTTTTCCATTTTCTTGACTTAAAAAAAAAAAAAAAAAAGCCAAGACAATCACAGGAAGTAGTGACAGTGACATTTGGGAAGGAAAAGGAAAATTCATGATGAAAAAGCCATAGACTAGAATCATTCGTTGACATGGCGACATATGTCTGGTAAGTGGAGAAGCCACTAATCAAAATCAAAAACCCTCGTGGCAGCTTGCAGGCCGTAAATAAATTGATTCCGAGAAAATTTCCAAATCAATCTTTCAATGTCTATGAAACATCCATATGGTGGCCCTGTGATGATGACAATTCCCTGATAAAGAAATAAAAAATAAAAATAGAATGGCAGTATTATTATTATTGTTGTTATTATTTTTTATTATAATAAAAATAGGAAATCGGAAAAGACGGAGCAATGGCATCGCTCCATCTGGGCGGCTGTCCAAGGACCCGAGGAAGGCTCCTCGGACACCAAAATTCACGTTCACCCGGACAATGATATGCAATCATATAAGAAAAAAAAAAATTAACAGAAAACTAACACGAAAATAATATGGAGGCTCGACAAATGTGACTTTATATATTTAATTATTATAATTATTAATTATATATTTTTAAATTTTTAATACATAATTATAATTAATAAAAATAATAAATATATGAATATAACATATTTGACTAAATAATAATATTATAGTTTTTAAATTGAAAAGTTTAAATAAAATTAAAAAATTTAGAATTAATTCTATTATTTTCATGATTTAAAGATATTTTTGATATACTACAACTATTTTATACTTTATTTAAAATTTAGGTAAATCTATCAAATTAATATAGATCCTATACAAAATAACTTCTCTTAATTATAAAATTTTTTCTTTGTGAATTATAAAAGGTAAGATAAAAGCATATTAACGAATATAATTTTGAAAAAAAAATATTATTGCATCAATTTAAGGTTGGAAACTACCATAAAATATCCAACTCTCCCTTTTGTTGGATTGAATTGTTTTTGTTTTTATTGTTGGTTCTCAAATAAAAGACAGGTAGACTACCACATATTTTTGATAAAAAAAAAAAATAAAATTAAACGTTGTGCTCATGGTCACGATAGAGAATATCTAGAAATATTCCTAATTTTATTTATTTCGAAATCAAATCCTAAATACCCAGATGATGAAAAAGACAAGAAAAAAAAAAAAAATCCGTGTGAATCCAGTGCCATGACACAACACATTTGCCACAAGCGCATAAATGCCACAGGAAGTGACAATAAGGTGCCCTGCACCCCCCCCCCCCCCAGAGAAAATGACAATACACACGAGAGAAAGGGAGGAAAGGGGAGACTGTACCATCACGTTGTGACAGCTGTCCAGGAAGTGATGGCTTATATTTATTTGAAGAAAAAGGGGAAGAAGGGGCAGTGAATTTGATGCGGTGGGTTGGAGTTGGACAAGTTCAGCAACCGGAGCCTCTCGTTTTGTCCAATTACTATTAGTCACACGTTCAAGGAACCAACCGAGGAGGTTGTCATCTTGTGGTAACTGTTTCATTTTTTTTTCGCTAAAATGTTTGTTGAAGTCAAATATATTTATTTTTAAGTATACACAATTTTAAGAGAAGTTAATTTTGATTAAATTCATGAAGCGTGGGTTTTACGGCTAAACTAAAAAAGCCCTTAATTTTATAGAGTTTTCTCCCGTGCTTATTGAGTTTTAGACCATGCAATGCGTGGAAAAGGGGAAGAAAAAAAGCCAGAAGAAAAAGAGAAGTGGGAGCTTTTTTTAAATAAATATTTTCATAAAACATATAACAAAATAATATATGTTCCATTGATTTATTTGAGCACAAAAGTCGCAATCAAAAAGCCAATCTGATCTCCAAGCATGCGACCCTGCCATTTCCCGTTTAGTGCAGGCGGCCACTCCAAATCTTCTTTTCCTCGGAATACAAAAACATTATTATCATTGTTGTTATTTTGGATCATGCGTATAGAAACATTAAGGTTAGCTAAAAGATTACAAAAAAATAAGAATAAGGAGAATTTTTTTTCTTGAAATAATTAGTATTTAATAACCGTTTTGAGAGGGAGATCGATTAGTGATAAATTAAAAATTTATTTGATTTTAGAAACTTTATCAGCAAATGTGGTCGACAAATATTATAGAGTAAAATATTGTGATATTATATTAAATAATACTTTAACATTTGTGATTTAATTAAAAAATTAAATTTATAAGCAAAAAATTCTGTAATTATTATAAATTATGTCAAATTTTTACACTCTAATTAATTATACGAATATTTATATCCTTTGACACTACTAAATTTGAGTAAATCTTGTGTTCCAACGTTAAATATCACTAAAGAACCAGAATCTGGGTTCAAAATTATGAGTCTTGCTGTCTCAAAAACTGCAGATCCAAGAATACGGCAGTTGGCAAGCAAGCAGCTGTTTTCTTTTTTCCATTTTTCTTTTCCTGACTTACCGGGGGTGGTCCCAACACCCAACCACATGAAAGGGATGAGGATGAGATACTGGCGGAGGTTTGCCAGTGAATTGCCACCCGGGCAAGCCCGGGTCCTCACAAGCAGCTGTTTTCTTGTTAGTCTTTCAATCCCCTCGGTCCGTTGCTACCTGGTTAGCTCCTTTGCTAGGCCGGCTCTTGTCCTTTTCAGCATTTGGGGTGAACTGTTTTGGAGTGGACTTTGAGGTTAATGTTTGATTTAGCAGTCTCAATCACAAGGGGCGTCCATATTGAGTTATCTGGTCAAGCACAATTTAGGAACTTGCAAATGGCTAAAATAAGGTAGCTTTCGATCTAAACTTTTGTCTCCATATGCCTCTATTCCCCCCCCAAATCCTTCTTTCGTCCTTTCTTTTTGGTTATCTTTCCAGGGTTATAGCCAATTCCTCAAACTAATGTTTGGATTTTTTTTTGGGTCACGTTAAGTTCTTGTTAAATATATAAATATTAGGGCTCCAATTCGCATGGTCCGGTGATATTACTGAGCTTTTAGTCCTAGTAATAAGTCCCAACTTAGGCTTTGACAAATTAAGAAAAAAAAAGAATAGAAAAAATTATTTAACTAAACTTTAAAAGGTTATAAGATATTATAAATATAAAATAACTAATTAATTTTTTATTTAATTATTCTAAACTAATCAATCAAAATTGTTAAAAAAAATTTTGGTTCCACTTATATTTCTTGAACTTATATTGTGCTCAAAAAAGAAAAAACATCAATTTTTACTTGATAGCAAAGACATAGTGAAGCTAATAGTCTGAGGATGTAAATTTGGATTTAATGGCACACAAAATGGTTTAACATTAAAGAGAAGATCCTTGCACAATACAACAGCATCAATAGATATTTATATAGAAATTAAATCTGAAATATCTTTGTGCTCAAGTTTAACTCTTTCTATCCTTGAGCCGGAGCCTCATTAGCATAGTTGCAACGAGTTCTTCCCAACGCTGCTCTAAACTAAATGGAAGTCTTCATCGACTCTGAGAACAACATATCCAATAAAAGAATGATTTATCTATACATTACTTTGACAATAACCCTTATATTTCTATGTGCTACTAAATAAATATTTTCATATAACATAAGAGTTCATTGGCTATATGTATAGAAGGTGGCTAAATGACCTGTTTCTAAAATTTGATGGTAAAAATGCATTCTTAGCCAAAAGACCATCACTGTTGTAATTGGATAAGAGATAACTAAGCGTAATCCTTATAGTTGTATTGAAAAGGATGTTCTCGAGGTTCTCACACTGCAGGGTCTGAAGACTCCTGTTTCACAAAAGAGACTGTTTCCGTTCTTAAATTATATCAGTGCACACAATGACATCAATAAGCCTTTATCTAGCTTGAAGCAAAGTGATAGTCACATCATTAACAGTTTTTGCACCTTCGCTGGTTGATGGATCTCCACTATTGCAACTTCCCCTCAGGATAAACGCAGGCTGTTTCGGAGATGGAAGAATGGTATCATTGCTTAGCATGAAAATGACAGTGGACATTGTTGGCCGGTCTACCGCAGATTCTTGAACGCACAATAGCCCAATTTGGATGCATCTCAAGACCTCGTGTTCAGGGCAAGAGCCAGCCAATGACAAGTCCACTATCTCCATCGTCCTGCCTTCTCTCCATAGCTCCCATACCTGAAGAAGTTTTGCATGGTTAAGTGCCAGCAGAAGTTGAAAAAAAAGAAGAAGGGGTGTTCAATATTGGTGAGGAATTGAGGTGTTTGTCATCTCCTTTTCACTTACATAACCGACCAGAGTTGAAGAGTTGCTCTCCTCAAAATAAGCACTGTTTTTGTGACCGGTAATGATTTCTAAGAGCAAGACCCCGAAGCTATATACATCCGATTTTACAGATAGACCCTGCATTGCGTATTCTGGTGACATGTAACCACTGCAGAAGCACGCGG
The DNA here is from genome assembly GCA_037832345.1 of Rhizophora mangle. NCBI lineage: Eukaryota > Viridiplantae > Streptophyta > Magnoliopsida > Malpighiales > Rhizophoraceae > Rhizophora > Rhizophora mangle. The sequence continues at coordinate 52,268 of JBAPLJ010002079.1, read as the reverse complement.
CAGAAAAGGAAGCTATGTAGTTATGTGACCATTTACAACAACTCGCAAAACAATAATCGTTGATCAAGTGCTGTTGCCTCTGGAGGATATACTTACTATGTCCCAACAATCCGTCTCGTGGTTGCTTCAATCTCGTCCACTCCGACTATTCTAGCCATGCCAAAATCTGAAATTTTCGGGTTCATCGAAGCGTCAAGCAGAACATTGCTGGCCTTGAGATCTCTGTGGATGATTCTCAATCTTGAGTCTTGATGAAGATACAGGATCCCTCGAGCAACGCCACAAATGATGTTGAAACGCATTGGCCAATCCAATTGTGACCTTTTGGTTTCATCTGGAATTAACAATTATAGGTGCTCTACTTTCTTTGAATTATTGTGCATAATCGTATAAAAATGATGAGTCCAAAATGATGACATACCGAAAATAACAGAATCCAAGCTCTTATTTGGCAAGTACTCATACACTAACATCTTTTCTCGGTTTTTTATGCAACAACCTAGAATCCTTACAAGATTCCTGTGCTGAAGCTTTGCGATTAATGCGACTTCTGTCATGAACTCCCCACTCCCTTGTCCAGAATTCTTTGACAGCCTCTTCACTGCAATTTCCTTTCCATCATGCAGTATGCCCTGAGAAAATAAATAAATAAATCATATATATATATATATATATATATTGAAAATTGAATGCAAACATAATAATTCTCAGGAATTACGACCCCCACTAACGAATGCAGCTGGTTACCTTATACACTGCCCCAAAACCACCTTCTCCAAGCATATTATCAGTAGAAAAATTGTTGGTGGCTGCAGCTATGGTACTCAGATCAAATAATGGTAAATCTGTAGGTGTTCCCCTTTCACAATGTCCCTCTCTAGCTGGAGAGTCCTCCAAGTATGTTGAACTTGTGAAAACATGTTCGTCTTCAGCTGTCATTCAAATTTGGTAACAAATATATGATTGGCCAAACTATGATCAATTCATAATTTGTCATCCATGCATTCCAATCACTTCATAAATAAAAAAAATCCTTCTTTTCAAATCTATTTTTGTTGCTACTTTTTAATGATAAATTTTTTTTTTCGATAAAATAAAAAAATAATAAATAGAATTCTAATATTCCTAGTATTAATCTAACTTAATTTTAAAATTGTTCTAAAATGATCAGAACAAAAAAAAGACATTAGAGAGAGATTTTTGCAAAGTAATGTACCAAAAAACTCATTGTATGGAGGAAACAGTGAAAGGAATTTTCTTACCTTTTCTCTTCCTTTTTACAAACCAATATACGAAGAAGAGAATGAAAAATGAAGCCAAAGCAATGGAGACTATCAGAACTGCTTTAATTCCCCGTTTGGCAAGAGGACTTTTTGACTTCTCATATTTAGCTGGCAAGTGAAAAATTCAACCCCCATGAAGGCATGAAAATGAAAGACAAATAACATAAACATCAACGTTTCAATAATCAAAAGCTTAAGCATCTATTTTAGTGTCTTCGGCACCCCAACTACCTTACAAATTGAGTCCAACTACCTTCATTTAATTTAGTTGGATTCAATTAATTGACCGAATTTTTAGTTTTGTTAATACACAGGGGAAAAGGCATACCTAACTCAGCTGCATCCACTCGGATGAATATGTCCTGCCCCCCATTTGAGTAACGCCGCGTGTCAACCATATCACCGAACCACATCAGGCATCCAGACCCTCTCTCGTCTGCATAAGCGTAAGCCGTGCAGGAGCAATTCTCCAAGCACTTCTGCTTACATTGCTTCAGGCTCAGGCCCATGTCCGCGCGTGCCACCGAAGTGTCGGGCATCTTAACACGTGCCAACTTCACGAACCCTTCATTGCTTCGACACGCGGACGAACCGGGTTTCCTGATGCAACCCCCCGATCCATCTCTCAAGTACCAATCGCGGGGTGACTTGGGCTCATATCCTGGTGCGCAATTGCAAATAAATTTGCCTGGATCACCATAAGGGTCACAGTAACTGTTTGCACCGCATTCCCTGTAATTATCACACTGCTCTTTAGGGGCGGACCAGAATTCGATCCACCGATGGTCGTGACCGTTCCACGTGGATCTTTGAACGTACCCAGATTCATTTACCATCATTTTTGTGAATATTGGAGAATTCGAAACCTTATTTACTCCGTCACTAATTGATACCTCATCATCATTATTCACAAAATTAATTCTGAAGATGTAGGTATTAGTCATTTGGGGTACTCCGCTCCATCTTAGCCCAGTCCACGGCCCGCCCCGCCACAATGGGAGGGAACCTTTGTACAGAAACAACTGAGGATATCCGATTGGATCGATTCTAAAGAATACGTCACCAATTCCAGGGTCATCTCTGGATTTCCATGACGATAGGAACCAGATAAAACCGGTCCGACGGTTCAGCCCAAGTTTCATGAGAGGAAGCAAAGTATCTGTAGGATAATCAAAGCTCTGCCATAAGACTCTTTTGCTATGCTGTTGAACCAATACCAGATTTCCTGTATCCAAGAGCCGAGCCACGGAATAATTGTTCGCTGCCGAAGCTGAAGCATTAGTGGACCAAACTGGGACAACACTTTGGTTATCCTCGTAGACGACAAGGTTGCCTTGTGGATTGATAGTAAGTGTCCCGGAAGTACCATTTATAGGATGATCTCTATTTGCCGCCCATATAACTGTCTGCTCTGGAACTTTGTAGTACCAAATTCCGACGTAGCGGCGGGTCGAATTGTTGGGGCTGAAGAAACCAAGTGCCCAGCTTTGACCACTGGAGACCAAAACGTCTCCGTCTCTGATGGGATTGCTCGTAGTTATGGTGTCGGTGGTGGATGTGCAGCAGGGGAAAATGAGAAAGAGAAGAAGAAGCCATTTGGTAATAGACCTTTTTACAGTGTTCATGGCAAGCTGAAGAGTTGCTAGCAATTGAAATTTTATCAATAGAGGTTTACATTGGACTAGACATTTAAGCAGGATTGCAGAAGGCAGGATTTAATAAATGTAGGTAGGTGCGCAAAAGGGCCCAGAAAATTAAAGAACACACGTGTGTGGGAATGACCAGGGCTAAAGAATCCCAACGCAAAGTTGTTCTCTTTTGAGATTAGAACTTCACCATCTGTGAGGGTCTGGTTTATGACTATTGTGTCCTTTGAGGCTACAAGTAATGGAAGAAAAAAAAACAGAAGCAGATTTCCAACAACCATGGCTGCTTCAATGGCCAACACACCAGAAAATCAACTTAAAATGCCTCATTGAGTTGCCATTTTTGACCAGAGAAGGAAAAATAATTTCTTGTGGCACACTAGTCTCGCTGTATTCTTTAAGGGACTTCGTCCACATTAAGCAAACTCCTTTTGCCTTGCATATTTGATATCAAGTCAGCTGAGGAGATAGTTTGCTATTTTTCATTACTTTGAAAAACCACGACTCTTTAAAAATTATATAGTTACTTATTGGGTTACGTCCCATTCATGATACTGTGGAAATAGAAAAACAAAATCCTACAAAAGTCAACCGGTCCAAATTTTCATTCCCCACATCTTAAAGTGCATTTTGATTTCAAAAACTGTTTTACGCCTTTCTTTTATTTATGGCTTGATTTCCATTTTTGTTTATTAAATGTGAGAAATGGCCAGCGATACCTCGCACACACCACTTGAAGAGCCTCAGAATTAAAGAATTGCAAAGCAAATAAAACGCCTAAACTAAAGAATTCTACGAAAAAAATAAAAAGAAAAAAAAAAAAAGGCTTCCACCTTCTCCAGAGAGTCAGCCAGTGACGTATCAAATGGAACCAGAAAGGAAAAAAGAAAGGTCTATCTGGTCAGAATTTCAAAATCTTAAATAATTTCCCACGTCGTACACAACAAGTATGTGTTGACCGTCATTCAAAGCCAAAAAAATAAAAAATAAAAATACTTAACGGAGACTCAGCCAGATATGTACGCAAAAAGTATTTGTTGACCGTCATTCAAATGAAAAAAAGAAAAAAGACTGACCTTTTTGTCATTGTTTGCTTTGAAGAATCGATGCCGGTAAGCCCGAGGGACTAAGGTGGTGTGTTGGTAATAAATAGATGTGGCAAAGCTCATTCATTTTGGTTAATAACTCAAATCATTCAAAAATTAAAAAAAATTTTAAAATTAAATAACACCAAATCAAAATAAATTAAAATTTAATAAAAAATTAATTAACATAAAATTTAAATAATTTTATTTTATAAAATTAAAAAAATTAAATAATTTATATTTTATATTTTATTTAATTAAAATTTAATAAATTTAAAATTTAATATATATATAATCAAATAAATATAAAATTTAAAAAATAAAAAATTTAAATAATATTAAATATAATAAATTTTGAAAATTAATAAATATATAATTTAAAATATCAAAATCTAAATAATTTTATATTTAAAATATTTAACTTAATTATTAAAATTTTTTTTAGTCTTATAAAAATTATATAAAATTTTTTCACTATTTACATTTAAATATATAAATTTATTTTTAATTATACATTGATCAAATTAGTTGAAATTAAAATTTTGGAATCTTTAAATATAACCAACAACAAATTTCTAAATTTCATTTTTTTTCCCCTCTTATATGGTATAATTGGTCGACATAAAAAAAATGTTACATTCTTATTTAATATTTATTAATTATCAAACATGACCACCCACTGCATTTATCAATGCCATAACCCTTCAAGAGCCTCGGAATTATGGACTAAAACAAGAAAAAAGAGACTAAGAGCTGCAAATCAAAGAAGGTCATAACCTTTAATTAAGCTTAGCATAATTAAAAGAATGAATATATTAGAAGCTTTTGGTCATTGTCACTGTAGAGAACAAGCTTTCCCTAATGGTTAAGTGACAAAATTCTTAAGGAGCCACCTAATGAAGAGTCTTTATTTGCCACTGAAGATCCTGATGGTGTCACCATTTTGCTGCCATATGCTAACTATTGCAAGTTTGCACAAATTTCCCTACACAGCTTGAAAGTTGGTTATGATAGTTAAGGAGTTGTTGCAAGAAGTTGCCCTCTTTCTAGAAGCTTTTCCACTTTTTGAAATATTATTAGCTTGCTAACCAAGTAAATCAATCATTGTGTGATGGCCTAAGTGTTTGATGTTTGTACTTAACAATTTTAATTCAAATTTCAATTTGAAATTCAAGATGTAAAAGTTGTAACTTCAACAGCTTCTTGGTTTGAATTTGAAATTTTTGTACTCAATATTTATATATCATGAAATTAAATCAATGAAAGGCATCTCAATCATCTTTCAGTCAATCTCTCAAGCTTTTCTCCCTTCCTTGTGTTATACTTGTCTTGGATTAGTTTTATTGGTGTAAAACTAGAAGCAGAAAATCAATATAATATCCTTGCAATTGACAACAATAGTAGTATTAGAGCTTGAAAGTCCTTGTGTCACCTGACCTTTATGAGGCAAAGAGAGTTTAAACACCTTAAACACCAAAGAGCCAGTCCACATAAACCCTTGCATGGCTTCAACCAACTTCTCTCTCTCTCTCTCTACTTTCAAAATTCACTAATGAAAATTACACTTAACGGACTGTCATAATAAAGGCTTATTTAAGAGTTTTTGACTTTTGGCAAGTAACAACAATGTGAAACTAATTGTTGCTTAAATAGATAATGAGTAAGACAATATGTATAGTTAAAAAATCAAATCATTCTAATTTTATGTAGGTAGGGAATTAAGTGGTGGATTTGTAATATTCCATATTTATCAAAGTACAGGAGAAGTTGGTTACTATAACTGTCAGTGATCTCAACACCAACTTTACAATTTATGAAGCATGGAATGACACTTGTACTATGTATGTTATTAAGAAAAAGATGGTTATGCCTAATGCTCGAGCAAATCCCTTTACTAGTAAACCTTATCATGGCTTAACTAAAGTATTTTAGTAAGCAATTCTTCAAGCAATTCAAGGCTTTGACTTGTATTTATTCAACTATTATAGAGACTATTTTTAATAGGATAATGACATATGACACAACAAAAGAAGCTTAAGATAGATTGAAAGAGGGGTATAATGGTAGCTCTAAGACTAGAACCATGCAACTCCTTAATCTCAAGAGAGGATTTGAGCTTCTGAGAATGAAAGATATAAAAATTGTAAAGGACTATAGTGACAAGTCACTAAAAGTGATCAACCAAATAAGGATGTTGGGAGAGAACTTTCCAAATAGAAAAATTGCCCAAAAGGTTCTTTTGAGCATTCCAGAGAGGTTTAAACCTAAAATCTCCTCTCTATATAGACTTTTAGGATCTCAATGTCATTTCTTTAGGTGAGCTAATTAGTGCACTTTAAGCTTAAGAGCAAAAAAGGCTTATAAGACAAGAAGACAAATTTGAGGGAGCTTTTTGAGATTTCTATAATAGAAAAGTTAAGCCAAAAGAAGAAATGATGGCAAGCAAGTTTGACAAGGAACCTGAGACTACCAAAGGCATTGACAAAAAATGGTACCACCATATGAGTTTTGCAAAAAGAATCAATTATTTGTCTAAATTTTACTAGAAAAAAACTAGACATCTTATGCAAACATTACAACAAAAAGGGGTAATCTTAAAAGATTTGCAAAAACAAAGATATGATATCCTAACAAAAGCCTTAAAAATCTAGTCAAGAGGCTCAAGTTATTAATGCAGATTAGCATATAAAAGAATATTTGTTTATACTTTGAATACTAGAAAGAGGGTTGTAGGAGTTTAGTTGGTAAACAGTGGTTGCACCAATCACATGTCTCCAACACTTAAAGCTTTTAAAACCCTTGATCAAAATTTCAGATCTAAGGTTATAATTGGCAATGGAGAGTACCTTGATATGTAATTGCTACTGCTTAAACTCATGCAAGTATTAAACTACTTAAACTCATGCAAGTATTAAATTGCTTAAACTCATGCAAGTATTAAACTACTTAAACTCATGCAAGTATTAAATTGCTTAAACTCATGCAAGTATTAAACACATTACTAATGTTCATTTTGTGGCTAACATCAACCAAAATTTACTCAATGTTGGGTTAACTCCTAGAAAAAAGTTTTTCTTTGGTATTTAGAAACAAAACTTGCATCATTAGTGATGATACAAGTGCTCACTTAGTTAATGTGCCTATGAATGGAAACAACTTCCATTTAGACATAAAGAAATTATCATACCTTGCCTTACCTATCATGATAAATGATTCATCTTTATGGCACAGAAGACTTGGTCACTTTCATTATGTTGCACTTCAAAAGTTATAGTAAAGGAAGTTAGTGAATGATCTAGTCTATATAGCTCAGTCTAATCTTACTTATGTATGTAAGACTTGCCAATTAGGGAAGTAGACTAGACTTCCCTTTCTCTTAACTCAACTTTCTAGAGCTAAAGAGAGGTTGGAACTGATTAACTCAAACCTCTGGATACCATGAGAAATAATTCCCTTTCCTTAAGTAAAAGACAGAGGTGGCTACTATATTTCAAAATTTTTAAATCTAGATTAAAAAGCAATCTTAACATCTGATCAAGGCCATTAAAATAAATAATGGCTCAGAATTTATCTATGGTTACTTCAAAGTAATTTGCATCTTTGTTAGCATACAACAACAACTAATAACTCCTTATTCACCCTAACAAATGACTTATGTGAAAGTAAAAACATAAATATAATGGAAATGGCTAGATACTTTATGATTAAAAAGAACCTACCCAAAAGGTTTTGGGTTAAAGTTATAACAAACTCTATCTTTTACATAGACTGCTAACTAAGCCTTTGCCACACCTAACCTCCCTTTGAGTCTTGATTTTTTAGCAAGCCTTCCTTGAGTTACCTAAAGGTATTTGACAACATTTATTATGCTCATGTGCTTAAAAGCAAAAGAATTAAATTGGATTATAAAGTTACTCCTATAATATTCATTGGTTATTTAACCATTTCTACAAATTACAAAATCTATAATATAACTTTTAGTAAAATATCTATAGTAAAGATCTCAAAATCCATAAAAGTGAAAAATGGAATTGAAACCTCTCAAATGTTTAAGCTGAGCAAAGTTAGTCCTTACATGGTCTCTAAATGTAAGAATAAGATTTTTGTTCCTCTGGAGGAGAAGATGTTGATCACTTGCTTGTGAGGGGAACCAAAAGCATTACATTATGATTTTAGTTTTGGCATAGTTCACTTCTAATTCAAACTAAAATCATGGTTATACATAGTTATAGGCCAATATAAGTATAAAATAAATAGTCAGTCAAATTTTAGAATGATAAATTATCCTTTATTACAAACTTAAATATTCTTTTATATTTACTTCAAAAAGCTTGACCTATCACACCATTAACTATGTTGTAGCATGGCATTGCTACCAAAATGTTTTCAAATCAAATCAAATCAAATCAAATCAAATCAAATTTTCCCTTGGGCTAAAATTCAAATCAAATTTAAACAATAGAGTTTATTTATTTATTAATTATTTTTTACAAGAGACAATAGCGGTTACAATTAATGTTTTTCAACCAATTATACTAGAAATATGAGATAAAACTTAAAGTTTACTCAAATCATACATATGCATGCTAAGTTTTGATTATTGGATGAACAATAACAAGCAGATCAATGAAAGTTCAGAATAAAAAACCAGGATGATTTTTTCATAAGAGAAAATAATTTTTTTTTTTTTTCAAAAAAGGGATAATTAAAGACCCACTTACTTGGCTATGAAATGGATGAGGTGCCATAGCCATTGTCCACATTCCTCTTACTATAAGCAATGTGGAGGACTGAAAATAAATGTGTGTTAGAGCGAGCTTTACTGGTAAAATAATAGGACTCTTCTCCTTTTTCCTTTTTTTTTTTTTTGGTTTTTTATATATTACCCCTCACTTCATATGCATTTTTCTTATTGCATTGGGCCATTGTATAAAGATGTAGGCTTTTCTTTTCTTTTTTTTTTTTTAAAAAAGAAAACAATTACATGAGTGGCCCCTTTGTCGGGACATTATTTCTTTATTGGTAAATTGTGTAAAGATATAGAACTTTTTTGTTGCTGACCTTCATTTGACATGTTTGTTAATTGTTTCTATAAAATTAAATAATTTTTTTATGATAATAAATTGATACAAAAATTAGATTTGACTCAAGTTATTTTAAATTTTAAATTATAATTTTTAAAATTTTAAATTAAATAAATTTAAAATTATTTGAATTTATAATATTTCAAATTACAGATTCATGAAGTTCTGAATTTGTTGAGACAGACATTTAGGTTTTAGATTTATTAAATTTATAGTTTAGTGAGTTTCAAGTACATTAATTTTTAAATATATTAATTTTGTTTTAGTGATGAAGGGTATTTTAGTATTATTAATTCAAAAAGAACCCAAAGCTTTCTTGCCATCGGAGTTTAATTGGTGCCATCACTAATTATTACCAACCATTTGTCACGAGATGAGTTTGTAAACACTTTAAAACCCGTACGACACTAGACAACTTTAAAGGAAAGTTGCTAGTAAGCCTAGAGAAAGAACAAAAAGGAATAAGAGAAGAGGTTTAGAGAAAGGAAGCTTGGATTGCTTTGTTGCTTGATTACTTGATGCTACAAATAAATGAGGCTTAGGGTATTTATAACCATTTGACTTGGATTTAGAATTTTCCTACCCTAAATATTTACATGGAATATTCTTGGCATATTACATTCTATAATTATGTACAAGTCATAGGGTTCTAGAAAATTCTATGGGTTCACCTACCATGAAGTCTCTAGAATCTTCTTAGGTCCTTTGGGCCTTTGGTAATGGGTTTGAACCCTTTAATGGATTGGGTTTTAATTTGTTGGCCCGTGACATTCTCCCCCACTTAATTCGGTGATGTCCTCATTGTTGCTTGATCTTTGTAGTGTTGGATTTTAGTGGGAAATTGCCATAGTGTGTCCTCTTGTTCCTAACTGGCCTCCTCATAAGAATTTCCCTTCCATTTCACCAAGTACTCCATATAATTGGGTACACCCCTTCTTCGGATCCTTCAACCCATAAGAATACTCTCCACTTCCTTATTGAAGGTGGTAGTAACGATCGTTGGTCCTTGTTTGGACTTGTTTCTCTCAGGATCTTCCATGTCTTTATGGCACAGCTTAAGGAAACTCAAATGGAAGACAGGATGGATTTTGAGGTTAGGTGGCAGTTGTACTTGGTAGGAGACTTTTCCCACACATTTTATGATTAAAAAGGTCCTTTGTACCTTTGGATTAACCCTTTGTGCACTTTATGATGAGACTTGAATTGTTGTGGGAGTATCCTAATAAGTACTTTGTCTCCTTCTTGGTACTTAACGTGCCTCTGCTTATGATCTACCCATTTCTTTATCTTTTGAGCAGCTTTGTCTAGGTGAGCTTGGACAATATCTGCTTGCTCATGCCATTCCTTGGTGATTTGGTGTGCCATGAGGCTCTTGCCACTGTATAAGGAGGCGATGGCATATGGTGTTATAAGTTGTTGGCCAGTAACAATCTCAAAGGGACTTTTACCTGTGGCTTTGCTCCTTTAGAGATTGTAAGAAAATTGAGCCATATCAAGCAATTTGGCTCAATCTTGTTGGTGAGTACTTACATAGTGTCTCAAATACAGCTCCAGTAATATGTTGATGCTGTCTATTTGACTGTCGCTTTAGGGATGGAAACTAGTAGAGAAGTTGAGATCAGTCTCGAGTAATTTGAAGAGTTCTATCTAGAACCTTTTAGTGAAGCATGGGTCTCCATCACTTACAATGTTGCATGGTACTCCACAAAGCTTGATGATATGTTTGAGAAAAGCGCGGGTGGCTTCCTTAACAGTACAGTCCTGGGAAACTAGAATGAAAGTAGCATACTTGCTAAACTGATCCATAATCACCATAATGCTCCTATAACCTTCAGGCTTTGGTAGAGCCATGATGAAGTCCACGGATAAACTTTTGTATGGTCTTTTGGTGATTGGTAGGGCCTCTAAAAGATCTATAGGGTGGTGTAGATCAACCTTGTCTTGTTGGCAAATAAGGCATATTCGAACATATGCTTTTACATTATCTCGCATTTGTGACCAATAGTAGGAGGATTGAATAAAGGCAAGGGTGCGTGCAACATTAGGATGTCCTACCCATTGGGAATCATGACATTCTTTGATTATCTCCCTCCTCAAATTCCCATACCTTGAGACTACGATTTGGTTACCAATGGTCAAAAGTAGCCCATTATCTTCCTAAAATTGTTGAGTCTTGCCTTCACAGGCTAGCTTGACAAGGTTTTACATCATGGGATTTTTGTCTATACCTTCCTTGATACAGGTGATGATAAGGCCCTCGGGTTGGCTGAGAGTTAACAAAGTGAGCTCCACTTTCCTATTAAGGGCATCAGCTATCATGTTGGCTTTACCTAGCTTGTACCTCAACTAGTAGTCAAACTTGGCACTGAGCTTGCTTTGGGCTCAATTTTTTTGGAGTTTGGAAGTACGTTGTAGCCACACTGTCAATTAAAATGGAAAAATGCGAGCCAAGTAAGTAATGTTGCCATGTCCTTAGGCAATGGACAATGGTAGTCATTTTCTTCTTTTGTACGGTGTAGCAGCACTCTGTATCATTTAGCTTTTGGCTTTTGAAAGCAATGGGATGGTGTGTACCTTAAAGGCTTTATTTGGGTGTGAAAGGCTAAAAACAGGCTCCTTGGAGATGAGTTTCTTCAAATCGTCAAAGGTATGCTAACATTGTTCTGTCTATCTCTATGCACGATCCTTTTTCAATAAGTCAGTCAAGGGTGCTGTCCTGGCTGAGTAGCCTTTAATAAACTGATGATAGTAGTTGGCTAGATCGAGGAAGGATCTTAAATTTGGAATTCTGGTTGGTGGCTCCCAATCCATGATGGCCTTTACTTTTGCTGGATCCATCATAAGCTTCCCATCGTTGATGTAATGACTAAGGAACTCTACTTCTTGTGTGGCAAATGAGTAGTTCTCTCTTTTGACATAAAATTCATTCTCACATAGTATTTTAAAGACTTGTCATAAGTGCTGCAAGTGCTCATCAAGTGTCTTACTATATACCACAATGTCATCTAGGTATACTACACGAATCAGTCGAGGAAGGGATGAAATAGCTTATTCATATGTGTGCAGAAGGTTACTAGTGCATTGGTGAGACCAAAGGACATAACCAGGAACTCAAAAGACCTATACCTTGTTACGTATGTTGTCTTGGGTTCATCTCCAACTACAATGCATACTTGGTAATATCTTAAACACAGATTTAACTTTGCAAACTATCGTGCATCACCAAGCTGGTCAAAGAGATTTGAAATCAATGGTATCAAATATTTATTCTTTATGGTGATCTTGTTCAATGCTTAGTAGTTGATGCATATGCGCAGACTTCCATCTTTTTTCTTTTGGAAGAGCACGAGGGTACCGTAAGGAGACTTTAAGGGTTGGATGTATCCTGAGTCCAACAAGTCTTGGAGCTGTTTACGTAGCTCCTACAATTCGGGTGGTGCCATGCGATATAGTGTCCGCCTCACGCCTAGGTGGGAGTCTCTTTGGCAACTTGTGTGGCATAACATCCTTAAACTCTTCAAAGACTTATGCTACTTCAGTGAGCAAGGTGGTCTTGGGGTTGACATCCTCATCATTAAGCTCATGGATGGTAGCAAGGTAGCTTGGGTCAGTTTCCATACCTCGTTTGAATTGTAATATGGATAAGGCTTGATCCTCTAATTGGCAAGCACGTTCAGTAGGGATGGTGCAAGCCTTTCTTCCCTTCAATATTCCAAGTGAGTTTGAAGTAGGGAATAGGAAGACCTATACCTTGTCAAAGAACTCCATGCCTAACACCACTAGGAAATCATCCATAGGGACTATGGAGTAGTCAATGCTTCCTTTCTATGCACCAAGGGTTATGGAAACACTTTTGGCAATGCCATCGATTGGTTTTGTTGGTGAGTTCACTACTTTAAGGGTTCCGCCCTTACTTGTTAGCTGGAGGAAAGCTGCTTGGCCTCCTCCATGAAAATGAAGTTGTGGGAAGCTCCGGTGTCTAGCATGGCTCTAGTTTGCCTCTCATTAATGGAGATCTAGATATATAGTAGACCCTTATGGTCGGCATGGGGTTGTGTGCTTTTCCCCTTTATGGTTGCCAAGATTCGTTATCCCATCTCAGTTTGACCTTGGTCATCTTGTAAAGGGTCATCTTCAAATTGGGTCATGATGGTGTTGAGGGTCTTGTGCTTAGGGCAATCTTTCATCCAATGGGAACCATTGCAAATAAAACATGGTGTTTTTGGTTTGGGAGGATCGGTCTTACCTCAATCATATCTTTTACCATGCAGCAAGGCTTTCACCTTTCCTTTATCCTTGGACCCTTGCTCCTTGCAGCCAGATCTTTCTCCCCCAATTTTACCCTGGTTGGATCATCCTTTTTGGATTGAGTGTTGTATTCCACAAGAGACTCAGCAATGACAATAGCTTCGTCCAAACTTTGCATATTAAGTTTCTCAAGTTCAACTTTAGCCTAATCTTTTAATCCATCCATGAAGAAAAAGAGGAAATCTTTGTCAAACATGTCCTCAATCTCAAGGATGAGGGTGGTGAACTCCTTGATGTCGTCTCAGATGGTCCTTCCTTGCTTTAAACGTTTGAGACGACCTCGAGCTTCCTTCTCGGCATTGCTTGGGCAGAAGTGCTTCTTAATTCATGCTTGAAGTTTTCTCAAGTGTCAATCAAGCAAATGCCTTTGCTAACATCGCCATGTTTGTGACGCCACCATGGTTGAGTAGCATCTCGTAGGAATGTGGGGGTAATGCAAATCCTTGCTGCATCATCTCGGATGAACTTAGCTTCAAAGTATTGGTGTCAGTTGAAAAGGAAGTTCTCAACTTTTGTAGCATTATGAATGCTATTATAGGTAGTAGGTTTAGGCACTTGGAATATGCCAAAGTTGACGGTGCCGATAAAGCATGACCCATTAGCAATGGTTTGCTTGTACTCATCTTAATCGACATGAACACCATCTACCTTACGTCAAATGTCTTGTAATTCATTTTCAGCAAAGGAACGATCACTACATACCTCTCTTCGAATGTCATTGAGATCACACTTAAAGGATTGACTAATCTCCTAAAGGGTGGATTTTCCAATTCCAACCATCACACCTTCCAAAGAGCACCATAGTTCTCTAGATCTACAAATGCCACACACACCATCATTGCCATCATCACCTGATCTATCACTTGCCATCCACCTCCAGGGAACGAAACAACCTAGAAACATTCCCCATCACTAATCTAATGATTTCCATCCTGTTTTCAAAAAAGGTAGTTCATCTCATAGCATTTTTGTCATCGTCAAACTAACACCGTCACTATCAAAGCCACCTGCAACCTCTGTCTAGTCGTTGCCATGTTCCAACTTCCACTTTCCACAACTGGAGCCCTCAACATTCTAATTTTATTGCTTGTGTATATACTTTTCTGTCATCATGCACCTTCTTACCTTGTCATATTTGTTAGTTAAAGACACCATTTGAACCATGCATCTTTGCTCACTGGTGCAATAAGGGTTCACTATTTTCCAACCCTCTGGCTACCAATCTACATATCACAGCCAAGAATGCACATGAATATTTTTGACAAATCATCAGAAAAGCCATCTCCTCTTACTTGTTTCTATCTATGTCATTGCTGCCACAACCATCAGATTATGCAACATCTTTGCCCATCCACCACCTGCTAACCGACTATTTCTCCTAGCTATCTGATTTCCTAGAACCAAGTTATTGAGTGGGCCCAGTTTCTTTCTTTCTATGGTATCATTATGAGAGAATGGTTCTAGCATCACTAGCGTTCATCTACAATTTGCTAATAAGGGTAGATTCAAAGGAATTATGGCAGATTTTTCAGAGGTGGGGAAGGGTGATAGATGTAGTGATACTGAACAAGATGTCTCAAGGGGGACTTTATTTCAGCTTCATCAAGTTTAGCAAAAAGTAGGATGCAATTGATGCTACCAGGAGGTTGAATAAGAAGCGGCTTCACAGCCACTAGTTGGGGTCTGACTAGCTAGATTCCTTACACCTAGGTCTAAGAGCTCATTTGATCTCCTTGATACAGAGACAGAGATGATTGGTTAGTGTAGGGGACTAGAAGGGTTTGTGTGACCTAAGATGAGTGGGTCATATTGCAATGCAGTAGTGGGACGAAGAGGGGGAGGACTTCATCAGTTAATTGACTTGAAGGGTTTGATAAATTGGACAGTTGGTCATATGCTGATTGCATTGAATTATCATACAAGAACTATCAAAAGGGAATGGCTCTATCAAAGTGCAATAGGGGTGGTTGTAAACCTAGTACCATCAACACCCTTAAGGAGTGACTGATGACTTTAGGGGACCCTTCAGTAAGGGTAATGGTTATGAATGACATTGAATGTTTGCTGACATATAAATCCATGGAGGAGATGATGATGGTGCTTAGGGATAGGGTGAGGAGCTCAGGTGTTGGTTTCAAAGCTTGGTGCCTTGTTCAATCAACAAAGTAAGCGCAGATCGGCAGATTTTGGTCTCATTAGAGGGATTGTTGTAACATGCATGGTCCAATGAGTTTTTAGCTCAATTAGGAGAGATATAGGGAGTGTATTTAGGGATGGGTCTAGTGTCATAGTAAAAGGAGCGATTAGATTAGTGCTGCTTTGGGATATTGGTTACATCCGAGGTGGTTCTTTCCATGAAGCAACAACTTAAGTCTCAAACAAAAAAGAAGCAGCAAGGGAAGCAAGATAAAAGGTCAGAGAATCATACCAAGTCTAAAGGCAAAAGATAATATCCACCATGTGATTATTGTAAAAAGACTAATCATATGTCTACATACTACTGAAAGAGGCCTAATCTTGTGTGTAAAATTTGCAAGAAGAAAAGGTAGGTTAAGAGGATCCGCTAGCATAAAGGGAAATAGTTGCAATAACAAGCACAAAAACCTTAACAAGCATAAGTAGTATATGAAGATTAGATATTGGAGGAGCAGTTATTTATTGTAGCAGCCAACTCCTCTAGTAAGAGTAGTGATATATGACTTGTTGAGAATGGTTGCATAAATCATATGTTAACATATTTGCAACTTTTTAAGAAGTTTGACAGATCTTTCATAACCAAGGTGAAAATTGGTAATGGTAAACTCATTCAAGTTAAAGGCTAAGGTTATGCAACTATCCACACAAATGCATGTATCAAGTTCATACCTAATGTTTTATATGTGCCTAAAGTGAGTTATGATTTGCTTAGTGTAGGCCAAAACTAGAAAAATGGTATAGCTTAGTCTTTAAAAACAAGGCTTGCATCATCTCAAATCCCACAAGTACATTTTTGATCAAAGTGCCTATGCTAGGAAAAACCTTCCAGTTGGAAGCAAGGTACAACACCTTCCATTACTTGTAAAAGCAATAGATGCTATGGTTTGGCACAAGAGGCTAGGTCATGTTAATTTTGTTGGTCTTAAAAAGATGCAAAGGAAAGGACTAGTGTACAGTTTACTTAAAGTTGCAAAACTCAAGTCTATTTGTAAAACTAGTCAACTTGGTAAACAAATTAGGTTGTCATTCTCATATGGAACTTCATCTAAAGCAAAGGAGAAGTTGTAGCTCTTTCACAATGATCTTTGTGGTCCTATGGATCATGTGTCTTTGAAAGGAAGCATGTACTATGCAATCTTTGTATATGATTTAACTAAGTTTGCCTAGATTTTCTTCCTTAAATAAAAGTCTAAAATGCTAAGTGTCTTTGACTAATATAAAGCTTGGATTAAGAAGAAATTTGGCTTTTAGATCAAGGCTATTAGGTCAAATAATGACTCAAAGGACACATATGGGTCATTCAAATAGATTTTTAAAGATGCAGGGATTCAACAACAACTGATTACACCCTACTTATCTTAACAAAATGAGGTGAGTGAGAGGAAAAATAAATCAATTGTAGTCATGACTTGGAGCTTATTAACAGAAAAGGGTCTTCTTAAGTCCTCTTGGTTAATGGCAATAACTACCTTAAAGAGGCTACCTACCATAACTTTTATTGATTCCACACCACATTAGTACTAGTTTGGCATTAAGCTTTCCTTGGCTTATCTTAAGGTGTTTAGAAGTCTGTGTTATTCTTATGTGCCTCAAGCAAAGAGGAACAAGCAAGATCCTAGAGCATT
Source organism: Rhizophora mangle (assembly GCA_037832345.1). NCBI lineage: Eukaryota > Viridiplantae > Streptophyta > Magnoliopsida > Malpighiales > Rhizophoraceae > Rhizophora > Rhizophora mangle. The sequence goes on along the minus strand of JBAPLJ010002079.1, from coordinate 35,041 downwards.
AGTGATTATGCTTATTGGTTATACAAACATAGTTCATACTTATATGGTGTATGACCTTATCACTAATAAATTCTCAATAGGTAAAGACTTTAGGTTTGATGAAACATTGAGATGGAAATGGAAAAAGGAAGGATATTAAGGTTGATGAAACCTTGACCACAATTTTTAGTCAACCTTTACAATCCATACGTTAGGATTATAACTCTTCAGAAGAAGATAATGTTGACAACTCACCTGTTAAAGCCACTAGATCTCTCATTGACATCTATGAGAGATGCAATGTAGCTTGCTAAGAACAAGCATGTTATAATAAAGCATTAAAGCTCATTGGTTGGGAAGTTGTAATGTAGGAGTTTCAAGCTTTAGAAAGAAACAACACTTGGATTTTAGTCCTAAGGCCTAAAGACAAGAAAGTTATGGGAGCTAATTGGATCTATAAGGTGAAAATGAATGCAGATGGAAACTTGCATAAGCTCAAGGCCAAGCTAGTTGCCAAAGGTTTTTCACAACAAGCAAAAGTTAATTATATAAATATCTTTGCTCCTGTGGCAAGAATGGATACCATCAAACTTCTTTAGGTAATGGCAACTCACAACCAATGGGTAGTGTACCAAATGGATGCCAAGTCCACCTTCCAAAATGGTGTGTTGTAAGTAGAAATCTTTCTTAAACAACCACCTTATTTCATCCTTCTTGGAGAAGAAGATAAGGTATACTTACTTTAAAAGGCTTTTTATGGGCTAAGGTAGGCTCTTAGAGCTTGGTATGGCAATATGTAAACTAGGCTTCTTAAGGTGTGTGTTAGAAATAACCCTATATGTAAAAATTGAAGTAGCACATATTCTTTACATTTCTTTATATATGGATGATCTTATGATCAATGGAAACATTTGTGCACTTTTTCATCATTTCAAAGTAAAATTAAAGAAACAATTTGACATGACAAACTTGGGAAGGATGAAATATTTTTTGGGTTTACAAATCCACCAATCTTAGGAAGGTATTTTTGTCACTTGAGCAAAATATGCAAATCACATTCTACAAAAATTTCATATGCAAGATTATAAAGAGGTAAAGAGGCAACTACTCTACTCACATTAGGTATCAAGCTCTAGAAAGATGATGGTTTGCCAAAGATTGATGCAAAGGAATTCAAAAGTCTGATTGGATATCTATTACATGTCTCGATTTCTAGGTCTGATATCATGTTTTCTGTAAATATTCTATTTGCATTTATGTAAAGTCCCTCTTAATTACATTATAAAGTTGCATAAAAAGTGTTGAGGTACATCAAAGGCACAACTAATTTTGGAATTATTTTCAAAAGCATAGGAGACATGAAGCTAAATGGCTATACTAATAGTGACTGGGCTGGATCAAGTGAGGATATGAAAGCACTTTAAGGCAAGCTTTTACTCTTGGTTTAGTTATTTTTTTGCTAGAGTTCAAAGAAACAAACTATTGTGGATCAATCTGCAACTGAAGTAGAGTACATAGTTGTTGCTTTTGCTGTGAATCAAGCCTTGTGGATCAAAAAGATCGTGGCATACTTGAAGCTAAAGCAAAAGGAAGCCACCATCATCTACTATGACAATCAAGTAGCCATTGATCTATCAAAGAATCTAGTAATGCATGGGAGAAACAAGCATTTCAATATAAAGCTTAATTTTGTTAAATAAATGTAGGAGAATCAAGAAGAGGGACTAAGGCTCTATCACTCCAAGGATCAGCTTTGCAGACATCTTTACCAAAGGGTTGCAGAAAGATAGATTTGCTAAACTGAGGAAGAAGTTGGGTATGCAAAGCAGCAACACCAAGAAGGACTAATGATCATGTTGCCCTTACTTTGCTACAGCAAGATGACTTGACAAAGCTAGCTTTAAACCCTATGTAACTAACTCTCCCATAAAGCATTAGTTGACAATTGATAGTTATGGCAGTTAGGAAGCATGTTGCAGGAGACTTTTGGCAAATCATTCCAAAAATTTTATGTATTGATATGTTTAATTCAAATTTAAAGTATTTTGAATTTAAACCAATGTATAAATCATGTGAATTTGTGTTTAAATTTAAATTACAAAATTTGAATTTGTAGCAAACTTGTTTTTGTAAAGTTTCTGGTATATATTGAAGAAGTAGCAATGAAACTGATGCTTTCTGCACAAATCAGGGGGATCGTCACCTTACCTTGACCCTTTTCCTTACTTCTCTTTCTTTTCCTTCTGCCTCAAGTAATTTGTGAGCACCAAAAAACAAACTAGCAGGCTAACAGTTTCCACAAAAGAATCAAAACAATTTTATCATCCATTTGCTTGGAGCAAAATCGATGTTTACTATACCTTTTCATTTTGTGAGTGCTAGTATTTCATATAATGTTGAGGAGAAGTGATTGGAAGCTTCATGACAATGGCTAACAAATTCTTTCGATGTCCTAACAATCTCTCATTTTTGACATTGTTATGCTCCCTTACAAAACACTCTAATGGTTAAAAGAGTAGATTTTTTTCTTAAAGTCTTGGATTAATTGGGTTATAAAATTTGTAAGTGTAAATTGCGATCTAATAGATAAAAGGAAAAAAAAAAAAAAAGTTAGAAGAGTTTCTTAGAGGTAGGGGACTTGGGAAGGCACTAGAATTGGGTAAGAGTCACATACTAGAAAGGGATTTTTTGTTGGACCAACAGAAAGCAGCAAGAAAATAATTGGATAAATGGAGATATATACGTGTCTACTTCTCTGTAGATGTTGAAGGATTTTACTACAATCGTAAGTGATGTGTCTCATTACTTTGAATTGGCACATCTTCACACAAAGTTTACAAAATCTTCAGCGAGATAAAACATCAGAAACTGTGACAAGGTTTACAGAATATGGTCCTTTTCCTACTGAAAAATCTAAATCATTCTGAGATTTCATGAAAACAAATGCTGGCTGCTTAGGATATGGAAGAGGCCCGTCACTGTTGAGCATGAGAACAACATCTAACATGGTTGGCCTGTCACTTGCATGCTCTTGTACACACAAGAGGCCGATCTGAATGCATCTCAAGGCCTCATGAGGAAGATATGATTCCCTCAGTGATGAGTCAATTACCTCCAATCCTCTGTCCCCTCTCCAATACTCCCACACCTGCCAAGTTCATAACATACACATCCAGGGAATGAGTTTCGATTAGAGAATAAGCTAATAGTCACCTGACTTTCTTTCACTTACATATCCTATCAAGCTCTGGGTGACATCATCCTGATAGAAGTCAGTGTTCTTCTTGCCACTTATGATCTCCAGTAATATGACCCCAAAACTGAAGATATCAGATTTAACTGAAAATTTACCAAACATTGCATACTCGGGTGACATGTAGCCACTGCATAAGGACATAGTAAAAGCATTAGTTTTCTATGTGTTTCAATTTTTAACGAGTAAATGGTTTTTTCTCCACCATGCATAGGACTGTTTTCAGAGTCTGTCTCCCCATCTTAGGGTTAAAATACAGTTAATGGCATTTCTGATATTCTGATTCTGTTTCATCCCTCAAAGCACAACAACAAAACAAAAGATTCTTTTTGAAAATAGAAAGAAAATCAAGTCTTCCCACGATTGCAACTTGCCAGAAAGACAATGGTTTATGGTTTTTATTATAGTATATCTAAGCATGCGTATTGATCGGCAAGGTAGCAGTTTCTTTAAGGTGTTTATTGATAATTTCTGCCGTGTAACACCTTATACAAGCGTGCATGCATATAGCCATTCAATTCCATTTGATAAGCTGCTTTAATTCCCTGATGAAGGGTCGTTATTATTAAAATGAATATCATACTTACTATGTTCCAACAACTCTTTTTGTCTTTTCTTGATTTTGGTCGTCATTCAAAATTCTAGCCATACCAAAATCTGAGATCTTTGGGTTCATCTCTGCATCCAGTAAAATGTTGCTACTTTTTAAGTCCCTGTGAATAATCCTCAACCTGGAATCCTGGTGAAGATACATAATCCCCCGAGCAATACCGGCAATAATGTCATTGCATTTCCTCCAATCCAAGAACGACCTTCTTGTTGGATCTACAAGAAAGGTACCCCATTTAGATTAGTGTTGAAAAACACAGTTTGTGTTCCTTAATTATTATCCTATAGAAGCAGTTATAACTAGGAAACAATGTAGAACAGGGCCAGTGATAATTCAAAGGACTTACCAAAAAGAAATAAATCTAAGCTTTTGTTTGGCAAGTATTCGTATATTAACATTGGCTCGTCTCCCTCAATGCAGCATCCTAAAAGTTTAACAAGATTCCTGTGCTGAAGCTTTGCAATCAAAATAACTTCATTCACAAATTCTTCCTTTCCTTGCCTTGAATTTTTTGACAGTCTTTTCACAGCAACCTCTTGTCCATCTGAAAGCTGACCCTAGACTCATGTTGCAAAACAAGAGTAAACCCAATTAATTTAAGAAATCAGAGTGCAATTCTATGCATGACCAAGGGAGAAATTAATGACATCCATGCACATAGACTGAGAACTCATTCTATTTTGAGAAGTTACACTAATTCTACCTTGTAGACTGAACCAAAGCCACCTTGACCAAGTTTGTTGGACTGGGAGAAATTCTTGGTAGCAGCATATACAGTGTCAAGATCAAAAAATTCCAACTCTTGATGACTTCTCCTTTCCCCGTGATTTTCTGCTGTGAAACTACTTTTATAGTGAACTAAACTTGTGGATTTGGATACCATCTTTTTTGCTTGGTTCTTGACTGTCATTGAGCAGATTGAAAAGTGTGATTAACATAAACTGACATACAATAGGATTCATACTAACTCCATTCATTACAGATAGGCATTATGCCCCATCAATCACATATGAAACAAGAACTGTGAATTTATCAGTTGAAACAATGAATCACAGCACATTCATAAAAAGGCATAATAAGAACGTTGGTAGTCCACCTCTTTTTTTCCTGTTTTTGATCCAGAAACATGCAATCACAATAATGATAATCCATCCTAGAGAAACAGAGGCAATCAGACTTGCCACTATTCTGTGGATTTCAGGAGATCCACTTGATTTCCCTGCATCCTGAGCTGCACAGGTGGGAAAAGATTGACGTCAATACTGCAGAAACAGAAAAGCAAAATGAGAGACAAAAAAACAGTGCCCGCCCTCTACATTATTGTTTTTTCTCATAGTGGTAAAATCTAGGCATAATAAAGTACCAAATGCAAACAACACATACCTAATTGAAGTGCATCAACACAAATGTAAAGGTCATGACCCTCATCTGTGAAATCTTGTGGTGTAGCATTTCCTATTATATCAAGGATCAATTAGTCTATAACATTGCTATAGAATTATTATAGATATTTTATAGAGCAATTCTAAAAATACAACTTCTCATGGGTTGGATTTCAATAATGTAGTATGTAATTAAGTGTGCTTCATTTTATCTTATGAAAAAAATTGTATAAACCTTTGTTGCAAATTAGTGAGGATGAATTTTACCTTAAGGAGAGTGACATTGGATACACGACTTGAAACAATCATCTTTCAAGTTTCAGTTTCAAGTTTCAGTATACTCAAGAGATTTGCACCAACAATCTTAAGGCAAAATTCTCTAACTATGACTAGAACGTTGAAAGAATTAACTTCAAACTTTGTGAAATTAGAAAGATTTGATAGAGGAAACTTCATACACTGGGAGAAGAGAGTTTATTTTCTATTAGTATCACTACAAGTGGCTTATGTTTTGAACATTATAAGACCAGAAGAGTGTGAAAATGAGACTATTGTTGATACTAGGAAGAGACAAAAATGGGAAGTCGATGATGAGATATGTAGGGGACATATCCTAAATGCCATGAGTGATTCATTATTTGATGTTTACTACAACTTTCAAACTACAAAGGAACTATAGGGGAAATTAGAGGCAAAATACATGCAAGAAGATGTAACAAGTAAGAAATTTTTTATTTCTAAATTAAAGAAATATAAAATGATTGATGGTAGACTAGTAATGGAACAATTTGCTAAGATTGAAAGAATACTTAATCACTTTTCACAACACAATATGTCTATGGATGAAACCATTATTATAAATTCAATAATAGATAAGTTGCCTCCTTCATAGAAAGATTTCAAGAAAAGCCTTCAACATAAAACATATGATATTTCTCTTAAAAAGCTTACTAATCATCTTTGTATAGAAGAAGAATTTTGCATGCAAGAAGAAAACAAAAAGCAAGGCTCTCTTATTTCAAAAGTACATGTAGTTGAGGAAGAACAATCAAACAAGTCCTCCCATAAAAGGAAGAATCAATCTAATGATGGCAAAAAAAAAAACACTAAAGGTAGAAGAAAAATGGAAAATGTCATTTTTGTCAAAAAAAAAATGTCAGTACAACTTTAAGTGTCATCTATTTAAAAGCAAAAAGAAAAGCAAGCCTCTTTAAGAGCAACAAATGAGATGATGGTTGCTATGATCACAGAGATCAATTTGATAAAAAATGACACTACATGGTGGATTGATTCTAGGGTTACTTAACATGTTTATAAGAACAAAAGTCTCTTTAAAGGATTGAAACCAATAATTGATGGTATAGTTGTATACATAGAAAATTCTATTGTAATTCATGTTATAAGAATTGAGAAAATAGAATTGCAATTCACTTCTAGGAAAATCATTACTCTTACTAATGTATTCTATGTTTTAGAAGTTAGGAAAAATTTGGTTTCAAGTAATTTGTTGAATAAATATGGTTTAAACTTATATTTGAGACTAATAACTTCATTCTCTATAAAGGAGGTGCGTTTGTGAGAAAGAGTTACCTTTGTGATAGAATGTTCAAACTCAATATTGTTACTAACAATAATACTAATTTTTCAACTTATACTTTTGAACATGCTTTTTTAAGGCATAAAAGATTAGGATATATAAATTTTAAAAGATTATATGATATGATTAAATTGGAATTGTTGCCACATTTTTATGCATCAAAAATAAATGCACACCTTGTATGTTAATAAAAATAACCAGAAGTGCATTAACAAGTATTCAAAAATCTTCCAATATATTATAATTAATTCATAATGACATATATGATTTGCATAACACACAAATACTAGGAGGGAAAATATATTTTATGACATATATTGATGATTACTCTAGCTATTGTTATATTTACTTATTGCATACTAAAAATGAAGTTTTTGAAAGATTCAAAATTTATAAATATGAAGTTGAATTACAATGTGAATTTGTTATTAAATACTTACGATTTGATAAAGAAGAAGAATATTATGACATAAAATTCTTTAAGTCCTTAAGAATCATTCATTAAACAACTACTCCTTACACACCACAACAAAATGGTGTTGCTAAATGCAAAAATCAAACATTGATGAAAATGGTTATTGCCATGTTGTCAACTTCTGACTTAAGCCATGGATTTTGGGGAGAAGTATTACTTACAACATGTCATATTTTGAATAAGGATCCAATAAAAAGGAACAAAACAACCCCATATGAATTATGGAATAAAAGGAAGTCAAACCTTAATTACCTAAGAGTTTGAAGGTGTAGAGCAATTGTTAGAATTCTTAAATCTAAAAGGAAAAAGTTGGATAAAAGAGGAATTGAGTATATCTTCTTGGGATATGCTCACAATAGCAAAGCATATTGATTTATGGTCATAAAGCCTAATAATTCTATACATGTTAACACATTTATAAAATTGAGGGATGTTATTTTTGACAAACATAGGTTCATCTCTATTTCTAAAATTTCAAAACAAAAACAAGTTCCTCATAAGGAAAATGATGCATTGGAAAAAGGAAATAAAAATGATGAAGTCATTAAACTTCATAAGAGTAAAAGAGCAAAGAAAGCAAAGACTTTCAGTTCTGATTACTTCATGTTCCTAGTAAAAGGAACAAAGGAATCAATAAGTAATCAAATTTCATATTGCTTTAATACTAAAGATGATCCTAAAACATTTAGTGAAGCAATGAAATTACAAGACACCATGTTTTAGAAGGAAGTGATAAATGATGAAATGGATTCCATTATGGGTAATAACACTTGGAAATTGGTAGACCTCCCACCTAATTCAAAACAAATTGGATGTAACTGGATTTTCACAAATAAAATGAAGGTTAATGGAACCATTAACAAGTTTAAAGTTAGGTTGGTTGCAAAAGGCTTTACACAAAAACAAAGTGTCAATTATTTTGACACATTTTCACAGTGGCTAGAATTGCCACAATTAGGCTACTCATTGCACTTGCCTCAATTGATAATTTAGTAATTCATGTGAAAACAACATTCTTAAATAATGAATTAGAAGAAGAAGTGTATATGGAGCAACTTAATGGATTTGTTGTACTTGGTTAAGAGGAAAAGGTTTATAAATTGGTTAAGTCCTGGTATGGACTAAAACAAGCACCTAAGCAATGGCACCAAAAATTTGATCAAGTGGTACTTGCCAATGGATTCGAGATTAATGAATCAGATAAATGTATCTATTATAAGTTCAAAGAAGGAAAAATGTGTGATTATTTGTTTGTATGTAGAAAACATGTTAATCTTTACGACTTACTTAGAAGATGTTGAAGTTACCAAAAGGTTTCTGTCTATCAATTTTGATATGAAAGACATGGGTGAAGCAAATGTCATCCTTGGAATCAAAATCTTGCAGGAATATAACACTTTTTCAATCACATTACATTGAAAAGGTTCTCAATAAATTTAATCATATAGATTATATGTCAGCCTCTATCCTATTTGATCTTAACATGAATTTCACCAAGAATGTTAAAAGTCCAGTATCACAATTGGAATATGCCAAGGTGATGGGATGTCTAATGCATGTACTGACATGTTCAAGGCTAGGCATATCCTATGCAGTTGGCAAAATGAGTAGGTACGTAACTAATCCAAGGGACATAGAGTAAAAAGAATCCTAAAGTACCTAAAGAAAACAAAAAATTATGATATAAGTTATATTGGTTATCCTTCTATTATAGAAGGATACTCAAATGTCAGTTGGATTACTAATAAAGAGAATCATACTTTTACCAATGCATGGATTTTTATGCTTAGTGGTAGTGCAATTTCTTGGGATTCTAAGAAACAAACTTGTATAGCAAATTCCACTATGGCCGCAAAATTTATAACATTACCTTCGACAAGTAAAGAAGTATAATGGTTAAGAAATTTGTTTTAAGAGATTCCTTTATCGTAAAAGCTACTAGTACCCATTTATATACATTATAATAGTGTTGTAACATTAGCAAAAGTGTATAGTCAAGTATATAATGGTAAGTCTAGACATAATGGACTTAGATACAACTATATAAGAGACTTGATCATGAATGAAGTGATCACAATTGATTTTGTAAAATCAAGTCAAAACATACTTAATTCTCTGACAAAAGGATTAATAAAAGATATGGTGAATAAGACATTAAGAGGGGTGAGTCTGAAGCCCATAAATACAAATCACCTATGATGGAAACTCAACTTAACGCTTGATACAATGTCAAGTCTTGAGTTCAATGAGTTAAGGTACATCATCAATGTGATTAAAGCAATATAATTAATTTTTGTTCTCATCCTAGGGTTATAATAGTACTTAGTTCTTACAATAGATTGGGAGGATAAGTATTTAATACTCTTAATAGACTTAAAAAGGTGTCTTACAATAGGGGTTGTAGTTTGCCTATGTGATTGTAGAATGCTTAGGCCATTCTATTAAGCTAAAGGGCTTAACTTTAAAGTATTCATGAAAAAGATATGGACACAATGGTCTTTAATGTGTCAATTATTAAAAAGAGAACTATATTATTGTACCGTCATGTATGTAAATTGTTTTTACAACTTATCAATAAGAATAGTTGGTTTAATGTTTGTTTAACATATTATTCAAATTTGTTGTAATGCACTTTTCACTATATAAATGTTTAATCTGTAAGACACTTTTACTTATGCATATGACTATAGAATTGTTGAGGATCCTTTATATTTTATGATATTTTGAAAATGGCAGGGGATTGTTAAAGTTTTCAAAATAAAGAAAAAAAAAATTTGACTTGTGCTTCCTGGGATTTGAACCCAATGTGCGATGGCCTTAAGACACAATCTTTGGTCCAATTACCCTTAAATGATTATTTATTATATCCATTGAGTAATAAATGTGACTTTTAATAAATAACTTTGGTAAATTGATGTTATATGTTAGTTATCAACTAATTATTTTATATGTTATTTCATAATAAATAACTTTGGTCAAGTTATTAACTACTACACCAAAGGTGTTTATTAACAAATAGTCATCACTACGTCTATAAATATCAAGCGTCTGTCACTTGTTAAAGGCATTAAAATTTTTCTTTCCTCTCTTGGTCCCTCCATTATCATATCAAGGATTAATCTATCTATAACATTATTGCAAAAATATCATAGATATTTTAAAAAATAATTCTAAAAATATAACAACTTCTCGAGCATTTAATTTCAGTAATACAACTCACAATCAAGTGTGTTTCACTTTATCTTATAAAAGAATTCACATAAACTTCTATTGCAAATTAATGAGAGTGAATTTTACCTTAAGAAGAGTGGTATTGGATATACAATTTGAAGCAATCATCTTTCAAGTTTCAGTATACTCCTGAGATTTGCACCAATAGAGCTAGTATTTCATATAATGTTGAGGAGAAGTGATACAAAGCTTCATGACAATGACTAAAGACTTCTCTTGATGTCCTAACAATCTATATCATTTCCAGCATTGTTATGCTCCTTCAAAAAACATTATATAATGGTTAAAAATGTAGAGTTTTATCTTTAAAGTCTTGGATTGAAGAGGTTATAAGATTTATAAGTGCAACTTGCGATCTAATAGTTGAATAAAAAAAAGTTGTTTCTTAACAGTAGGGTACTTTAGCAAGCACAAACTAGAATCATGTACTATCAAGCTCGGGGCAAGATCATCATGATAGAAGTCTTTGTTTTTCTTGCCACTTATGTTCTCCAGTAATATGACCCCTAAATTAAAGACATTAGATTTATCCAAAAATTTTCCAAATACTGCATACTCAGGTGACGTGTAGCCATTGCATAAGGACATAGTAAAAGCATTTGTTTTTTATGTGTTTCAATTTTTTTTAAGAGTAAATGATCTTTTCTCCATAATGTATAGGACTGTATACTGATTGGCAAGGTAGCAGTTTTGTTAAGAACCTAGGGTTTTGTGATTAGGGATTTGGAAGTAGGGATTGAGATTTCAGGATTTGAAATAAGAAAAAGGGATAGAATTGATCTCTTCGAGGGGATCAGCCTCCAATTATCTCTTCGAGGGGATCGGCCTCCAATAAACTAAACGCTCTGATAATATTATTGATTGCTTAGTTCCAAAAGTCGTAATGTATTACAATTATATAGACTTAACAAATTATTATTATGGATATAATCCTGCATATTAATTCAAAAATAATAAAAGATAAATATTAAATAAAATAATTAATAATAATAATTTCCTAACTAGAAGAATCTCATTATTCTCTCGTTTTTCAAATTAGTCTTGTCCTCAAGGCTTATTTGATCAACTGTCTATTTTTTTAGTTTGACTTTTTTCCATGGAACTTCTTCTAAATAATGTTTAAGTATTGCATTGGCTTTAACACCATAATTTCTCTTTGAAATACTCCATAAAATATCTTGTAATAACGAATCTTTACCAACTAAGCACAATGAACCTTTGTCTTGCTTCCTATAAGACTTGCTCCATTTGATGATTGGTAATAGTAATTTTTTTATCACTACGTCTCCTCTATAACTCTACTATGTATCCATTCAATAAAAATTTCATTTTTAATTTGGAGCAATTCCAAGTAATATCTCCCAAGGTTTGCAACCAATTAATGCCAAGAATAATTTCATAATCTTATAAAGGTAATAAGAAAAGATCAACATAAATAAGTTGACCCTGTAACCAAAGTTTTACCCTTGTGCACTTTCTTTGGCAGATTAGATTTCTTCCATTTGTAACCTTTACATTAAACTTGTCACAATCCTTTATTAGCAAAGCAAGTTCTTTGGTAATCTTATCATCCATAAAATTGTTGGTATTACCTGAGTCAACTAACACTATTACTGATCATCCTCTAAGGGATCCTTCTATTCTCATAGTTTGTGGATTGGAATATCTTGCCAAAGCATGCATTGTGGGCTTGACTATATATTTAACATAAGTGTCACTAGCATCTAGATATTTGTTGTCATCATCTGCTTCTTCAACTTCCTCCATAGGCTCAATCATTACCTTGCTTACATCGGTGCTCTTTGTGCCACTTCTCATTATAGTGCCAACATAATCCTTTTGTCATCCGCTCTCTTAATTGTTCTTAAGTCAAACATCTAGCATTAGAAGGATGTATAAAAGAGTATGAGTTGATGTTACCCTCAATAACTTTGCTGAAGCCTTTAGTGGTTTGGTGATGAATTTCTGCACCCAACTTTTTCTCTTGAATGCAAGCGAAGGAGATTACTGCTACCATTATTTGTGGTTGTCAAGCTTTGACTTCACATCAAATGTTAGGAGTAATCCCTTCAATGAAGGTTCCTACCAATTGCCTTTCGAACCAATGTTTAGCTCGATTGGCAAGTCACTCAAATCAATTCGGATATTCTAGGATGGTGGACCTTTGAAAAATCTTTGCAAGCTCTCCATCAATATTGTGATATTTCGAGGGTCCAAGGTGCACAAGAAGGCCTTTAGTGAATTCAACCCACGTTGGAACTCCACCACATGTTTCGACTCAATCGTACCATTGGATTGCATCACCTTCGAATTGAATAGAAGTGATTTCAACTTTAGAGAGTTCTGGCATACGATGGAAGCAAAAATACTTTTCAGCTCGAGAAATCCATCTTGCAGGATCACTCTCTTCCCAACAAGGAAATTTTACCCTTGTATGTGGTTGGGTATGATCACGCTTGGTGACTCCACAGGACTTCATAGGTTCTCTTTGCTTGCTAGTAGATATGGAAATATTGTCTCTTGATTAATTCAATGATTTAGAAAGAACTATATGCTCAAGCCTCTTAAAGGACTCTTGCATCTATTTTTGCACCTGTTCGAGCTTCTTGACAGATTCTTCAACTCGAGATATTCTGGTGTCAGAATCAGAAGAGTTATGTGAAGACATATTGTAAGATTGCAAATTGGTGATACCCAAATTTTTCTTTTGTTGTCTAGTAAAGGGCATTAACAATATGTTTTTTTTTTCTTTTTTTTATAGAGAAGGGAGTAGAAGCGAAATCCCTAAGAACACCACTTTGATACCAAATGTTAAGAACTTAGGATTTTATGATTAGAGATTTGGAAGTAGGGATTGAGATTTGGGGATTTGAAATGAGAAAAAGGGATAGAATTGATCTTTTTGAGGGTCCAATGATCGCTTCAAGGGGATCGACCTCCAATGATCTCTTCGAGGAGATCGGCCTCCAATAAGCTAAATACTCTAATAATATTATTGATTATTTAATTCCAAAAGTCGTAGGGTATTACAAACTTAATAGACTATTGTTACATGTATAATTCCGCTTATTAATTCAGAAATAATAAAAGAAAAATATTAAATAAAATAATTAATAATAATAATTTTCTAATTAGAAAGATCTCATCAAACTTCCTTTAAGGGTGTTTATTGATAATTTCTGTTGCATATTACTTGGCCAAATTTGAACACCTTATACAAGCATGCATGCATTTAGCCATTCAATTCCATTTGATAAGCTGCTTTAATTCCCTGATGAAGTGTCGTTATTATTAAAATGAATATCATACTTACTATGTTCCAACAACACTTTTTGTCTTCTCTTGATTTTGGTCATCATTGAAAATTCTAGTCATACCAAAACCTGAGATTTTTGGGTTCATCTCTGCATTCATTAGAATATTGCTACTCTTTAAGTCCCTATTAATAATCCTCAACATGGAATCCTGGTGAAGATACATCATCCCACGAGCAATACTGACAATAATATTAAAATGTTTCCTCCAATACAAGAACGACCTTCTTGTTGGATCTACAAGAGAGGTACCCCATTTAGATTAGTGTCAAAAAACACAGCTTGTGTTCGTCAATTATTATCCTATAGAAGCAGTTGTAACTAGACAACAATGTAGAAGAGGGCCAGTGATAAATCAGAGGACATACCAAAAAGAAATAAATCTAAGCTTTTGTTTGGCAAGTATTCGTATATTAACATTGGCTCTTCTCCCTCAATGCAGCATCCTAAAAGTTTAGTAAGATTCCTGTGCTGAAACTTCGCAGTCAACATAACTTCATTTGCAAATTCTTCCATTCCTTGCCTTGAATTTTTCAACAGACCTTTCACAGCAAACTCCTGTCCATCTGAAAGCTGACCCTAGACTCATGTTGCAAAACAAGAGCAAACCCAATTGATTTAAGAAATCAGAGGGCAATTCTATGCATGACCAAGGGAGAAAAGTAACAACATCCATGCACATGGACTGAGAACTCGTTCTATTTTGAGATGTTACATATAATTCTACCTTATAGACTGAACCAAAGCCACCTTGACCAAGTTTGTTGGACTGGGAGAAATTCTTGGTAGCAGCATATGCAGTGTCAAGATCAAAAAATTCCAACTCTTGATGACTAACTATCTTTATAAAGAACTAAACTTGTGGGTTTGGATACCATCTTTTTTGCTTGGTTCTTGACTGTCCTTGAGCAGATTGCAAAGTATGATTAACATACACTAGCATACAATAGGATTCATTCAAACTCCATTCATTACAGATAGGCATTATGCCCCATCAATCACCTAGGAAACAAGAACTGTGAACTTCATCAGATAAAACAATCAATCACAGCACATTCATAAAAACACATAATAAGAATGTTGGTAGTCCTCTTTTTTTTCCTGTTTTTGATCCAGAAACACACAATCACGATAATGATAATCCATGCTAGAGCAACAGAGGGGATCAGACTTGCCAGTATTCTGTTCATTTCAAGAGATCCACTTGATTTCCCTGCTTCATGAGCTGCACAGGTCGGAAAAAGATTGACATCAATACTGCAGAACAGAAAGCAGAATGAGAGGACAAAAAAACAGTGCCTGCCCTTGGCTTTCCAACAAGTGGTAAAATCCAGGCATGAATAAAGTACCAAAGCAACAACACATACCTAATTGAAGTGCATCAACACAAATGTAAAGGTCATGACCCTCATCTGTGAAATCTATTGTTTCCATCAGTTGTCCATACCATGCCAAACAACCCCTGCCCCTTTCAGTGATATTTCAATTTGCGTATGCCAAGCACAAGATGTCACTCATGCAGTGCTGCTCACAGTCCATTTGACTCGTATTCATGTTCACCCAAACAGCTTGTGATGAATCAGGTATCTTAACATTTGCCACTTTCAGGAACCCTCCCATTTGCCCACCGGCCAAGGAAGAATCTTGTCATTTCTTAATGCACCTACCTCGACCACTTCTTAGATTCCATTTTCTTAGGAACTTTGGTTCATACCCAGGTCAACAAGTACATTCCAAGCATTGCATTTCAACCACTTTCCAAAAGAACCACAGTTTCCAAATGAATCACACCAGTACCTAGGTTGCTGCCCAGTTCTTCTTCTAGTGATCTATCACGTTTTATCCCAAAATTAGGTCCCTAATTAAGCCTGATTCATCCATCACTCTAGTCGTATAGCAGAATTATCCTGATGGTACATTATGTACACCCCATCTTCATTATTAACATAAGAATGATTGTATGCAGATGCAAAATTTTTCAACGGTAGCAGGCAACTTCGCCAATAGTTGTTGGTTGTATGCGTAAGAAAAAAAAAACAGAAACATCTGGATTGAACTTAAATGGCCACTTCCATAGCTACACATCTGCGGATCTCAATGATGTCAGGAATAGCTCCTGGCCTTGGCTATTTTGCCCCATGGTCATTCCATTCATCAGCGTGTTTGTAGGATAATCAAAGCTTCACCACACAATTCTTTTCCCACTGCTTCCATCTTCAACCCGAACCAAATTCCCTGAATCCAGCAGCTGCGCAACAAATGCACCTTTTACATCCAGGAAAACATTAGACGACCAAATTGAAACTTTTTGATCACTGTTCAGCAAAGAGAACATGTTCTCCATGATGATCGAGTTTCAGAGCTCCTGAGGAGCCATTTATGGGAGAGTCCCTATTTGCTACCCATACTACAGTCAGCTCTGACACTTTATAGAACCAAACCCCAAGATATATAGACCTGGAATGACCAGGGCTGAAGAATCCCAATACAAAGTTGTTCTCTTCTGAAATAAGAACTTCACCATCTTTGAGGGTCTGGTTTATGGCTATTGTGTCCTTCTAGGCTACAAGCAATGGAAGAAAAGAAAACAGAAACAGATTTCCAACGATCATGGCTGCTTCAGTGGCCAACACCCCACAAAATCAATTTAAAATGCCTCATTGAGTTGGCTATTTTGACCAGAGAAAGGATAAATTTTTTTGGAACACTAGTCTCCCTGCATGCTTTCAACGACCTTGTCCACATTAAGCAAACTTCGGTTGCCTTGCATATTTGATTTCAAGCTGACTCGATGAGGATATATTTTGCTATTTTTCAAAATTTCGAAAAACCACAACCCTTAGAGTTATACAGTTAATCATAACATTTTCACTTGTTGCGTTAAGTCTCAATCATGATACTGTGGAAACAGAAAAAGCAAATCTTACTGCAAAAAAAAAAAAAAAAAAAAAAAATTCCAAAATCCCATTCATTGCCACCTTCTGTATTGGTTTGCTTTGAAAAAACGATGGGGGTGAAGGACTCAGAATGAGATCCACAGCAGCACGAGGACTGAGGTGGTGTTTTGGTAACTCCAACCTTGTCACAAGTTGCATTTACTGTAAAGCCAACAATTGAAATTATACGAAATTAAAATAATAAAAAATTTAAATAAATTAAAATTAAAATATTTGAAATTTGATTAATTTAAAATTTAATTAATTTTAAACTCAAAAAATTTGATTTTGTAAAATTTAAAATTCAAATAACTTAATTTTTAAATTTAAAAATTTTAATTTTAATTTACTTAAAATTTAATAATATCAATGTGTAATTTAATAAATTCAAAATTTCAAATTTTCAAAACTCTAATGAACCAAATAGCAAGACATATGTACCTAACAAGGCGAGGGTTAAGAAGTGAAAAGACAGAAGTGCACTGAAGTGTGAAGTGGCATATTGATATTTGTCATTCCTTATTTCAGTTCTTCTCTACGAAGGTGAAAGGTGAAGACTTTGAGCTCAAATCTCTGAAAATAGTATCTTTTTGCCAACTCATCTTAATTGATTTATTTTCTAAATGAAGACTCTGTCCTCCTGAAATGGACTCAATAACTTCTTATTTTAGAATATAAAAATTTTAATATAGACATTTTTAACAACATATATAATTTATAAGTTTTACTTATTATTTTTTTTTTTTTTTTTTTTCCGTCAAGTAACAATAAAAAAATTTGTTAAAAACATAAAAACTAATATCTATAAAGTTTATTCCACTTCTTCACCTAGCCCTTAAGGATTATTTCCACCAACCAATTTCCACCTGCCAAATTAAGGAATTCAAAAATGATCATGACACACACTTGCCATTGTCTCAGCGCACCATCCCTTTAGTCATCATGTCGAGAAGCCAAGGAAATGTGAACTGAAACCGCAACGAAAAAAAAGATTTTAGAGTTATTTCGCGAACAACACTTTGACCTAGTAGAGCTTGATTTTTATTAACTTTGAATTATGTGACTAAATCATTAACGGAAATGAAAATTAAGAGAAGAAAATGTACATATGAGACAAAAGATATGGATCCGTGGCCCCTTTGTTGGGACATTGTTTCTGTTTTAGTATACCTTTTCATTTTGTGAGTGCTAGTATTTCATATCATGTTGAGAAGTTCCTTATCCGTTTTCATGAAAATGACTAAAGACTTCTCTTGATTGCTCGGAGGCAAATTGATGTTTAATGTACCTTTTCATTTTTTGTGTGGTAATATTTCATGTAATGTTGATGAGAAGTGATACCAAGCTTCATGACAATGACTAAACTTCTCTTGATGTCCTAACAATCCGTGTCATTTCTAACATTGTTATGATGGATTGAAATTTATAAGATCTATAATGGTTGCCCTTCTAACAGATTTTTAATATTTTAGAGTCTGGGATTGAAGGGGTACTTGGGGGAAGGCACAAACTAGAATCACGCAAGAGTCACATGCTTGCAAGAGGCCTTTTGTTGGGTCTACACAAAGCAACAACAAAAAATTGGATAGACGGAGATATTTCCGTGTCTATTTCAAAGCCAATTTGCATGATTGCAAAGAATGGTTAGAATGATATTCTGACATTGATTTCTTTGTAGATGCTGAAGAATTCTATTACATATGACTCATTCCTTTCACTGGGAACATTTTAAGAGAAGGTTTACAAGATCTTCAGCGAGATAAAACATCAGAAACTGTGACAAGGTTTACAGAGTATGGTTCTTTTCCTACTGACAAATCTAGATCATTTTGAGATTTCAAGAAAACAAATGCAGGCTGCTTAGGATATGGAAGAGGCCCGTCACTGTTGAGCATGAGAACAACATCTAACATGGTTGGCCTGTCACTTGCATGCTCTTGCACACACAAGAGGCCGATCTGAATGCATCTCAAGGCCTCATGAGGAAGATATGATTCCCTCAGTGATGAGTCAATTACCTCCAATCCTCTGTCCCCTCTCCAATACTCCCACACCTGCCAAGTTCATAACATACACATCCAGGGAATGAGTTTCGATTAGAGCATAAGCTAATAGTCACCTGACTTTCTTTCACTTACGTATCCTATCAAGCTCTGGGTGACATCATCCTGATAGAAGTCAGTGTTCTTCTTGCCACTTATGATCTCCAGTAAAATGACCCCAAAACTGAAGATATCAGATTTAACTGAAAATTTACCAAACATTGCATACTCGGGTGACATGTAGCCACTGCATAAGGACATAGTAAAAGCATTAGTTTTCTATGTGTTTCAATTTTTAAGGAGTAAATGGTCTTTTCTCCACCATGCATAGGACTGTTTTCAGAGTCTCTCTCCCCATCTTAGGGTTAAAGTACAGTTAATGGCACATCTGATATTCTGATTCTATTTCATCCCTCAAAGCACAATAACAAAACACAAGATTCTTTTTGAAAATAGAAAGACAAGCAAGTCTTCCCAGGATTGCAACTTGCAGAAAGACGATGGTTTATGGTTTTTACATTATAGTATATCTAAGCCTGCGTATTGATTGGCAAGGTAACAGTTTCCTTTAAGGTGTTTATTGTTAATTTCTGCTGCGTAACACCTTATACAAGCATGCATGCATATAGCCATTCAATTCCATTTGATAAGCTGCTTTAATTCCCTGATGAAGGGTCGCTATTATTAAAATGAATATCATACTTACTATGTTCCAACAACTCTTTTTGTCTTCTCTTGATTTTGGTCATCATTCAAAATTCTAGCCATACCAAAATCTGAGATCTTTGGGTTCATCTCTGCATCCACTAGAATGTTGCTACTTTTCAAGTCCCTATGAATAATCCTCAACCTGGAATCCTGGTGAAGATACATAATCCCACGAGCAATACCGGCAATAATGTCACAGCGTTTCCTCCAATCCAAGAACGACCTTCTGGTTGGATCTACAAGAAAGTTACCCCATTTAGATTAGTGTTGAAAAAAACAGCTTGTGTTCCTCAATTATTATCCCATAGAAGCAGTTATAACTAGGCAACAATGTAGAACAGGGCCAGTGATAATTCAAAGGACTTACCAAAAAGAAATAAATCCAAGCTTTTGTTTGGCAAGTATTCGTATATTAACATTGGCTCTTCTCCCTCAATGCAGCATCCTAAAAGTTTAACAAGATTCCTGTGCTGAAGCTTCGCAATCAACATAACTTCATTTGCAAATTCTTCCTTTCCTTGCCCTGAATTTTTCGACAGTCTTTTCACAGCAATCTCTCGTCCATCTGAAAGCTGACCCTAGGCTCATGTTGCAAAACAAGAGCAAACCCAATTAATTTAAGAAATCAGAGTGCAATTCTACACATGACCAAGGGAGAAAAGTAACAACATCCTTGCACATAGACTTAGTACTCATTCCATTTTGAGATGTCAAAATATAATTCTACCTTATAAACTGAACCAAAGCCACCTTGACCAAGTTTGTTGGACTGGGAGAAATTCTTGGTAGCAGCATATACAGTGTCAAGATCAAAAAATTCCAACTCTTGATGACTCCTCCTTTCCCCATGATTTTCCGCTGCGAAACTACTTTTATAGTGAACTAAACATGTGGATTTGGATACCATCTTTTTTGCTTGGTTCTTGACTGTCGTTGAGCAGATTGAAAAGTATGATTAACATAAACTAACATACAATAGGATTCATACAAACTCCATTCATTACAGATAGGCATTATGCCCCATCAATCACATAGGAAACAAGAACTGTGAACTTCATCAGTTGAAACAATCAATCACAGCATATTCATAAAAGGGCATAACAAGAAGGTTGGTAGTCCACCTCTTTTTTTCTTGCTCTTGATCCAGAAACATGCAATCACGATAATGATAATCCATCCTAGAGAAACAGAGGCAATCAGACTTGCCAGTATTCTGTGCATTTCAGGAGATCCACTTGATTTCCCTGCATCCTGAGCTGCACAGGTGGGAAAAAGATTGACGTCAATACTGCAGAACAGAAAGCAGAATGAGAGGACAAAAAAACAGTGCCCGCCCTCGGCTTTTTCTCGAGTGGTAAAATCCAGGCATAAATAAGGTACCAAAGCAACAACACATACCTAATTGAAGTGCATCAACACAAATGTAAAGGTCATGACCCTCATCTGTGAAATCTATTGTTTCCATCAGTTGTCTATACCATGCCAAACAACCACTGCCACTTTCAGTGATACTACACTTGTGTATGCCAAGCACGTGATGTCACTCATGCAGTGCTGCTCACAGTCCATTTGACTCGTATTCATGTTCACCCAAACATCTTGTGATGAATCAGGTATCTTAACATTTGCCACTTTCAGGAACCCTCCTGCTCGCCCACAGACCAAGGAAGAATCTTGCCGTTTCTTAATGCACCTACCATAACCATTTCTTATGTTCTGGCCCCGTACAGACTCTGGTTCATACCCAGGTAAACAAGTACATTCCAAGCTTTCAACGTTCTCAACATTGCACTTTCCAAAAGAACCACAGTTTCCAAATGATTCACACCAGTACCTAGGTACTGCTTCGTTCTCATTCCAGTGATTGTCACGTTCATCCCAAGATAGGTCCCTAACTAAGCCTGATTCATCCATCACTATACATCGGATTCGAGTAGAGTTATACTGATAGGTGAATTTGTACCCCCAATCTTCATTATCACCAGAAGATTGATTGTCTGCAAATGCAAAATTGCTCAACGGCCCCAGGCAACTTCGCCAATAGTTGTTAGTACCCTTGTGTAGAAAGAATTGTGGGGGGCCATCTGAATTGAACTTAAATGAGTAGTCTCCAGTTCCAGGGTCATCTGCGGATCTCCATGATGTCAGGAATAGCTCCCGACCTGTTTTCCTGTTTAGCCCTATGGTCATTCCAGTAATCAGCGTGTTTGTAGGATAATCAAAGCTTTGCCACACAATTCTTTTCCCACTACTTCCGTCTTGAACCAGAACCAGATTCCCTGATTCCAGCAGCTGCGCAACATATGCACCTTTTACATCGAGGAAAACATTAGACGACCAAACTGCTACTTTTTGATCCCTGTCAGCAAAGAGAACAAGTTCTCCATGATGATCAAGTTTCAGAGCTCCTGAGGAGCCATTTATGGGAGAGTCCCTATTTGCTACCCATACTGCAGTCAGCTCTGACACTTTCTGGAACCAAACCCCAAGATATCTAGACCTGGAATGACCAGGGCTGAAGAATCCCAATGCAAAGTTGTTCTCTTTTGAAATAAGAAATTCACCATCTTTGAGGGTCTGGTTTATGCCTATTGTGTCCTTCGAGGCTACAAGCAATGGAAGAAAAGAAAACAGAAACAGATTTCCGACGACCATGGCTGCTTCAATGGCCAACACACCAGAAAATCAACTTAAAATGCCAAGTTGAGTTGCCAAGGTTGACCAGAGAAGGAAAAATAATTTCTTGTGGCAGATTTTTTTCTCGCTGTATTCCTTCAAGGACTTTGTTCACGTTAGTCCTGTTGCCTTGCATATTTGATATCAAGCTGACTAGCTGAGGAGATATTTTGCTATTTTTCATAACTTTGAAAAACTACGATTCTTTGAAAATTATATAGTTATTTATTGGTTTATGTCCCATTCATGATACTGTGGAAATAGAAAAATTAAATCCTACGAAAGTCAACCGGTCCAAATTTTCACTCTCCTCATCTTAAACCCCGTAAATTATTTTAATTTTTGTTGCACCCCAAGGCCTTTAAAATCAAAACCATTTCCTTAATGTCCAGGTAGATTTAAAAAGCTGTTTTACGCCTTTCTTTTATTTCTGGCTTGATTTCCATTTTTGTTTATTAAATGTGAGACATGGCCACCGACGACTAGCACACACTACTTAAAGAGCCTCAGAATTTGAGAATTGCAAAGCACATAAAACGCCTAAACTAAAGAATTCTACGGAAAAATAATAAAAAAAAAAAAAATGGTTTCCACCGTCTCCAGAGAGAGTCAGTCAGAGACGTATCAAATGGAGCCAGAAAGAAGAAAAAAAAAACACTGAAAAAAAAGGCCTATCTGCACTGGCCAGCATTTTAAAACCTTGAATAATTCCCCCATCAGATAGGTACACAACAAGTATTTGTTTACCGTCATTCAAAGCCAAAAAACCAAAGGCTTACCTTTCTGTTTTTGATTGCCTTGGAAAATCGATGCGGGTGAAGGACTGAAAATTTCATCCACTGCAGCACCAGGAACTAACGGGGTGTGTGGCAAAAAATTCATTCATTCATACTTCGATATAATTGTCTGGGTTTGCTTATCTGAAATTAAAATAATTTTAAAATTAAATAATATAAAATTAAAATAATTAAAATAAAACTAAAACTTAATTAATATAAAATTTAAATAATTTAATTTTATAAAATTATAAAATTAAATAATTTATATATAAAATTTAAAATAATTAAAATTTAATAAATTTATAATTTAAATTTATTTATATTTAATAAATAAATTTAAATTAAATATATATAAATATATATATAAAAATATAAAAATATTAAAATTTAAAAATTAATAAATAATATAATTAAAATATTTTAATCAATTTTTAAATTTTATTTTTAAATATTTAACAAAAAAAATATATATTTATTTTTTTTTTTTATTATTCATTTTGAATATTTAAATTTAAATTTATTTTTTATTTTTAAATTTGATTTAAATTAAAATTTTATAATTTTTAAATGTAATCAACAACAAATTTTTATTTTTTTTTCTTTTATATAGTATAATTAGTCCAAGATAACAAAAAACATTACATTTTTATTTAATTTTTATTAATTATCAAACATGGCTACCGACCGCATCTGTTAATGGCATAACTCTTCAAGAGCCTCGAAATTATAGACTAAAACAAGGAAAAAAAACCTAAGAGTTGCGAATCAAAGAATGTCATGACATTTAACTAAGCTCAGCATAATTAAGAGAATGAATATATTGGAAGCTTTTGGTCACTGACACTATAGAGAATGAGCTTTCCATGATGGTTAAGTGACAAAAGTCCTAAGGAGCCACCTAATGGAGAGTCTTTATTTACGCCTAAAGATCTTAATGGTGCCACCATTTTGCTACATATGCTAACTGTTGCAAGTTTGCACAAATTTCCCTCCATAAATTTGAAAGTTGGTTATGGTAGTTAAAGAGCAATTGCAAGAAGTTGTCCCTCTTTCCAAAAACTTTTCCTCTTTTTGAAATGTCATTAGCTTGCTAACTAAGTAAATCATTCATTGTGTGATAGCTTAAGTGATTGATGTTTGTACTTGTCAATTTCAATTTGAAATACAAGATTAAAAGTTGTGACTTCAAAAGCTTGTTGGTTTAAATTTTAGGTTTTTGTACTCACTATTTATATATTCTGAAATTCAATCAATGAAAGGCATCTTAGTCATCTTTCAGTCAATCTCTTAAGCCTTTCTTCCTTCCTTGTGTTATACTTGTTTTGGATTAGTTTTTTTGGTATGGTTTATTGGTGTAAAACTAGAAGCAAAAAATCTCTTTGCAATTAAAAGTAATAGTGGCATCAAAACTTAAAGGTCCTTTTATCATTTGACCCTTGCAAGGAAAGAGAGTTCAAACACCCTAAACACTGAAGTGCTAGTTGTCATAGACCCTTTCATGGCTTTAACCAACTTCCCTCCCCTTCGACCTTTAAAATTCACTAATGAAAATTACACTTAGTGGACTATCATGATAAAGGCTTATCTAAGAGCTTTTGACTTTTGGGAAGTAACAAAAAAGGGTCTAAATCTTTTCCTTTGCTAGCAAACCCTACTATGGCTTAACCAAAACATCATAGTAAGCAAGTCTTTAAGCAATACAAAGCTTTGACTTGCATTCACTTAATTATCATAGAGACCATTTTCAATAGGATAATGGCATGTAACACAAGAAAAAAAGCTTAGGATAGGTTGAAAGAGAAGTATGGTGCCAACTATAACACTAAAACCATGTAACTCCTTAATCTCAAGAGAGAATTTGAGTTCTTGAGAATTAAAGATATAGAAATTGTGAAGGACCATAGTGATAAGTTGCTGAAAGTGGTTTAAAAAAAAAGGATGCTGAGAGAGAACCTTTCAAATAGAAATATAGTTCAAAAGGTTCTTATAAGCATTCCAAAGAGGTTTAAATCAAAAATCTCCTTTCCATAAGACTTTAAGGATCTTAATGTCATTTCTTTAAGTGAGCTAATTAGTGCTTTTCAAGCTCATAAGCAAAGAAGGCTTTAAAGACATGAAGACAAAATTAAGGGAGCCTTTCAAGATTCTTACAAATAAAAAAGTCAAGCTAGAAGGAAAAATAATAGTAAGGAAGCTAAGACTACCAAAGGCATTTCGAGACAAGAAGACAAAATTGAGCGAGTCTTCAAGATTCCTAGAAACAAAAAGGTCAAGTGACAAGAAAAAATAGTGGCAAGGAAGCTGAGCTACCAAAGGCATTGGCAAAAGATGGTACTCACCATCTAAATATTGCAAAAGAACCAATCATTTGTTTAAATGTTGCTAAAAAAAATCAAACATCATATGCTAACATTACAACAAAAAGGGATATTCTTAAAAAATTTGGGACACAAAGATAAGATATCCCAATAAAAGCCTTAATAGTCTAGTCAAGAGGCTCAAGTTGCTACCACTCAAACCACTGTGATCTTATGAGAACTGATTCTCTTAATGGTAGTGTACATTATATCATTTTTATTAATGACTTCTACAAGTACTACTAGATTTTTTTTCCTTAAGTAAAAGACAGAGGTGACTATTATATTTTAAAACTTTAAAATCTAGATTAAAAAGCAATCTTGTCATCTAATCAAGGCCATTAGAATAAATAATGGCTTAGAATTCATCTATGGTTATTTTAAAGCAATTTGCATTTCTAGTATACAATAGTAGTTGATAACTCTTTATTCACCCCAACAAAATGAGATATGTGATAAAAAAAACAAAACTATAATGGAAATGGCTAGAAACTTGATGACAGAAAGTAATCTACCCAAAAGGTTTTAGGCTAAAGCTGGTGCAAACTCTATCTTTTGAACAAACTATTAGTTAAGTCTCTACCAAACTTGACTTCCTTTGAGACTTGGTTTGACAACCAACTTTCCTTGAGTCATTTAAAGGTATTTGACAATATTTGTTATACTCATATGCCTGAAAGAAAAATAACCAAACTAAATAATAAAGTCATTACTATAATATTCATTAGTTACTCAATCACTTCTACAAATTACAAAATCTAAAATGTGACTTTTAGTAAAATGTCTATTAATAAAGGTCTTAAATCCCATGAAAGTAAAAAATGGAATCGAGACATCTTAAAAGTTCAAGTTAAGGAAAGTTAGTCCTTACATGGCCTTCAAATGTAAGAACAAGATTCATATTCCTTTAGTGGAAAAGATGTTGGTCACTTGCCTATGAGGGGAACTGGAAGCGTTACAAATGTCTATGAGAGATGTAATATTGCAATTCTTAAGCCCTCATCATATCATACGACTCCTTTCCACGTTTTACAATTTTAACTACAACCACGCAATCAATTTTGATGATGATTCTAGTTTTGGCATAGTTCATTTCTAATTCAAACTAAAATCAAGGTCATACATAGTTATAGGCCAATATAAGCATAAAACAACTAGTCAAAATCAAATTTTAAAATAATAAATTATCCTTTATGACAAACCTAAAGATTCCTTTGTATTTACTTCAAAAAGCCCAAACTATCACACCATTAACTATGTTGTTGTAGCATGTGATTGCTACCATAACATTTTCCACCAGCAAAAATTTTCCCATTGGCTAGAATTCAAACTGAAATTCAACAATAGAGTTTATTTACTTATTTATAATTTTCTACAAGAGACAATATAGGTTGCAATTAATGTTTCTTAACCAACTTCACTAAAAATATGATATAAAACTTAAAGTTTACTCAAACCACATATGTGCATGCCAAGTTTTGTTCATTAAATGAATGACAACAACTAAATCAATAGAAGTTTAGAATCAAAAACCATGGTGATTTTCTTGTAAGAGAAAATGAATTTTTTTTTATCTTTTTCTTTTTCAAAAAAAGGGTTAAGTGAAGACCCTTTTATTTGATTATGAATTGGATGAGGCACCATATTTGTTAATTATATTTTTTTATTAATACTTTATTTTTCTTTTTCATTCCGTCAAAGTGACAATAAAAAAAAATTGTTAAAAACATAAAAAATAATATCTCTAAAGTTTATTCCACTTCTTCACCTCAGCCCTTAAGGATTATTTCCACCAGCCACTTTCCACCTACCAAATTATGGAATTCAAAAATGATCATTACACACGCTTTCCATTGTACCATTCAGCACACCATCCCCTTAGTCAACAAGTCGAGGAGCCAAGGAAATGTGAACGGAAACCACAACTAAAAAATGATTTTAGAGTTTTTTGCGAACGACACATTGCCCTAGTAAAGCTTGATTTTTAATAAGTTTGAATTATGTGACAAAATCATTAATGGAAATGAAAATTCAGAAAAGAAAATGTACATATGAAACAAAAGATATGGGTTGGTGGCCCCTTTGTTGGGACATTGTTTGTGTTTTAATGTACCTTTTCATTTTGAGAGGGCTTGATGTTGAAGAGAACTGAGACGAAGCTTGATGACAATGACTAAAGACTTCTCTTGATGTCCTAACAATCCCTATCATTTCTAACATTGTTATGCTCCCTCAGAAAACATTTTAATGGTTAAAAAAGCAAATTTTTATCTCTAAAGTCCTGTATTGAAGGGGTTATAAGATTTACTAGTATAACTTGCAGTCTAACAGATAGAAGAAAAATAAGTTAGAGGTGTTTCTTAACGGTAGGACACTTGGGAAGGCACAAACTGGAATCACGCAAGTCACATACTTGCAAGAGGTCTTTTGTTGGGTCTACACAAAGCAACATGAAAAAATTGGATAAATGGAGATATTTACGTGTTCACTTCAAAGTCAATTTGCATGATTGCAGAGCAGAGTTAGAATGGTGTTCTGACATTGATTTCTATGTAGATGTTGAAGGACTCTATTACAATCGTAAGTGATGTGTCTCATTACTTTCAATGGGCACATTTTCACATAAAGTTTACAAGATCTTCAGTGAGATAAAACATCAGAAACTGTGACAAGGTTTATAGAATATGGTTCTTGTCCTACTGACAAATCTGGATCATTTTGAGATTTCATGAAAACCAATGCGGGCTGTTTAGGATATGGAAGAGGCACGTCACTGTTGAGCATGAGAACAACATCTAACATGGTTGGCCTGTCACTTGCATGCTCTTGCACACACAAGAGGCCAATCTGAATGCATCTCAAGGCTTCATGAGGAAGATATGATTCCTTCAGTGATGAGTCAACTACCTCCAATCCTCTTTCCCCTCTTCAATACCCCCACACCTGCCAAGTTCATAACAAACACATCCAAGAAATGAGTTTTGATTAGAGCATAAGCTAATGGCCACCTGACTTTCTTTCACTTACGTATCCTATCAAGCTCGGGGTGACATCATCCTGATAGAAGTCAGTGTTCTTCTTGCCACTTATGATCTCCAGTAATATGACCCCAAAACCGAAGACATCAGATTTAACCGAAAATTTTCCAAACACTGCATACTCGGGTGACATGTAGCCACTGCATAAGGACATAGTAAAAGCATTAATTTTCTGTGTGTTTCAATTTTTTTAGGGGCAAATGGTCACCATGCATAGGACTGCTTTTGGTGTCTGTCTGCCCCATCATTGGGTTAATGTACAGTTAATGGCACTTCTGATATTCTGATTCTGTTTCATCCCTAAAATCACAATAACAAAATGCGAGATTCTTTGTGAAAATGGACAGACAAGCAAGTCTCCCATGATTGCAACTTGTGAAAAAGATGATGGTTTATGGTTTCTACGTTTTAGTATATCTAAGCCAGGATAATTATTGGCAATGTAGCAGTTTCCTTTCAGGTTTTTATTGATAATATCTGCTGCATTTTACCAGGCCAAATTTGTATACGTTATACAAACATAGATGCATGCATGTAGCCATTCAATTCCATTTGATAAGCTGCTTTAATTCCCTGATGAAGAGTCATTATTATTAAAATGAATATCATACTTAGAATGTTCCAACAACTCTTTTTGTCTTCTCTTGATTTTGGTCATCATTCAAAATTCTAGCCATACCAAAATCTGAGATCTTTGGGTTCATCTCTGCATGCATCCACTAGAATATTGCTACTCTCTAAGTCCATATGAATAATCCTCAACTTGGAATCCTGGTGAAGATACATAATCCCACGAGCAATACCAACAATAATGTCAAAGCGTTTCCTCCAATCCAAGAACGACCTTCTTGTTGGATCTACAAGAAAGGTACCCTATTGAGATTAGTGTCAAAAAACACCGCTTGTATTCCTCAATTATTATCTTTTAGAAGCAGTTATAACTGGGCAACAATGTAGAAAGGACTTACCAAAAAGAAATAAATCTAAGCTTTTGTTTGGCAAGTATTCGTATATTAACATTGGCTCTTCTCCCTCAATGCAGCATCCTAAAAGTTTAACAAGATTCCTGTGCTGAAGCTTTCTGATCAACATAACTTCATTTGCAAATTCTTCCATTCCTTGCCCTGAATTTTTCAACAGTCTTTTCACAGCAACCTCCTGTCCATCAGAAAGCTGACCCTAGACTCATTTTGCAAAACAAGAGCAAACCCAATTAATGTAAGAAATTAAAGCGCAATTCTATGCATGACCAAGGGAGTAAAGTAATGACATTCATGCACATAGACTGAGAACTCATTCTATTTTGAGATGTTACATATAATTCTACCTTGTAGACTGAACCAAAGCCACCTTAACCAAGTTTGTTGGATGGGGAGAAATTCTTGGTAGCAGCATATATGGTGTCAAGGTCAAAAAATTCCAACTCTTGATGACTTCTCCTTTCCCCATGATTTTTTGCTCCGAAACCATCCTCATAGGGAACTAAACTTGTGGATTTGGATGCCATCTTTTTCGATCGGTTCATGACTGTCCTTGAGCAGATTGAAAAGTATGATTAACATAAACTAGCATACAACATATTCATACAAACTCCATTCATCACAGATAGGCATTATGCCCCATCAATCATGTGGGAAACAAGCACTGTGAACTTCATCAGATGAAACAATCAATCACAGCACATTCATAAAAAGGCATAATAAAAACATTGGTAATCCACCTTTTTTTTCCTGTTTTTGATCCAGAAACATGCAATCACGATAATGATAATCCATCCTAGAGCAACAGAGGGGATCAGACTTGCCAGTGTTCTGTTCATTTCAGGAGATCCACTTGATTTCCCTGCCTCCTGAGCTGCACAGGTGGGAAAAAGATTGACATCAATACTGCAGAACAGAAAGAAGAATGAGAGCACAAAAAAACAGTGACTGCCCTTGGCTTTTTCTGGTAAAGTCCAGGCATGAATAAAGTACCAAAGCAACAACACATACCTAATTGAAGTGCATCAACACAAATGTGAAGGTCATGACCCTCATCTGTGAAATCTATTGTTTCCATCAATTGTCCATACCATGCCAAACAACCACTGCCCTTCCCAGTGATATTTACACTTGTGTACGCCAAACATAAAACGTCTCTCATGCATTGCTGCTCACAGTCCATTTGACTCGAATTCTTGTTCACCCAAACAGCATGTGATGAATCAGGTATCATAGCATTTGCGACTTTGAGGAACCCTCCTGTTTGCCCACAGACCAAGGAGGAATCTTGTCGTTTCTTAATGCACCTACCATGACCATTTCTTATGTTCCAGCTCCCTACAGACTCTGGTTCATATCCGGGTAAACAAGTACATTCCAAGCTTTCAACATTCTCAGCATTGCACTTTCCAAAAGAACCACAGTTTCCAAATGATTCACACCAGTACCTAGGAATTGCCAGGTTCTCCTTCCAGTGATTGTCACATTCATCCCAAGATAGGTCCCTAATTAAGCCTGATTCCTCCATCACTACATGTCTTCCAGCAGAAATATCCAGATGATCCATTATGTACACCCCATCATCATTATTAACATAAGAATGATTGTATGTGGATGAAAAAAATTCCCCATGGCCCCAGGCAACTTCGCCAGTAGTTGTTAGTACCCTTGTGTAGAAAGAATTGTGGGGGGCCATCTGGATTGAACTTAAATGAGTAGTCTCCAGTTCCAGGGTCATCTGCGGATCTCCATGATGTCAGGAATAGCTCCCGGCCTGTTTTCCTGTTTAGCCCCATGGTCATTCCATTCATCAGCGTGTTTGTAGGATAATCAAAGCTTTGCCACACTATTCTTTTCCCACTGCTTACATCTTGGACCAGAACCAGATTCCCTGAATCCAGCAGCTGCGCAATATATGCACCTTTTACATCGAGGACAACATTAGACGACCAAACTGCAACTTTTTGATCACTGTCAGCAAAGAGAACAAGTTCTCCTTGATGATCAAGTTTCAGAGCTCCTGAGGAGCCATTTATGGGAGAGTCCCTATTTGCTACCCATACAGCAGTCAGCTCTGACACTTTATGGAACCAAACCCCAAGATATCTAGACTTGGAATGACTAGGGCTGAAGAATCCCAGTTGTTCTCTTCTGAAATAAGAACTTCACCATCTTTGAGGGTCTGGTTTATAGCTATTGTGTCCTTCGACGATACAAGCAATGTAAGAAAAGAAAACAGAAACAGATACCCAAGGATCATGGCTACTTCAATGGCCAACACACCAGAAAATAAATTTTAAATGCGTCGTTGAGTTGCCATTTTTGACCAGTAAAGGAAAAATAATTTCTTGCGGTATTTTTCATAATTTTGAAAAACCACAACTCTTTGAAAATTATATAATTACTTATTGGGTTATGTCCCATTCATGATACTGTGCAAATAGAGAAACAAGATCCTACAAAAGTCAACGGTTCAAATTTTCACTTCGCACATCTTAAAGTGCAGTTTGATTTCAAAAACTGTTGTACTCCTTTCTTTGATTTATGGCTTGATTTCCATTTTTGTTTATTAAATGTGAGAAATGGCCAACGATACCTCGCAGACACCGCTTAAAGAGCCTCAGAATTAAAGAATTGCAAAGCAAATAAAACGCCTAAACTAAAGAATTCTACGGAAATATAAAAATAATAAAAAGGCTTCCGCCTTCTCCAGAGAGTCAGCCAGTAACATAGCAAATGGAACCAGAAAGGAAAATAAAAAGGTCTATCTCCACACTGGTCACAATTTTAAAACTTTAAATAATTTCCCACATCAAATATGTATACAACAAATATGTGTTGACCGTTATTCAAAGCCAAAAAAAAAAAAAGAAGACTTATCAGAGATTCAGCCAGATATGTACTCAACAAGTATTTGTTGACCGTCATTCAAATGGAAAGAAAAAAAAAAAGTACTGACCTTTCTGTCATTGTTTGCTTTGAAAAATCGATGCCGGTGAAGGACTGAAAATTTGATCCACTGCAGCCCGAGGGACTAAGGTGGTGTGTTGGTAATAAATAGATGCAGCTCATTCTTTTTGGTTAATACCTCAAATCATTCAAAAATTAAAATAATTTAAAAATCGAATAACACCAAATCAAAATAAATTAAAATTTGATAAAAGTTTAATTAACATAAAATTTAAATAATTTTTTTTATTTTATTAAAAAAAAAATTAAATTTATACTCAATATTTTTATATATTTAAAAATTTCTAAATTTAATTTAATTAAAATTTAATAAAATTTAATACTTAAAGATGTGTAATTTAATAAATATATAATTTAAAATATTAAAATTTAAATAATTTAATATTTAAAATAATATTACTTTATTCTTAATTTTTTTTAATCTTATAGAAAATATATAAAATTTGTTCACCTCTTGAATGTATAAATTTATTTTTAATTTAGTGATTAAATTGGTTAGAATTAAAATTTTGCAGTCTTTAAATCTAACCAACAACAATTTTCTAAATTTCTTTTCAAAAATTTTTTCCTATATACTATAATTGGCCCAAAATAACAAAAACTTTATATTCTTATTTAATGTTTATTAATTATTAGATATGGCGACCCATCACATCTGCTAATGCCATAACCCTTCAAGAGCCTCAAAATTATGGACTAAAACAAGAAAAAAGAGCCTAAGAGTTGCGAATCAAACAAGGCCATAACCTTTAATTAAGCTCAGTACAATCAAAAGAATGAATATATTGGAAGCTTTTGGTCATTCTCATCGTAGAGAATGAGTTTTCCCTGATGGTTAAGTGATATAATTCCTGAGGAGCCACCTAATGGAAAGTCTTTATTTGGCACTAAAGATCCTAATGTGTCACCATTTTGTTGTCATATGCTAACTGTTGCAAGTCTGCATAAATTTTCCTACACAGCTTGAAAGTTGGTTATGGCAGTTAAGGAGTTATTGCAAGAAGCTATCCTCTTTCCAGAAGCTTTTTCACTTTTTGAAATGTTATTAGCTTGCAAACTAAGTAAATCAATCATTGTGTGATAGCCCAAGTGTTTGATGTTTGTACTTGACAATTTCAATTCATATTTTAATTTGAAATTCAAGATGTAAAAGTTGTAACTTTAACAACTTTTTAGTTTGAATTTGGAGTTTTTGTAGTCAACATTTATATATTATGAAATTGAATTAATGAAAGGCATCTTAGTCATCTTTTTAGTCAATCTCTCAAGCTCTTCTCCCTTCCTTGTGTTATAATTATTTTTGGATTAGTTTTGTTGGTGTAAAACTAGAAGCAAAAAATCAATATAGTATCCTTACAATTAAAAGTAATTGTGGTATTAGAGCTTAAAAGTCCTTGTGTCACTTAACCCTTGTAAGGTAAGGAGAGTTCAAACACCCTAAACACCTCCTCACAAACTGTTGCATAGCTTTAACCAACTTCTCTCCCCCTCCACCTTCAAAATTCACTAATGAAAATTACACTTAATGGACTATCATGATAAAGACTTATTTAAGAGTTTTTGACTTTTGGGAAGTAACAACAATATGAAACTAATTGTTGCTTAAATATATAATGAGTAAAACAATATGTATAGTTGGAAAATTAGATCATTCTAACTTTATGTAGGTAAGGAATTAAATGGTGGATTTGTACTATTCCATATTTATCAAACCATACAAGATGTTGGTTGCTATAATTGTCGTCGTGATCTTGACACTAATTTTACAATTTATGAAGCATGGAATGACACTTGTACTATGTATGTTATTGAGAAAAAGAGGGTTATTCCTAATGTTCAAGCAAATCCCTTTACCAACAAACTTTATTAAGGCTTAACTAAAGCATTCTATTAAGCAATTCTCTAAGCAATACAAGACTTTGATTGACATTCGCTTAACTATTATAAAGATTATTTTCAATAGGATAATGGCATATGACACAACAAAAGAAGATTATGATAGATTAAAAAGGATTATGGTGGCAACTCAAAGACTATAGCCATGTAACTCCTTAATCTCAGGAAAGGATTTGAGTTCTTGAGAATGAAAGATATAAAAACTATAAAGGATTATAGTGACATGTCACTGAAAATGATCAATCAAATAAGGATGTTAGGAGAGAACTTTCCAAATAAAAAAATAGCCCAAAAGGTTCTTGTGAGCATTTCAAAGAGGTTTGAATCTAAAATCTCCTTTCTAGAAGACTTCTAAGATTTCAATATCATTTCTTTGGGTGAGCTAATTAGTACACTTCAAGGTTAACAACAAAGAAGGCTTTTGAGACAAGAAAACAAAATTGAGGGAGCTTTTCAAGATTTCTATAAATAGAAAAGTCAAAAGCCAAAAGGAGAAATGGTGGCAAGCAAGTTGGTAAGGAACCTGAAAGTACCAAAGGCATTGACAAAAGATGGTACATTTTATGCAAACATTACAACAAAAAGGGGCAATCTTAAAAGATTTACAAAAACAAAGATATGATATCCTAACAAAAGCCTTAACAATTTAGTTAAGAGACTCAAGTTGTTGATAAGGATTGACATATAAAAGAACACTTATTTATAGCAATTTTGAATACTAGAAAGAGGGTTGTAAGAGTTTGGTTGGTAAACAGTGGTTGCACCAATCATATGTCTCCAACACTTGAAATTTTTAAAATCTTTGATCAAAATTTCTA